>OU015503.1:11812887-12432887 GCA_907164885.2 Dolomedes plantarius | reverse complement strand
ATTCACCAAAAATCAGAAAATGGAGGTAAAGATTCGAAAAAGATTTCATGTTAAAGGAATTTTTATGATTTCTCGTGATAATAATTTTATAACCCTTAAATTAATATTTTAAATGCAAACTTAAAAAATATTACTAAAACAGCTTAAAAATTTAATTCTAAAAAATCTAAAAAGAATTTTTGAAAAATCTTTCTTAGTTCACCCCTACACTATAAGAAGTATCGCCATGCAAAATTTCAGCCCTTTAGGTCCACCGGTTTCGTCTGTGCGTTGTATGTCACTCAGTCAGTCAGTTACGGAACTGTTTTATATACATAGATATGGCGGTGGAATAGTTCACGAGGAATAGCAGTGCTCACAAAGCTGGACCAGTGACTCTACCAGTGACCTTTTAAAATGTTTATTTTGCTGCTAGAAAATATCCGACTTCCTCGTGAGCCATATCTTGCAAACTGCACTTCTTTGTCATAACTTCTTCCTTTTTTAGAATTCTTTAAAATTTTTATAAACTTTTGGCTCCACCGGTATTTGTCGTTATGAATGTCAGTAGAATGATTAGCAGCCTTAACTGAAGCTTCCCTAAAATAAACATCTTTCCCAACAGAAGTACGCCAAATATGTTCGTGAATTGCTGCTTCTGTTTAAAACAAAACAAAACAAACTAGCATCTTAGGCGCGCGCGTCTAAAATATATATATACTCCATTCTGAGTAAACATACCTTGGGAGGAGAACACGGCTGAATTGTCAGGGGAACAAAAGCGACTACAAAGTGGATATATTTGTCAACCTCTTTCCCCACTGCAATTCATCATTGTTGTTCGCTATTAGTTTCCGCGCGAAGATGAAGTTTTAAGAAAAACCGCACCAGAGTTGCAACATCTACTAATTTTTGTTCCCGTGGGGAGCAGAAAAGTGTTCATCCTAGTAAAGGATCCGATGACTTCTTTCGTTTTTCCTTGAGCTGGAAATAACGTTTTGCTGTTCGTGGCTGTTGCTTTCAGTCAGAATGAGTGCGAAATATTCACGTTCAAGAAATTTGTGCTCATCTTACAATAAATAAATAAACAGACAGATTAAATAAATTGATTTAGATAGAGATATAGATAGAGGTGGAGAGCCAGACAGAGAAGTAGATGGAGATTTAGATAGATAGGATACATATATAGCTAGATATAGAGAGCAAGACAGAGAAATAGATACAGATAGAGATATAGATAGAGATTTAGATAGAGATATAGAGAACATTAGAGATATTGGTAGATACAGATTCAGATATAGATATAGATACAGATAAATAAATAGATAGATGGAGATAGAGGCAGAGATATAGATATTGATATGTAGAGATAGACAGAGATATTGAGATATAGATATAGATACAGATAGATAAATAGATAGAGGGAGATAGAGGCAGAGATATAGATATTGATATGTAGAGATAGACAGAGATATAGAGATATAGACATAGACAGATAACGATATACTTATGCAGTGAAACTATCCATGGCGGCCAGTAATGGTTCCGATAAAAAGTGGCTGTTTTGAGAGGTGGCCGTGGAAAATGGGTTTCTTCCATAATATTGGCTCTAACTAAAATTGGTTCTGAACACAATATGGCCGTTTAGAGAAATTTATATATATATATATATATATATATATATATATATATTTAGAGAGAGAGAGAGAGAGAGATAAATAGAAAGACATAGATAGATAGGTAGATGGAAAGGCATATATTGATAGATAAATAGATATAGCTAGTAAGACATATAGATATTTTTTTTTCAATGCGAAGGCACTTGTCGCGAAGACATTCGCCTATAATTCACCGCAGTTTTGCTGGCCATTTTATTATGGGGGCGCCATATAGGCAGACCAGTATTGCCCCCTATGAAGGGACAACACAAATGGATGCATTTTAGTGGCGCCTCGCCAGGATTCGATCCGAGCACCCTCAGCACCGAAAACCAGCTCGCTGTACCACAAGGCCGCCACAGCCACGACATATAGATATTTACAGATAGATAAATTGTGTTTGTGTGTATTTTTCGAGAATGATGACATATTCATGAGCTCATATTTCAAGATTTTTGTTTTACCTGACAACCTCTATATCTGGCTTTCATTTCTCAGTGAGCAAATTCCTTTAATTTAACTGATATTATGCATAAGGTATTTATAGTCTCGTTACTTCTCAGAATGAAGAAACCAACTTTGTTAGCAGTCAGATATCCTGTTGGACAAAAGACATTAGTAAAATTTCAATTCTTTGAAGGATCTTCTGCTTCAACAGTTCATATGTGGTTGAGAGAAACGTTGACCGTCGATATTAAATTGACGAGAACGGGCGCAGAGGGACACGGGTTAAAGTACTTTAACGTTAACTGTCGAGTTTTGAATATTTCAATTTCACGTCAAACTTACAATTTATCCAGAATATCACTATTTCGTCTGAATATCGAAAACATGCAGATTTGCACCGATTTATGTGCAGAAGTTGCTAAAGTTGAGGAACGACTAAACTACACTTCCTCACATCTCATGGACGCCAGAAACAACTAATCAATGTGGAAACATCCTTATTGGCAACATTGCTCAAAAGCACGGAATCCTCGTTAATCAAATATGGGTTGTCCATGCTACATGAACAAACTATTTACATGCAGAAGTTGCGAAAGTTGATGAGTTTCTAAACTGCTCTTCTTCACATCTCATAGTAGCCAGAAACAACTATTTCAAGGTGAAAAAATAATCCTTATTGGCAACATTGCTCAAAAGCACGGAATCCTCGTTCATCAAATATGGGTTGTCCATGCTACATGAACAAACTATTTACATGCAGAAGTTGCGAAAGTTGATGAGTTTCTAAACTGCTCTTCTTCACATCTCATAGTAGCCAGAAACAACTATTTCAAGGTGAAAAAATAATCTTAATTGGCAACATTGCTCAAAAGTACGGAATCCTCTTTAATCAAATATGGGTTGTCCATGCTATATGAAAAAAGTATTTACATGCAGAAGTTGCGAAAGTTGATGAGTTTCTAAACTGCTCTTCCTCACATTTCATATTAGCCTGAAACAACTATTTCAAGGTGAAAAAATAATCTTTATTGGCAACATTGCTTAAAAGTACGGAATCCTCTTTAATCAAATATGGGTTGTCCATGCTATATGAAAAAACTATTTACATGCAGAAGTTGCGAAAGTTGATGAGTTTCTAAACTGCTCTTCCTCACATTTCATATTAGCCAGAAACAACTATTTCAAGGTGAAAAAATAATCTTTATTGGCAACATTGCTCAAAAGTACGGAATCCTCTTTAATCAAATATGGGTTGTCCATGCTACATGAACAAACTATTTACATGCAGAAGTTGCGAAAGTTGATGAGTTTCTAAACTGCTCTTCTTCACATCTCATAGTAGCCAGAAACAACTATTTCAAGGTGAAAAAATAATCTTAATTGGCAACATTGCTCAAAAGTACGGAATCCTCTTTAATCAAATATGGGTTGTCCATGCTATATGAAAAAAGTATTTACATGCAGAAGTTGCGAAAGTTGATGAGTTTCTAAACTGCTCTTCCTTACATTTCATATTAGCCAGAAACAACTATTTCAAGGTGAAAAAATAATCTTTATTGGCAACATAAATCAAAAGTACGGAATCCTCGTTAATCAAATATAGGCTGTCCATGCTATATGAAAAAAATATTTGCATGCAGAAGTTGCGAAAGTTGATGAGTTTCTAAACTAATCTTCCTCACATCTCATAGCAGCCAGAAACAACTATTTCAAGGTGAAAAAATAATCTTTATTGGCAACATTGTTCAAAAGTACGGAAACCTCGTCTATCAAATATGGGTTGTCCATGCTATATGAAACATCAAGGATTGAAATTACTTTATAACACACCAGTTCAAACTGAGTTAGAAGTTATTAAATAACTTAAACAATGTGATATTTTTCTAGTTTTGTCCTAACAATGATACACTTCAAAACGTTGAGACCGTTCACCATAGAAAAAAAATACCGAAACACATGGAGTCGAGAATGGAATTTGTCGGAACCAAACAGCCTGAGTGAAATTTCGAGTCCCCATAAAAGCAAAATATCTCTCAAATACACTTTACCTTTATCAGAGTAAATACATTTGTTTCTCCTTATCAAATAATCTATGATCGGATAGTCGAGATTACTCACGGCTTCCTTTCTGTTGCCATGGCAATCGAGTCGGAGTGAAGAAACGTGTAAAGTATACATCAAAGGTTTTCTGCAAAATGTTCCCTGTTTTCAATCTTGTTTCTCAAACAACACGAAACGGAAGTGCAGGAAAGCAGGGAATTTATTTTCCGGCTGTCTGTACAGAAAATTGAATAGTCCGTGGATGTAAATACAAATAATGCAGCTCTTTTTCAAATCCTGTTCGATGAATGTGTTACTACCGATCTGACACCGATCAAACACGCGTAGGCTGAATATTTTTGAGATCAATATTTGCGAATTTTGCAATGGTCTGTTTATTAAACATTTTCCCGTTCACATATATGCCATCCTTTAGCAGTACTGGTTCTTAAGGCTGATATGTACTAATCCTATGAGATTTGCTCACCTCAGTATTAACCAGTGGATAAAGTTTGTCTACAATTGACAGCTATATAAATGAGGATAATCCAATAAAAATTGTATTTGCAGATAGTCTCCACTTTTCTGCATCTTACAACAGGATTCATTTTATAAATTTCGTACACCAAAGGAATTGATGAGCGTTTAAAACACACTATGCCAGGTTTTTTTTTCCAGAATAATTTAAAATATAATTTTCATTTAAAAAACGAAAAATGCCCCAAGGTATAAAATTTCTTCTCTGTTACGGAGTACAATTCAAAAAAATCTTTCTATCCAAGTTGGCAATCCTTGGACACATTTTATTCTTAGGTTAACATTGAGGTGAGTGAATCCTATACAGTTAGCAGCCTTAACCGGTGGTCTGCAGACCACAGGTGTTCCATGAGAAGCCAATAAGTGGTCTGCGAAGTCCTTGGACACGGTTTCTTCATAGGTTAACACTGAGGTAAGCGAATCCAATAGGGTTAAAAGCCTTAACCAGTGGTCTGCGGACCACAGGCGTTCCTTGAGAAGCCAAGAAGTAGTCGGCGAAGTCAGCAGTGGGAAAAAAAATGGTTTCTTGGTAACAAAAGGATCGCAAATGTAACAAATTTATAAAACTGGGAACATCAAAATTTTTCGTTCCGATCTCTTGTCAAATTTTAAAAACTCTTATATTTTTTTAGGTTTTCTCGACGTTTCGAGTACGAAAGAAAATCCCTGTTCTTGAAAATCCCTAATTTTTTTTTCTGTGACGCGGAGTCACAGCATCACAGCAATTTCGCAACTAGAAAAGCAGATACAATCTCATAAATCTCGTTTATTTCTAAGTCTTCATACGTTTCTATGTTTGCGTGTTTCATTTAACATTAAATTTGTTATTGTTAAGTTTATTTGTAAGTTTTTTTTATGGCATCTGATGGTGCATATATATATATATATATATATATATATATATATATATATATATATATATATATATATATATATATATATATATATATATATATATATGTGTGTGTGTGTGTAATAGCACTGGCGCGGGCCGACGAATGAAGAGCTGAGTGGCATATCTTTTTGAAGTAAACATGGATCACTTGTCGCCCGGCCGTGCATCACAAATGTTTAATTTTCTTTCCCGCTTTTCATCTCACCCTCGGACACGTAAAACACCACAACGTTGATTTAACTACATCTTTTATTTTTAAGATACACAAAAATACAACTTCTCGGGACAACTTACAAATGAAAAAAGTCTACATGTACGTGATACCAAACCTTATATAAACTTATCTCGTCATGTGATCGTAGTAGGGTTTAATTGGTTAAAAGTTAGGAAAATGCGTGACTAATGAGCTAAAGCATTTAATTTTCTGTCCACGCTACGCAAGTTTAGTTTTCGAGTAAAAAGGCAGCCATTTAATATTTTCTCTCGAGGTTATTAGAACTTATATATATATATATATATATATATATATATATATATATATAACTACGTTTAAAACGTCGATTTTGATGAAGATGCTGAATTTTTTGTTATTCCTGTGATTTAAAGATTATAAATTTTTTTGCGTAAATCTGCTTTTATTATTTTTGTATTAAAATTTTGGTCATTAAAAACGAGATGAGAGCGATTTAAAGAAGATCAAAAGCAGTCAATTTCAATACAAGTTGAAAAATTTAATTGTGTTTAATAAAGATCTTGATTTTCACCAAAAATGTAAACGACTATTGTGATAACTGGAAATATAATTATGGTATGTCTATGAAACTTGTCGGATAGGTGTTTCGTAATATTAAGAGTGTAATGAACTATTGATTTAGCTCTATTATTTGTTGATTTCTAGCTGCATTTATTTATAAAACAAAATTTCACGAGAAATGACTGAAATTTTACAAGTAATTGCATATAATCACTATGTATATCTCTTAGATTTCCTAATATCGATAAGCTGCTAGGTCATTACACTCACGAGTGTTTTATGTAGATATGATAAAAAAAATCAATGATATATGCAATCTTATTTTTTGTAGAGCTAGAGCCGCTTATGTAAAAATTTGCTAAATTTCGACAAGAACAATCGTCAATTTTGTAAAAAGTTGCAAAGTTTTGTAAAAGCTACGGCTTGTTTTTCCTCATTGTCATATTTGGGTACGAAATTCCTTCGGCAAATTAAGACAAGTGCAGTTTAAAACAAAAAAAAAAGCTCCGAACGCAGTCGGATATCTTAAGTTGTTTATCCCAAGTGAATTGTTTATTCAAAGAACTAAACCCTTCTTTTGACAAGTGGTCCATGGTCATTAAAAGGTTAAGAAACACAGCTTTAGAGGGGCAATATTGCTATATTTATCCCATTTCCTGCAATAGGAAAACTGCTTAAGGGGAAAGTACATCATGGACTTGTGAAATGTTAGGAAATTGACTCAGATTTAGTAATTTTTAACAAATTAACCAATGAAGCAAATAAAATGAAACTTTCTGGACTGTTAGATCAAATATAACTTGTTTTAACAAAAATATATCATTGATGTAAATTATTTAAATCAATTACGAAATCTTCATTAAGTAACATGTTGTTTTCCTATTTTCGTTATTACGGTAGAATCCTGATAATCCGAAATGATTGAGACCGCACCTTTTAGGATTAACGAATTTTATCGGATATGGTGACTGCCTACGTTCGGAGTCAATTTTTTTTTAAATTGCTTTTTTAAGGATTTTTTGGTCTTTTATGGTAAAATAGCATTTAAAAATAAAAATTGTTTTAAAAAACTTGCCTGTAAATACCATACTTTTTTATAAATTGGTCAATTTGAAGTAATTTTTAATGAAATTTAGCTAAAACGCCTATCACTCTACACAAAATTCTAATGCTACAATTTTAATTTTCTTCTCACACATGATGCATATAACAGTTATCTTCAAAATGACCCTCAATCTAAGAGAAATTTTAAAATTAAAAAATAATACAGACAATTTTATGTTCCAATATGAAAATTTTCCCCAATTCGTCATTCCTTTCCTTATAAAAACAGCCCCAAACAAAAAACTATTTATTATACATCAATTATTGTGCGTCATCTCATTAACAATAGCATCTAAAACATTTCCTGAAAATTTTATCAAATTATATCCATTATTATGTGAGATATCATGATAACAGTAGATATTTGTGCTAAAAAACATAATTCTGAGAAAAACGCATTTAAAGTTGTGTGTCGCTTCAATTTTGTATCAGACGATGTTTTTAAAAATAGCTATAACTCTGCTTCTAATTGATGTAGAATGAAAATCAAAACGGTTTTGAAAAGAGAAAAGATTGAATTACACGATTCTTGCAAAAAATAAAATTGACCAAAATAGTCCAAAAATGGCATTTTCAACGTAGGCAGTCACCTTGCGAAATCATTCTTAAAATAAACTTAAATTACATAATAACATGTGATTATATAAATATTACATATTACGTGTGATTACACAGTTTATTTTATAAGTTCTGTCTATAGCAGTGGTTCCCAACCGGTGGTCCGCGAGAGCCCTGGGAGTGGTTCGGCAATTTATATAAAAAGGTTTCCAAATAAATAGGGATTTTGAAAGCAATATTCATTGGACTAGATGTAGATGGGCCGAATATGTCCGATGACTATCAGGTGTTGAATTAAAATTTCTTAAAAGTTTAACATAATTATTTTGTTATTAGGATATGATACTTTAGAATGTGAGTACGTTAATACTGTTTCTCTTTTGCCTGAGGGATATTCTATAAAGGGATATTCCAAATAGTTTAGAATAAATTCGGGTTTCATTTAAGGGGGCCCAGTACCCAAAATTGTTCGAATTTTCAAAAAAAATTATTGCATTAAAAATTTCTGTGTTCTTTTTCCCTTAAAATGGCGTTTAAATAATGTTTCTATCTTAATTAGAACAGAAGAAATTATTATTATTATTATTTTTTTTTTTGCTGCAAACATTCTAAAAGTAGCCAATCGTTGTTTAAACATGTAAGTACGTTTTACTGCAAGATGGGTTGTTTCCCACATTTCTCGTCTTTAAATTGTCATAAGTCAAGAACCGTTAAAGATAAATGGTTGAAACTCGTAACATGTCTTTTTCAACTATTTTACTTTAATTTTAATTCAGAAAATTTGAAAAAATAATTGCTTTTGAAAATATAATTTTTTAAAAATAAGTTACATATTTTTTTTGTAATTTTTCATCTAAATATTTTTAATTTCTTTAAAAATTAATATTTCAAAAAATGCTGAATTAAAATTAAAACTTATATATATACCTGTTTAATTAAAGGAAAAAATTTTGAAATTCAACAAATAATGTTTCGAGTTGTAACGATTTTAAATTACCCCACTTTTATTAAAAATTTTAAATTAAAAAAATTTTAAAAACTTCTTGAGAAGTTTTATATGTGATTTTGTTTACAAATTATATGGTTAACCATCACCAAAAAAATTCAAAATTTTAACTCAATAAATTTTAAAAAAAATTTAAATGACTCCCGAACCTCCTTAATATAAAAAACAAAAAATCGATGTTCGACCACTTCAAAGTGTCCCCTTTAGCTAATTGAGTTGTATATAGTTCAGGGATTCCCAACATTTTTTTACATTTGCGGTACCCTCGGGAATAAATGAGGCGGTGTAAGGCAATTGATGTAAAAAAAAACAAAAAAATATATTTATAAAAATAATCGTAAGAGATATTTTTATAGACAAAATAATGTAGAAGAAAATGTTCAAATTAAATGCATTAGGAAATACTAAAGAATATAGTACAGTTTGAGGAACATAATATCTTTAACTGTATTTTAATATTTTTTTGGATAATATACAATCGTCTGCGCATTAGCAAGAAAAAAAATTTTTTTTTGTCTATTTAGTTGTTATGCACGTGACGATAAATTTATTTATTGTACCAGAAAAAGAAATCACGTGATCAGCATTTAATAAATTAAAATGTAAAAATTTATCTTTAAAAATTCTCCAAAAATCAGAAAATGGAGGTAAAGATTCGTAAAAGATTTCATTTTAAAGGAATTTTTACGATCTTTCTCGTGATATAAATTTTATAAAAAATGTAAGAAGAATTTTTCAAAAATCTTTCTTAGTGCACCCCTACCGTATAAGAAGAATCTCCATGCAAAATTTCATCCCTTTAGGTCCAGCGGTTTGGGTCTGTGCGTTGTATGTCAGTGAGTCAGTCAGTTACGGAACTGTTTTATATATGAGGCGGTGAAAGGCAAAGTGGTGTAAGTCACATTTTGAACTTTTTTTTATTTGAGAGCAAAAGTGTAATCTCCATGTACAACTTATATTCGAATTGCAAATAATTATTATTTTAAATATTATAATTATTATTATGAAATATAATTTGTTCAATTTATAGTGGAATTTTTTGTTCTTTTTGCAGTAACAGACTTTGGACTTACACCGCTTTACTTACTGACTTACACCACTTTGCCTTTCACCGCCTCAAATGAAGAAACTTGGGACACCCTTGTTAGAATATTAGTTTTTTGTTACATTTTTGTTTTTACAAATTTTTTTTTCACAATTTTTTAAACATTAAACCAAAGCGGAATATATATCAGGGGGCACGTCAAATTTAAGCTCAAATAAATACCTTTATACATTTATTGAAAGATACAAGTAACAAACACCAGAATAGGATATATGAATTCAGTTTCAAAAATAGCCATGGGACTCAGTACAGTATTATGCTAAAAGGATACAAGAGGAATTATTAAAGTCAGTTTTGTTTAATAAATGTGAACTTTACGATTGGTGCTTAGGGCGCAAATGTTTAATAACGACTTAATATTTACGAATTGGCACTTGTCAAAATATGACGTTCGGATAGTAAATAAATGTAGTAATACAAAAATTAGACTCAACGCATCATTGCCAAATGTTGAAAATGATTTTATTAAGAATAGAGAATTACACTTTAAAAAAATACTACTGAACCCCATAAAAAGTTATAGAGTTAATCAACAGCGCGAAATGAACAATTTCCGCCACGTTTAGTTCTGTATCTCACAAACATAATTAAAATTCGAAATGGCAGAGAGAGAGCTAGAGCGATTCTTCGGAATAAACAAATTAACGTGAGCATGCGGCCTCGTGCTTAGTAAGTATCTAAAGTCAGATTTAAACATGTCGCCGAACATGCGCAGAGAGGAATTTTTTAACTGTAAATGATCGCTGATTAACAGAATTTGCGGTCACAAAAAGCAAATTTGACACAATAGCTTAAAATCTTTCGTTTAAGTCCAAAGTGAAGTAAATTGATGCAGTAGTTTTTTGAGCAAACTGCCCAAAGAATTGACCTAGCTACTTAAATATACAGAGTGTCCCATAAATACCGCCCAAACTCTGCACAGTCAGATTCCTTGTTGGGAGTACACAAAAAATGCCCAAAGTACTGTACCTGTACGACCCATAGTTTTCGAGAAAAATACGAAAAACAAAGTATGACGTCACATCCGGTGCAAGGAAAAAAAAAACACTTTTTTTGACACATCAACAGCAGTATTTGCATGTCTTTTCCGACGATAATGTTAAAAATGTTCGCCGCGCATATCGTGTCATGCATACGCGCTCCGTGGAATGAAGTTAATCCGTCGTTTAACCCGTATTTAAAAGGCTGAATCTTTCAGCTACCGGTATTCTTCGCATGGTGATCATGTATTCCGTTCGTGAATATTGCGACATGTATTTGATCTACGACGAATGTAATGGAAATGTCTTACCAACTGCTAGGGAGTTTGCCCGTCGATATTCGTCAAGCCGTCCTCCGGATGCCAAAGTCATCCGCAGGCTGGACAACAGACTAAGAAATACGGGAAGCGTATCACTGCGCTCTCATTCCTGCCTCGATATGCACGGCGGACACTTTGAACATCTGCCTTTATAAATATTTACAAATACTGCTGTTGATGTGTCAAATAAAGTGTTTTTTCCTTTCACCGGATGTGACGTCATACTTTTTTTCTTTTTTTTTTCTCGAAAACTATGGGTCGTACAGGTACAGTTCTTTGGACATTTTTTATGTACTCCCAACGAGGAATCTGGCTGTGCAGAGTTTGAATGGTATTTTGGGACACCCTGTATAGATTTTAAGTGGGGTCACCTAATTTTTTTTTTTACTTATCACCAAGAATTCTCGTTGTAATCCTGGCCGATTTCGCGGCATCCTAAACTGTTGCGGCACAACAGTTGGGAACCATTGATATAGATAAATTACGTTATAAGCCTACCGCCTTATATGGAAATCGCGTACTGCGTTATTAGGAGGGCCTTCGCAGTTTTTCTCCTCGTTATATGAATAACTCGTTATAGGACAGATCAATCTAATATATAAAAATGAATGTTTGTATCTCTGTAATTGTATAGAAATCCACAGTTTAGGAGCAACGATCGTGAAATTTTACATACAGGCGTCTTTAAAAACAGCCGAGGGTCTGAAGAACTTCAAAAATCGAAATTAATTACCGTTGATTTTTAATTAATAAAAAACCAAAAATTTTGAAACTAAATGTAAGATGTTACACTTTGTGGAATCACCCCTCTGAATATGGCGTCCACGTTAGGATTAGCTGAAGCGAACAGCGAGAGAAAAGATAAAAATAAATAAAATCAAAAAGTTTCAAGTTACATATTAAGCCAGAATAATAAATGAAAATAATAATCTTTCAAGTCAGATTTTATACTCTAAAATAAATCGGATCCAACGGCATATTGACACTATCACGCGCGATGGAAAATTCGAATCAACCTCGCTAAGTGTCACAAGATCATTTTTAATCGCTACTGCAACCCCCCTCACTTATGTCTTTGTGTCTATTGAAGAGTTAAAGACTAAGCTTCTATCCTGCTAACTTATTTCTAACTTAAAACTCCTCTTACTCCATAAATACATGTATATTCACCAACCCATAGCAACTTTCCAGTAATTTTAGTACAGATATTCTCCTATTTACACAATACACCAGCATGTTGTTGTGGCGCATTCGGTAAGAGCGTTCATTTACTACACTACACGAAGCGGGTTCGAATACGGATCGTACAGATTTTGCTAAACCTGTATTTTCAGCTTTTATTTTATTATTTTTTAAATTATTATTATTATTATTTTTATTTATTATTTTTTAAAATTATTTTTATTTTATTTTATTATTTTTTAAAATTATTATTTTTATTTTATTTTATTTTTCATATTATTAATGTGTATAACATTTCGTATACTTTTTTTTCTATGTTATTTATACTGTGTTTATTTTTTTAATGGATTTTGGTAGGTTTATTATAAATTTATGTATTTTATGTTTTACTTTTCAGGAATTTTTGCTCCAATGATAAAGGCTAAATCTTTTCTATGTTATTTATACTGTATTTAGTTTTTAAATTGATTTTGGTTAACAAACATTCGACAATTTGACATTTTTACTTTTCAGCTTTACTTTCCTAAAGACAATTTGACATTTTTCCTTTTCAGCTTTTAGTGGTTTATTATAAATGTATATAGTTTATGCTTTACTTTTCAGGGTTTTTTTGCTCCAATGATGAAACGCTAAATCTAGCTGAATTCTGAAGAAATTATTGTAAATTTATGGTTTTTTATGTTGGGTTTTCTTTTTATTCATGTGTATAACATTTCACATGCTTTTTATTCTATGATATTTATACTGTGTTTAGTTTTTAAATTGATTTTGGTTAACAAACATTCTTAAAATCCCGGGCAACGCCGGATAAATTATCACCTGTGTAGGTTGATAATTTATAAATTTTAAAACTGTTACCACATGTATATTTACAGATCCACAAGAACTTTCCAATATTTTTAATTAATAAATAACCAACAACTCTCGATTCACAAGCGTACAGTAGATGGCGCCACTATTTTAATTTATTTTGTGTCTATTTCGTTGTTATGTGACGATAAATTTATTTAAAGTACCAGATAAAGAAATCACATGATCAGCGTTTAATAAATTAAATTGTAAAAATTAATCTTTAAAAATTCACCAAAAATTAGAAAATGGAGGTAAAGATGCGAAAAGAATTTCATTTTAAAGGAATTTTTATGATCTTTTTCGTGATATAAATTTTACAATCCTCAAATTATTATTTTAAATGCAAACTTGAAAAAAGTTACAAAAATAGATTAAAAATTTAATTTAAAAAAATCTAAGAAGAATTTTTCAAAAATCTTTCTTAGTGCACCCCTACATTATAAGAAGAATCGCCATGCAAAATTTCAGTCCTTTAGGTTCAACGGTTTGGTCTGTACTTTGCATGTCAGTCAGTCAATCAGTCAGTTAGTCAGTTACGGAACTGTTTTATATATATACTAGCTGAAAACCCGCGCTTCGCTACGGAGTACATTCAAATTAAATACTACGGTCAGTGTATGCAATTGATGCCAAAAAATATATATATATATTTATAGTAAATATGACGATCAATGTATACAATTGATGTAGAAAAAAATATATATTTATAAATAAATCGTAAGGGATATTTTAAAAGACAAAATAATGTCCAATCGTCTGCCGCATTAGCAAGAAAAATTTTTTTTTTTGTCTATTTAGTTGTTACGCACGTGACGATAATTTTATTTAAAGTACCAGAAAAAGAAATCACGTGATCGGCATTTAATAAATTAAATTCTAAAAATGAATCTTTAAAAATTCACCAAAAATCAGAAAATGGAGGTAAAGATTCGAAAAAGATGTCATTTTAAAGGAATTTTTATGCTCTTTCTCGTGATATAAATTTTATAACCCTCAATGTATTATTTTAAATGAAAACGTAAAAAAAGTTTAAAAAACAGCTTAAAAATTTAATTTAAAAAAATCTAAGAAGAATTTTTGAAAAACCTTTCTTAGTGCACCCCTACACTATTAGAAGAATCGCCATGCAAAATTTCAGCCCTTTAGGTCCAGCGGTTTGGTCTGTGCGTTGTATGTCAGTCAGTCAGTCAGTGAATGAATGAGTCAGTTACGGAACTGTTTTATATATATAGATAGATTTTTATTACTATCTCTATATTGTAACGTTAACTTCATGCGCACACATTATTTTTAACTGGCATTCAATTGGCTGTTAAAACTTTATATTTACATCCTATTTAAAAGAAGTAGGGTGTAAATTGTAGGGTGGAAAGTTGGTAAAATCAAAATTTTGTGCAATGTATTTTAATGTCTCGATTAAAAGTAGTTTTTTTCTAAAAATCAATTTATTTCGCTTGAAAAGCTAAATATTTTATGCACGCGGTTTATATTATTATTACTATCTTTATATCGTAACGTTAACTTCATGCGCGAGCATTATTTTCTTATGCTTTTTTTATTATTATCATCTTTATAATAGCTTTATTTTCATATGGTTTTAAGCAACTATCGTTTTTATTCATATTATGTTGGTTTTTTATTAATTAAAAATTAAGGGTAATTAATTTCGATTCCGGAAGTTCTTATCTTTATTTTCATATGCTTTTTCATTTACGAATTATTCAAATGTTGGTTAAAAAACTTTTGCGTAATTTATATATTTGTGTGTGTTTAATTATTGAAATTAATAAATTTATATTTCTGGAGAGGATGTTTCAGATTTTAGTGGTACTATGGTGAAAGGCTGAATATACCAAATTTCTGAGGAGTTTATTATGGAGAGAAAAGGAATTTAATATGTAGAGGATGTTTATAGGAGTTAAATGTGGAGAGGAGTTGAATGGTTTGCAGCCCTCAATCAAACACTTCATTTTTTTAAGAGGCAACGCTGCAGTCATATCATTGTTCTATTGGAAATTTCTGCTGAACCTGTAATTGCAGCTTTTTTTTACCCCAATGATGAAAGGCTAATTCTAGCTGATTTCTGAGGAGTTTATTATAAATTTATATATTTATAGATTTCACAAGGTTTTTTTTCTATGTTATTTATACTGTGCTTAGTTTTAAATTAATTTTGGTTAACAAACATTAGAGAATTTGACATTTTTACTTTTCAGATTTTAGTATTAAAATGATGAAAGGCTGAAATTCTGAGACGTGTATAACATTTCACATATATTTTTTATGTTATTTATACTGTGTTAATTTTTAAATTGATTTTGGTTAACAACAAACATTCTTAAAATCCCGGGCATCGTCGGGTACTTCAGCTAGTGTATGATAAATTCAACACTGTCAATATTTGGACACATCGTATATAATAAGAATGAATTTTTTTTCCTTAACACGAAAATACTCATTTTGTATTGTAAAAACTAGTTTGTAAAGTAAATTAAACTCCCCAGCTTTCTTTTTATTTAGTTATGAAATTAAATTACAAAAAAATCTTTCTCAACGATATAGAACTTACGTTGAAATCATAGACGATTCCTTGAAATATTTCAGAAATTTTTTTTCTTGGGGATTGCCTACGTTGAAATGGCTGTTTTGGTGGAAAATTTCGAAATTTATTTTTATTGCTTTATTTCAAAGGCCAATCTTTTATGCTTCTAAATCCTCTTTACTTTTATTCGTACGATAATTGAATGAGACCTTCTAGCCCATTTAATAAACAGAAAGCCATACTAAAAGACCGGAATTAGCATCTCGAAATGCATTTTCAGGAAAACTCATTTTTCAGTGACTTTTGTAAAAGAGAAAGCTAATGATTTAAAACTTTTTCAATATTTAACAATGAAATTTTGCAATAGTGTTTTGCATATTTTTAACTTATGTTTTGAAGTAGAAGCTAAGCGATATGTGTTAATTTATTCATACTACGGGTACTTGTAATTGAAAAAAAATAACTTAAAAAAATCTGGGCTTTTCACATATCTATATACATAAAACAGTTCCGTAACTGACTGACTCACTGACTGACTGATTGAATGACTGACATACAACGCACAGACCAAACCGCTGGACCTAAAGGGCTGAAATTTTGCATGACGATTCTTCTTATAATGTAGGGGTGCACTAAGAAAGATTTTTCAAAAATTCTTCTTAGATTTTTAAAAATTAAATTTTTGAGCTTTTTTAGCAACTTTTTTTAAGTTTGCATTTAAAGTAATAATTTTAGGGTTATAAAATTTATATCAGGAGAAAGCTCATAAAATTTCCTTTAAAATGAAATCATTTTCAAATCTTTACCTTCATTTTCTGATTTTTGGTGAATTTTTAAAGATCAATTTTTAGAATTTCATTTATTAAATGCTGATCACGTGATTTCTTTTTCTGGTACTTTAAATAAATTTATCGTCAGCAGCATAACAACAAAATAGACAAAAAAAATATTTTTTTCTTGCTAATGTGGCAGACGATTGAACATTATCCAAAAAATTATTAAAATACAGTAAAAGAAATGTTCCTCAAGCTATACTATATTAACTGTACTATATTCTTAAGTATGTTCTTTTAGATTTAATTTGAATATTTTCTACATTTTTTGTCTATAAAAATATCCGTTGCGATTTTTTTATAAATATATATTTTTTTTTTACATCAATTGCATACATTGATCGGTGTATTTATTTTATATATATATATATATATATATATATATATATATATATATATATATATATATATATATATATATATATATTTATTTATTTATTTTTTTATTTTTTTGGCATCAATTACATACATTCACCGTTGTATTTAATTGGAATGTACTCCGTAGCGAAGTGCGGGTTTTCAGCTAGTTTTCGTATATTTCAATGAGTATATTCCAGTAGTATATAGTAAGAATAAAATTAAAATATATTTAGTTAAATGGAGTGTAGGGTCTCTGGTGTAAGCATTAAAATCCATAAAAAAATCCCCTATATTTTTAAATCTTATGAAATTTTTACCAAAATCATAATTGATTTCGTGATTTCATATCACATTTGAACTAAAAATATATGTATTTAATCAGTGCCGTATATTTTTGAAAAATATATTTCAGGTAGTCTCTTTTAACGAAACTATCGCGGGTTATCAACATAGGATTACTTATCGTTGCTTACCTCCTTTGTATGTATATATGTATGTATGTGGTATACATATATGTATCTATATATATGTAAGTATGTATATATATATACATATATATAGGTACTTACGTATTATAGCTGAAGCTTTGCGGTTTGTCGAAAAAGCGGCAATAAAGCGCCAATTTTGCGCCCCATCCTTGTTGATAGTATTGTTTTCGCCATTCATTGCGTTTCGCTCCCGTTCTAAGTTTCCCTTTGAAGATTTTCTTTATTTTTTTAGGTTATGAAAGTTATTTGACAAAGATCTTTTATAAAAGAAGTCTGACGAGAAATATGACAGTGTAATACCTCAACTTTGATAAAAGATAACTTTTATAAAAGTTGGGCTCTTCGTCAAAGTTTTATAAAAGATTTCGGTGCCCGAATGTTATAAACAACATTTCGAGCAACAGAATGTTAATAAAATACAAATGTGTGGAAAACGCGGCAGACAAAGAACGAGATTTCGATTCGAAATAGTTTTAGCTCTAATTAAAAATTGCGCACTAATGACAAAACAGAAATACACGAAAAATATTCAAAATGAGTATGTTAAAAACGCAAATCTTTCAAAGGAAAAGTCTTAGGATGCTGAAATTTTGCATGGTGGTTACTCCTAAGCTCTAGATGCCCAGTAAGAAATATTTTTAAAAAGTACAAATATTAAGGGGTTTAAAAGGGGCTTAACCCCCTCCCCACTGAAAAAAAACCCCATTGTATCTCTGAAATCATAGGACCCAGGAAGTTGAAATTTCGGTGGTTCCCCTTAAGCCCTATGTGCCCACTAAAAATTCTTTTTGAAAAATGCAAATTTTAAGGGGGTTAAAAGTGGTTTAACACCCCCTCTAAAAAAAACCCATAGTATCTCTGGAACCATAAGGCCTAGAAAGCTGAAATTTTGCATGGTGGTTCCCCTTAAGCCCTAGGTACACACCAATAAATATTTTTAAGAGCTCGAATTTTAAGGGGTTTAACCCCCTCCCCCCTAAAAAATCCCACTGTATCTCTGTAACCATAGGGTCTAGGAAGCATGCTGCTGCTCAAAATGTTGATGCATGTTTAATAACTGCTTTCGTATATTTCATACACGTGCTTCGCCACAGATTACACGAGTGCCATGAATTATGTCATTTGGTTCATTTAAATTCAATTAACTTTAGCAGTAAGGTGGGGACATTTCTCATAAGGAGTTTATCGCAGAATTTAACGACAGTGATCCGAATTTAAATACGAGTTTTGGATATTTCATTTTTTTTGGGGGGATTTAAAACCACTTTACAACCTCCTAAAAAGTTGCTTGTTATACATCTTTCTTGGCCAGCACCTAGAGCCTAAGAGGAAACACCATGCAAAATTTCAACTTCTTCGGCCTTATTGTTCCAGAGATACAGTGGGATATTTTTTTTTGGGGGGGGGGACTAAACCCCTTAAAATTTGAATGTAGAAAAAGATTTATTGGTGTGCACCTAGGGCTCAAGGAAAACCAACCAACAAAAATTTCAGCTTCCAGGCCTTATGGTTCCAGAGATACAGTGGGTTTGTTTCTTCTTTTTTTTTTTTGGGGGGGGGGGGGGCTAAACCCCTTAAAATTTGAACTAAAAAAAAGATTTATTGGTGTGCACCTAGGGCTTAAGGGAAACCAACCAACCAAATTTCAGATTCCCAGGCTTCATGATTCCAGAGATACAGTGGGTTTATTTATTAATTTTTTTTGGGGGGGGGGCTAAACCCCTTAAAATTTGAACTAAAAAAATTATTAGTGTAAACCTAGGGCTTAAGGGAAACCAAACAAACAAATTTCAGCTTCCCAGGCCTTATGGTTCCAGAGATACAGTGGTTTTTTTTAGAGAGAAGGGGGGATAAACCCCTTAAAATCCGAACTTTAAAAATATATTTATAGGTGTGCCCCTACGGTTTAAGAGGAACCACCATACAAAATTTCAGCTTCCTAGGCCTTATGGTTCCAGAGATACAGTAGGATTTTATGGGGGGGAGAGGGGGCAAAGCCCCTTAAATTTCGAGCGTTCAAAATGATTTATTGGTATGCACCTAGATCTTAAGAGGAACCACCATAGGAAATTTCAGCTTTCTAGGCCTTGTGGTTCCAGAGATACAGTGGGTGTTTTTAGAGGGGGCAGGGGGTTAAGCTCTTTTTAACCCCCTGAAAATTTACAGTTTCCAAAAAAAGATTTCTTAGAGTGCACCTAGGGATTATGGGGAACCAGTATACGAAATTTCAACTTCCTAGGCCCTATGGTTCCAAAGATACAGTGGGTGTTTTTAGAGTGGGGCAGGGAGTTAAGCTCTTTTTAACCCCTTAAAATTTAGTTTCCAAAAAAAGATTTCTTAGAAGGCACCTAAGGATTATGAGGAACCACCATACGAAATTTCAACTTCCTAGGCCCTATGGTTCCAAAGATACAATGGGTGATTTAAGAGGGGGGCAGAGGGTTATACCCTTTTTAACCCCCTTAAAATTTGTATTTAATAAAAAAAAATCTTATTGGGCACGTAGAGCTTGGGAGTAACCACGTTTTCCACACATTTGTATTATTTTAACATTCTTCTGCTCGAAATGTTGTTTATAATTTCCGGGCAGGAAATAGGTTGCCACTGTGAAGTTAGGTGTTGGCGAGCAGATATTACGCGAAGGGTTAAAGGCTGCCAAGCTTCAGCTATAATACGTAAGTACCTATATATATGTATGTCAAAATTTTGACGCAATTTGGTACATTTCTGTTTAACTGTTTACTGCTTGCCCAAGCGATACAGACTGGGTTTGGCGCGTTGCCAAAATTATTACTCGCGACGCGGGACATCTGATATTTTGCTTTCCGGAGGACCGTTATGGAGGAACGTAATCCTACGTTAAAAGAAGTGCGCCGAACGTAGGCAGTCCCCTTAATCTTTCTGGATACGTTCCAAAATAAGACGTGAAAATCTAAAATCAGCAGGATATCTCGAAACTGTCAAAATCTATGTACGTTGTTTCCATGCATTTGACATTTAAGATTAATTTACTTTTTATAACAAAATGATGTGATGATTTACTCTGAACTGCGTTCAGAGTAAATTGCGTTTATTCGCAAAGGAATGTGACCTCTAGTTTAGATAAATTACTCCGCCTAATAATAAAACACGCCGATAAAAGTAATTTAATTTATGATATGTACATACGAAGACATTATTACAGTGATGCAAAAATTAAATCGCATGAGAACGGGGAAACAATTTCATGAACTTTATGATACCCGCAAATAACAAGCCATTGTGAAGTCGAAACTAACCATTATATTTTACCAAGAATACCAAGAAAGTAATTTCCTTAGATTAAGAATTCAAGAATAACATTTATTTATAGTTCTTATTTTAGAATTTTTAAAAGTCCAAATATTCTCCCATTATACGTTTATAATAATAATAATATATATATATATATATATATATATATATATATATATATATATATATATATATATATATATATATATATATATATATATATATATATATACATCACGCGCGCCTGTGACGCCACTTCAAAGCCCTATTTAAGGCTTGGAGATTTCGACGATTTCAAGTTCGGCAATTGTGTTTTTCTTGTGGTTTTTTAAAAAAAAACCATCAATTATGCCTCGTCGAAAACAGCGATCATCTTTTGATCAAGTGTCCGAGTTCGACAGAGGAAGAATAGTGGCCTACCGAGATTGTGGATTATCTTTCAGGGAAATCGGTAATCGTGTTTTACGAAACCAAACAACTGTAATGCTGATATGTGATCGTTGGATGCAGGAGGGTACGACGGACCGGCGTGTTCGATCGCATCCACCTCAGCGCACCACTTCACGTGATGACAGGCAAATTGTGCGTATGGCAGTGACGGATCGCTCAGTCACATCACGAACCATAGCACAGCACATGCAGTCTGTAACGCATTATCCAGTGTCTGCGCGTACCATTCGACGCCATTTACAGCAGAGTGGTCTGTCCGCAAGACGTCCATTGCTTTGTCTACCCTTGACGCAGAACCACAGACGTCTCCGCCGCCAATGGTGCGATGACAGAAGGATGCAGACGGCAGAATGGAATGAAATTGTCTTTACTGACGAGTCACGCTTCTGTCTGCAACACCACGATGGTCGCATTCGAGTCTGGAGACACCGTGAAGAGAGGATGCTGAACAGCTGCGTTATGCACCGCCACACTGGTCCTGCACCGGGTATTATGGTATGGGGCGGTATTGGATATCACTCTCGCACACCTCTAGTACGCATAGCCGGTACTTTAAACAGCCAGCGCTACATCTCCGAGGTGTTGGAGCCAGTTGTCCTTCCTTACCTTCAGGGCTTTCCCACAGCCATATTTCAACAGGATAATGCGCGACCACACGTGGCACGCATTGTCCAACGGTTCTTCGTCAATCGCCAGATTGAATTGATTCCCTGGCCGCCTCGCTGTCCGGATCTTTCGCCGATGGAAAACATGTGGTCCATGGTTGTTCTACGATTGACCCAGATTCCATCCCCAGCTGCCACAGCAGATCAACTTTGGCAACGTGTGGAAGCTGCTTGGTCTGCTGTACCTCAAGAACTGATCCAAAGTCTCTTTGAATCAATGCCGAGGGGTGTGGCAGCGATGATCTCCAACAATGGCGGCTACTCTGGCTACTGATTTTGGCAGGAACCACACTTCACAGAAGTCTATAAATTTAATCATTTCATACTTGGTCAACATGTTATCTACAAAATAAATTTTGTTGTGATATCTCTTGTCTTTCTTGGTGTTGCAATTTGGGTGGCCAGCAGTGTATATACAGGGTGGTCATAAGGAAACTTTGCCGATATATGGACCTCTAGCGGCTGGTCCGATCAACCTATCGCGATGAGATTTCAGTTATAGGTATTCAGAGGTATGAGCTCGGGATTCTGTGAACGGCTATCAAGTGGCTCTCACGGTTACGGTTATGGGTACAGAAACTCGAAGTTTTCAAATGAAAACACCCACTTTTTCCCATCGCAAAATGCTCAGCGCATGCGAAAACCTTGAAGAGCTTTGGAGTGGTACGTGTATCACAAAAAACGGTCGCGTTATGCGCGCACAAAAAAACAGCTCTGCGAATGGCGAAATATATATATATATATATATAAGTGTGTTAAGCATTAACTGAGAATATACAGGGGGGCTTCGTAATAACTAAATTGTAACGTTAAAAGCAATGATATTTCAGAGACAATCAGATTACACGCGTCTACGAATGCATGGACTATAAGAGTTATTAATAGATTCGGATGGCCTTGGGGAGAATCAAGAAAGAGAATCACAGGCATTCATTGCATGGGGAGTTGTTTTGGAGTTCAGACTAGATTTCGCACGAAAAATTATTTTTAAAGTCAGCAAAATATTCTTCTCGGACATTCGGCAGCCGCCAATGAGCATGCGCGATAAGTTTAGATGCCTTGGGGAACAACAGAATTTCGGCAGAGCGTTTTGGGTTTCTGGCTTGGGCGGAGCGCATCAGAGGTGAGAGATCGCAACAATGGCACGGATTGAATCGGGTTAATTAATAGTTATTGAATAAAGTATTTAGTTTAAACTTATTGTCTTTAATTCTACAGGCCTACGATGTTACGGACTGCATATTTTTAGAGTAAGTAGTAGGGGAACGAGTAAGAGGGAGTACGAGAATTAAAGCTCGTCATATATATATATATATATATATATATATATATGAATGGCGATATATATATATATATATATATATATATATATGATTTAAATTGATCTAATGCTTTTGAATTTCTGTTTTGAATGTGGTGTTCTCGGGGTCTTGGGATGTGCTTTGGCTTGAACTACATTGTTTCAAAAAGTTCCCCCTTGAGGTGACGAACTCGGCTAAGCGTTTTGATGAAGACAGAGGTCAACTGCCAAGTTATTTTTGATTCTTTTTGTTTTTGTTTATTACACTGTGATGTCTATTATTTCTATAGAATCTTGCATTTACTCTCTTAGACAAAGAAAAAAAAGACGCACCGAGAATGAGTTATCCAAATGGGACAAAATTCGGTAGATATGATGTACATGTACAGAAAAACAAATGATTACAATTTGGGAAAAATTGGATGATTTTTTTCAAGAGAAAGAGCTTCACAAACTGAAGAAGTCAATAACGGGTTGGTCAACCTCTGTCCCTTATGCAAGCAGTTATTCGGCTTGGTATTGATTGATAGATGTGGCGGATGTCCTCCTGCGGGATATAGTGCAAAATCCTGTCCAATTTGTGCATTAGATCGTCAAACTCCAGAGCTGGTTGGAGGGTCCTGCCCATAATGCTCCAAACGTGCTCAATGGGGGAGATATCCGGCTATCTTGCTGGCCAATGTAGCGTTGGGCAAACACGGGGATAAGCAGTAGAAACTCTCGCCGTGAGTGGGCGGGCATTGTCTTTCTGAAATGTAAGCCCATGATGGCGAGATATGAAGCGTAACACAACGTTGCATAGAATAGCGTGAAGTACCGCTGTGCTTTCAGTGTTCCGCGGATGACAACTAAAGGTGTCCTGCTATGAAATGAAATGGCAGCCCAGTCCATCGCTCCTGGTTGTTTGCCCGTTTGGCTGAAAACAGTCAGGTTGGTTTCCCACCGCTGTCCGGAGCGTCTCCAGACATGTATTCTCTGGTCATCGGGACTCAGTTCGAAGCAGGATTCATCACTGAAGACAATTCTACTCCAGTCAGTAACATTCCAGGTCGAATGTGCCCGACACCACTGCAAACGGGCTTGTCGTTGTACAGAGATCGATGGTAGCCGGTGCAAGGGGCGCCGTGAGCTCAGCCCCTTTTTTCTCAGCCGCCTATGAATCGTACTTGGGGTCACTGAAGAGCCCGTTTAACGTACAGTTGATGATAAGGATGAATCTGGGGCTGTGAGTGAAGCTCTGACTATTGTTCGATCCTCACATTCTATCGTTTCTCTAGGCCGACCGCTTCTTTCTTGTCGCTCTATTCGGTCATGGTTCACCCATTGCTGCCTACATCGTCTAATAATGGCATCGCTCCTATCCAAAAATTTCGAGCGATTCGCCAATTACACCAACCGGCTTCTTAGAGAGCTTTATAAGAGAGCTTTTTAAGAGAGCTTTTTAAGAGGCTTTTTAAGAGAGCCCAACTACTCGTCCTCTCTTAAATCCTGACTTCTGCGCATATTCTTCGCGCACCTATATGCGAAGTATAGTTACTCTCTATCTGAGTGCACGGAATGAAATTCGGAAAGAATTTATGACCTGGAATCGAAATTTCTTCTCTTTAATATCCTTCCAGGTGCGCAGTCACGAGACACTGGGAGTTTCGATATATATATATATATATATATATATATATATATATATATATATATATATATATATATATATATTGATATTGCACACACTGAAAGATAAAGCAATTATTCCTATAAAACACAAGTAAAGGATTTTTCAAGGGTGTGTGGGAGGTCAGATTTATTTCTTCTGTGTTGAATCCTTTAAACTTCATAACGATTATTATATTTGTTGTTCCTTATTTTTAAGATAAGAAAATTCATTTTCTATTGATTTAGTAGGAAAACATGCACTTTAAATCCATTGAAATAAGTTATCGCGGTCTAATTCGGATCAAGTCGTTCGACCTTGTGAAACTAAAGTTTAAAGTAGCGCTCTCAACGAATCAACCAACTCATCAACCAAATTAGCTCTCGCTAATAGCGAAAATTTGATAATTTAAATTTGTTCAACTGTTTTATGAGACTTAATTTCCTATTACTCCTGTCTACTAGAAAGTCGTACTGACGTTCTCATGTAAGAGAAAAATTAGAAACCTTAATTTGACATTTATGTCTCTGTTTTAATAGATTGCAGTACTTTACATACTTAGAAAGGAAACCTCTTTTAACATATTCAATATACTGAACGACTTGATCCGCCAGAGTTTAAAAGCGACCCGAAAATTAATGTCTATGACAACTATAATGGAATATTTGCTTCAATAACGAACGTACTTTGCAAATTCACAGTCATTTTACCCCCTTTTTCCTCGCCAATTTGAGAACTCTTTTAATTTAATGCGAGAAGGTGCCTTATTCACACGAGAACGGAGCTTTTAGCTAATTTGCTTCAATATCGCGCAGATTCGCCTAACTGCAAAAATTTCGCGGAATTCAGCCAACTGTTTTGGATGTGATATGACATTTCTCACTTATCTTTCAGCGAAATTTATTTCGCTCTGAAAATTTTTTTTTTTTGTTGGAATAGGTCCAGAAAAGGGTTTTTGAGAATAAAGTAAAGTTTCAGGAAGTGGGTTTTGAAAAGAATCATCTTAGATACGGTGTAATTGATCTGTGAAATTATTTTAATATTTCAATGTGTGTTCCTAATCAAGTTGTTATCTATTCAATTTCATAAAGTTTTAGATAGGGGGAGTTCTTTTAAAAATAGTCACAGGAATTTAAATTTGTTTTCATTGAATATTTTATTAGTTCATGATGTGTTGGGAGGTATTAAGATTGCAAGTTTAAAAAAGGTATTGTAGGAGTCGACAGTATGTGGTCGTCACTGGCTAGCAGTGAATTCAAGGCGTATTTTTACCATGTTTTAATTAACTCGCTTTCTTGTTTGTTTGTTTGTGTGTGTGCTTGTCCGTTACAAATCTTGCCATCTATTTTTAACTTCCCGACTAGCTAGACATTTGAAACTTTTAGAAAAGCTCAGAACACGATGACAATGCATTCTTTTAATACTTTTAGCCATCTTTAAGCAGATTTGAATTCATTTAAAGTTAATTTTGTTTTGTAGACTGATGCAGCCATCTATCGGCCGGGACGGGAACGAAAAGTTAAATGCAAGTTAACGTCCAATTTACTTCATTTTCTTTCAAGTTGATGGTATAATTTATCAAAAAAATTAATCCTTGGCACAGGAAAATACTGGCTTTATATACCTCAAGATTTTATATACCGATTCCTAACGGCTACAAACGTCCATGCAAACAGTGGGGCTCGAACCCACGGACTCTGGTACCGAATACCAGGCCCTGGCCATTCGGCCATTCTCGGGCAATATTTTTCATAGTCAATACTTTAAGGGGACAGTGGACTTTCAAAATTGTGAAATTCGTCCAAATATTCGATTTTTTTATTTTATTCAATTGTGAAACTACGTACGAGTAAGAATGTGTTGCAAAAAGAATTTTTAATTTCTGTGATTATTTTCCTAGTTATAAGCATTTGTATTTGTAAGCAAAGTTGCCTGAAGTAGAGTTTCATTTGAATTTTGTTACTCATCATTGTACACGATACTGGTACAATAATGAGAAATGTTGAAAAGGTAAAACACATTTATCTAAATCTATGGATAATTGAAGTTCCATTGTATATATATATATATATATATATATATATATATATATATATATATATATATATATATATATATATATAATAAACTAGTAATTTCTTAATTCAATACTCTTAACATTTAAAAACTATTAATTCCTCACTTTACTATTCAAAATTACACACCCTTTTTTAATCCCTTAAGTTATTTAATTCCCTTTGGGCATTCGCGCTAAATTCCTTTATTAAAGCCTTAGGCAATATCATTAAAGATGGCTGTCTTTTTATCATAAAGGGACGCGGCGCAGCGTCAGTACAAATGTAAATCAGTTCTGCACATCAACAACTTTAAACCAATCAACTATTAAGACACACCCTTTAATCACGTGATGGATTGAAGTTATATAAGTGTTGACGTCCGGAAGTGGGACGGACTCCTGTATTTTCTCTTGCTGCATTCATACCGACGGAGCGGTCGGTGTATTGAATAAAAATTTTCTCGTAAAATACCCGTATTCGTCGTTTTTAGTCATGAAGTGAATTTATTTTCGAGCATAACCGCATCTCCTCACCTTAGCATGGGAGACTAGATATCTTCTGAGCCTGCGATCTGTCTCCCATGTTATATATATATATATATAAGGTAAGTGATACTTATTTGTTATGTAGAAATTTAATTTAGATATTATTTGGTTACTAATAGCAATAACTTTGAATGTGTTTTTCTCAAAATAAAAATGTTCATGTCATACGAATATTCAAACTGCACCAGGCGCATTTCTAATTATCGTGTTGGTTTGGAATTTAAGTTTTATATACTTAACTGTATATCAAATAAATCGTGTTGAAAAAAATTAAGCTTTGTAGCTCAGAATTTCTAAATTTTGTACTTGAAATGATGATTTATAGGTATTTTGAGTAATAAAAAGGGTGTTTTCACTATTATTATTTTTTCTCTTTATATTTTTAATGAATGCATAAAATAAGTTTCATTGTTAGATCTATAAGGTATCCTGTCAATAAAAATTACCATATTATATGCAAAAGAAATGTGCATGGGACATTTTTAATTAGGCAAATTATTCATATAATTATTAATTCATAATTCATAAATTATTAATATTTCATCATTAAGTTTTAATCACTTTTGCATATCTATGGTGCTAGAAAAACTGATACTATTATATTAACTGATGGAACGTTCATAAATTGAAAGAATATCTCATGAAAGAATATGCATTTAGTAATATATAAACTTTTACCTATCCGATATGATAAACATAAAAATTTGCGCCCCTCCGTCCGTCCAATCATGATGTTAATTGCATGAGGGGAAGACTGAAATTTTAAACGAAAATCCTTTTCTTTTGCAACTTCAAACACATCATTGAGATTAGAATATTTACCTCATAAAGATATCAACTGAAAATAGAAATAAAAATTATTTCAGGTAGTCTCTTCTAAAGAAACTACTGATGGATATTTATTAACGTAGGATTACTTATCATTGCTTACCTGTTTCTTTTTGACGCATTTTGGTACTTTTCTGTTTAAATCTTTACTGCTACTGGGATTGGCGCGCTGCCAAAATTATAACTAGCGGCGGACTCTGAATATTTTTTTTTTCCGTAGGACCGTTATTGAGGAACGCAATCCTACGTTAAAAATTTAAAAAAGTCTCCCCCTACAAACAGGATGAAAAACACGTATCAAAAACTTAATCTAGAAAAATAATCAGATGAAAAGGGAATATAACTCCACCATATGAGGCGGTGAAAGGAAAAGTGGTGTAAGTCAGTAAGTCAAGTGGTGGAAGTCAAAAGCGTTTTACTGCAAAAACTACAATAATTCCACAATAAAATGAACAAATTATAATTCATAATAATTATTATGATATTGCAAATAATAATTATTAGCAATTCCACTATAAACTGAACATGGAGATTACATTTTTGCCCTCAAATAAAAAAAAGTTGAAAATGTGACTTACACCACTTTGCCTTTCACCGCCTCATATGTCTTTTGTTTAGAAACACAGATAATTAAGGCTGCTGCGTACTAACCCCATTGGATTTACGCAGTTCAATGTTAACCTATGGAGAAAATGTGTTCTAGTATTGCCGACTTGGATAGAAATATTTCTTTTTTAAATTGTACTCCGTAATAGAGAAAGAAATTTTTCACCTTGAGGCAATTTTCTTTTTGTTTAAAAAAAAGGGCAAAAAATGTATTAAAATTTAAATTATTCGGGGGGGGTGGAAATCTGGTATAGTGTATTTTAAACAGACATAAATTCCTTTGGTAGATGAAATCTAAGAAATGAATCCTTTTGCAAAGTGCAGAAAGTTCAGGCTATCTGAAAATATCATTTTTGTTGGATTATCACCATTTACATAGCTGTCAATAGTAGACACATTTTCTCCATAAATTAACGTCGAGGAAAGCGAATCCAATATTGTTAGTACACATCAGCCTTAGCTATACATGGTAATAATTAGAACAGTTGTGGATAGATTCCTTAGCTATCTGATATGTATACTTTACATAAACATTTACCTCAAAACTTTGTAAACGAAAAAATAAAGCAAAATTCTCTTCATTTCCCCTGAAAACTATATAAAATTGAACTGTAAACCCTATTTGTAATAGGTATACGGAATTGATGGCTGGAGTAATCTTTGGTTTAGAGCCGTGTATAGACATATTGGTCGCGGTTACTTTTGTTAATTTTCAAGTCCTTATAAAATAGAACTAGGAAATAAAATTTAAATGATATTAAAATGTCTCTTCGAAATATGCTGGAAAAGCTCAAGAACTTCAAATAATTTATGAGTGCTTACTAGAACAAAATTTTTCCGCTCATATGCATCAAAAATCGCTTAATATATCATAATCTGATTGTTCGTCGTAAATAAGACGTCACAGTCACCTTACCACAGCACATTTCCGTGTCTATCCTATATATCGATTTTGTTGAATAATGATAAAAATGTGGTTCAGCATTTTTGGTGCTCATTAACAGTTTTTCTTTTCCCGTAGAGAATCATAATTATCATATTTGCTCTTAAGAGAACAAAGGAACTCCAACCTCGTGTTTTTTCAAAATTTTGAATGTTTTACTCCATATACAAAATGAGATTGATAAATAGTGTTTTCTACAACACTGAAGGTACTTAGAATTCCTAAATAAGTATTTTGTGGAAGACTAGAACCTGTTTTTCAAAATATTCTACCAAAATGCTATCAATGTTTGAAAAGCACCATGCGTATTTCATTTTATTTTGAATTCTTCCAAATTTCTCAGGATTATTAATGGAAGTGTTTGTCACAAAAGTGGGTATCATTCTTTTAAACCACAAATATATATTTTTTCTAATTTATAGACCATGAAATAAAGCAAAAACAGAAAAAAGCAACATAAAGATTGAAAATATTGGAGATTGAAGAAATTTTGGAGTTTGAAGAAATTGGGGATAGAAGAAATTTTGGAGATTGAAGAAAGTTTGGAGCTTGAAGAAATTGGAGACTGAAGAAGTTCTGGAGATTGAAGGAATTTTGGATTTTAGATATATACTAAATAAATTTTGTGCATAATTATGGTTGTATTTATATGGTGAACTCATATAAAAATATCAAAGACTTTTAATTGAAATGGAATGCGCATGGAAAATTTTGAAAAATGCTAGCATTTTTTAAAAATGTTTTCAAAAACAGACATTATTCTGCAAAAAAATCCATATTTTGAATTGCCTTCAATGTAGCAAAAATTTTTAATTGTTCTCAATGTGTAAAAAGAGTTGAAAATTGAAAATTAAAAAAATTGCGGTTGAAGGTTGAACAGTCAGATTAAAAAAAATTATGGATTTTGATTCTTATAAAAAAAATCAAAGCACACTTATGTTTATATATATACGTTAAACTCACATTAAAAATTTTTAAGGTTTTTAAATGATTTGGAATGCACGGGGTACATTTTGAAAAATGCTAGCATTTTTTTTTAAAGCAGGGCTTTTTATGACAAAAAATCCTTATTTTGAATTCTAAGGGCCTTCAATGTATTAAAAAGAACACGAACTATTCCCATTTTGTGCATAGAGTTAAAAATTTAAAATTAAAAAATTCGATGTCTTAAGTCCATTATCCTCTTAATTAAGTTATATTTTCATATGTCACGGCAAAAGTTTCTCGGGCAATTGCAGGCCAGAAAACAATGAATGAAGAATTTTTCCTAGCGAGCAAAAATTAGCTAAAATCGGGAAAGAATACTCCTTCATAAAATGAGCTAAAACATTCTACTGTTTTGACATTATTTGACAGTTCACGTCATGACTTTACCTTGCAGCTGAGAAATAAAGAGCTCGCAGCTGAATTTCAGCTTCGATGGATATTCATAGAAACTATCCGGAAAGTTTTCAGACTACCTAGAAATTTTCAGATGAAATGTTTCAGAAAATGACATGTTACTTTCTTATACGTGCTTGGAAAACTTTTCGTGTTTTCTCGAATATTATGAAATATCCGGTATTGTATTCACGGGGAGACGTTAAAATTTTTACGTCGGTGAAGATGTATTTCGAATTTTAAACTGTAATAATATACTAGTAATCACATAGTTGAAACGTGATCATTCTTTCACACATGCATGCGTAAATACACATATTCTTAGAGTAAAATCTGAGAGCGAACATTACACCACACACAAACATATATATATATATATATATATTGTTGTTGTTGTTGTTGTTTCTTATGCCCCCTGGCTGGAAAGTGGTTCCAGAACAGGTCCATATAGGCTACGGACTGAAGTATGCGACTCCAGTTTGAATAGCAATACAAGAGTAGGAGTCCGACTTAGCTAGTTGCCACCTCAATTTTGACCGAGTACCCCCAGGTGAGACATCTGGGGGATCATACTCTCTCCCAACCTCAGCACCTCGAGCCCATATATATATATATATATATATATATATATATATATATATATATATATATATATATATATATATATATATATATATATACATATATATACGAGGGTTATTCGGAAACTAAGGTCCGAATCGTCATAGCTAATCGAATGTCGCGCAAACATTGAAACGCACATGCGTACCAACTCCCGGCATGCCTTGCTCGTCAAACGACGCCATTTGCATTGGTATTGTTGCAGTGTACTAAGTACAGTGCTACTTCAAAATGTTTAAAACAATCGATCAGCCCGCCGACTGTGAAATACGGTTAGTGATTCTGTTTTTGACAGCAAAGAACGTTTCAGCAGCGGAAATTCATAGACAGATAAGCGACGTGTATGGCCCAAATGCGATGAGTAGCAGCAAAGTGCGTAAGTGAGTGAGAGCTTTCAAGGACGGACGCGAAAATGCTCATGATGAACCGCGTTCAGGTAGACCATTAGTGATCACAGATGGTTTGGTCAATGCCGTGGATGAAAAGATTCGTGAAGACCGGCCATTCACAATTTCAACTTTAGCATTGGAATTTCCGAATGTGGGTAGAACAACTTTGCACAAAATCGTTTCCGAAAAGTTGAAATTTCGCAAATTGTGCGCACGTTGTGTTCCCAGGCTGCTTACTGAGGAACACAAACTGAAAAGAATGGCTTGTGCTCTTGATTTTTTGGATCGATATCATAAAGAAGATTATCAATTTTTAGAGAAGATTGTCACAGGGGACGATACGTGGGTTTCTCACAGAACCCCAGGGTCTAAACGTCACTCAATGGAATGGCGTCACACAACATCACCAGTCAGAGTCAAGACCAAGCAGACAATCTCAACACGCAAAGTCATGGCAACAATGTTTTGGGATAGACATGGTCTTGTTAGTCGAGTTTATGCAGCAAGGAACAACAATAAATGCAGCAACTTACTGCGCTACCCTAACTAAACTTAGACGTGCAATACAGAATAAGCGACGTGGTCTTCTGATGTCTGGAGTTTTGTTGCTGCATGACAATGCCAGACCCCATTCTGCCATTCACACCCAAAATCTGTTCAGATCTTTTGGATGGGAACAGATTGACCACCCACCGTACAGTCCAGACTTGTCACCGAGTGATTTGCACTTATTCCGCTACCTAAAAGAGTTTCTCGTCGGCAAGAGATTCGCCACAGATGACGAGGTGAAAGAAGCATTTCAAGACTGGTTATCCTCACAGGCGGCAGACGTCTACGACTTAAACATACAGAAGCTTGTAGAAAGTTATGACAAATGTTTAAACAAATATGGAAACTATGTATAAAAATAGAGACACATGTAAGGAATTTAAAAAATAAAGTTTTTTGAAAAAATCTGTAATGTTTTCTGTTTTATAAGTAAACGGACCTTAGTTTCCGAATAACCCTCGTTTTTATATATATATATATACATATATATATATATATATATATATATATATATATATATATATATGTATATATATATATATATATATAATATATATATATATATATATATATATATATATATATATATAATATATATATATAATATATATATAATATATATTATATATATAATATATATATATATATATATATATATATGTATATATATATATATACAGTGGACGCTCGTTAATTCGAACTCGGTTAATTCGAACTTTCGGTTAATTCGAACTAATCCAAAGGCCCCAAAAAACTTGTATTGGAGTTAATGTTAAAAATATCTCTTTAATTCGAACTAAATTTTTATCACTTCGGTTAATTCGAACTAAAAATTTGACCAAAAAAGTTTTTTTTCCTCGTTTAATGGAGAAAATACACACTGTATTTATTTATTATTTTGTGCGTCAAAATTTCTTTTCTGTGTAAAGAGGCACATGCCTGCTTTCCTACAATATTGCATGTCCGCTAAACGTTAGTAGCTATTGTCCTACTTATTAGTGCTAAACGGAAAAAACAATTTTCCTTTATTTGGATCGATTTTCTTAGAATTTCAGAAAAACTAGTCTTTACTACAGATTCTAGGGAGCTGCGTCAGTTATAACTGCAGTGCAGACAAGTTAATGTGGTCTAGTTTTTCTTCCTCATTGTGTGGTGTGAACGTGTAAGAATTCAGGATGTCTACACGTGGAAAGTACAAAGCCCTAACTTTGGAGACAAAGGTAGAAATTTTAAAGAAAGTAGAGAATGGCGAATGTAAAACAAAGTTATCAGCAGACTATGAAATTAAAAATAAATGCCTTGTCAACTAATTTGAAAAACAAGGAGTCAATTTTAGATTCAGGGAAAAAATCAAAATTTGCTAGAGGAAGGAAACGCATGGGAAATGCGTCCCAAGAATTTCTAGAAAAAGCTCTACTGCTATGGTTCCAGGATGTTAGATCTCGAAATTTTCCGATAAAGGAACCCCTATTGCTGACGAAGGCTGATGAATTGGCAAGTCGGATGGGTATTGAAGATTTTAAATGCAGTGATGGATGGCTTTCTCGATTTATGTCAAGGCAAAATATTTCTTATCAAACTGTATGTGGCCAAAGCTCTGATGTAAACGAAGACGTATGCACTAAATTCGGTAGGAAACTGCCAGGGCTTTTCTCTACTTACCTGACGAAAGATATTTTTAATGTGGCCATAATTGACAAAGCCGTAATGGACTCTATTAAAACCCTGAAAGCATTTATTCAGATGGAACCTTCCTCTGAAAAGGAATTGAAATGTTTACTTCAAATCGAGAAGCTGGTTGAACAATGTAGGCATCATAAACAGAACCAAACATCCATTTTACAGTTTTCCCGAAAGTGTAATTCATATTTTTAATAAAAGTTTACTTTATACTGCATATCTTCTGCTTCATTTTATGATTAAAGTGAGTCTGTATTGCTTTTTAATATGTTTAACTTTAGATTACATAATATAATATATTTTCTGGGGTTATACACACTAGGAGAGTTTCTTCTTCAGTGATACACATTTAAAGTTATATATTTTCTCTTAACATCGGATAATTCGAACTTCGGATAATTCGAACTTTTTTCTGAGAACCTTTGAGTTCGAATTAACGAGCGTCCACTGTATATAATATATATATATATATATATATATATATATATATATATATATATATATATATATATAGGCTCGAGGCTTTTTTATTCCCTGCACTGCTTTGATCACGAGATCTTTATTAGATTCTATATTCTCTAAAATCTGTAACCCTTTCTCAATTGTGCTGTGACCTTCTGTCGAGCTTATAAATGTCATTAGGTTTTCTTGTGGATTTGGGTCTGAAGTGTCAGAATCTTCAGTGCTGCTTTGATCGCACATATCTATGAGATCATCGACTGTCATCTCCTCAAAATGAGAATCCAACAGCTCGTTTACACCCTCTCCATCGACTTCCATACCTAACTGCCTGGCAAGATCGACAACTTCGTCTAGCACACGAGCAATATGATCAGTTTACAGACGTTGTTTCCAACTCGTTTTTAAAAAAAATAATGAACAAAGTTTCTTCTAGACACCATTTGGAGTTTTTCGGGAAATTTCATTCCAAGATTTAAAACAGTTGAAAAGGGGTAAAATCAAAAACTGAGTAACTCCGGGTTCGCGTAAATTGGGGTATTACTGTATATATACAGGGTCATCGAAAAAGTTTGGACACATTTCATATAATCGTATTTAATCCTTCAGCGGGCGTGCCCGTGTATAAAGTGCAACATTTTCGTAATTTTGAATGGCTTGTTTTTACATGTAAGGTTTGAATCTTCCAAGCAGTTTCTATTTATAGCTACACCCTTTCTAATGCAGGTATGATTTTCTGACCCACGTATTCCTTTCCATTCATTTGTTAGTCGTGATTTAACCGTGGTAAACCAGCGATTATACTGGATTACAATGCGACAAAAGCAGGAGTTGTTGGAATCGATCAAATGTACAGCTATTACACGGTATCCCGCATATCACGAAGATAGACAATCTCATTGTTTTTTTTTACGTTTTTGGACATAATAGGAATTCATTCGCAAGTTGTCCTTAGATCCAATAAACCGGGAAGATTTGAAATAAGGCGATTGTATCTGCATTCTTTAGCCTTTAACTATAAATATATCTAAATATTATCAACATGTTATATCTGGCCATAAAACTCATAATCTTGATTTTCAATTTCAAAAGAAAAAGTTTATTACTAAAGGAATAATCAAGGTTGAAAGATACGTTGCACTTTATGCAACGCGCGCCTGCTGGTGTTCTAAAAATTGGAGCGCCCGCTGAAGGGTTAATGAAATAATTACATTACAAATAATTCTTTCGTTGTGAAATGTACAGAATTGAATAGAAGTTTGCCTTAAGGGGACAGTGGACCTTCAAACCTAACTTTTTTTGTTTTGAATGGATTTGCTTGAAATTTAAATATGTGATTAGTACCATAGATATGTAAAAGTGGTTAAAATTCAATGATGAAATATTAATAATTTATGAATTATGAATTATTAATTATATAAAAAATTAGCCTAATTAAAAATGCTCCATGCGCATTTCTTTTGCATATAATATGCTAATTTTTATTTACAGGATACCTTATAGAACTAACAATGACACTGATTGCTTATTTTAAGCATTCATTAAGAATATAAAGAGAAAAAAATAATAACAGGGAAAACACCCTTTTTATTACGCAAAATACCTATAAATCATCTTTTCGAGTACAAAATTTAGAAATTATGAGCTACGAAGCATAATTTTTTTCAATAAGATTTATTTGATATACAGTTAAGTATATAAAACTTAAGTTTCAAAGCAATACGATAATTAGATATGCGCCTGGACAGTTTGAATATTCGTATGACATGAAAATTCTTATTTTTTGGAAGTTATTGCTATTAGTAACCACATAATATCTAAATTTAATACAAATGCCTATATCTAAGAAAGTAATCACAGAAATTAAAAATTCTTTTTGCAACACATTCCTACTCGTCCGTAGTTTCACAATTCAATAAAATAAAAAAAAATCGAATTTTTGGACAAATTTCACAATCTTTGAAAGTCCACTGTCCCCTTAATAAGTTTCAATATGAGCACCGTTGGTTGCTCTACACATATCAAGTCGATAATCAATCTCTAACCAAGTGTTATGGAGCATGTCTGGCGTCACTACGGCAATTGTATTGCCTCTAAATCCTTTAATCCTTTCCTGCATTACACGGACCAGTGCTCTAAAATTAACTAAATTTCGTTATACACTATCTAACAATAGGTAATTTAACACCTGTGATAGAAAAGAAAGACAAAATTTATTCATATGCAATACTTGGTAGAGCCTCCACGAGAGGCAATTACAGCCTGAGCCCTTCAGGGCCATGCTATCCAGACGTTCTTGTATGGCGGCTAGTGGCATTTTCTTCCACTCGGCTTGGAGAAGACATGTAAGTACCGATTTTGAACTGTTGTTACACCCCTTAATTCAGCTATCCATCTCGTCCCAAGAGAATCTCGATAGGGTTCAGGTCTCTCGACCGAATGGACTGGGCACGGCAGTCTGTCCGGTTAACCCCTTTGTCACCATACCAATCCATGGTGGACCTCGCACCATGACAGCTGGCGTTGAATTCTTGGAAGTAACATGGGCCCAACCAGTAAAACTGCCATAACCTACGAAGAAGATTGTCATCGAAAATAGTGCAGTAGGCGTCGGCGTTGGCGTTGAGTTTACCATGATTTGGGACCAAGGATCCCAGTCCATAACAGGAGAAACACCCCCAGACCATAACTCCAGTTCTGCCGAACTTTACTGAGGGCACAATACTACATTCAGGCACGATGTGTTCTCCAGGCAGACGCGAAACACAGCCGCCGCCATTCGAACGGTAGAGGGGGTACCTTGATTCTTCACTCCAGAAAACGCGTTTCCATTGATCTACGGTCCACTTTCAATGTGCTTTGCACCACATTAACCGAGCCGCGTGTTTGGACTCTGCGATCAAAACTTACAGGCGACAGCACGACCATGTAGACCAAGTAATTGGGCTTCTTTACCGATGGTATCCATCGTAAAAAACTCCCGAATGCCTGTTGAAACACCTGGAGTATGTGGGTCATCGGTTGGTTGCGGTTCTTCCGATTTCTCTGGAAAGCACCCTTTGGTGTATCTACCAGTCTCGTGGTTCTGCCGAATCGGGGCGCATTCCGACAATTACTGCTCACCTTCCACTTCTGAATCACATAGGCCATTGTCGATTTACGGATAATTCAGCTCGCTAGATATGTGCGTTTAGGAAAGGCCATTTCCGTGATACCCGACGATTACACCTTTCTGGAAATCTGATTACTCAGCACCTCGTGGCATCTTGCATGCGACTAATAATCAATGTTGTTTCCTACACGATATTTAACGGCGGAGGATGTGACATATATCAGGACTGCAGATGTAGTAATTTGCATGGCTGTCCAAATACTTACTGGTAGATAGTGTATTTATACTCCCAGGTCGAATCATCATTGTACCATAAATTAAACGTATCCGACTCCGTATCTTTTACTAAACACTACATTTTTTCACAATTCATAATCACAACACTAATTACAGTATTCTCGTTACAATGAATATTAATTAATGGCTTTTCATTTATGCCGCTCAGATTTTCACTCGACTATGTCGAGTCATTACATGATTCTAAGAGCCGCGCAATTCCGCTCTCCTAACGCGTCAAAAACAAGTTAGTTTCGTTTTGACACGTGACGTATACATACAGTATTTCCCTCCCGTAAGGAGAGTAAAACCAAAATCTCCGTTTATAGGGACAAACAGTTACAGTCGGAGTTTGGAGTCTTAACAATCATTCCATTTCTCTTTTGAAATGTTACCTCCATACTTGATAGAATATAAATCATGAACACAATAATCGTAATTGGAACCAGTCTTCTTTAAACTTACTCCTCCCAGTTTTTAATACTAGGAACAACACACGGTATATTTCGAGTCTCTGAAACCACCCCTTGGAAGTTTTCAGTAAACAGATGCCATGTACTTTAGAATTATCTATATTCATGTATTTGATTATATTTTTGATAGTGTATGATGCATCCAAAACTCCACCAGTTCTGTCTATCGCCTGGAATGTCCTCTCTAAAGTTTTATAAATTGTTGTTCTCTGCTTAACAATTTCTGAAGTTTTTATTTGAGTGCTCGAGATCTTTAGAACAAGCATGAAAATGAATTGTTTGTTTTACGAAATTAGTTAGAAGAAAGAGAAAAAATATACCGCAAAGTATTTCTTAATTAAATTTACATGCAAGGTGAAATACATTTCTACATTTTACTGTCTTAAGTTTTGTATACAAACTCATTGAAAACAAATAAATCAGAGATAATAAACAGCTGTTATAAGCTTAAAAAATCGTTTGACTCACTTTTTTCTAGAGTCTTATGTATTAACTTATGTCTTACTATACTATTGTAATCTCACTGGAATATGTATATGTTTCTGCATGTGTATGATTGAGTAGGGATATAACTTCTCAGTGGACAGAAAAAAATCTAGAAAGTGAGTTAAATGAATTTTCTTGTGACGACTGTTTTGATCTCTGGTTCATTTGTTTTCAATCCGTTTGTTTACAAGACAGAAAAATCATTTTTTTTTCACTCTTATGCCACTGACATGTAATAAGCATAATTCGGAGGCAACAAAGAACACTAATAGGGGATAAGCAAAAAGTGCAAAAATACCTTTTATCAAACTTAGCAAAAACTATACTCTTGTCTTACGTAGCTAATTGAGACGTGATATAAGAAAACTTAAAATTTTACAGGGATTAATTGTTTTAAAATATTTTAACAGAAATGTGTGAACTTCTCACTTGATATCATTGCATAAAATAAGATATTTCATTCATAACTTGTAAATAAATCGAAAATTATACGAAAACACGTTGTACATTAAACAAACACCACTATTTTAACTTGAAAAGGATTAAATTAAAATTTCGTTTGTTTCTAAAGCGTGGAGAGGAAAATGATGTAACATGTTAAGATATCACGTTACTACGACACAACCAATATTCATCATTAGGTTGCAGTAGTTGTTATCTTAAATGAAACTGTTAATACTTTCAACGCTTTATCTCGTTAAGTAAGGGCCCCAATAAATGTAAACAATGGACGCATTCGTGCCCGGCATCCGATTAGGATTTGGAATACTTCTCTATCTTGCTTCCTCGTGTTAATCTGTCAGAATTCTTATATCTTCTGCTTATATTCGGCAAAATAGCAGATTTCCTATTCCAGAATTTCGTGGAATCTTCGCCAACCATTCATGTTGTATGATTACATGGGATATTTAATGGGTGGGAATTCCTCTCTTTTGTCACTTCTAACCTAGCCATTACTTTAGCACACTCCCCATCCACAACCCATTATTTTTATATTTCACCCTCTACTGTTCATATACAGAGGCTGTTCGCACATTTTTTAGACGATTTTGGTAAACGGTAATAAAAAATCGTTTGCTGCAAAAAAATAATTGCAATTGTACTACGTTTTTAAAAGTCAAAATTATCGTCTGCGGCTTGAAAGTTTTGTTTTTATTCAAAATGGCGTTTTTAACAAAGCAGTGGTTCGAAGGCCACATTTATGCTTTTTCCGAAGAGAAATATGCATACTCCGTTATCCAAAACCGATGTGAGAGTCATGATTTTGTGATATCTAAAGCGTCGATAGGTAATATCGTCAACAAGAAAGGAAAAAAACGTCAAATTGGAGCCTCAAGTGGGACAAAAATTCCAAACAAATATCCAAGGAAAAAAAAAGACATCTTTGACTATTGCAAAAGTACGTTGTTTAATGTGAAAAGAAAATCCCCCTAGTCAAAGGACAGTTGCAAAATCATTAAAATGATCGGTGTCCATTGTAAATAAAATGATAAACGTTGATTTAAATCTTAAGAAAGCGAAAAAACGCAATGTGCATCGTCTTCTTCCAAATCATATCGCTGAACGCAGGACACGCTGCAGAATTCTATATGAGAAACACTTATCCAAAGAAAAATGGAAAACAGTTGTCACAATAGATGAATCATGGGTGTATTTAAATGATTGCAACAAAAAAAGAGCCATTTATTATCATAAAAGTGGAGAAAATATTTAAGTACATGGTTCAAAGAATCGAAAGAAAGTTTTTCTAAGGGATTCATGATTGTTGCTGGTTTTTCTTATAATGGCAAGTAAAAAATAAAGAGAGTGGAAAAAATGTCAAGATTAACTCCAAATACTATCAGGAACATATTTTATCGCCAATTTTTCTGAATGAAATTCTATCACTTTACCCACAGTGCAATCAATCTGTGAGACTCCATCAGGACAAAGCTAGCAGTCACACATCAAAATCCACTGTAAATTTCCTAAAAGAAATGGAACAAAAAACTGGCATCAAGGCCATACCCTTCACTGATATCCCTACTAAATCTCCCGATGTATCACCTATGGATTTTTGTGCTTTCGGACTTTTAAAATCTGCATTATCCAAACGTCGTCCCCAAACCCTTACAGGACTATTGGAAAGCTGTTCAGAAGGAATGGGATAGAATACCTCTTCTGACACTTCAAAAGGCATTATTATCCTGGAAATTGCGGTGTCGAAAGATAGTTCAGAATAAGGGATGTCAGATAGAACATTTAAAACACAAGAATTTTATGTAATTAAGTTTTGTGAATACAATATACATCGTCTAAAAAATGTGTGAACAGCCTCTGTACACATAGCGTTGCTAAACAACGTCCCCTTTTCCCACGAAATAGAAGATAATAAAATGTAAATAAATCGAAAATTATATGAAAACACATTGAATTTTAACAGCCATCAATATTCTTATTTGAAAGGAATTGCTTTGTCGTCCTGCAAGTAACATAGGTCCAATCCTATGAACTCCACACAGTTTATTTCGAGTCTTGAAAACCACTCCTTGGAAGTTTTCAGTAAACAGTTGCCGTGTACTTTTGAATTATCTATATTCATGTATTTGATTATGATATTTTTGATAGTGTATGATGCATCCAAAACTCTACCGATTCTGTCTATCGCCTGGAACGTCCTTTCTAACGTATTACAAATTATTGTTCCCTGCTTAACAACTTCTGAAGTTTTTATTTGAGAGCTCGAAATTTTTAGAACAAGCATAACAATGAAGTGTTTGTTTGAAGAAATTAGTAGAAATAGCAAATATATACCGCATCGTATTGTTAATTAAATTAACATGCAAGGTGAAATACATTTCTACATACTTAGGATTTTACTGTCTTAAGTCTTGTACACAAACTGATTGAAAACAAATAAACCAGAGATAAAAACAGTCGTTATGAGCTTAAAAAGATCGTTTAACTCACTTTCTAGTCTTATGTCTTAACTTATGTCTTACTATTTTATTGTAATCTGATTGGAATATGTCTATGCTTGTGCATGCGTATGATTCAGTAGGGATATGAATTATGAGTGGACAGAAAAAAAATCTAGAAAGAGAGTTAAACGAATTTTTTTCTGTTTTTATCTTAGGTCTATTTGTTTTAAATTTGTTTTAAAGTGTGAAATAATTCTCGTATTTCATACATTGCCTAAAAACGTCCGGCATTATATGCAATGCCTAGGCATTCTATACAATGCGGGCGTTTCATACTTTGCCGGTAACATTTACAAGATTTAAGACAATAAAATCACATTTTTTTCACTCTTATACAACTGCCATGTAATAAGCATAATTCTGAGGCAACAAAGAACTCTCATAGGGGATAAGAAAAAGTATAAAAATACTTTTTAACAAACTTAGTAGAAAATATACTCTTGTCTTTCGTAGCTTATTGTGACGCGATAAAAGTAAACATAAAATTTGACATTGATTAATTATTTTGAAATACTGCAACAGAAATGTGTGAACTTCTCACTTATTATTTCAGTCATAACTTGTAAATAAATCGAAAATTATATGAAAACATGTTGTAACTTAAACAGCCACCTCTATTTTTTCTTCAAGAGGTTTAAATTAAAATTTCATTTATTTCTAAAGTTGGAGAGGAAGATGATAAATTAAGATATCGTGTTACGACGACGCAAACAGTGTTCATCACTAGGTTACAGTAGTTGCTATCTTAAATTACAGTGTTAATACCATGAAGCTACAGAAGGAGGGGAAGCTTCAACGGAGAATTCTTCGAAAAACGGACCAATTATGGTCGCTCACCTGCAGATGTCGCGAAATGTCAGCAAAGGGAGGATTTTTCATTGCGTTGTATGGTTGCGTGTGGTTTTTAAATCATTTAAAACACCTTTAAATACACAAACACACACACACACACACACATATATATATATATATATATATATATGTGTGTGTGTGTGTGTGTGTGTGTGTGTGTGTCGGACTTGACTCTCACGCCCGATGTATTAACGTACTTTCGACCTCTTTGGAATCATCTTGCAGTCAGAAGTGGTCCGGTGGCGAGGACATATCAAACCTTAAAACTCCATCAAGCCTTCAAGATGTTGACAAGTATTCATAGAATAGTCCAATTGATTTTACAAACATCTTTATTTAACTTCCAATTAATTACTCAGCTCCAAATCGTTATTATTACGCCCCATTCCCCTTTAGAATCTGTGCGCCTAACGGCCCACGTCTGCTCCCTTCGTAAGTCACCATGGCTCTGAAGATCTTCTTTGTTTCCAACCTTAAAACAAACGCTTAGTGACGCTCATTAATTATTCATTTCGTCATATCGAATATTACCCCAGTCAAAATAGACCCGATTTTGACGAATGGCTAAAAAAAATATGAAAGTTTTGAAATTTGGTGGAGATGTTTGTTAAGGCATGCTAATGAACATACTAAAAGTCCCCACCGATCAGACTTGAGCTTTCGCCGCCATCTTGGAAAATGTGTACACTTTTTTGGTTTTTTGGAAATATCTTTAAAAATATTGATTTTATAAAAAATAATTAAATACAAAAATTAAAGAGCATTAAATTATGAACAAAAATCATTCATAACATTTTTTTATATGTCTAACAGGAACAAAGATAATTGACTTTGAAAAGAGCGCACTATCACACCTGGGAAGCGCAAGCGCGGTTCCCCATCACGGTGGGGGGAAATACCCGCGCATGTGCATACCATAATTAGCCAAATTAGTTTTACACTAAATAGGAAGGTTTTTTGTATTTTTTGAAATAACTAGGGAAATATTAACTTTACGTAAAAAAAGTTTATTTCAAAAATTAAAAAACATTAAATTATGTACAAAAACGATTTTATACATTTTTGTCGTAAACCTAACAGGAACGAAGATATTCACTATAAAATGCGTGTTGATAATGGAGGTAGCTTCTACAAACAACAATGCACAAAAAACATATATTATATTTTTTTTATAAGTCTAACACGAACAAAGTTAATTGACTTTGGAAAGAGCGCACTATCACCCCAGGGACGCGCATGCGTGGATGCCCATCGCGATGGCTGGAAGACACGCGCATGTGCATACCGTAAGGCGCCAAATCGGTCTTACCCTAGTATTTTCCTAGCCAGTTAATAGTTAGTCACCGTTCCGTGTGCTTCTGTGAACAATAGCTGATACGGACTATGTTTTATATGTAAAAAATTAATGTCAAACGATGATTTCGTGAATGTAGTAGAAAAGAGGATCGACGCTTTAAAGAGAACTAGTGTCCAAAGAAAAGGCAATAAGCATGAACAGTTGGAACATTTAAAATATGTTTCGGTTCATTCGTTGTGTCGGAGAAATTACACCAGACCAGGAAGTATAAAAGTTGATTTAAAAAGAAATGCAGAAATCGCGTCAACATCCCAAAGTGAAGAGCGCGCGGTAAGTTTACGATCTTTTTTAACTCAGTTCGATTTTCGAACAAAATGTTTCTTTTGTACTGCAGTGATAGACGAAGAATTCAAAGCAAGACAAAAGAAAAACCCAACTGACAGGCGAAGAACTATATACGAAGTTAGGAGTCTCGAAATCAAAAACAAAGTTCTTGAAGCTGCAGAGAATAGACATGACCAGTGGGGAGAGGAAGTTCAGTGTGGTATAATAAACGTTGCTGATTTAGTTGCAGCTGATGCGATTTATCACCAAGATTGCTTCATGACTTTTTTCTACACACTGCACCAATCAGAAAGAGAGGGCGGCCTGAGTCGGATTACGTCTCAGCAGCTGTAGACGAAATATCCTTCTTCCTTGATAATAATGACGACTGTCAATTCTCACTACCCGAACTCAAATCTCAAATTACAGACCTAGTTCCAGACGACATCACTTTGAGAAATAAGTTGAAACAAAAATACGGGGATGGCATTATTTTTGCTTCAAACTCCAAAAAAGTTACTGTCGTATGTTTACGTAATACACTGGAAAAGAAGATATCCAGACACCAGTTTATAACACTCATTGCTATCCTCCAAGTGATAATTTTTTCAGAGATGTGAACAAGGGCCTTCCAGAAAACCTAAAATCTTTTTTGGAGCACTTGATTATTAAAAAAAAGACTGCTAAGGCGGAAAAAAAAGTTACTTCAATAGCTCACGTCATTATATCAGCGCTAAGGTCACGATCATTTATGTCTCCTCTGCTCAATGGTCTTGCTTTATTTTTGTACAAAAAGTTCTGTTCCAAGAATTTAATAACAATGCTCTCGAATTTGGGATTTTGTTATTCTTACTATGAAGCCCAAACACTTGAGATGTCAGCCATAAATCATCCGCAACCCCAAATGCGCGAGGGATCATTCTGCCAATTCGTATTTGACAATGCAAATTTCAATGTGTCGACAATCGATGGCCTGAATACGTTTCATAGCATGGGGGGGGGGGGATTACTTGTTTTACTCCAGCGTCAGCAGTGGAACCCGGGACGAAGATAAAAAAATTAACCGAACTTACATCCGCATCGACCGTAGGCAAAATGAGAATCATTCCTCTGGAAACGTTTGAAAATTTTCGAGGGCCTGGGTTAAAAACAATTACTATCGAAGATTTGAATGTCTTAAATCCTTTACGGGAAGATTTACCACTGCCTAAGCCATCTGATATCTCCTGGATGTGTGCTAAGTGGTTAGGTCTTCCACAGATACCTGAATGGAAAAGATTTTTCCATTGTATAACCAGAAACCAGCCTTGTGAAAAGACCAAAGTAATAACCCTTCCTTTTGTTAATTCACCACCAAGCAAGTATGACACCATTTTCACTGTGCTGAAATATGCTGCCCAGCAGTGTGTTAAAATGCACCAAAAGTCTTGCATACTCACGTTTGACCAGCCACTGTATATTAAAGCTCGAGAGATAGTCGCAGCAACATCCAATCCATTATTATCAAGTTGTATTGTGAGGCTTGGTGGATTCCATCTTTTAATGTCAATCTTAGGCTGCATTGGGTACATAATGGCTGGAAGTGGGTTAAAAGAATTACTCACTTTGATTTATGCACCTACGTCAGTAGAAAAAATGTTGCCTGGCCATGCATACGCTAGGGCCGTCCGAGCTCATTTATTGACCCAAACAGCCTTAGAAAAAATAATTTTTGACGGCATGGACATATCGAATTTGGAATGTAAAAATCTCCGTGAGTTGTTTCGAGATTTTGCTACTGAACCACCATCGCAAGAAACCTTAAACGCACACACTCAAATACGAGCCATCGAAATTAAAATGAGGAAGACCTTGGAGCACCTGAAAAAGAAAGGCCAAACTGCCTATGGGGCTGGAAGCGTCAAGAGAAAATTCTTGTGCCCATCACAACTATGGATGCAGTAGCTTCCGATTCAGTTTTAAACATGGTGTTTTGCAACTGTAAGACTGACTGTGGAGGAAGATGCGGATGTCGGAAAGCAGGCATGAACTGCACAACGGCCTGCAATAATTGCAAGGTGGTATGTCAGAATGGCATCAGCCCTGTTGATGATGACGATCGAATGAAAGAAGTTGATGAATGGGCCGATCCTAGCGGATCCATAGACGATCTATACATGCCTGACGAAGGGGAGAATCCCGTACCGAAAAAAGCACGTAAATCCTCAAGTAGGTAAGCTTGAATAATTATTCGCAATGGAAATCTGATAGTGAATACAACCAAGTTTACTACATTCATGTATAATATTAATAATGATTAATTATCTACATAGCCAAAAACATTAAAGTCTATTTGCTTGTGTTTAAAGAATGCCGAAATGTGGGAGAGGTTATAAATTCAAAGAAGAGCGCCTGCAACAAGACTTTGAAGCTATCTCCATTATCAACTCGCATTTTATAGTCAATATCTTCGTTCCTGTTAGGTTTACGACAAAAATCTATAAAATCGTTTTTGTACATAATTTAATGTTTTTTAATTTTTGAAATAAACTTTTTTTACGTAAAGTTAATATTTCCCTAGTTATTTCAAAAAATACAAAAAACCTTCCCATTTAGTGTAAAACTAATTTGGCTAATTATGGAATGCACATGCGCGGGTATTTCCCCCCACTGCGATGGGGAACCGCGCTTGCGCGTCCCAGGTGTGATAGTGCGCTCTTTTCAAAGTCAATTATCTTTGTTCCTGTTAGACATATAAAAAATGTTATGAATGATTATTGTTCATAATTTAATGCTCTTTAATTTTTGTATTTAATTATTTTTTATAAAATCAATATTTTTAAAGATATTTCCAAAAAACCAAAAAAGTGTACACATTTTCCAAGATGGCGGCGAAAGCTCAAGTCTGATCGGTGGGGACTTTTAGTATGTTCATTAGCATGCCTAAACAAACATCTCCACCAATTTTAAAAACTTTCATATTTTTTTTAGCCATAAAACCTATTTTGACTGGGCTATATTCTTTCTGCTGACCGATTCATTTCCTTAGCGCCAGCTCAAGGCTACGTCTACCTAAAATCCTCTCTGTGGTTCCTCGAAATTGAATCAAGCCGACCCATTTATTCTATTTTCACTGCAATATATTTCACCGCTTATTTGAACTCCCAGACTTTTAAATTGTTATATCCTATATTTTAAAAACTAAAATCCCGTTTTAAGGTCGCGCGATCGGCCCCCATACTTAATAGCCTTACATATATATATATATATATATATATATATATATATATATATATATATATATATATATATATATATATATATATATATATATATATATATATATATATATATATAACATAAAAACCCCTATATTCAATTCAAATTCTAAATTGCCTTGGGCGTTGTCGCGATTGAGCTATTTTCGCTTCTGATTCCAAGAACAAAGCATGGGCAGCGTCCCCTCAAAAAATATAATTTCTAGCGCATCTTTACGTAATAATAATACGTCACCTCTGACATCAGAGTCATAGTTTCAGCCAATGGCTACAGACTTGTGATCACATGGCAAGACGCTCAAAAAGTTTATATAAGTTCCAGTATAACTCGGAGAGCAGTTTTTGGGGGGTCTGCTCACGGCCAGAAAATATGTAGTTTTCGCTCCTGGCAAATTTGTACGGGCGGGGCCGCGTCCCCGTCCCGGCCAGCGTCGCGCGATGTGTTCGAGTAAATTTAGTTGATGTTCTACGAAACAGTTTCGGAAAATAAAGACTTTGTTTGAACCAACTGCCTTTTTCCTGATGTGTTCCGAGGTGTTGTATTGCCCTCTCCATCTACCTCGCCACTCGCGACTTCGATTACACGTTATGGATACAAAATGTTTGAAGATCCCGGCCGTTGCTCCGCCCCGCCACAGTTTCCATTTGCCTTAGCTACGACTACAAAACTGATGATTTCAACGGTCATGTTATGTGCCCGGCTACAACCATTACTATTGTATAATTCATTTCATTTTATCTCGGCAGGATGTGAACCTGTCCACGGAAAATCCCCAATGGATTTCCAAGTGTTTTTTCGCCTCGGAGAAATTCCGTCGTAGTACGTGTTGTGCGCTACAAGATGTTTTGGTTCGGTTTCTGTGTGCTAAGCAATGGAGAGGGACATGTTTGTTTTTCTGCGTCGGAGTTCAGCGTGATCTTCGAGCGGAATAATGTGAGCGTTTTTGAAAGAATGCCTTGATGGCTTCATCGAAAAAAAAATAATAATAATTGTGTGCGCGTGTGTCTTAAAATGATTACAGATTGTGCCAAAAGATGTGTCGCCGTTGCATTTTTTGTGATACGTGCCAATCAAGGATTAGGTGTGAGATGTTCGATTCCGACGTGTGTGTCAACATGATGTTAAACTGGAAGAGAAAAAAGAAATATCGTGACTTTACCATTAAACCCAGTTCCGAGGTAACTCCTGGACATCAAATAATTTAGATTGATCTATTTTCTTAACCCATTTTTTTCTTTTTACCAATTTGAATTTTGAGTTATATTATAATACAATTAAAATAAAATAGTGATTGATACTCCATGGGTAAGTTATAGTGAAAAAATATTTTTAAATATTTTTCAATAAAAGATATATGTTTGATTTAAAATAAGTTGAATGAATATGAGTAATTTTAATATGTTTTCTTAAATATAATTCATAAAATAATGGATAAAGGGACAGATGACGAATGATAAAAGTTAAGAAAATTCCAACAATTCTTTTGTGCAAATGAGAAAATTGAATTTTTGAAAATATAACTGTGTATTAATAAGTTGAGATCTAGTTTACTAATTTTGATATATTTTAATCATCTCATTTATTGTGCATTTTAGTTTTAGTGAGTGATTTTTAACGTTTAAAGTTACCAATTTTGATATATTCCATAACATCTAGTGTATATTTAGTTTCATTAAGTGATTTTGATACTTTTAGTTATTAGTGATTTCTGTATTTTTATGACACATTTACTGGAAGCTATGGGACTTTCAATAGCAATAAGAACTGAGAGTGTGTTTACATTTTTGGTTTGTGTTCATGTAGTGCAGTTATTGCAAAACTTTTGGACTTTGGTTTTCAATACGTGTTGAGAGTTATTTAAGAAAAAGGAATGAGATTTATTAACCTCAGATAAAAAAATTCAGGAAACAAATTCTCTCAAGTACCACAAATCATTTAGTGTATTTTTTGAAGTGTTTTAAGTGTTTTTGATGTTCTTTATTTTATAATGGATATTTTGATAATTTTTATTTTATAATAGTAATGTTGATAATTTTGAATGTTGAAGAAACTTGAATTTTTTAAGATATTGATAATTTTTGTATCCGGAAACTCGAAACTTAAGACAAGATCGTACTATCCAAATAACATTAGAGTAATTATTTCAGACTTCAAGAAAATTTTATAATTTAGGTATATTGTTTTACATATTACATTTGATTTTGAGCCCTCGAGTAGTTTTACGAATTTAAGAAAAGGAGATTTCTGGAGGTTCAGTCGACAGTCAAAAGGCGTTTTACGATTTTCATAAACGGAACGTCTTTATAACATGACTTAGGGTGCCAAAAAACCACAATTGGAGAATTGAAAAACCATTGTATGTTATATTTGGTTCATCCGCCCCAGAAAATTCTCGAAATAGAAATAATGAAGAATAATAAATAAATAGAAAAGAGAAAATTATAATGAGAGATACTTTTGAGATATTGAATACAAATGATGAATATTTAGGAACTACAGCGAGGATTCATACCAAAATGTTATATAAGAAAGAAAGAATAATGTAAGATTTAGAGAATGATATTTTTGTGGATAGTATCTTGTATTCAAATTTGAACATTAAATTTAAATTACTAAAAGCAATGGATAAATTTGACATATAAATATAATAGATTTGTGGTGCTAATATCGATTTCATACTTTTAAAAACCAAGGTATTTTATTATTTTGTGTTTAATAATTTCATATGTTGTGTATGTTTGATTCTATTGATTAAGGAAGCCAGAGATCCAGTTTAATTTTTTTTTGCTGCTTTTCTGTGTTTTTTTTCCCCAGGATCTCGTAATTACATTTGTATAATTATGTTGTTATTCTACAAGAATAGGAGATTTTTTTTGTGTGTTTTGTGTTTACATTTAGATAGGGATTTTTTTTCGTTGTTTTGTCAGTTGTCCAAGTGGATCACAACTATATTTTAAAGTGTATTTTTACAATGTGTATTTACAATATATTTTTCAAGGAATTTTTTTTAGTAATTTAAAAAATTTTTAAAGTAGATTTAAGGTGACTGCCTACGTTCATTGATTTTCTGCTGAGATTTTGTTGTGTGGGGAGTCGCCGCCCTGTTCAACATTGTTTTCAGTTGATGATAAATACATTTTTAAATTTAATTTTTTTTCAAAGCAATAATATAAGAAGAAAGTTACATAATTTACAATTTTCTATAGTTGATCATTAATTACTATAATTTTTTTGCTTTTGTTGTGTTCATAAATTAGTAAATCATTAGTGTATTTTTGTGTATTCAATATTGAAATGTGCAATGTCTTGTCATGTGATCATCATAAAAAATTAACTTAAAACATATGTTCCTTTTAAAACTTTTCCAAATTTGTGGTCGACGCCCATTTTCCTTACATGGCCGGTTGAGTCTGTCCTCCAATGCAGGCATTGTTGGTCAGCCTCTTCTCAGACGGGGGGGATATTCTATAACATAAAAACCCCTATATTCAATTCAAATTCTAAATTGCCTTGGGCGTTGTCGCGATTGAGCTATTTTCGCTTCTGATTCAAAGAACAAAGCATGGGCAGCGTCCCCTCAAAAAATATAATTTCTAGCGCATCTTTACGTAATAATAATACGTCACCTCTGACATCAGAGTCATAGTTTCAGCCAATGGCTACAGACTTGTGATCACATGGCAAGATGCTCAAAAAGTTTATATAAGTTCCAGTATAACTCGGAGAGCAGTTTTTTGGGTGTCTGCTCACGGCCAGAAAATATGTAGTTTTCGCTCCTGGCAAATTTGTACGGGCGGGGCCGCGTCCCCGTCCCGGCCAGCGTCGCGCGATGTGTTCGAGTAAATTTAGTTGATGTTCTACGAAACAGTTTCGGAAAATAAAGACTTTGTTTGAACCAACTGCCTTTTTCCTGATGTGTTCCGAGGTGTTGTATTGCCCTCTCCATCTACCTCGCCACTCGCGACTTCGATTACACGTTATGGATACAAAATGTTTGAAGATCCCGGCCGTTGCTTCGCCCCGCCACAGTTTCCATTTGCCTTAGCTACGACTAGAAAACTGATGATTTCAACTGTCATGTTATGTGCCCGGCTACAACCATTACTATTGTATAATTCATTACATATATATATATATATATATATATATATATATATATTGTTAAGTTGAATAACTGAATTCATATTAAATACGCACTTAAAAAAAACAACATGTTTTCTGTTGAAAAGTAAGAAAAATCCATACTATGGTTCCCGTGTCCAAAACCCCAAGCTCTGCGCGCGCGCCATCTATTGGCGGCGACGAAATGTGAGACACATTTTTAACACTGAGCTTCCCCTCCTTCATTGTTAATACTTACAACGCTTTATCTCGTCAGGAAAAGGTTGTAATATATGTTAACAATGGGCTCATTCTCTATTTAGAAGAATTTCTTTACATTTATCGATCACCAAAATCTTTCTCTATGATCAAGCCAATATCTTCAAGTGTAGTGCACCTTTTCGACTCGACCTTTACTCTGTTTCTATTGGTTCCCCTCTGCTTATTACCTGAAAGTCTGCAATTGAGGGCGTGGCCCAGGCATTGCAGTTGCGACCCATTTTCTATGGCTTTTCGACTCGACGTCACTATTGCCAGTGATGATAATGGAAGTGTCATTTTGGAGCTGCCCACTTCTTTTGAAGATGTAGCAACTAGCTTAAAATCCTCATCAGAATAAAAATGATCTTCACTTTCATTAGTAGAGCTACGATCCATAGTACTTTCACATTGCCTAAATATATTTTAATTTTTTAAAAAAATTACGAATAAAGGGTCTTGCTATACAACAATTTCTACTTACAGGCGGTTAAAAAATTTTATATGTAAAAAAATAAAAAATTTAATAAAAATTGCATTTTTTAGATTTTTGGAGAATCTTTGAGGGCCGGGTGGGGGGGGGGCCTAAATATATTTTCATTAAAAAAAAATTACAAACATTTCATAGCAATAAACATTTTTTCCCACCACAGACGATTTCGATTTTTAAAAAAAGTAAAAAACGAATCACCCTAAAGTACAGTCCCCCATCACAACCCATTATTCTTCTGTTTCTTCCTCTACTATTCATCTAGCGATGCTCAACAACGGCCCCTTTTCCCACGAAATAGAAGACATGATTAGAAGATAATAAAATGTAAGAAAATCGAAAATTATACGAAAACACATTGTAATTTAAACAGCCACGACTATTTTTACTTCAAAAGAATTTATTTAAAATTTCTTTTATTCTCACACGTCAATAATGTGCTTGTCCAGATATCATGTAACTACGACACAACTAAGGTTTATCATTAGGTTGAAGTCGTTGAGATTATCATAATATAGACAGTGCTACTTACACCGCTATATCTCTTCGAGAAAGGGTTGCAATTTGTGTGCACAATTCATTTATTCTTTTCCGTCACCCGATCAGGATTTGGACTAATTCTATAAAATGGTTTCCCCGTGTTAAAATGTCAAAATTCTTATATATTCTGCCAAGATTCAGCACAATAGCAGATTTCCTATTCCCGAATTTCAGCGAATGTTCGCCAACCACTCATGTTGTATTAATACAGGTGATCTTAACGCTCATAATAGAGCCTGGAACTGTAAAGATAGCAGCGCCTACGGGTGAGAATTCCTCTCCTTAGTTATCGCTAACCCCGACATATGCACAGTCCCCCACCACAACGCATTATTCTTCTGTTTCTCCCTCTACTACTATTCATCTAATGTTGCTCAACAACGTCCACTTTTCCCACGAAATAGAAGACATGAATAGAAGAAAATAAAATGTAAGAAAATCGAAAATTACGAAAACACATTATAATTTAAACAATCATCAATATTCTTATTGGAAAAGAATTGTGGTAAAATTTCCTTTATTTCTGTTGCAATAAATTCGAAACCAGCCAACTGCGAAAAATGTATCGTGTTACGATGACACAACTAATGTTCATCCTTATGATGCAGTAGTTGTAGTTATCTTAAAATAAACAGTGTTAATACAATCCAAGAATTCCAACTGCTACCTATATTTCTTAAGTCCTAAGAATTACTTCTAAGCTATTATTATACTGTAATTTTTTTGTAGGGATGTGTTTTAAGAATTGGTGAAAATTTGAAGCCTGGGTTTGAAATTTTTAATTGGTCTGAAAAGTTCTATCGTCTTATACTCAATTTTCAGATGCTGTTAAATTAAGTGCATAGTAGGCGGAGCCAGAGAAAATAACACTCAATTTTAAAATAAAATTCGTACGGAAGTTTTTCTTAAATTGCGTAAGATATTTGCAGAACTTATTTAAAGCCAACTGAGTGTAATATAAGTTAAATGCTGCTTTTGTTTTACTTTTTTTTTGTCTTGTAAAACTTTACTCTCAAACGGGAATTCTAGATAGAGTTTTCCGCTAATCATAAATGTAGCAGGGGGACTGTACTATAGCCCCCGCTTTTACCCGGCACAATTTTCTTTTTATGCAGTGGCATCTTCGATGTTTTTATAACCATAATAAGTCAATATGGAGATGGATTTCAACTATAACATCAGTTCTGGCACGTATAATAACTTAACTCTGAAGACTTATGTATTTAGGTAACAGACTAATTTTAAAACGTCGATTTCGATGAAAATTCCGATTTTTTTTTATTCCTTTATCGTAAAGAATGTAAATTTCTGTTTCTAAATCTGCTTTTGTTTTTTTATGTACGATCATCAGAAATGAAATGAGAACTATTGAAACATCAAAATCTGTCAATTTCCATACAAGTGATAACTTTGTGTTTTCCGAACAACTTGTTTTTCATTAAAAATGTGAATTGCAAGATAGACATAGACATGGTACATTAACAAGGCACCAGAGAGCAGGGCTCCATATCCTTGGTATGGATAATATTTTGTGGTTATATTTCCGTTCTCAGGATTAAAAGAAAAGTGTTGACTTGAAAGTTTAAAAAATAATAATAATAACAAAAATAATAATAACAATAATTAAAATAATAATGTTAAAATAAATAAATATAATTAATACTAATAATAGCAAAATATAAATAAGTAAATAAATATAAATTGACAACTATTTAATTTGGAAGGTTTAAAAAATAAATAAAAAAATGCAAAAATAACGATAGCAGACGATTAAGCAAAAATCAGTAACGATAGTCTTGACGTCGATCCATCAAAAAAACACAGGTCAGAACCAGAAGCGACGGAAAATGTAATTGAGAATTGAGAAGCAATGTTGCCAACTTGGGGGTTTTCCCCCTAAATTTGAAGGTAAGTTAGACGAAAAGGGGGTGTTTTTAGGGGCCCTATTTTTTAGGGGCACTTTGTGGGGGGGGACATTTTTTAATATTTTGTACAATCGAGACGCGTTTTTTTATTAGATTATAAGTTCCATACATATGTCAAATGTAAATAAACCTCCATTTCATTATATAAGTGTGTTTTTTCTATTTATTTCACTTTATTTCTCAAACAGGATGCCTATTTGCAACCAGAATTTCTTTTAGGAAGGTCTAGAGTGATCTCAAGTTGGTGTTAGGGTAAGGTGACCAGGCGTCCCGCTTTTGGCGGGACAGTCCCGATTTTTGACAATTTGTCTCGCGTCTCGCAGCGTTTTAAAAAAGCCCCGATTCTTGGAAAGAATGCACCACAAGCTAGGGAACGACGGGAGAACGGGAAGGGAATATACGGTTTTCGGCGGCCATGTGGCTATTTAGCCAGGATATGAGTTTTATATTATTTTTGCTAATTTTATAATGTTAAACTTTAATAATAACAAATAATTGTTGAGAACTGATTATCGAGAACTGCTTATCAAAGTTCGCATTGTTGATCAGTTGCTAGAATTTGAATTTTGAAACAAACCATGTTCCATACAATAATGGACTAAAAATTGTGGAATAAGCGCTGTCCTTACCAGCAACTAATGCTAAGACTGGAAGCGTTTTTTCTACGGTAAATAAAGTGTGGACATCAGAAAAATCACAATTAAGTGTTGAGGTTGAAAGCCACTTTATGTGTGAAATATAAGTTAAGAAATTCTTGTTAAAAATTTTATGGCCTTTTTAACGACGACAGCAATCTACTAAAAAAAATTCACGCAAATGAGAAATATGCCAAAGAATAAAATAATACTATGCATATTTTTTTAATTTATTATATTTGTAAATTGTACTTATATTGAATTAAAAAATAAATGTATTACAATACTATTTTTCCGTTCTATGAAAATTTTTCTTGCTCTATATAGACCAAATTTTTAATCAAGAACCCCCCCCCCCCCGCCTATCAATGGTGTCCAGCTTTACCAATGTTAAAACCTGGTCACCTTATGTTAGGGGAAACAGGGGGATTTCGAGATGGTGTTAGGGGGAGGCGCTTCGTTGAGTTTGGCAACACTGGTTCAACTGGACCAGCACAAGACAGTAGGTATGGTAAAATTCTTATTTATTGTTTAAAATTACAAAAGCGAATACACTCAGGTTTAAGAGATACTCCGGTTACATTTCAAAGGATTGTAACAGAAGAAGGATGTATAAAACATATATTCAGAACTGTCGCTTGCGGAAGCAGGATAGGACGTGGGGGGGGGGGGGTCCAGAAAATATAAAATATTTGATAATACTCACGACGGGCGGAAACGTAGACCACAGAAAGCAATAACAGTTTCAGGTGGAAAATAAATTAACCCGAACGTGAATGTTAATCAGTCTTTAGAATTTTCAAGAGGACGCAGGCACCAGAACTTTCACAAGGGCAGAACAACTACCACTAAGAATATTTAGTTTACAATGTCGGTGGGTAGATCAAGGGGTGGGAGAAGACACGTGTGCAAATTCGAAAATTCGGTAAGCCGCGAAGGCGTGGTCAAAAAATTAAAGTCCAACGGGGCCAACGCGAGGACAGCAGAACGAAATAAGATCCCTGTTCCAGAACCAAGTGCGTGTCAAAACATGGTGAGTTAACACCGCAGGGTTTCAGGCCAGGTTTGAAAGGAGGCGGAACAGGGAGGAGCAACAACAGACATGACGGCAAAAGGAAGAGATTTAAGGATACTCGACAGAAATAAAATTCCAGGGGAGTGTGCAAGGCTGGTACTAGGTATAGAAGACCTAAAAACCAGAACGCCAACTCGGCCAATGGCTCGATATGGGACGCCTGTCGCGTTGAGTCCTCTAGGGGGTATGGCCTGGATTTCCGAAAACCGTCAGCCCTAGAATCCTCGAAGAAACTGCTCCCGTATCAAAGGTGAGAACAAGTTCCGCTTACAAAAGACTTGTAAGACGAGGCCAAGATAAAAAAAAATGTACTATTATCCTTAAACTTCCTTCATTGCGCATCTTGGCATCTTTCGTAGACCTTCCAATCTACTGTCCCTGCAAGTAAAAGTCAAGGTTATTCATTTCACGAGGGACCTAGCTAAAAACCGAAGACACCAGTTTAAGCTTCAAACCTCAATCGGATATGAAAAAAAGTGATCATATTTTAGTGGCCTATAATAAGATGTGCCGAAGCAATCTGTAAAAAAAGGGGGAAACACACACGAATCAGCATGGATCAGAAAACTGTCCATACTGAGACATGAGCAGAGAAATAAAATCCGCTGCCACACTGTCCCTGCAAGCTCCTCAAGCTCAGAATGAACTGCTTTGTGGGGTACCTGAGCGTAAGCCGAATCCCCAGTACTACATATAGACAGTATTGACAAAGTGCTCATGAGAAAGAAATTAAGTAATGAATATATGCATACATAACGTAAAGAAAAAAGTTTAAATATGAGGTACCTTAATGGTATACGTAATAAGAAGAAAGGAAAGGTGAAATAAAGTAGAAATATAAAGAGTGATGAAGTAAGGAAAAAAGGTAGAAAATAATTGAGAGTAGTAAAATTAAAAGATCTGCAAGATTCTTGCTCACTTTTTTAACTACTTCGAACTCACGGATTCTGAGCGCACCAATCACTTTTCTATTTTTCTCTACACTATGTCCATTGGTTCCCCTCTGCTTATCATCGGAAAGACTGCAATAGAGGGCGTGGCCCAGGAATTGCAGTTGGATCCCATTTTCCTATGGTCCTATGGCTAAGTTCATTAATATCAAGTTCATTAGTATGGCTAAGTTCATTAGTATGCGGTGAAGCAACGCATGTTTGATCGTGAAGGCCACGCGGTGGAGAGGTAGTAGGACTAGGCTTGGAGACCGAATGAGCACAGCCAGATGATTGTTCAGGACCAGTGGAGGGAGAGGGCTCCTCCACGTCAGCCGAGCACACAGAAGCGGAAGGCAGAAGGACCTGAACGGTTGTTTGTAAGATGAGGCTGCACAGGGTCTTCTTCAGGAGGGTCAGGAACCAATGTAAGTGACAGAGTTCAGACTTACCAAGGGTAGAGGTTGGATTTAGCAGGGAAGTTGAAGTGGACGGTGAAGATGGGCCAGGTGGGTCCACATGCGGGACCGGAGGCTTATTATCCGGAGGTACTGGAGAAAAAGTCCAGGGTTGAGACTCATTAGGCCTCAAAGTAGAGATACCATGTATCTTAAGAGCATGATTGGCAAGTTCGGTGTCCGAGGGGTAGGTCATAATGGACAGGGAGCAATCGTGGGCATGGGCATCAACCTCGCTTTGCTGGATGGAGTAGGCGTACTGCCCAACCAGGCACGGGTGATGAGAAATGCGCCCTTCGACCGGGTGGCGGCAGAAAAGGCACCAACGCACAAGGTAAAGGTACTTGAGACCATGAGTCCGGTCCAGGTGGTGGCGGATGGAGACTTTAACATTCTTCCACAATTTGGACCGAAAAACTTTGTGACACCCTTTCTCGGTGCACCGAAAAAGACTAGTTCTCGGAAAAAGAAGATCCACCGACTTGCTCCGCCGGCAGCTCGAGGCATTTGTCCAGAATGCCGTTGGAACTAGGGAGAGTCATCACCAGAGTTGTATGTTTGGGTGCCTTGGTAACAACGAGGGGACAACAACCATTTGGAAACAGGAGCAAGGTCCTCAGCCACAGGGACAGGAATCCTTGTAGGGTGAGGGGGCACAGTGGCAGCAGTTGGAAGACGATGGATGAGACCAATGGTTTCTATATTTCATGAAGACGAGTCGGGATCACAGACGAGTCTGGTTTATAGGTGAGACGGTGAGGCAACCGCCTCAGGTTCCAAATTGAAAGAGGTGTTCAAAAAGGTGACGTTTTTAAATTTGCATCAAGCGCCACGATGGATCGGCCCGTCTCTGTACACGAGCACAAATTATTCCGCATTCATCCATCAAATGGCGTTGGGAAGTTTGGAATTTAAAAAAAATTCAAAATAATAAATATGAATGAGTATTACCAGAAAAAGAAATATTTTATTTTGTCTAAATATTGTATTTAATTATGTTAGGTAGTGAAGGTTCAGTTTTAGCATCAAAGTTCAAGATATTGCTTCACAAAAAGTGGAGCAGAGAGATTTCTGGTCAGTAGATTGGAGGGTGAAAAATGGGCAGTTTCTATTGGTTGTCTCCTGGATCTTCGTGATGATTTGCTGATGGGGGTGGAGTCTATGGCTGTCTGTAAGCTGGATTTCAATTGGCAAGTGTAGAGAGAATAGAGTAAAGTGATTGGATAGAGAGATAAGGTTTGGAATCCGTGAGTTCTATTACTACAAAAATGAGCAAAGCCAAAAGGATTTGCTCTGAGACAACAATAATTAAGATAAAAGAAAGTTTAGGGATAGAAAATATTCGCCTCTGGACTCCATGGAGTACGGACGCATTATACCGAGCTCTCGCGTTGCTTTGCACGTGCTCCTGCACGTGTATTCCTTCCGTCTTGCCTCTACTTCTGTCTTGTGACCGCACGGGGATTTATCCTGCGTGTGAGTGACGAGCCAGTTTTAGTGGCTTTCTTTTTCGCTTGCTCTCGGTTTACGTCGAATTGTTTTCTATGGAAATGGCTGCATCTCAGAGTGACGCTGCTGCGACTGACCCCGATACGATGAATTCTACAACTCTCCCTACTCCCTTGCCTACTATCGAACAGTTGATAATCTACTTTGAAACAAACTTTCCTCAAGAATGGGAATACTACAACCTGGTCGGCGAGTTCCTGCGATTCGCAAGAGTCACGATCAACTCCAACACCAACGAAGAAGACGCTCCTAATGTGAGTATATTTTTGATGTCAATGTGTCAATTGCTCGAGAATAGGATTTCTGATATTAATGCTTACCTGGCCCTTAATCTGTTTGTTCTTTATTATGATACATGTAAAGCCCAAATTGACGAATTAACTGCTCACTGCCACGTGAGAATTACTTACTACGATAGGAAACTAGTTGTAGTGCCGCAACAGCCTAGAAAACGAAAACTCTCCTTAGAGAACTCTAACGGAAATGAAAAAGTTATAGCCACTACTAACAGATTCGACATCCTAAATGACGAATCTGATAATGCAAATGACTCCATAGCTCAAACTATCGAGAATGTAGTATCCAATATGGACACTACAAGTCCGGTAGAGAGCGATAGAAAAAGTGATACTCCGACTTCGAAAAGATGTCAAGTCTTCTTCGAGGTCAGGGATAACTGGCGCGACACTATTAAAATAATTAATGAAATTGCTGAGGACGTTGATGCAACGCTAACTGGCTCCCTTATCAAAATCACCATTAAATCGGTAGACTCTTACCGCAAAATTCAAAACTTTCTCGATCACGAGAAAATACCTTTCAGGACGCTGGATCCTAGGTCTGAGCGGCCGAGGAAGTACGTTCTACTCGGCTTACCTGTATGCACTCCCGTGAGTGATATAGAGGAAGCACTCCGTAATTTCGGCTTAGAACCGGTGAAAACTGCTTTCTTAACTAACAGAAAGACTAAAAAACCCATGCCGCTGTTTTTGGTCTCTGTCAGACCCTCACCCAACCTACAAAATTTACATCTACTTAATAAAATTAATTACTTGAGAGTGTCCTTCGAACACTACACACAAACTGGCGTAAGCCAATGCTATAGGTGTCAGATGTTCGGGCACTTATCGATGACGTGCAAATTGTCTCCACGATGCGTAAAGTGTGGTGGTTCTCATGTCCCAGGGGAATGCCTTCTGAAGGACACTGATGATAAGACTTGCTGTGCAAACTGCAAGGGAAATCATACAGAGAACTACAGATGGTGTCCCCTTAACCCCAAAAATAAAAACAAACTTAAAGTTAAGGGCCCTAAGCCCACTAATAACAACCACAGCTCTAATAGTAAACCAGTTGTATTCATTCCCGCTCCCCCGCCAAAAACATCGGCATGGAATATTCCCCTAGCGAAACAGGTTGTTAGCGATAAGAGCGTTGCACCGACTCCGAGCGAAATGCAGAGAAATGCCGAAGTCACCCCCTTAAATAGACAAGGAGCGGATCAAAATTCCCCCAATGAGAGCGCGCCTAGGAGATCCAATCCTAAAGCGCGCACTGAAACCACCCCCAGTGCTGCACCGGTCGCTACTGCTGCAATTAAGAGTGGAGAAACTACTCACGACGAGCGGCCAACATCAAGCTTTGCAGAATTTGCTTCAATCTTTCGCGCTATTAAGGACTTCATGTCCGAATATAACGTTGCGGATATCATGATGCTTTTTAAAAAAATCTCCGCACACATGAAAACAAATACCGATATATTTTCCAAAATGGTGGCCGTCTTTCATGAAATCGCATTATACTTAGACCCACCAACCGGTCATGAGTAGTTCATCCACTAAAAATTCACTGAGAGTTCTATTCTGGAATGCAAACAGTCTTTCTTGTAAAATGAGTGAATTCAGGGAGTTTATGGAAAATTCCAATATAGACGTTGCCCTGATCCAGGAAACTAAATTCTCTGCACCTTGGCGTTTTAACATTAGTAATTATACGCTCCATAGAACGGACCGCCCTCGCCCCCCTAACACTTATCAGCACCCTGGAGGTGGCACTGCTATCTATGTCCGTAGGGGTCTGGAACACTTTAAAATTAATGATATTAACACGACTAACGTGGAGAGCACTTCCACAATGTTTCTTCCAGACAGAACCACTAAAATTTTAATCTCCTCCATCTACATCCCCCCAGTAAAAATTTTCGGTGCTCTGAATTTCAAAATATTTTTAATCATAGTAACTACTGTATTGTGGCAGGTGACTTCAACGCACACAATACAGGTTGGAACTGCCATAGGACTGACCGTTCTGGCCGAGCCCTTCAAAAATTTGTCACCGACAACGGTAATATTAAATTAATGGCCCCCCACCCCTACTCACTTCCATAGATCGGGCTCAAGCACAATCGACCTTGCCCTCACCAAAAATATACCCTACCATTACACCATTGAAACTCTTAACCTCTTCGACTCTGACCACCTCCCTGTGTTAATAAATTTCGATAGGCAGGTCGATATTCAAAATCCCAATCCCCCCAACCGCACCAACTGGAAGCAGTTCCAACAAATTCTCCAGTACTCCACCCTCTACTACCCCATCATTCGTAGCCCTGAGGACATAGAGCATGCTACCAACAGCTTAACGACAGCCATTGAACACGCCAAGGCTAATTCCACCCATGCTTTGAAAAAGCCACGTTATCATAATCTCCCTCCCAACATAGTTAAATTAATTAAAGAGCGTAACGTGGCTCGTAAATTATATCAATTCACCCGTCTCCCCCAGCATAGGAGTAATTATCATCTCCTTCGAGCGCGCGTTCGTCGCGATATTAGAATCTTCCGAAACTCCACATGGACTGAATTCATACAAGGGCTTGATCCTGATGACAATTCCGTCTGGCAATTTGTCAGACGTCTCCGCAAACAGCATACCCAATTTCCGCCCATTCAAGGCCGACACGGAGTTGCCATGAATGACTTGGACAAAGCTAACGCCATTGCTGACTCTTACAGAGAGCAATTCTCTCCTAACAACGACCTGGTCGATGAGGAAAATGATAGACTTGTCCTCACGACCGTTCAAAATTTTCTTTCCCCCCCCCCCACCGATTCTACTTCCCCTGCTACCTTCTATGAAATCACGGATATTATTCAAAAACTTAATAATAAGAAAGCTCCTGGCATAGACAACATCAATAACTTAATTCTCAAAAATCTTCCAACCAATATTATTCTATACTTTACTGTAATAGTCAATTCCATACTTAAATTTAACTATTTCCCCACATGTTGGAAGACTTCAATTATCTGCCCTATCCCCAAGCCAGGGGGGGACCGTAACCTTCCCCAGAGTTATCGTCCAATCAGCTTGCTGTGCTCCCTTAGTAAGGTGGCGGAGCGCGTCATTCTTCACAGAATCAATGAGCACCTCGACCAGCACGACATTATTATCCCAGAGCAGTTTGGCTTTAGGTCTGAGCACAACACGACGCAGCAGCTACTAAGGGTAGTGGAATTTGCCCGCGATGGGTTACAGGGTAAACAACCTACCGCTGCTCTGTTTCTAGACATTGAATGCACGTTCGACAAGGTCTGGCACCCGGGACTCATTTTTAAACTTATCCAAATTAACTTGCCAGCCTGTCTCATCCATTTGATTCACAACTACCTACGTAATCAAAATTGTGCCGTCCGCATAAGCAATAACCTGTCCCGGTATAGGTACATCACGTCGGGAATTTTACAAGGATCGATTTTAGGACCGACCTTGTTTAATTTGTTAGCCAACGATGTACCACGTGGAGATAATACTCTACTCGCTATGTATGCGGACGACACAGCTATCCTATCTTCTTCCAATAACGACCACTACCTGCCTATTCAAATTCAGCGTCACATTGACACTCTCGAGGCTTGGTTTTTACGCTGGAAAATTAAAATCAACCCCTCAAAGTGTCACGCGATCTATTTCAGTAATCGCTATAGCAATCCTCCGCGACTCTATATCCAACAATCCCCACTTGAATGGGAAAACACAGTAAAGTATCTCGGCGTAACTCTGGACCGTAGACTTACTTGGAAACCCCATGTTACGAATACTATTAGTAAGTGCAATGCTGTCACCAGGCCCAGATTTCCGCATGGGCAAGGGGGGCACTTGCCCAGGGCCCCCAAATTTATGGGGCCCCCTAATTTAGTATTAAGTTGTACATATTTTTGAAAATTTGGTTTTAGGTTAATTCAGTAAAGGTGGACAGTGGCGGATACAGAAAAAAATCCTGGGTGGGGCACAGTGCACCCACTATATTCATTTCAAAAGAAAATTTCCTGAATTTAGTTATTAACATTAAAAGTAAATTAATTAACACATTATTATTATAATTATTATTTTTCAAATGTTTGACTTTTTGGTTGAAAATTTTTTGAATTTCCGGTCCGAATTTATGGGGGGGGGGGCTTGGTGAGTGTCCCACATGTTCATGTGGAAATCTACTCCTGGAGGGGGAGGGCACATGGCCTCCCTCTGGATCTGTCCTTTGAGGGGGCCCCCAAAGTCTGCTTTGCCCAGGGCCCCATTGGGTCAAAGTCGGGCCCTGGCTGTCACCATGCAACTCCGAACTCTATTTTTCAGTCCGCATTTCTCCATGAGAAATAAAGTACTTCTCTACAAGCAATGCGTTTTACCTGTTGCTTTGTATGCTGCCCCTGTGTGGTTTTCCGCTGCACAAATGCATATTAATAACATCGAAAAACTCCAGAATAAAACTCTCAGAAGAATTCGCCGAGCTTACCGTTACATGTCGAACGAGACAATTAGAAGAGACTTCGGTATCTCTACTGTTACTAAGCAGGCTTATAAGATTTCTAAGAAATTTTATAACAACCTGCCTAATATTAATAATATGGTAATCGCAGAACTCCCTGATTACGACTTCAGTCTCCCTGCTAATCGTAAACTCCCACGGGCGTGTCTCCTTAGGAGATAACATTAATTTCCCCACCGCGATACTCTTCACATATTTCTCACCTACTTACGTCGCTGTCGTAGCGCAGTGCATTCGCGCTGGCCTAGTAAGCCCTACGTTGTGGGTTCGGGCCTAGGTGGTGTCGCATAGTCCAAATTATCTTATCTTGATATTTTCACTTTTCCCCCAGCGGAATTCTGCGATTATCACATTATTATTGTATGACCCTGAACAGGGCCTTTTTTTTTCTTCTAACTTAACATCTAGTTTACTGTGGGCCAGTAACCTCCCTTTCCGGTTTAAAATTCTTCTTAATTAAATTCTTAATTAACTATTAATATTAAATCTAACTACTACTAGTAATTAAATTGTACCTACTTCTAAAATATTAGCTTTTCCTTCATCTATGAAGGACTTAAATTTTAATTACCTTAAAAGACCATTAACCTTATACCTAACTTAACTTAATAACTACTAAATCCTACTGAGCATTTTCACATTGACCACAAAATATCTTGCTGACAGGAGTTAAAACCAGCAGGTCCAGGAACTCCACTACCAAAATAAAATAGCAGTTGAGGGATAGAAAATAGATTTTTATTTTATTTTATAAAATTTTTTAGTTGTTTTTTGCCTTGGCAAGCCAAGTATTGTTTTTATATTTTTATATTTTTATTTAAATGACGAGGACAAACAAAAAATTAAGACGGAAGACTCAGGATGGCTCGAGGCCTTTTCCTGTTAGTGGGGTCAGCGTGATCATAGTTTGCAAGATTAGATATGAGTTCACTGTCAATTGAATTGTGAAAGTTTATAGCTTGATTTTTGAGATAATTTCGAATAGTAGGGATATCTAACTCCCTGTAAATACAAGTATTTCTGAAATACCAGTCCGCATTAACAATTTGTCGAATGGTGCTGCTCTGAGCAGATGCGAGTTTTTAAATATGGGTGTCCGCACAATATGACCACGCTGGCCCTCCATAAGTTAAAATAGGACGAAGATAGGAGTTGTAAATGAGCAATTTATTGACTAAGCTTAATTTACTATTCCGAGAAATTAGTGGGTAAATTAATCTTCTGGCTGCTCGGAATTTGTCCCTGAAATGGAGGATATGATGTTTCCAAGTGACATTTTTATCTAATACGATACCTAGGTATTTGACTGTATCATACCAGGGGATTTTTGTGTTTCCTATTTGTATTTGGTGACTGTTGAATGTCGTTTTACGTTTAGATGAGAACATGACAGCGACCCATTTCTCAGAATTAATTTTAATTTTCCATTTGTCGAGCCAATTTTGAATGGAGGACATTGGGTATTGATGTATTTTACTGCATATTTAAAATTTTTGTTGGTGGCATAAAGAGATGTGTCGTCGGCGAATATTGCAATATTTGTGTTTATATTTTGGGGAATATCGTTAACAAATAAATTAAAAAGAATTGGGGATAAAACCCCACCTTCTGACACGCATGAATTGATTTTGAATTTACTGGAGAGATGTCCATTAATTCTTACCTGAAAGGTGCGATTTTTGAGATAAGAGATGAGAAGGTGGATGATTTGGGGTGGGAAGTTATAGTTAATGAGCTTGTGGATGAGTCCATCGATCCAAACTTTATCAAAAGCGAGAGAGATATCAAGAAAGAGAGCTGCTGTGGAGGATTTATTTTACTTAGCACTGGCTCGGAACAGCAAATTAAGCATACAAAATAAATTGCTCATGTATAAATCGTTTCTTCGTCCGATATTAACTTATGGTGGGTCAGCATGGTCATACTGTGCTGATATGCACATTAAAAAACTAGCTTCTCAGCAGAGCAGCACGGTCAGACAAATAATTAATGCCCCATGGTACTTTCGTAATGTTGATATCTACAATGAAATCGGTCTCCCCACTCTCAAAAATTACCTTCAAAAACTAGCCATTAACTTTCACTACAATATTGATAATGATTTACTTAAAGATTTAGCAAACTATGATCATGCTGACCCGTCTAACAGGAAACGTCCCAGAGCCATCCTGTCATTTTCTTAAATGTTTTGTCCTTCGTCCTTATTAATAAAAAATAAAAAAATAATACTTGGCTTGACAAGGTAAAAAACAACGAAAAGATTTATAAAAACAAATAAAAATGTATTCCTATCCTTAAACTTTCTCTTTTATTTTTATTCATCATTGCATCGTCTGTAGACCCTCTTTTCTACTGCCCTGCAAGATGCTTACTTACTTTTTCTTGTAGTATGAACTCACTGATTAGCAGCGATCCAATCATTTCACTCCTTTCCTATACTCTGTTTTTATTGGTTCCCCTCTGCTTATTACCTGAAAGTCTGCAATTGAGGGCGTGGCCCAGGCATTGCAGTTGCGACCCATTTCCTATGGTCCTATGGTCAGGTAGTGGAACACATACTGTGTCACTGAATGAAACAGTTCCTGGATGAAAATAATATTATTAATGCGCAGTTCGGCTTCCGAGGCCACCACTCCACAACGCACCAGTTGCGTCGAGTCACAGAATTCATCCATGATGGTTTCCAGAATCGGACGCATTCTGGAGAAATATTACCAGATATGGAGAAGGCTTTTGACCGAGGCTGGCACAGTGCTCTCATTTACAAACTTATTAAGCTTAAAATGCTAGCCTCAATTATCCACTTAATACACTCCTACCTTTTCGGCAGATCCTTTAAAGTCCGCCATGCACTATCATAGTCTAGTCTGCGCGAAATCAATGCAGGAGTCCCCCAGGGCTTTAAGTTAGCACCTATCCATTTTAATATTTAAATTAATGACATTCCTCACTCTCCATTCACTACACTAGCCATGTTTTCGGATGACACGGCAATACTAGCTAAGCATAATAATCTTAAATACATGCACAAGTTCCTACAGAGATATATTGGAATTCTTCAACGACCGTTCGAACGTTGGAGGCTCAAGTTATGTCCTTCATCAACTAAAGCTATTTTTTTCAGTTACAATAGAATTCCACCTCCTCCGCTCACAGTATACGATCACCTAGTTCCCTTTGAGAAAGAGGGCAAAACCTAGGAATTTACCTCGATAGTCGACTGACGTGGAAGAAAAATATAGAACATAACATTAGAAAATTTTTTAAAGCCCGTAAGGATATCGCCCACCTCCTGTACCAAAATCAAATGGGTTTAGATAATAAACTACTCTTGTATAAAACTGTACTGCATCCCATCCTGTTGTACACCGTGCCTGTTTGGAGCTCAGCGGCTGACACCCATATCCTGCAATTGCAGACAATTCAAAATAAAACACCCCGCTGTATTAGAAAGGCGCCCTGGTACCTTAGAAACGTACTTATTCACATGCGTCTGAGAATCGAACCCATTTGGCAACACATTAAAGTTCTCGCATATATCTTCTACAATAGATTATATTCAATAGACAACGAAGAAATAGCAAACCTCCCAGACTACAACCCAAGGGACTGCTATAGGCGTCCTAAGGCCACTTTGATTATTCACCCTGGTCTCCTTCCCCATTCTTAACTTTTCCTCCAACCTCTCCTAAATTCTAAATTACAATTGCCGGCGCTTCTGTTTCTGATCTATCATTTGTTGATGGCTCGATCTCAAGACTATCCTTACTGATTTTAGCTTAATCGTCTACTACCGTATATCTTTTATTTATTTTTTTTTAATCTGCCACATTAAATAGTTGCCAAATTTATATATATTTACTTATTTATTTATTACTATTATTACTACTAGAAGGTAACCAGCCATTTTGACGTCATAATACTAATAATGACGTCATAATGGAAAAAGTATATAAAAGTTAAAAAATATCCCGAATTATCTAATAATATTACATATAATCCACATCTTGTAAAAGCAAACCCTTTCATTATTTTTTATTTATTTAGTTTTTCATGCGATTGGAGTAGTAGACTGCCATCCAACCCGTCATTTTGACGTCATAATACTAATAATGGCGTCATAATGGAAAAAGTATATGAAAGTTAAAAAATATCCCGAATTTTTCTAACAATATTGCATTTAATCCACACCTTGTAAAAGCAAACACTTTCATTATTTTTTATTTATTTAGTTTTTCATGCGATTGGAGTAGTAGACTGCCATCCAGTTTTTTACAGCTCAGTATGCGATATGAATACTTGAGCTACTTGATTCATTCACATTCAAGTTTGTTTACTTTCAGAATTCAACGCAAAAGTGAACAGATTTTAAAAAATTGTTAAATATACAGCTAAAAGCATCCAATTGTTTTTAGTTCTGAATGTTTTATAGAAAAATAGGCTGAACAAACGTGATTTGATGGAGAAGATATTAGTTTTTAGGTAAGAAAAAATTCTGATTCACATCTGAAATTGAAATTAAGCCTAAGCGGCTGTTTGTTTACTGAGGGCTTCAATTGAAAGATGAGAACAGCCCGGAAGTGTTATACAGAGACAACGGCTATTATATATATAATTATTTCTATTTATTTATTATTATTATTATTTTAATTATTATTGTTATTATTATTTAATTTTCAAGTCAACACTTTTCTTTAAATCCTGAGAACGGAAATATAGCCACAAAAATTTATCCATACCGAGAATATGGAGCCCTGTTCTCTGGTTCCTCGTTAATGTACCATGTCTATATCGATGTCTATGTTTGTCAAGTTTAAATAGTTTCTATTTAAAAAAGTAATTAAACCTATCAATTTATAAAATGCCCAGTAAGATGTGAAATTTTTGTTTTCAGGAACAAATTAATTCAATTTACAAAATAAAATATTCTCATCGAGACGGTTACCTACGTGGGAAATGCAACACAGTTTAGAAACGGTGAAGCTCCGTGTCATGGAACCAATCCCCTCCCGGCTTGTCACATCTGAAGCGAAGTGAAGACATTCCTTTCTCTCGGCTTCGCATTTAAGAGATGGTTGGAATGCTGTTTCTATTGGTTCCCCTCTGCTTATTACCTGAAAGTCTGCAATTGAGGGCGTGGCCCAGGAATTGCATTTGCGACCCATTTCCTATGGTCCTATGGAGAGGGAGGAACGCCAGGGAACGTTCGAGTAAAACGCCGGAGAACGCTCGCATGGATTAGTTTTTAGTATAGGAGAACGACTTTTTTTAGAAGTCTGGATTTTAATTTTTTAAAGTTATGTGTTTTTATGTTGAATGTAAATGTAATGTGTTAATTCGTATTTTGTCCTGTCTTGATGGAATAAAATCGCTGTTTGTTTGTTAAATTGTCGTTGGTTGATTCGGCGACATTACACTCCGTTAAGGTTACAAAAGGTTAACATCTAGCATACGTCTGAGCTCTTAGCATATGAAAAAAGGTTCTTCTACAGCACTTATTGCATAGATAAATCCATAAAGACTTTGAAGTTTAAAACACAAAATAAACAAAAGAAAAAGGAAAAAAATGTACTGTCCGACCACAGTACGAAGAACTACGGTTGGCATAGTGCCAACACGATTCTATTCAGGCTGTAGGTAAGGCTGCTGAGGAAGGAGGGGGGAAAAGTCTCGTATTCTCTCAACATTCTTTAGAATCGTTTACTAACTGCGCTTGCTTGCTTTTTCCTTGTCTGTTATTTTGATTATTATATTAAAATTAATGGATCCTTTACCCAACACAACTGCTCGGAATAAGCCGTTCCGTAGTGATTGTAAACGTATAATACACAATGTAATTAAATTGTGTGATAAAGAAGCACTAGAAGGAAATGTTATTGTTCTACTTTCGCAATCCCTAAAGAGAGCTAGTGAAATGACCGGGATATCAATGTCCAGAGTAAAAAGAATACACAGAGAAGCAAAGGGTGAAGAAACTCCAAAATTTGAATCTCCGAGGAAACGTCAGAACAAAAGAACCACCGAAAACGTAGCTATAGATAATTTTGATTTTGATGTAATCCGAAAATTATCACTCCTATTTTTTAAATAGATTTGCTTCTTTCTTTTTATTATTTTGAAATTATTATTCACATATTCGATCAAAAATAAAGTTTTAAAAAATAACTTTAAAATTGCGAACAAAAAGCAGTCTGAAATAATTCCGTATTTCATAAACAAACACATCTGAAAATATGACGTTTTCCCCTATTTTTTAAGTAGACTATCTTTTCTCGCTCATGCGTAACAGCTTCCAGGGACCTTGCTTCCGTGGTTGGACAGTAATCCAGTTGGGACAGAGAAACATTTATCTAGAGTGGAGGTATAAGATTTTGAAATTTCGGTAAAACATGGTCCGCGATTAAACTTGGCAATGTGCTAAACAAAATAAAATAATTTTATTGACGAGTATGTTGGGCTTGAAAAAAACATGTTGGAAACAAACTTGCAATAGTTTTCGTAATGGATATCTTCAAACAGTTTTATCACATGTTAAGGTAATAGTAATCTCATAGCTAAACAATATTTCAGTTCTTGCACAACTTACGATTGAGTTAATTCCCTTTTTACGAACGTTAAACTTGGGCATTGACCTTTACGCTCTTCTGACACACTGGGTGGAATGCGACCTAGGTTGTATTATAAATATTGTTCGTCTTGATGAATACTATCACCCCACTTATTTTGACGTTACAGTTTACGGATACCCTGTTTATTAGTGGTGGCCAAACTTTTGATCACTACGGGCGACCTGTAATTTAAATTATATGCAGCGGTCTACCGACATCGCATGTGTTGAGTGATCATACGAAATTAGTAATTTAAAGCCAAAAATTAGTTTAAATTTAAAATAATCTTAGATATTACTAATTATATTCAATATCAAGTTATCTTATGGGAGAAAAAATGTTTCCTTCTTACAAACTAATTAGTTTATAAATAAAACAATATGTTCTTTTATTTTCTTACTATTAATGCGAACTATGTTATTGTAAATTAATTTTAACTATTATTTTTATTTCATATTAGAGGACGCGCTGGAAACATGACATTGCATATTTTCGGCAAGCTTTTCATACTGTGGTTCAAATGTACTTTTATAGCTATTCGTAAACATGCTGCCAAATGATCATCTGTCAAACGGGAGCAATGTCTTGTTTTGATTGCATTCATGGTAGAAAATGTTGTTTCGCAGAGGTAAGCAGAACCGAAAAAGGTTGTTAAATATGCCGCACATCTCCATAAACATGGATATTTTTCTACACAAAGCAAATTCCAATAGCAATTTTGAGACAGATCTCTTGGTTTCAAAAATTATCGCATTTTAGGTCAAGGATTTCATTCTCAACTAGCATTTGATCCACATCCAAAAATTCTCTTAATTTTATTAATATTTCTTCTATTTTTATTTCATCATTAAATGGGAATGACATGAATAATATATCCTCTAATTTAGAAATATCTTTTTATCTTCTATCAAACTCATTTCGTAACAGATACATCTTATTAGCATATTGATCGTATTCATTTGAGTTTTTATACATAGACTAGCGGCCCGTCCCGACTTTGTCCGGGTTGAACAAAATATTATACCAATAAATTTCCAGTTGATAGCCAATAAATTGCAAAACTTTTTTTACCTTTAATGTCCAATAAAAAGCGTAGTTCCAAATGTAGTTTGGATGTAGTTAATAATTAAAATTAATTTTTTAAAAGTAAAAGGGGTGCCGGAGAACAGCTAGGTTCGAACCGCTAACGTCAGAACAGAAGCCCGCCGCTATAGCACCACGCTAAGGATCGTTGAAGACTTCGGCACAAAAAGTGGTAGAGGACAGTAGCGGTAACAATGGAGATTGTTAGGATTAAGCCCCTAACTATATTTCTACTGATCATATATACATAATATATAGCCTATGTCCATCTGGAATAATGTACCTTTCAAACAGTGAAAGAATTTTTCAAATAGGTGCAGTGGTTCTGGAGATTACCCTCCACGTACAAAATTGCTCTCTCTTTATATATAAGTATAGATTTAGCTGCCATATTTTCAAATTGTTTTAAATCTCCTCTCCTCATTTGTGCTTCTAGGAATGTAAGTTTCCCCTTGAATACATTAACATCGCTAACCCTTTCAGTTAATGTTTTGTTCTTTCCATGAAGTTGCAAACTTAAGGAAACAAGGGACTTTCATTCTCGTACTTCTTTAATTTTCAATATTTTACTCTATATACCCCATGAGTATAATTTATATTCTTTCCTGCTACATTGAAGATACTTAGAATTCACAAATAAGTATTTTGTGGCAGAATATCAAAAAATTCTACAAAAATGCTAGAATTTTTCAAAAAGCCCCATGCGTATTCATTTTCTTCTGATATCATCCACATTTCTCAGAATTGTCAATTGAAGTGTTTATCATAAAACTGTGCATAATTCTTTGAAATCTCAAATATTTTTCGAATTTATAGACCATAAAATAAAGTAAAAACATAAAAAAAATTAAAAATAACAGGCAGAATAGAAAAAAATTATTTAAGACTTTAGATTCACACAAAAAAAATTAAATGCACATTTATATTTATATACATATGGTAAAATTATAATACAAAATTTAAGAATTTTAATTAATATAGAATGCGCATGGACCCTTTCGAAAAACGCTAGCATTTTTGAATTTTTTTTTTTTTTGAAAAACAGGCATTCTTCTGCCACAAATTCCTTATTTTGAATTCTAAGGGTTTTCAATGTAGTAAAATAGAAAGTTAATGATTCTCATTTTGTATATAGAGTTAAAAATTTAGAATTAAAAAATTCGAATTTGAAGGTCGCTTGTCCCCTTAATTCATTTAGCCTGTCATGTCAGACAGAAAAGAAAGATCACGCACCCCCTTATCATCTTCCATTTCAGGATAGGATGTATTAATAGTTGCCATAAATTCTTTTATTTCAGGCAAAAGATCCAAGAATCATTTTAAACACTTAGCACGGCTTAGCCACCTTACGTCAATGTGTAGCAGTAGTTCCCCGAAATCAGATTCACATTCCTCTAGTAATGCTCTGAATCTGCGTCTTTGCAAACTTCTTATACGAATAGAATTAACTACAATAACCACCGCTTATAGTGATCAGTGGTTATAAGAATCAACCGTTTATAAGAATCAATATCGCGAAAACAAAAACAAATGTATTATTTCCATATTAAAATTTTCGTTTTAAAGAATCAATCCACCGGTTTTAAGAATCAGTTTACACTCTTCGCTTTCCTTTTATTTTTCAAAAAAAAAAAAACAACACTTAAACCCTCAAAAGGTACGAAGTTCTTTCTTTCTTTTTTTTTTAAAGAAAGATTGATAAGATGGGATGGAATATAGTCGAAAAATTCATCCCTTTCTTTGTTAGACATAACATAATAGTTTCCCTTTAAACGCTTTGGCAGAACAATGTCCGATTAGCTTGACCCAGGGGCATCTTGATGACCCGGGTCCGATTTCACTTTTCTCCACTGACAAACAAAAATAGGGACTCTTTTTTCCCACCTTCCACATCCTGGTTGCGGCTTCCTGGACCCTGAAACACATAAATTGTCACGGCAAACGTGCCATTAGTAGATTCAGCACGTTAACAAACCATGAAACGTAAGCTAGAAGGTGAATCTTCGTCTGAGACTATTAGTAATCAAAGAGGTATAAAAAGCCTCCTGAAAACTTCATTGCGTCAAACTACCATAGAAAACTTTTCTTGCTCCCTTCCTGTAGTTGAAATGTTAAAACTGTTATGCAGGTATGTGGTAACAAATATTGGATTTTTTCTTCTCTTACTATAATCATGTGTATCTACTTATAGGTCTAGAAATTAAGTTGTATTTTTAAAATTATAAAAAATAATTTTAATAAAAGATAATTAACGTAAATTAAAGAGTATTTTATGGTAAAATATCTAATATATGTATATATAGGTGTGTGTGTGCCTGTCCAAAAACCTAAATTTCGGCTATACGAATCAACCACTTATAAGAATCAAAAACAGTAATAACAAACGTGATTCTTATAAGCGGAAATCACTGTATTTTAAATGCGAAATTCATGACATCATATGAATTCAATACTTCTGAGCTCAATGCCTACTGATGGATAATGCAATGGTAGTTTGTAAACTTGTAATATCATCATCACTTTTACAGAGAGTAATAAATCCATTATGATTCCCAATCATAGAAGGAGCTCTATCAGTCGTAATCGATACTAGTTTATGTATGGGAAATTCTGTTTTAGTAATAAAAGACTTAAACGAATTATAAATATCTTTGACCTCTCGTTTGTCCTTTCATCGGTAAATTTGTTAGTAGTTCTTCTCTGACAGACAGATCTTGGAAACATATTCGAATAAATGTACATAGTTGTGCGGTATCAATGACATTCGTTGATTCGTCGAATTGTAAAGATAGAAACCTACCTTCATTAATATTTTATTTCAGAATCTTTTCTAAATTGAAACGTGAGAGGAGGAACTGAGATGTTTACATATCACACAGGCGGGCGGCAAGAAATAGTTACACGGTCGACCAGTCGACCGCGGTCGCCGCTTTGGCCACCCCTGCTGTATATCATACGCTGAAGAATTTCAAAATGTAGATATCAGAGGATTTTGTATTGCGATATTTGTCCAAATAAGCCAAGAATTCTCAGGAAATATTTGTTTCCAGATATAAACACATTGATTAATTTGAAAATGTAAAGTTCAAGTTTCATTTTACATTTAGAAAGAAGCAAATTTATAGAATGAATAAAAATAAATAAACATTTGGAATTTTTTCCATGTTTTTATTTAACTTGCTTTCTTGTTTGCGTGTGTGTTTGTGTGTTTGTCCAGTACAAATCTTGCAATAGATTTTTAACTAACTTCTCGACTAGCTAGACATTTGAAACTTTTAGAATAGCTCATAACACGATGACAATGCATTTTTTTAATACTTTTAGCCATCTTTAAGCAGATTTTTACTATATTTTTATTATTTTCACTTAATTTTGTTTTGTAGACTGGTGCAGCCATCTATCGGCCGGAACGGGAACGAAAAGTTAAACGCAAGTTAACTTCCAAATAACTTCATTTTCTTTCAAGTTGATGGGATAATTCATCAAAAAGATTTTAAAAAAGTATTTATTAATACATAGAATTGTCAAGTTTATATGATTCAACAGAAAATTTAAAAACATGGTATATAAAAAGTGCTTTTTATCTTGTAATTATTACCCTTTCGAAACAAAAATTTTCTTGCTCAAACGCGACACTGCGAAAGTGTGCTTAACTTCTCGATAGTATCAATAAATGTTTCGCTACGAAAAGGGTTAAAACTATGTTTATGTAAAAAATAACATAAATATTTAATCCAAAGTAATGTTAAGTAAAGTGTAATTTTATTAAACTTTGCTTATACGTATAAAGCACTTAACTGAAATATCTCCGTCACTTCTAAAAGTTTGTATCCGAAGTCTTTATTAGATTTTGAAAGCAATTCGTGTCTATCATGCAATTCAAGTTTCTTTTTATTTATAATTTCACGTCCAATAATTCAAGAGGGAAGATTTTGGAGAAAATAGAAGTTAAATGTTTTCCCCAATTTGTTACAAGAAGGTTCGTAAATTTTCGTAAAACTTGTCTGCATCATTTTCTTTCACATTCATTTCGCTTACAGGATTAGAAGTCGGATGTTCAACTTTATCGGAAATGATTAATTAATCCATTTACACAACCAGACTTTAAAAACGGATTATATTATCTTTCAAACTGCATTCAGAATCGACGAGGGTGACGGAAGAAAATGAATTCTCTCGTCGTTCTAAAATAGAGAGAAAAATGAAAGAAGTTACTAGTTCTCTGAAAATTTCCTTTGAAAAATGGGACGATGTTATGCGTTTAAAAATATTTGCCATTATTATTTACAATTTTCTGAAAGTATATCGATTTTTAGAATGGTTACTAAAGCGAAGTGAATGTACAGCGATATAGTACCTTGATTTAAAGAATCGAAACTTGGTACCTTGATTTAAAGAATCGTAACTTAGATAAATCTTTCATTTTTCGAATTTTTGTCATTTTTTTCGTCAGTTTTTTTGTCAGTTTTTTTGTCGAATTTTATTCGGAAATATAAAAATAACTTGAAGTTTATTCTCTAAGGTTTTCCCAATCTTTCCCTGCAGTGGAACATTTCGTAAAACCAGAAAGTTTGTCGGAACACTTTGTCCATTTTGTAGGGTATGTAATAACACACAATCAATCCTGCCACATTAAATAGTTGTCAATTTATATATATTTATTTTTTGCTATCATTAGTATCATTTATTTATGATTATTTATTTTTTATTTTTATTATTATTTTAATTATTATTATTATTATTTTATTATTATTAAACTAACTTTCCAAGTCAACACTATTCTTTTAATCCGGAGAACGGAAATATAGCCACGAAAAATTATCCATACCGAGAATATGGAGCCCTGCTCTCTGGTGCCTCGTTACACTAGCATTAGGCTCTCAAAGAAAAGACGTCAGTGCCAGATTGGACATTGTAAGAACAATAAAACAAGTGATGTGTGTAAAAAATGTTCATATTATGTATGTGGAAAATGCACTTCCAGTGTCGAAAAAGTTTTTCTTTTGTAAAAATTGCGAAAAGCAATAAAATGTAACTAAATGTAATTTTACTAAATGTAAGTGAAAATTTATATAATTTTTTAAAAAAATAAACCGTTGTTTATTAAAGAAGGTCTTAAAAATTATAATTAAAAATATTGAAAATTATTTTAAAGTTGTATAAAACTTTTACAATTTCAGATATGCATTAAATTCACTGAACAGTCAATTTGACTGCCGTTGGCGCTTCTAGGCAGGGAGAAAGTTCGGCGCTTCTAGTGTTAAGCGATTGGACACAATCATGTCAAGGAGCACGACTCAACTTGCTCCCTAGGGACCTAGTTAGAGTCTCTGCAGTCCTTCAACTCTAAAATCAGTAAATGGTTGCAGTACAGGTACAAAGAGCTTTTACCAACCTGACCTTAAGGGAACAAGGGATCTTCAATCCCGTTGTACTTTATTCCCGTTTTCAATATTTTACTCTATATATCCCATGAGAATAATTAATATTCTTTTCTACTACATTGAAGACCATAGGACCATAGGAAATGGGTCGCAACTGCAATTCCTGGGCCACGCCCTCAATTACATTGAAGATTCTTAGAACTCACAAATAAGCATTCTGTGGAGGAATAAGACCTGTTTATCAAAAAATTCTTCAAAAATGCTAGAATTTTTCAAAAGGCTCCATGCGTATACATTTTCTTCTGATATCCTTCAAATTTCTCAGAATTGTTAATTGAAGTGTTTGTCACAAAACTGTGCATAATTCTTTGCAATCACAAATATGTTTCAAATTTATGGACAATAAAATAAAGAAATAAACATTAAAAAAATAACAGATGGAGTAAAAAAAAAATTATTTGAGACTTTAGATTCATTAAAAAAATATTAAATGCACATTTATATTTATATACATATGGTAAAATTTATAAAACAAAATTTAAGAATTTTAATTAAATATAGAATGCGCATAGAGCAATTTGAAAAACGTTATCATTTTTGAATTTTTTTTTTTGAAAAACATACTTTATTCAGCCAAAAATTCGTTATTTTGAATTCTAAATGTTTTCAGTGCAGTAAAATAGAAAATAAATTATTCTCATTTAGTATATAGAGTTAAAAATTGAAAATTGAAAAAATTCGAATTTGAAGGTCCCTTGTTCCCTTAAATGTATAAATTATATAAAAATATTTTTGATAGTTAATTTCCTCTCATAAAAACTTGAAAAAAAGAAAATTACTGCATTTCTTAAAAAAATTAGAATTTCTGTCACCTCTAAACCTTAACGCTGCTGTGTACTAACCCTATTGGATTCGCACACGTCAATGTTAACCTATGGAGAAATGTATCTACTATTTACAGCAACATAAATACGGATAATCCAATAAAAATTGTATATTCAGATGGCCTCAACTTTTCTGCACCTTGCTACAAGATTCATTTTGCAAATTTCATCCCCCAAAGGAATTTAGGAGCGTTTAAAACACACTAGACCAGATTTTTTTTTCCTCGATAAATTTAAATTTAAAAATATTATTTACATTTAAAAAAAAAAACGAAAAATGACGCATGGTGTAAAATTTCTTTCTCTATTACGGGGTACCATTAAAAAAAATTTCACGTACTCTCTTCTAACGAAACTACAGCAGTTTATTAACGTATCATCAGGACCATCAGGAAAAATGTTGTAACTACGTTACATAGGCCAAGCCTTCCAACATAGGATTGCATAGTGATTTTACCATAGAAAGATGAAAGAGATAGGTGGAATTTGGATCCGGGGGAGTGGCTTGAGAATAGGAAGTTTAAGCTGGTAGAAAAAGCAAAGCTCGATTTATTAACGTAGGATAACTTATCGCTGCTTACCTCTTTTTTTCTGACGCATTGTGGTTGTTTCTGTTTAACTGTTTACTGCTACTGGGTTTGGCGCGCTGCCAAATTATAACTCGCGACGCCGGACAATTTTTCTCTCCCCGCAGGACTGTTATTGAGGAATATAATGCTACGATAAAAAAATCTCCCAATCCAAGTGTGCAACAATTAGACAAATTTTTTCCATTGGTTACACATTGGTTGAGGCAAGCGAATCCAATACGGTAAGTGCACAGCAGCCTTAAGCTGCAATGTTAAAGTATTTTGAGAAGAGAACCGTTCATTCTTTAGTTCTTCAAACAACTGGATAAAATGCTATTATAAATCTAGCGCCTTTCAAGATGTAGGAAAACGTAATAAATAAGACAACATTCTGTTATTTAAAATACTATACAGACAAACCCAACTTCTTTTCAGTAAAATGATACGGGTCTTCAAATTTTCAGTGAACAAATATTTTTTCAAAGTAGCAATTGACTTTTATGCTTTTTGGTATGCTAATTTCAAATATGTCATTCATTTTTATCCATCACGTAACAGTTTTTTGAAAATTGCGTTTGAAAATTTAGAAAAATAATGCTTTACATAACATGTAAAAACATTTCTAGGAAGCAAAACAAAGTAATAAGAAAGACGTTTTGTGTGAAAAATTACTTTAATGCTCACATATATATTTAGAATTCACATTACTGAGTTGCTTACGGTCATTAGTACAAAAGCATGTGATTTTGAATATTCAGCAATGGCCGCATAAAGTCAAGTTTCTAAGGCTTTGTAGTACCTTTTTCTTTTGCGTTGAATACTCCGTGTGGAAGCAGATCTTCTGTGTGTAACTTGCGGATGTTCTCTATGTAGCGACCAGCAGTAATCTGCTATCATGTTTTTGTTCCATCTACCTTGGTATATGCATTCCATCTACTTAATGTCTTGGTGAAATCTTTCACCGTTTCTCACTGACAGCACCAAGATTTTCAGGAAAATAGTCCAGATGACACATCAGGAAATAAACTTTTAAGCTGACAGAACATCCTAATTATTTGAAATTTTTGAAGCATACTTTGTAAAATTTTTTGAAGTTGGGATCGTTATAATTTCCCAGAAATTTATTAACAACTTCTTTAACGGAGCCCCAAGCTTCCTTTTCAACCTTTGTCATCCATGCTTCAAATTTTTCGTCCTTCATAAGTTTTCGAATATCTGGTCCCACAAAGACACCTGCCTTCTCTTTGGAAGCAGATATTCCATTAAATGCATGAAGCAAGTGCTTGAAACACCGACCTTCTTTGTCTAGAGCTCTCACGAATTGTTTTATCAAACCAAGTTTTGCATGAAGTGGAGGCAGAAGAATCTTATTTTCGGTCAACCAAAGCTTCCTCAATAACATTTTTGCTGCCAATTTTCATTTACTCTCTTACTGGCCACTCTCTCTTAATTCAATTTTGACTCCTTTCCCTGGTGTCCCTCTCACACAGGAAGAATGGATATTTTGCATATCCCCCTTGAAGTCCAAGAAGCATGCCAATTACTTATAAATCCCCACATATGGTCCACATATGATCCTTGCATTTAAGTTTGGCTAAATTTTCGTAGCATTCTTTGTAGTGCACGGAATTGAAGCATATTTGTTTCCGTTATGGAGCAGCACAACTTTGAGGCTTCTTTTGCACGATGAAGAGCCTCCATTCCTGTGCGCCAAATTCAATTTGAAAGTGTGCCATCAAGCCAGGGATATTGCTGCAATAAAGTAAATCCACATCATCAGATAAATAAGGAAGGAAATCCTTTTATTTATTAACAACTTCTTTAAAGGAGCCCCAAGCTTCCTTTTCAACCTTTGTCATCCATGCTTCAAATTTTTCGTCCTTCATAAGTTTTCGAATATCTGGTCCCACAAAGACACCTTCCTTCTCTTTGGATGCAGATATTCCATTAAATGCATGAAGCAAGTGCTTGAAACACCGACCTTCTTTGTCTAGAGCTCTCACGAATTGTTTTATCAAACCAAGTTTTACATGAAGTGGAGGCAGAAGAATCTTATTTTCGGTCAACCAAAGCTTCCTCAATAACATTTTTGCTGCCAATTTTCATTTACTCTCTTACTGGCCACTCTCTCTTAATTCAATTTTGACTCCTTTCCCTGGTGTCCCTCTCACACAGGAAGAATGGATATTTTGCATATCCCCCTTGAAGTCCAAGAAGCATGCCAATTACTTATAAATCCCCACATATGGTCCACATATGATCCTTGCATTTAAGTTTGGCTAAATTTTCGTAGCATTCTTTGTAGTGCACGGAATTGAAGCATATTTGTTTCCGTTATGGAGCAGCACAACTTTGAGGCTTCTTTTGCACGATGAAGAGCCTCCATTCCTGTGCGCCAAATTCAATTTGAAAGTGTGTCATCAAGCCAGGGATATTGCTGCAATAAAGTAAATCCACATCATCAGATAAATAAGGAAGGAAATCCTTTTATTTATTAACAACTTCTTTAAAGGAGCCCCAAGCTTCCTTTTCAACCTTTGTCATACATGCTTCAAATTTTTCGTCCTTGATAAGTTTTCGAATATCTGGTCCCACAAAGACACCTTCCTCCACCTTGCTTTTCTCGTCTTCTAAACCAAGAAAAAGAGACACCAGGTGCCAATAAATTTTTTTCATTTAGCCTAGAACCTAGTAGAATGCACTTCACCTCATTGTCTACCCTATTTTATTAATTTCTTTCCTTTTTATATTTATGTGTATCGAATATCTTTTTATTTTATTAATTGTTTATTATAAAATAAAAAGATAATAATTTTTTTATAAATATTAATGAATTTTAGCGGGCGAACAAAAATAAATTACATGTTAATTGTATATTCATAAAAACACAAATCCAGAAAACAGAAAATTTCATATTGTGAAAATCTGCACATGATGGAATTTTTTGGCTATTTTTTCTGAAATCAGCGTCCGAAAATTCATCAGACACAATGCTTAGTTTTCAGGAAATATTTTCATCTCAGACCTGTGTTATTAAAGGAAATAATGTATCATACACTGAAGGTGTTTTAAATTGAAACGTATTCTAAAATTATAACAAAACTGAAAGTAATGTTTGAACAGTATTTTCTCGTATGTCATTTTCAAAACGGAATAATTTTATTTTAAATTTTCAGTTACTGAGATGGCATGTACATTCGTATAGTTTAAAACTGCTGTTAAACAGTTTAAAGTTGTCAAATGCACCTGTATCAATCGATAATAAAAAAGAATCTCCAAGTAAATAAATATGAAAATAGAATTTAAGTAAATTTCGAAACATTACTAAGGAAAAATCTTCAGGTAAAAATAAAATGAAATAACGAATAGCTTAAATTTTAGGTATATCAGTTTAATGCTCATTGATCTATGATAATGCATACCGACAGTTTAACGAATCTATTTAAAATTCATTATTTAAAATGCATGTTACATAACGCTCAAAATTTCAGCAAAATAAACATGAAAGGGAATATGTAAAATTTTTGTTTCTATGCTCTAGAAATATTTTTGTTCTAACGAACAATTATATTATATAACAAGAAGACATTAATTTAATTTAGGTACTATTTTAAAATTTTTAGAAGTTTTTCATAGAAAAATAAAATTCATATATGGTCTCAGCAAGTTTAAATTTTGATTTAATAACGAATTTTAGATCGGTCTGTTATATTTTTCTTTTACTTTTATTTTCTTTTATATTGGTTTGAATTTCCTTTAATTTAGGTAGTATTTTAAAATCTTTAGAGATTTTTCATACAAAAATAAATTTCTTATTTGGTCTCTCAGCAGATTTAAATTTTGATTTAATAACGAATTTTAGATCGGTCTGTTGTATTTCTTCTTTTACCTTTGTATTCATTTTTATTGGTTTGGATTTCCTTATTTGCGGTAGAAATATTTTTGAATAAATCCCTGTTCAATGAAAAATTTTGGGTGTTACAACTTTCAATTCTCCAAGAAAGTTTGGACTTTCTATAAATGCCAGTAGGTATAATAGTTCGATTTGAAGTAAAGTAGCAAGGGGCACATCAGCAAACCCTTTCGTGCATTTTGTAGATTCCTCTACCAGTGCCCGGATGATGACCGATTGCCTAGGGCGCTGGTAAACGGTTCCAGAATCTGTAAGTTAGATCCCCACTGTTGGCATGGATGTTTGTAGCCCTTCGGAATCGGCTTTAGGTAGCAGGTCCCGGTCTAAATAACCCTCGTGTAGCAAACAGTGACTGTAGCGATCTCAAATAACCAACTGATCATCTACCCATGAGGTTAAAAAAGGGCGTTGTTTTTACGACTTAAGGCCTGTTCACATTGCATCAGAAACGTTGCGTCGCGTTACTTCGTTGCTCCGAGACTGTTGACATAACTAGTGATTGGTTTAGCGTTTCACGTGGTCAATGAATTGAGGTCTGGGGAGGGTTAAAATTTTTAATGCTGCTGTTGCGTAACTCTCCGGATTCATTATTAGCAGATCATTATGTCCTGGCGGGTACGTGCCAACCCAGTTTTCGACTATGGGCAGAGTTACATTTTGTCCATGCAACATCACAAGAAAAAAAATAAATCTTAGGAATAATATGTTAAGTAATCAAAAGTAATTGTCATTACAACTTCTTGAGGGCCCGAGGTAGCCAAATAGTAGCCCGTCGACATTCGGCATTAAGGGTACTCGGACCGAATCTCGAGAAACATCATCTCATACCTTATTGTTTAGGCCGTATACGGGCACGTTCAATACGTCCATTCATGAGGTGACAGCGAATGGGAGAAGGTACGATCTCAAGATGTTACTTCAGCAGATGCTCGGTCAAAATTGAGGTAGCTAAGTCGAACTTTTACCCTTGTGGTGCCATCAAAAATCGGAGCCGCACGCCTGTATGCACCTGGTATGCAATACTTCCGACGAGAGCACATAAGCAACAACAACTATTACTCGATCTTCAGACAACCCCTTCCAGTTGCAGAATAATTATGTGTTCCTGGTATATATTTGCGTAGACAATTTTTGCTACAACTGTTTACAGTATGCAACGCAGGACCCCATGAAAATAGCAATGCTTTCAATAAATGTATTTCTACAAGGCCTGTCATCAAAATAAGCATTATAATTAGCCATGCTAAAATAATTACCTTGGGACTAGTGGGTCTTACTGATGAATACAACATTTAAAGCTACAACTACACATACGCGAATGAGCTGCGAATATGCTCCCCCCGTCTCCTCTTGACACATTTTGGGATCGATTAGTCCCCCCCCCCCAATGTGGGGGAAGTTTTTCGTCGCTTTGATCATTCGTCTTAAAACCGCTCTCCAGAGCGGTCTGAGGATGAATCATCAAAGGGACGAGGGACGCCCATAACACCTACCCCCGGCGTGGGGACAAATAAATAACTGCTTTTCCCTAAACTTCGCTCTCTGTTTTGCGAATGTATATTCGCAGTATAGGATGTTACATATCCTGAACTGTCCAGACTCCTGTCAACCAAAGAAACTGGTAGTTCGGAAACCGAAACTAAGATAACTTTGTCCGGAGAAAGGAACAGGAAGGCAAAGAGGGTCGTTGGCAGGCTGAGATTTTAACCTGCTGCAGTGCAATCACTAGACCCAGGTTCAAAAGGGTTGTAATCTACCTTGGTACCCCAAAGAGTTCGTCTAAAGAAGTCTTTTAGATTGCAAGAACCATGTGATGCGAATGTCGTGATTCAAATCTTAGTTATTTTTCGATGTAGTTTGTTTCTATTTCAGCAATTTTTAGTACCAACGTAATTTTGATAAAACGAGTGTTAGACGCAAAATTAAAAAAAATAATGCGCTATTTTTCCTTGGCTTAAAACGTACTATTACCAAGATGAATACACTGCCAAATCCATTTTTATACTGCACTGTTTATGTGTATCTTCCTGTACATCTCTTAAAAATCGTTTATACCTCAATGGAATTTTTCATGATTTGACATCATTAGAGGGATATTTCTAAAATCCATTACAAGGTATCTCTCTGATATTTTCGACAGCATATTTCTGGTCTAGTTTCATTGAACTTTTTTCAGAAATATTGTTCTAAAATTATTTTCTCGAAATCAAAAATATCTCCAGGAGAAATTATTTTTATTCCTTTTACAGTGCTTAAAATTTTTATGTTTTTAAATCCTGAAAACTTGTTATTTTCGACATTTTTCTACGCACAAAGAGAAAAAAAAACTCAAATTAAAAAACTTTGCAACGAAGCTAGAGCCATTAGTTCTTTAGCTGTGTCAAAAACGAAACATGCATGTAATTTTAATAGTTTTCCCCGCAAAATTTCAGATTGTTCAAGAATTTTATGTAATTTGAAAGAAAAATATTCTTGCGAAATGCTATTAAGGAAGAATTTGCATTTTTTATTCCTGTCTCCTTTAAGAGGATTTTATCAGTGCTCATCTTTGTGGGCAAATGAAAGGAGCTGACAGGTCCTCTCGGGTTTCAAGAGCTGTCTTTCTAGAGCTTTACACCACAGCACCTCTCAGCTGCTCAATGGGTTCCATTTAATCATTAAGTGCCACACTACTCGTCCCGTTCACATAGCAGTTTCGCTTTCAAGGAAAAATTAAGTTTGCATGTCCCCGAGATTGCGTAAACGAGTTGAGGAGTTTCAGAAAAAAATTTACTATGTGGCAGTGCTAGCAAATAAACAAAACACCCTCGATTTATTAAATTATTTTGTAAGCCTATTGGCATCAAATTTACACTGTAATAATATTTGAATTATATAATTGTAATTAATTATAGAGAATTGTAATTAATTATTGTACTCATGTTATTTCGAGAATGGTGGGAAAATATGAAAAACTTAATTTAGCTGCTCTAGGGTCTCGAAACTTTTATTTCTTCTAACTAGGGCCTTCGCCCCTAGCCTTGCTACGCTCACATTTCGTACGGGGCCTTCGGCCCCTAATAAGGCTTACATGTAAAAAAAAATATTTGTTATTGCAATGTGATATTAACGTGACCGACTACGTTGAAAACTGCGTTTCTTGAAGTCAGGTAACTTTCAACAACAGGTAACTTTCAATTTGAGAGTTTTAACTTTCTTTTAAATTATTTTTACATCTTTCCTCTGTTAGAGCTAATAGCGAAATACATAGGGGTGATTCTCGGGCAATGTAACAGCTTCCACCCATTTACTGTTGTCACCCTTATGCGAAGGGCTTATCATCACTGTTGAATTATCAGCTTTAAAATTCAATTAAAAATCAAAATTTTAAGATAAAGACTTGAAATGAGATTTATATGAATACGAAAGGTTTCAGCTTCCAGATGATGTAAATATTTTCTTTGTAAGATAAAAACTCGAGGAGCATCGATATTACATCCACATATGGGACGACATTTCTTGAAAAACTGTTTTTTATTTTTTGATAAAAATATTAGTCTGTTTTAAAATATTTTTAAACAAATGTGGTCTAGTTTGAAAGAGAAATGTCTGTAGTCTTAGATTGTAAAAAGATGAAAATTCTACGATCATTTTTTGGCGAGTTATCGAAATCTGAAGATGAATAAGTTAATATTTTCCCACTAAACATAAAATTTAAAATAATTTAAAGTCCGAAGAAGATGAGACATGTCTTACTTTGGTCTCCTCATTTTTCTGCATCCATTGGTACCGCTCTCGACCCCATACCCAAAGCGTTTTCGGAGGAGATAGCGTGACAAGCTTTTGACAGCGGCGGCGGCAGCGGGAGTTACTTTTTTTATAGAGAGATAAAATATCTAACTTTCTCTGTGCTTCGGATATTTCTCATTGCAAAAGCTTTAAATTAAATGACCATTTTTTTCTAAATTGCAAATAAATTACCTCGATAAAATATATCACTTATGGATTTTACTTTCCACGTAATGACAATATCATTCCAGATTTTGCCATTTTGCATTCTTGAAACCCCATATAAAATAAAATGATTCATTCTCGAAATATCAATGAAAACAGAAGGAAAGTTCTATTCCGTATCGAAACTTGAACAACATTTTTGAAATAATGTTAAAGAGAAAGGATAATTCTCTAGAAAATAACGTATGCAGAGGAAATTTTGTGAAAAGGATAGGAAACGCTCTAAACAATTTTTCTTTCCAGATAACGATGACAATGTTTGATAAAACTCACACATATATTTTCATTGTTTTGAAAAGAAAAAGTCCTTTGCTTCTGAGACAGTATCGTGGATTTTAAATTAAGGTCCTCACTAGATCCTCAAATTCTTCTTAGAAAATATTTGAATTCTGTCAACCCTTTGTTATTTTATTATAACATACGGCTCGCGTCGTTGATACCTAGTTAAAAAAATTAGCTGCTGAATTTAAATATTATCTTATTTATACTGATTTAAATATATAATAAGCAACAAGGCAAGGACACAAGACATAAGTTCTGTTGGTAAGATAAAACCCGAAATTCTGGAGGTTAATGTGTTCTGAAAGTTTCGCTCTGTGGACGTTGGCATAATTTAAAAATATATATAAATATAGAAGTTTTAAATTTCTTGGAAATTAATAAATATCTTTTCTGAACTTTTTACTCTTTATTTCAGTAAGTACATATACCAGACGGTGTTTTCTACACATCGAAAACTTTGAAAACAAAATATTGGGAAACAATTATTATTTATAGTCTCTAAATACCACCGCCCACGTACACAAACACCACCCACTCTCAATATCAGCAAATAAAATGAAATAAGTGGGCGTATTTCAGATTGTTTTGAGCAGTCATGTCGATATGCAGTATTTCTAGTGAAGACAAATCTACTGATAGTATCAGATTTGATAAGCAGTATATTTTCACATCGGTGAAGAAATAATATACATGTTTACTCTGTTAATACAACAATGTTATTTTATTAGGAATTCATTCTTAAAAAAATTAATAAACTTATATAGTGCGCCCATGTGGACAAACACCTAACCTATTTGAAAAATATGTGTTCAGAAAGACATAAGTGGGCGTATGACAGATTGATTTGCATAACTTTTCAAATTAAGTTTAGTGCCTGTTGTGTCAAGTAATTTTCGGGTAATATATCATTTAAGGAACAATATGAATGGCCTAAGAAGTGTGGTATAAGATTATACAAGTTTGATGCGTTAATAAAACAATTTAGTTTAATTCTTAGGATTTCAGTTGAAAATTGTATTAAGCTTTTTTTCAAGTGTATTTGATTACATATTTTGAGGAGATATTATTGAATGAGAAAATGAACGATTTCGTTATATTAGCAGGACAATAACTAGATTACCGGCCTCGAATTATGGAGACCAAAGCCTGATAGTATGGTCAGAGAGTTTTTATATTGGAACTCGGCCGTCAGAAATAATAAGTATGGCAAGTTAAGCCTATGACAAAAATTATTCCTTGTTTTAGACGTCTCAAACGTGATGCATTAAACCCTCCCGTCATTTCCGATTTACAGAACAATGATTCTGCATAATTCAAACTTCACATTCCAAAAAATTGAATGAAATACAGACAGAATTATTTTTTGTTCTGTTGTGATTTTAAGTTCAATTATACCCATTTTCCTTATGATGTTGCTAATAAACTGAAATTCCATACAATGTTCAGTGTGCTATATCAAAATATTTTTTTTTTTTTAATCTGACAGCAACTTCAAATGTTAAGTGACATTTAGCGGTGTCTGGTAAACTTCAGGAAATCTGCAAAAATTTCCAGCAGCACGTACGTTAAGATGTCCGAAGTACACCGCTTATAAGGTGTTGGGGCTGCTGTGAACTAACCTCATTGGAATCGTTAACCTCAATGTTAACATATGGAGAAAATGTGTCTACAATTGAAAACTTCATAAATACTGATAATCCAATAAAAATGGAACTCTCAGATACCCGAACTTTTCAGCAACGTAGGAAATGGGTCGCAACTGCAATTCCTGGGCCACGCCCTCAATTGCAGACTTTCAGGTAATAAGCAGAGGGGAACCAATGAAACAGAGTATAGGAAAACTTTTCTGCACCTTGCAATAGGATTTCTTTTATAAATTTCGTCCACCAAAGGAATTTTGGGGCGTTTAAAACACACTAGACCAGATTTTTCCTCCGAATAATTTAAATTTTAAAATATTATTAGCATTTAAAAAAAACGAAAAATGGCCAAAAAGAAAAGTTTCTTTGTTTGTTAATGAGTAGTTTTTTTAATCTTTAACTCTAAGTAGGCAATGCTTGGACATATTTTCTCCATAGGTTAACATTGAGACGACCGAACCCAATAGGGTTAGTACACAGTATCCTTAAGAAGTTACTTTCCTAAAACATTTTGCCTACAACAAAAGCCTGATTGAAATTAGTAAGAAATTAGCCTTCCTCTGAAATATTTATTAACTGTTAGCAATTTAATCAGGGACTGTAACTTCCTGTAAATCATAGTCTATTATTCTCAGGATTATACTAGTTGAAATCTCAGAAATTTGCTCACATTAGAGTACTTTGAAGATAAATCTATTAGAACTGATTCTAGTTTGTCATTAAATCAATTTTAAGCAAAACGTAATTTATCTACTACATAAATTGATCAAAGACAATCATTAACATTTATAGCTTCCAGTTCTTGTGAAACATAACTTTCAAAAAATGGTGTTCAGAGGAAGAGAGAAAAACACTTTTAAATACATTTTCCAGTTGTATTAAAAAAACGCTTTATTTGTCTCTGGAAGCAACAAAATTTATATCTCGAAATTCAATCAGCTTTGAAATTCGAAAAAATTTGCTTTCCATACTGTTCCAAAACCATGAAAAAATTAGTATATCTGCCCAAACAAAATAATAAATTCTTGTCAAGCATAACTATTAAAAAATGGTGTTTTGCGGAAGAGAGAAAAATATTTTAAAATTTATTGTCAGATTGTTATTTGCAAATGTAAACAAAATTTATATCGCAAAATTCAATCAAATTAGGAATTCGGAAAATATGTGCTTTCCATACTGTTCCAAAAGCATGAAAAAATTAATATATCAACCAAAAACATAGTTTAAAAATCCCACAAAAATCAGGTGGAAATTGTTTCGAAGTATCAATGTTTGCAGACATGATGAAATATTGCAAAAAATAAATTGATAGGCAAATATGTATATTTTGTATGACCCAAGTTTGAAGAACTGACTCGGGGGGAAATATCTGATTTTCGTCTCTTTTACCCCAGTTGAGAATAGCATGAGTGTGTCGAGCATTCTTTGAAATTTTTTGATCGATATTATTTTGAATTCGAGTTTAAAATAAATTTGCATGCTATATGTTTCTTACGTCTGCGTTATGAGCTTACCGTTGGGAAACTGGAAGTTTATACAATACTCAAATTGTACAATCGTTTATTCTAGTTGTTACACTTTTTCTACGGGATTAGTTTAGAATACACACGTTAGTTTCACGTAAATGTAACAAAAAATGGGAGATGTTTTATGTTGGCATGTGACCTATTGTCTGAATATTTTAAAACTTACTTCGAGGAGTGTCTTTTTCATCGAACGAAAATTTCACTGGAAAGAGTGATTTTGGGTTTTACCCAGCTCTCAGTTTAAGATTTTTTTTTTTTACTTTGCGATACTTTTTCAGTTCACGACTGATAATGTATTCAAAACGTACGGTTTTTCCCTTTCGTATAGTTTTACAAAAGACAATGATAGAAGGATGGATTCTGTGAAGTTTGATAAAAGTCTAGTTTCAGATCCTTTCCATTTAGGTTTGTATTTGAAAGAATTGGATGATACGACATTTTCTGAAGTGTGACATAATATATTCGCATATTTTGTCATGATATACGACGGCTGTGTTTGAGTTCTTCGCAGTCATTTAGTCCCAAAAGTCTTCAGCATGCACCACAACATTGTCAAAGACTGTTCAAACTGTATCGTATCGTATTTAAGGGAAAATAAAATATATCAAATCATTATACAGTTTCAAGTTTTCTGAGAATATTTCGGACAATATAGTTAAACTGGGAAATACGATCTGTTTAAAATCTGCTTTCTGAGTTCTACTGCCTTCTGAGTTTCTGAGTTCGGGAAATTCGACTGGCTGTTGTCAAATAAAGGCGGTGCATATCTCCAAGTTGTATGAGTGTGTTATATGATATTTGCGAATGCGGGATAATTGTCGGTGAAGTTATTCGTACTTTCCGCTCGAGTGCTGTTTGTTGCTTTCAAGGAGAGCACCGTATAAGTGAAATAACACAACCCCCCAGGTTTGTACCTACTTCCACCCTCTCTGACCTCATAGAAGTCTCCGGTCTACAGATTTAACGTGCCCATATCCTACTCAGATATGAATGTATTAAAAGTGGGATTCGAACCCAGTACTCCCAGTCCGAAACCCAACGCGCTACGTCTAGGCTACCTCGGTTCCATTTTCAGCCATGTAGAAGAGAATAACTGATACTTCAAATGATGAACGCTGGTATCAACAAATACATCTTCAACATTTCTTATGTTTAGAATCCTTATAAATAAACTTATATTTTCTCTTCAAATTAGTATTATATGTATGAAATCGTTATCTTTCACAACATTACCATTAGTGGTATTTTCCTATTTCTCCCGAGAATGTGCTTAACTGTTTGGAGAGCAAAATTTTACAGGTGAACAAAATCCCTTTATTTTTTATTTCACCTATAGTTCTAAAGAAAAAAAACTGATTTTTATGAAACACATTTGATAAAAAGTGATGCGAAAGTGTCCGTCTTTCTATTTTTCTTTTTCGAAATATGTTTACAGGGTAATTTATTTTGAACGTGGATGTTGATAAAAGCAATATTAGCGTTATCCCCATAATATGATGTCATGCTATTTTCAATTAACATGTCCTGTACATAATAATGGAAATTTGAAAAAAAACTGGTATTGTTTTATAGAGTCCTTGTTAATGTTGTTATTTATTTTAAGTGCTAAGCTTGCAGAAAAGAATATGTATTCACTAGAGAAATCATTAATTTCGAGAAGTATATATCTTCCTCACTGTTATAAGCCATGATCCGTCGGTAATAAGATTAAAAACCTATCGATATGTATTGAAGTTTGTCGAAAAAATGAATTTATAATGTAGTTAACATTATTTTAGACAGACAATTGTTTACTCCTAGTAATATCATAAACTGAATTTTGTAGTTTAGTTTTAGACATCCAGAGAAGTCTTTTTTCAATCAGTTTTATATTTAAATGCATAAGATTTTTGCAGAACTTATTTTAGGGATCTGAGCCCTATTGATGCGTCGAAAAGTGTATAAAATTGACCTTTTTCAGTAATTTTTTAAAAAGCGTTTTTTGATTCGCTTTCAGCTGGGTTTTTTTTGCCACTTATATAATTTAAGATATCTAGTTTTCATTAAAGTAGACGTAATGTTCAAAATTTGAACAAGTAATATTATAATCAGGTGCTTTTTTACCATTTGTATTAGAAAGGAAAAATCAGTGAGCCTTGCTCGCAAGATTTCAGAAAATATTTTATATTCACAATACCAATTCTTGCACAAATATAACTCATAAACTTCTACCTTTACATTACAAACTATTTAAAATCTGTTCATAAATTATTTAAAAGTAAAACAAAATTTTGGAAATAAAAAAATATGAAAATAGACCACATTTTTAGTAATAAAAATTCAAAATTTTAAAATATAATGCAAATAATTTTTAAAAATATGAAAATAGCCTTCATTTTTAATGATAAAAAATTCAAAATTTAAATATATATTCCAAATAATTTAATTTTTTTAATATATAAGTCATAATATTCTCATACTTACATCAATACACAAAATTTTTGTGTAGCTAATATGAACAGTTTGGAAGATGATTTATTTCCATGCTTTTATTAACTCTCTTTATTGTTTGTTTGTGTGTTTGTCTAGTACAAATCTTGCAATCGATTTTTAACTAACTTCCCGACTAGCTAGACATTTGAAACTTTTAGAATAGCTCAGAACACGAGGACAATGCATTTTTTAAATACTTTTAGCCATCTTTAAGCAGAATTGAATTAACTTTCATTTGTTTTCAGTTAATTTTGTTTTGTAGACTGGTGCAGCCATCTATCGGCCGAAACGGGAAGGAAAAGTTATAGTCAAATTAACTTCCAATTAACTTCATTTTACTTCAACTTGATGGGATAATTCATTAAATTTTTTAAGTATTTATTAATAATAGAATTATCAAGTTTATATGATTCAACAGAAAATTTAAAAATATGTTATATAAAACGTTCATTGTATCTTGTAATTATTTTTATACATATGAACTAAAATCCTCCAGGTGCATAAATTTCGCCTTCCACTTCTGCCTGTTTATCAATAAGTTGAGTTTTATTTATTTATTTATTTATTTATTTTTGCTTTTACGGGCCTTATATGATGCTGCTGATGTTCGTTACGCGCTCGTTTTCATTTGTCTTATACAGCTTTGCTGACACACATTTAGACTATTTTTGGATACGTTTAGTTCTAATGAATGCATCATTTTAATAACACCATTGTTTCCTTCATTAATATTGTAACAGCTATGTATGTAGCAATTTCAGCAACATCTCTCCCAGATGCAGACGTTTTTGAATAAAACGTCCAGGTCATGTTACTGAATGACTCATTTGCATTTTGGATTCTTCCCCCCAAACAACGCTTCAATAGCTTCGGATCTGACAAGTCTTTAAAAATGAGTCTTATAACCTCCATTACAACTAAAGGTATGGAAGAAATATGTTTATGGTTTTGCAAAGAATTGCTCTTCACAGCGTTATTATATTCGCCCCAAGTATTTGGTGTTTTGGGGCAAAAGAAGTGTTGAGGATTTTCATTTGTAGATACATAATGCATCCATATAGCCCATATACCTCTCCGGATTTGAAACAAATTATTTTTGTACTCACGAATTGCATATCCACAACATCTTGTTAATTTTAATATATTACTTTCAGTTAAGCGTCCCTTTCCACAATTTGTTTTTGGCGGATAACGTTTTACCATGCATTTCTAATTTTAACTTTCTTAATCCCATCATTTTCTCTACATGCGAAACATATTCTATTTTCTCAACCTGCATATCAATGCCATAAGGATGCTGTTTCTCATTATATGAAAATGTCTTAGTATCCCCATCACCAATGTAATGCTTATACTTTACACCTCGTGATTCAACAGATCAGTTTAACATTCTGGACATCCCATCTACGTCCTTTTTTCCAGTTGAATGGTTATGATTTCTTTTACAAACTTTTTAGTGATTTTTATTAAATTTTTAAAAAACTTAACCTGATCCACGTCCTTTTTAAGAATCACAACTTTTACAATAAGATGACATTATGTTGACGTCAATCACTTTACCTGATTCAGCACTATAATAGTATTGACACCATTAAGAGATGAATGGCTTCTTGGTTTCCAGGACCCATCTCCGCTAACAGTTATTCCATCAGAATCACATAAATTCAAACCTTCACACGCTGCATTCTTCATACATATAAATGCAACACTTTTAGCCTCAAAAAGAATTTTTCTGATCATTGCATTATAAGCTTTTTGAGGCACAGTACTGGCAAATTCATTCTAGCACAAAATGTTTCCAAACCTGATAATCCTTGCCCAATGAACCTCATTGCAAACACTGTTTGTCTGTTCATATCTGGGGCATTCTTATTTTTGCCAATCAATTTAGAAGAACACAATAAAGTTCACCACGTTCTTTGCACAACAAATTTAGATGGTAAACCGCATAAAGACACTTCAGTTAGATGTATGTCAGAGTGACAAATCTTGCAGCACAGTAAATTTTTCATTTCATTAAGAAACAAGGATATATCAATAAGCATATATTCAGTTGATGAAGAAACTTCCTCCACATATTCACACTTTAAAAGTTTCTTATGGGATGCACAGCAAATTTCGGCGAATCAGCAGAATATAACTCTTTCAAAGGTTTTCGTATTTACTTCTTTTTAAATATTTATTTCCCTGAAAGCGCTTTTTGTAGGGCCTTACCCCAGAACGGCGTTTGCATTTATCACCGTTCATTATTTGAATTATAACTTTGCATAAAGAAAAAGATAAAACGTATTACGAAATAGAAAGCAAACGCATGCAATATTTTCTAAAGAAAGATCACTCAAGAATGCCTTGATTATTGAACAAGTTATAATGGAGTTCCAATGCTTCCCTGTGAGTCTTCTTCTATACAAATTATTAAAAAAAGATTGCCGCTTGTAATATTTATCGAAGCGCGATATTAGCAGCATAAACAAACGGAAATCGCCAATTTCATTCTCTTTTAAATTAGATGACGTTTATAATTAAATTCTCTATAACTTCCATTCCACTTGAGATATCGGGAATGTAATGGTATCAAAATATGCAGAAATGTCTGCAGTTTAATCTATAAAAATATCAAATTTCGAAAATTTTGAAGATTTAATAATCCTGAGACCCCTTAAATGATTTTTAAATCTCATAACGGCTGTTTTTATCTCTGGTTTATTAGTTTTCAATCCGTTTTTTTACAAGACTTGAGACAGTAAAATCACAATTTTTTTTTTCACTCTTATACCATTGCCATGCAATAAGAATATTTCTGAGGCAACAAATAACTCTTATGTGGGATAAGCAAAAAGTATAAAAATGCTTTTTAACAAACTTAGTAAAAATTATGCTTTTGTCTTTCGCAGCTTATTGTAACGTGATAAAATAAAAACATAGAATTTTATAATGATTAATTATTATAAAATATTGCTACAAATATGTGTCAACTTCTCACTTGATATCATTGCATAAAAATGGAATATTTCAGGCATAAAATGTAAAAAATTCGAAAATTATACGAAAACTCATTGTAATTTAAACAGCCATCACTATTTTTACTTGAAAAGAATTGAATTAAAATTTCACTTACTTCCAATACGTGTTACCATTTGTTCTAAAATGATAACATGTTACGACGACACATTCCACCTAACTACAATATTCCTGTCAATACTGGTAATCAATTTCATACCAATCAAATTTATCCCAATTTTTCTTATAGTCAAGCCCTCAAGTCTAATTTAATGCCTACTGTTAGTGAAGCAATTCAAAATTTTCAAACTGAACCAAATTCCCAATTTAGTAATGCCGATTCTATTGGAAACCTAGATGACACTCTTTCTAAACTCATCAAAATCCGCGAAGTTCTCTCAGAAATAAGCTCTTTTTGCTCAAAACTTAATATATCAAATCTAAATAATTTTCTTAACAGCCCCCAGGTTCATTCTCTGGCAAATAAAACCTCTAAGGAGGTTATTTCTGCTACTGCACCTTAGTGCTGTAGCTTTTTTTTCATTTGTTTCCTTGATTTGCCTGGCAGTTTTCTCATCGTTAACTTCTGTACCGGGCTTTCCCACCCTCAGCAAATGCTGTGGCGTGTGGCGTTAGCTTTTGGTTTCCACCCTTTCACTCCGACTTCGATCCTCACTGGTGCGTTGTTCACCCTCTGCACTCGTGGATGTTCAGATCTGGCAATTTTAATATTTAATTTAATTCGTTAATTTTTAACTTGTTAATTTTCTTCTTTTATTTATTTTTAATGCTTTAATTATTTTCTAGGCTTCGGCCTAATTTTTTTCTCTTACTTCTGGAATCTTGGCTCAATCACAATATACAATATATAATGTCTCCATGTACAATACTGAGGATAAAGGGCCATTCGGTCCCTACTGGGTGCCTCGTGAACTCTTTCGTCTACGTCTACGGTAATGTAGCTACATTCATTCAACGTTGTTTTTTCGCTGCGAGCAGTTGTGTTTTCGGACCTCTGAGCCATGGCGAGCTTTAACGGGATGGATGTATGTGCTGATGAAAGCCTACCGTTGCCAATTCCAGAAAATCCTACTCCTATACCAGATATCACCGACATTGATGAAAAGGATAGATTGATACTCCAAAGACTTATCGAAGGGAAGATTGACCCTGAGCTATTCCGAAGCCTGGAGCTGGTCCACCCATATGATTTCAAAGTTTTTCTGTTAGGTAAGCTCGGAGATCATATTGACAAGCGATACTCTATTCTTAACTCTACTACTAACCTTCAAACTTCTACTAACCGTATCAAGCGCCCAAAACTAACCCATTCAGAAAATTCCAATTAGTGAATCCAACTGAACGGCTAACAATGATGGATTTATCGTACCAGCAGCCGTATTAACGCTTAAATAAATCTATTGCCATAGAAAACATTGCTACCCCCAAACAATAACAAATACAGCTCTCTAAATGAATCAAATCTAAATGAAAATAATGTTAATAATCCTAGAATTATTGTAGCGAAACCTAAAATTAAACATATTTCAATTGTCAGAACTGACAATTATAGAGAAATTCTTGCTTCAATCGCCGGGCCAAAAGACGAAAGAAAATTCCATGCAAAGATAGGCGGCGAACTTATTCGAATTGATCCCAATACCGAAGATGATCACCGAGAAATAACCGAATTCCTACAAGAAAACAATATCAAAGGTTTTATTCTCCCTCTTGGAGTTGTTCCCCCCATTAAAGTCGTAATTCGTAATTACCAAGATGACTACACAACAGAAGAAATTAAAGATAAATTAACATCCTTCGGCTTCACGGTAATGGAAGTAGCCTAATTAATAAGAAAAGATGGCTCCTTCCTCCCCCTATTCCAAGTCCAACTTACCCCCACTGATAATGCAAAATATCCATCCAGTAGTTTTAATATAGAGTACCATCTTCAAACTAACTTCCCGATTTTATATTAAAATTACTGTAGAATAACACAACTCCCCATTCAAAACTACCCAGTGCTTTAAATGCCAGCACTTTCACCACCATATCAAATATTGTCCTATGAACCCTAGATGTGTAAAATGTGCCGGTGACCACCTTATCAATGAATACCCCAATATACAACCAGAAAGTAAACAAGTAGAAGCAGCTAAATGCTGGAACTTCAAGGGAAATCACCCCGCTAACTGGAGAGGATGCCCAAAATTCCCCCCTAATATCGCTGCTAAAATACTAGCCGAAAAGGAAGCCAAGATAGGAACAAAACAAGTAACTCCCAGTATCTCGTTTGCACACATGGCTAAATTCAACATTAACTCAACCGAAGCAAATTACCCTGTTCAATTTAATAATTCACCCACCCACCCCCCAATCAACCTAAAATCCTAGATTCAAAGAACCCTCCATCCAACGGCTTTACTCTTCTAAAACAATTCCCAGAAATAAATCCAATCGTCAACGAAATAACCACAGAATTAAATATTACTGACTTCTCCGTCATTCTAAACAACCTAAGAATCGCAAGAGAAAATATTAAAATAAAGGAGACAGTGGAGGGAACGCTTTTTAGATTTTTCCACGAGCTCTACAAATGCGTCCAAACTGCCGGATAATGGCCCCGATTTCGCTGTCTGTTTTTGCATGGAACGCCAACGGTATTAATGCTACAATCCGTGAGTTCAAGGAGTTCATAAACGAGCACAACCCCGATCTTGTTTTAATTCAGGAAACTCATCTCAGACCAATGGATAAATTAAAAGTCTATAACTACACCACCTACAGAAATAATTACACCAATTCTACTCATCCCATGAGAGGCACAGCAATTTCAGTTAAAATTCTCTCTCACATCACGAAATTATTCTCCCTCCTCTTAAATGCATTAATGCAACCGCTATTAACATTAAATTAAATAACCTTCCTCACTATACTATCATCTCAATTTATATCCCACCCATGCAAAAAGCAACTCGCCTCTGCAAAGGCGTATTTTTCTCTTGGTGGCGGCGTGTGACCATCGTGTGACGCACTTCCGTGAACCAGCAGGTGGCGCGACGGACGCCGGATGGAATGAGATAGAAGATGATGGATGAAAAATGGTAGACGATGTGAGAGCACCAAAGATTGTAGCAAATATGTTCTTTTTTTGTTTGCATTTAATTGTAAAAATGTGTCGTTTTGTGAGTAAAGTCGTCTTTTTTTTTTTCAAGGGAAAAAAAGAGTGTGATTCTTCGACTAAACAATAACGACTAGTGTTGTCATTCTTCCTTTTACGAAGAGGTAAGGGATGATCTTCAAGATAGTAAGAGGTGATATGGAAAACAATATAACCCATCTCCGACCAGTGGATAAATTAAAAGTCTATAACTACACCACCTACAGAAATAATTACACCAATTCTACTCATCCCATCAGAGGCACAGCAATTTAAGTTAAAAATTCTCTTTCACATCACGAAATTATTCTCCCTCCTCTTAAATGCATTAATGCAAACCTCTATTATCATTAAATTAAATAGCCTTCCTCACTATACTATCATCTCAACCTATATCCCACCCATGCAAAAATCAAACGACATTAATTTAGACCTCAACGTTTTAAACATTCTCAATTTAAACACTTTAATTTTCGGTGACCTAAATGCTCAACGTAAACTCTGGAACTGCAAAACTAATAACTTCTATGGAAATATTATCTATTATTTTACCAGTAAAATTAACTTTGATATTATCGCCCCTACATCCCCTGCCCACTTCTCTAATAATAGTGATAGTATAATTGACTTAGCTCTTGTTAAAGGTTTACCGCATGATCTCTCAATTAATACCCACTGTGAGTTAACTTCTGACCATAACCCAGTTGAAATCCGAATCCCAATTGATACAAATCCCTTAATTATTACTCATGCTAAACATATCAACTCGGACGCTTTCAAAAACGAACTTAATAATATAAAATACATTTCCCCCATTATTAACAATATAAATGATCTGGAAAACCTCGTTAAAAGCATCACCACTGATATTAATAATTCCTTAAATAAAAGTACTAAACTAATACACCCTCGTGTAAAAACACATCACGACCATCACCTAAAAATTCAAATAAACAACAAAAACATAGCACGCAAGGCATGGCAGCTAAACAGAACCATATTTAATAAAACAATTATGAATAAAACTCAGAAATATCTTAGATTTTACCTCCGTGATCCATCTAATATTAACTGGAACACGTATTTAAACTCTCTTGGCATCACTGACAATTCTATTTGGAGAGCCGCCAAGCGTTTAAAAAACCTGTACCGGACCATTCCCCTTCTCAAAGACCCCGAAAGCAACACCAGCGTCCTTACGGACGAGGATAAATATCAAGTAATAGGCAAAAATTTCGCCAAAAACTTCACCCCAAACGAAATCTCTAACCCAAGTACCGAAAACATAGTCAAAAATAATATTAACCTCTTCTTAAATACCCCCTTCTTAAAAAGCCCCATTCCCTATATTGTCCCTGCTGACATCAAAGCCATCATTAAAAATCTTCCAAAAAGAAAATCCCTAGGTGAAGATAATATCAATAATACTATGCTTAAAAACCTCCCCTATAAGTATATTTTCAAAATTACTATTTTAATCATCTCTATCTTTAAATTCGAACATTTTCCCCACAGCTGGAAAAACTCCATTATTGTTCCCACCTTAAAACCTAATAAACTTCATTCCTCTCCTTCCAGCTAGCGTTCCATCAGCCTTCAAAATTCTCTTAGTAAAATAACTGAAACGTTTATTGCCAGAAAAATTAACGAACGCCTTGATGACAATCATATGATTATTCCTTATAAATTTGGCTTTAGGAAATCAGTCTCAGCCCCCCACCAAGTTTATCGCCTAGTTGAAAACCTAGCGATTGCTACGAAAAATAAATCCTCCACTGCTGCTCTTTTTCTAGATATTTCCCTGGCCTTTGACAAACTCTGGATAGACGGTCTCATCCATAAATTAATCAACTACAACTTCCCACCTCAAATTATTAACATCCCAATTTCATACCTCAAAAACCGTACCTTTCAATTTAAAATTAATGGCCAACTTTCTAGCAAATTTAACATTCTCTCTGGAGTTCCCCAGGGCAGCGTAATCCCACCAATTCTGTTTAACGTCTTTATCAACGATATTCTTTCAAATGGCAACACTATTATAGCTATTTTCGCTGACGACACAGCCCTTTATGCAACCTGTAAAAATTTTAAATACGCTGTAAAATACATCAACACCCACATGTCCTCTATTCAAAATTGGCTCGACAAATGGAAAATTAAAATCAATTCCGAAAAATGCGTTGCTGTCATGTTTACTTCTAAACGTAAAAAAATCATCCAACAATCACCAAATTCAAATAGATAACACAAAACTTCACTGGTCTGACACAGTTAAATATCTAGGAGTCGTTTTAGACAAAAATGTTACTTGGAAATATCACATCCTCCACGTCAGGGACAAGTTCCGTGCAGCCAGAAGACTAATTTACCCCTTAATTGCTCGGAGCAGCAATTTAATCATAGCTAATAAAATGCTCATTTATAACTCCTATCTTCGTCCTATTCGGGGACTCAGGACTCTTAAAATGTCGAAAAGTGAAAAAAAATGAACATTTTTGTCATTTTATATCTGAAAAAGTTTACATCACAAAAACACAATTTTAAAGGCAGTAATAGATGCATGTTTCTTCTTTCATTTTATATTTTATTCAAAGCGTAATATGAAAAACTGATTTATATAGGGTTTTTTAAACTTTTAGGCATTTGTCGAGTAGAAAATTAGAATGACAGCTTGCGCGCATGATTACAAAATAATTTCTGCATGTAAAACAAAAATTTTGGTATCTAATTATATTTCAGAGTCTAGTGCTTACACTGAATGTTAAAAAATTATATTTTTAGAATTTTTATATATTTTTTAAAACAATACTATCTTGCTTATATAAAATGTTCAAAATTTTAGCATTATAACATCCCGCAAAAATATTGTTTCAACAAAAAAAGATGAAAATATAAATTCATTTTATAGATCCTACTATACAGTATATGTTCTGAAAATTTCATGAAAAAATATTGAAAAGTTTTTTAACTACCTTGCGCGCAATGCACCAAAATCACATTTTGAGAAAAATGACTTTAAAGTTATCTGTTTAAAAATGTTCCACATTTACAAATATTAAGAGTGATATTCATAGTAAAACTATTTAGAATGGTTATTAGATCATATACTAATCAAAAAAGCAATAAACATTAATATTTACAATAGCTGTGATTATAAATTTTATCATATTTCACTTTCATGAATTATAAAAAAAGCTAACATTTTATAGTTTGATAAAATTATTCGACTTCAAATTATGTATATGCTTACTTATTACACATTATTTAAAATCCTCCTGGTTCATAGACATTACCTTCCTTTTTAATGAGTTTTAGATTCGTGGACAATTTTTTAATTCTTTTGGCTCTTCGAGCCTCAACTGTATTTACTGATGCACGTTTGTCTGCATTGATCAAACGCAATGAATCAGTTTGCAGTTGTGCTGCTATAGCATGATCACCTATTTGGACACCCAATTCTTCCATTACATCATCCTACCTCTGCGACCTTCGTTGAAAATTATAGCTGCTTCATCTACTGCAATTTCAACAATTCTACGACCACAAACTGAAGTTTTGGGGCATAAACTCCATATCATAGAATTCAACGATTCATTTGCATTTTGAGTAAATGCCCCAAGACAGCTAGTCAATAGAGTTGGATGTGATAAAGCATTAAACGCAGGTTTAATGGCATCCATAATAGCAGCAGGCACACTTGTTTTATGGCGAAAAGAATTGACAGTGCCATTTACAACATATTTTTGATATTTACACCAAGTTTCTGAGCCTGTAGGACAGAAATTATGCAGGGGCTCAGCATCTGTTGACCGCATGTGAAAATAAATAGCCCAAATAGCATTTCTCATGTATTTTAAGGAATGGGAGTGCTCTCGTATAGCATTTCCATAGTACACAGATAACTGATTAATGAGAGCATCAGTAAGTCGTCCTTTTCCAGAAATGCTCTTTTATATGATAATTTCTTTTCTATATATTCTTGTTTTAATTTTCTTAGTCGAGTTCCCATTCGCTTTTCGACATGTGCCACACACTCTAATTTAATTATATCAGTATCACTATATGGCTTTGACTGTGTAATTGACAAATATGTCTTACAATCACCATCTCCTACATATTTTGCATAATCTACACCTCTGTCCTGCACTGACCTTTTAAATATATTCACCATGCCATCAGCTTCCATTTTGCCAGATGATCCAGTGTGATTTTTTGAACATATGGCAGAATGCTTGGCATTCCACTCATTAAAGGCATTACCAGAACGAGGACCTTTCCATGTCTGACAACCTCTGCGAGACGATGAGAGTACTTCGACGTCTAACACTTTCCCTGTGTCGGAACCGATCACTGTACATACACCTATCTGGGATGTATGGCCCCTCGTCTTCCAGGTGCCATCCCCACTTGCGATGGTATCTGTCGAATTGTTAGCTTCGACCTCGTCTTTAGCAGCCCTTATCATGCTGTTGGATGCAACAGCTTTCGCTTCTAAATTTATTTTATCACATATTTTGTCATACGATTTTTGTGATACTGGAGGATACAAATCCATAATTCCACAAAATGTTTTTAAAGGCTCTAAACCTTGCCCTATGCAACGCATTGCATAGATAATTCTTCTATTGATTTCTGGGATATTTTTTAGCTCCAATGAGCTTTGAATTTCTGGTACTTGCCTCCTTCTGACAATTCTCGCAAGTAATTGAAATACAGGATGACAATCCCATTATTCTTCTATCACTCACTTTGATATTTCCAGAGCACACTTTACATGAAGTATTATCTTCTAGAAATGCAAATAACATACTTTTGTCAATAATTATGTTGCCTCCAAATATATTTTCGTTAGGTAGATACACACTGTCTTTTCTTCCTAACTTCTTTGTAGACGCACATTCTGTTGTTATCTCAACAGCACTGGAGTTCAGAAGAGAACTTTTATCGCACTCAGAGTCAATATTCTCTGAAATACTTGATGTCAAAACATCAGAAACATCAGATTTCAAAATAGCAGTCCTCTGCTTTTTAGAAGATTTATTACCGTAATAACGACGTTTTTTCGGTCGTTTTCCCGATGCACGTTTTTTTTGACATCCATTTGTTTAAAAATTTAAAACAAACTTACGAATGTATTTATTTCAATTAAAAGAGTATAAATTGAAATAAAGAGTAAACAAAATAATAACTGATCTGAATCTGAAACGAAAGCAAACGAAATCAGAATGAGCTAAGCAAACTTCACTGATTACGACTCGAGAATCACGAGGAAAGCTTGTAAACAAAACAAACTGAGTTGAGTAGGAACTTCCTACTTCTCTCGCAAAAATAAATCTCTCGAGTTTGAAAAAGACTGCTGATATTCAGCGTATTAAACGCAAACCTCAAGTGAGAGGGTAAAGTCGAGCCATACCCAACGCCCCCTCAAGTGTCTCTTTAACTCTTGTTTACATTTGCATGGCAGTCCCCGATGCCCTGAGAGGACGCCACACCAACCCGACTCCTGCCCTACTGCCCAAAACCGGAGCCCAGGCCACCGCCCGGTTACCAGCCGGGACTACGAGGAAGTGGTGACATCCGAAGCCTTGATGGTGCTACATTGGTTCACTCAGAGGATCCCACTACCCCAGACGAATCAAAGCTGCGCTCTCCGTTACCATCCACCGTGGTCCTCACAACGGAACCCGATGCACTGAGAGCAAGCCACACCAACCCGACTCCGGCCACCGGCCAACTTGCATAAATTAGACTGCATAAATTAATTTGTACTTGCATAAATTAGAGATACGATGAGAAAAACTAAAGGCATCTATTCAAAATTACATAAATTCGTGTGGCTGAGATAATATCAAAAGATGCGCCGCAATGCATATCGAGCTCCACTTTCTATCTCTAGACCCATTAACGGTAATAATCTAATGATAATAATTGTGAACAGATAACTTGGACTACTGAGTAAATACGTAGTTAAATACCTAAACTCGAAACTAGCTTGGAAGTAGCAGACCAAAGACATTATTCGTCAAGTTTATGCTTTCAACATCTTCGTCTATGCTTTTCAAACCAAAAGGGCTATTTGTTTTAGGAAACACGTTATTAATGTACCGAGATATGTCATTAATATGTTTATTACATCGCCTCAGACCGAAAAGAGATCCTTGGAAAACCCCTCTAAGAGACTGTACTGTTACTGATGGTTGTTTACTGAGATTGACTGAAAAAGCTTTCTCAGGAAAGTGATAACCTTTAAGACGAATGGAGTGAAAAAAGCAATTATTAATTCATAAATGAATCCACTATGCCAGAAAAAATTGAATACTTTTGCAAGATCCTCACAAAAAATACTGACGTGCAAAACCCTTCATGTATCCCTCCTGAAGATGCTCTTCAACTCTAAGACAATGATGGAATGTGGAATGTTTCAACCTGAAACCTTCTAATCTAGAAAAACGGGATTCTTAAAACCCTTTCGCGACGGCAGTTCCGATCACGCGCTTTCCTCTGAGGCCGGAAGTTTTTCTCGTAAGCGTACCCTCCAGGCCGGCGGACTTTTAAGAGCTAAGCCTAAAGTTACGAAAAATTCCGAAATAGTAACATTTACAAACAAATCTATTTATTTAAGCTATATATGGGTTACTTACACATTCTTTTATTATTTTTCCACTAAAAAATTTTTGTTATACAGTTTAAAATATTTTTCGCTGGGACATAATGTCGAAATCCTACTCTCCCTTTCCACAGTAAGATACTTTCATCAACTGATATATTCCTATCAGGAATATATCCAGAATATGTCAATAATATATCAAGAACTCTGAAAGTTTTGAATGATTAAATCTAAAAAAGGTTTAATTTTTTCAATCTTTTTGGCATTAGTAGAAGTGAAATGCAAGTATCGAAGAATTTCGATGCGTTGGTCCCGACTCATAACCTTACTGAAAAAAGGTTTTGCAATCATTGGATTCGTTGAGTAGTACATCTTAATTTTTGGTTTTTTAACGATACCCATTAAAATTGTCAAAGCAAATTAAACAAACATTTCTTCTTTAGTTACAGGCAAAAATACTTCGAGGATAAACTCTGTTCACTTTCCGGATTTATGAACCTCTCATACGCATTAATTTGGTTAGTATTATATAATACGCATTAATTTAGTTATTAAATCCATTACAGTTTCATCAAAAAAACATCTGAAATAATACAATTCATTTGATACAGCATCATCGACTTTTATTCCGCATGCCGCTGTGAATGTTAGTAGAGTTAAATCCCTTACGGGAGAAGACCACAAAGAAGTACCGTCCCGCGATATACTCAGAATAGAAATGTCTGATATATCTTCATAATCACTCTGATCTCCGTGTTCCAAATAAACAGATTCACCCGACGAGATTTTTGTATCACTGTCACTACTTTCATTTTCAGACACATTTCTTATCAATTCAGAAATTTCGTCTTCTGTTAAATATTTTCTCCTTTTCTCCATATTAAATCATCAAAGGAAAGAAATCTCACTTCAACAGAATCTGATTCTGACTCAAAACCCATATACCCAATGCTACAATCCCACCGCAAAAGAAAAATAAACAAAGATATCTCGTAAACAAAGACCACGTGCAAAGTTAAAATGCCCTACCCGCTGACAGCCAAACGCAATACATCCATTCCTCCGTTTGTTTACATAAAACGATAGACCGCATGTGATTCATACTAGTCTTGTTTTCGAATAGAAGGTCCCAACTACGTGTACTCCAAATTTCATAGACATGCGGTGCCATCTTGTGCCCCAAAAATTAACTAATAAAACGTTCCGAACTACTGACACGTATAGGTGACGATCGGCCAGAAACGCGGATAGCTGCTGTCACGTATACGTGACGTTCGCCGCGAAAGGGTTAAGAAATGAAAATTAAATCCATTTGATGAATTGGGAGAAATTTTCAGAAAGGTTGAAATGATTATTTAAAGTACGATTGGTTGAAAGATTAAAATTTTAAGCCCCGCCTTCCCGAGCGGAACAACAAAGGCCCTTTCCAAATATAGTGAAAGTCAATAGCGCCCTTTTCACGTACGTTCTTTCGCGAGTGCTTGGAGTGTACGGGATTGCGCGCACGCTCCAAGCACTCGCAAAGGAGCGTACATGTACGCTCTTGGAGTGCTTGGAGCGTACGGTATTGCGCGCGGGAAAACTTGCAGTACGCTCAAAAGCAGCTTTCCCTTCCTCTCCGACTCCTTCACACGTGCACTCAATCGCGTGGAATAGTGGTTTCACGCGGGAAAGAGCGTACGTGTAAAGGGCGCTATTGCGATCAAATGTGCAAATGATATGATAGGTGACATAGGTTAGTAAGAGGCTTTAGAGAAGTAATTCTATCAGCACTAGGAGCCATAGCAGTTTCGAGATTTCTCAAAGTTTTCAATGATATTTTCAGGAGGGAATACACTGCAATGTTTGCTTTGCTGTAAGTAAATTTTGTTCAACAAGGTGGGAAATACCAGTTGCTTTTCTTTCGACTGTTGCATCAGGATGTTGAATGAACTGGCTTCTAAGACTCACAGCAATGCATTGAGTCTTTTATTCTAGAAATAGCAATAATATTATGGTTATTAATAGTCAGAAAATTAATTGTTTCTCACAAAGTTGAAAAGTTCCCATCCAATTTTTATTACCATGTTTTTATTAACTCTCTTTCTTGTTTGTGTGTGTGTTTGTCCAGTACAAATCTTGCAATCGATTTTTAACTAACTTCCGTACTACCTAGACATTTGAAACTTTTAGAATAGCTCAGAACACGATGACGATGCATTTTTAATACTTTTAGCCATATTTAAGCAGAATTAAATTAATTTTCAGTTACTTTCAGTTAATTTTGTTTTGTAGACTGGTGCAGCCATCTATCGAACGGAATGGGAAAGGAAAAATTTAATACAAGTTAACTTTCAATTCATTTTCTTTCAAGTTCATGGGATAATTCATCAAAAATATTTTTAAAAGTATTTATTAATACATAGAATTGTCAAGTTTATATGATTCAACAGAAAATTTGGAACAGATGTAGTATACGCAACGGGCCATCGCCAATTTGGCACCAAAATCCCGTTTGGAGACCTGTTAGGCTTAAACTGCGAAATGTAAACAATAAATTGGAAAACAAACTTACTGCTGGCTTTATGAAACTCGTAGGTGCACACGGGATCTTCGCTTCGCTCAGATACCCTTGCTTCACTCCGCTACGCTCCGTTACGCATCCGTCCAAAAACATTACAGAAAATCCCCAGCCGCTGGCTTCGCTACATACCGCTGGCTGTTGTACAGTAAAAAAAGCTTCCGCTGGCTGTAGCGGTCAGAAAATCAAAGCTTATCGCAAAAAAATTTTAAAAAATACCATCCGATCTTAAAATCCTCCCTACCAGAATATAAAAACCGCCAAACAACCATCAGATTTGGCGAAAAATGGCCCCTTGGCGTTCGTTGCGTATACTACATCTGTACCGAAAATTTAAAAACATGTAGTATAAAAATTCTTTTTATCTTGTAATTATTATTAACTTCAGTTGAAAACTATTGGACACAGTCATGCCATAGAGTACGACTCACCTTGCTCCCTACCGTTAATACGTTAATAGTCAAAAATACGTTAACAGTCAAAAAATGTTTTTATGTAATTTATACTTTTAAAGTCAGGTTGGTAAAAGCCCTGTGCATACTTTACCGTTGCAGCCTTAAGCTGCAATGGTAAATTATTTTCAGAAGAGAACCGTACATTCGTTAGTTATTCAAACAATTGGATGAAATGCTATTATAAATCTAGCGCCTTTCAAAATGTTGGAAACCGTAATAATTAAGTTAACATCTGTTACATAAAGTACTATACAGGTAAACCTAAAATGGTAGGTTACTAAAGGAAATAATGTATCGTACATTGAAGTTATTTTAAATTGAAACGCCTTCTAAAGATTATAACAAAACTGAAAGTTATGTTAGAACAGTATGTTTTCGTATGGCATTTTCAAAAGGGAATAATTTTATTTTAAATTTTCTAATACTGAGTTGGTATGTGCATTTCGTATAGTTTAGAACTGCTTTTAAACAGTTTTAAGTTGTCACATGCACCTGTATCAATCGATATTAAAAAAAGAATCTCCAAACAAATGTAATATGAATATAGCATTTTAGCAAATGTCGCATCATTACCAACGAAAAATCTTGGAATGATGGGAAAAATAAAATAAAATAACGAATAGCTTAAATTTTGGGTATATATAAGTTTAATGCTCATTAATCTATGATAATGACTAGTCTATGCTAGGACCGCGCCTAGGAAAAAAATCGACATAGAAAAACCCATCTCTAAATACAATGTTCAACCCAATCCTTCTAACGATAACCACACCACTAACAACACTGGCCTCTCCGACTTTTCGGAAATCATAAAACTTGTAAGGGAATTTTCCCAAACCTACTCCATTTCTGATATCTTACAGCTTCTCAGAAACATTGCCGCGGCTCTTAGAAAGCCTGACGACGACATAGCTAAAATGCTTAATGTATTCAAAATTATTTGTGACTACTTCTGCCCCGATCCGGGTTCGAACCCAGCTCGGGGAGCTTCTGGCTAGTCCCCTCCTCCTGTTCTGTTTGCTTAAATAGGTCTGCTTTTATGGGCTTCATGGAAAGCGCGCCCTCTTACTTTTAACTTAAAATTTTTCCCCTACTTACTTAGCTGTAATATTAATTTTATTCCTTAATTAAATTTTTTTTTTACTTATTTATTTTTTTATTTTTTATTTTTTTTTTCTCTCTCTCCTTAACTATTTGTTTAGTCTAATTTTTTAACTTGCTAATTTCTCCCTCGCGTTAATTATAACTGTCTAGTAATTTTTTACTTGAGCACTGAAAACAACTCGATTCTCGAGTGTCACTGATACTGTTAAAGAACTTCATGTTCGAAGTGTTACTGGAGTTACACTGTAACTCCCATCTTGCGCATGTCACCTTGAAGAAATTTATCGTGAAACTGGAGATAAATCCGTCAGGACCAGGCACTCCAGTAGTTCAAAAATACCATGAATCTATGATAATGGATACCGACAGTTTAACGAAACTATTTAAAATTCATTATTTGAAAAGCATGTTACACAACGCTCAAAATTTCAGCAAAATAAACATGAAAAGAAAATGTTTCTATGCTCTAAAAATATTTTTGTTTTAACGAACAATTACATTATATAACAAGAAGACTTTTATTTAATCTATGCAGCATTTTAAAATCTTTAGAGATTTTTCATAGAAAAATAAAATTCATATTTGGTCACGGCAAATTTAAATTTTGATTTAATAACGAGTTTTAGATCGGTCTGTTGTATTTTTCTTTTATCTTTGTATTAATTTATATTGCTCTGAATTTCCTTATTTGCGGTAGAAATATTTTTGAATAAATCCCTGTTCGATAAAAAATTTTGGGTGTTACAACTTTCAATGCTCCAAGAAAGTTTGGACTTTCTATAAATGCCAGCAGGTATAATAGTTGAATTTGAAGTAAGTAGCATAGGACACATCAGCAAACCCTTTCGTGCATTTTTAGATTACTCTACCAGTGCCCGGATGATGGCCGATTGCCTAGGGCGCTGGTAAACGGTTCCAGAATCTGTAAGTTAGATCCCCACTGTTGGCATGGATGTTTGTAGCCCTTCGGAATCGGCTTTAGGTAGCAGGTCCCGGTCTAAATAACCCTCGTGTAGCAAACAGTGACTGTAGCGATCTCAAATAACCAACTGATCATCTACCCATGAGGTTAAAAAAGGGCGTTGTTTTTACGACTTAAGGCCTGTTCACATTGCATCAGAAACGTTGCGTCGCGTTACTTCGTTGCTCCGAGACTGTTGACATAACTAGTGATTGGTTTAGCGTTTCACGTGGTCAATGAATTGAGGTCTGGGGAGGGTTAAAATTTTTCACCTTGACGCTACATAACGCTTCGGATTTAGTGTTAACCGGCCGATATGCCCCCTAGTGGGATTATACCAAACCAGTTCTCAACTGTGGGCAGAGGGATGCGGCTCTAGTTTACAATGGTACGACAAGGGTCGGAGTCCGACTTAAGCTGGCTCAACCTTAATTTTAACCGAGCACCCCCAGGATCGTAAAACGATTTAGCGATGTTTCGGGGATTTAATTTCAAATTCTGCCTCAACCAAAGATTCCCGGAAATTTAGTGGCGCTTCATCAAAGAAGGCGGTGCTTCACGTACTACATCCGAATGGGCAGTGGGATGTTTCGTTTGACGCAATGTATGCTCATCAGCAGGGTCCTATATCACTCTTTCAAAAACTTGATTTCCTTTAAAAACATTGCTGCGATATCACTATCGAGTCTACCGTAATTTGTCACATCTTTGCTTGGATTCGATGCCCCTGCTTTGTCTCCACACAAACATTCTTCAAAGGTACCGGTCGCGATATCTGCATCATCCGGAGAAGATATTTTCTCGGTATGGAGTCCATTTCTACAGACGCGTTAAGAGTCCATTTGGCGTAGTGTACTGAGCTCCCTTCAGGTGCCAATGTCGAAATGAACCTCGACACGGAAACTGTTTGACGTGATATCGTTAAATATCCTAATAGTTGTGGAACAGGGGATGCTGATGATAATTCCGAATGTCATGTAATCAGCCCTCTCCCAGACTTTTCGCATTGGAAGTGAAGTAAAGAGAGGAGAAATCATTTTGAAGGCAGTGAGCACAGCGCCGGACAGCGTTTGAGTAAGCTGATAGTAGGACGATGCAGAAGTCCGAGTTGGAAGCTAATAAAATTATGAGTGCTTTAAGTTCACATTTAAATGTGATGTTTGTCGTGTGTAGTTTGTCCTGCATAAGAAGAATAAAATTGTGTGCTAATATACAAAATACGAGTTCGTTAATCCAGTGACACACCACCGATATTTATTATACTGCACATCTACGTATATATCACCAGAATATCCAAGTGGAGATAATTGGTGTTGCAGTTTATAAGTGCAACGTCACAAGAAAAAAATAAAGTTTAGGAATAATATGTTAAGGAATAAAAAGTAATTGTCATTTCTACTTCTTGAGGGCCGAGGTAGCCTAAAGGTAGTGTGTCAAGTTTCGGCCCTAAAGTTACTCCGATTGAATCTTGAGAATCGTCTTCTCATTCCTGAGTGTCTAGGCCGGATACGGGCACGTTCAATCCGTCTATCAATGAGGTAGAGACGATGAGAGATGGTACGATCCCCAGATATCACTCCTTGAGATGCTTGGTCAAAATTGAGATGGCTAAGTTGGACTCCGACCCTTGTGGGTCCATCATGAATCGGAGCCGCACTCCTCAGGCCTCAAGCCTGTATGCACCTGGTATGCAATACTTCCGACCAGGGGGCATAAGTAACAACAACTATTGCTTGATTTTCAGTTGTCCCTTTCTAGTTGCAGAATAATTTTGTGTTCCTGGCATACTTTTGAGTAGACAATTTTCGCTACAGCAGTTTACAATGTGGAACAACTGCTGTACCGAAGTTTTAAATTTCCTACAAATTAATAAATATCTTTTCTGAATTGTTTACTCTTTACTTCAGTAATAACAAATACCAGACGGTGTTTTCTACACATCGAAAACTTTGAAGATAAAATATTGAGAAGAAATCATTATTTATTGTCTGTATAAACCACCGTCCACGTAGACAAACAACCACCCACTTGCAATATCAGCATATAAAATGAAATAAGTGGGCGTATTTCAGATTGATTTGTGCAGTCATGCCGATATGCAGTATTTCTAATGAAGACAAATTCTGTGGAACAAAGGACCCCATGGAAACAGCAATGCCTGCAATAAATTTATTTCTACAATGTCTGTCATCAAAATAAGGATTATAATTAGCTATGCTAAAATGATTACCGTCTATCTAGTGGGTCTTACTGATGAATACAACATTTAAGATGTTACATACCCCGAACTGTCCAGACTCCTGTCAACCGACGAAACTGGTATTTCGGAAACCGAAACTGAGATAACTAAGTTCGGAGAAGGGAACTCGAAGAAGGCAAAGAGGATGGTTGGTAGGCTGACCTACGGTAGGTTTTAACCTACGGAGATTTTAACCTACCGCAATCACTAAACTCAAATGCAAAAGGTTTGTAATCTACCTTGGTAACCCAAAGAGTTCGTCTAAAGAAGTCTTCAATATTGAATGAACCATTTCATTACAGGATCGTTATTCAAGCCTTAATTATTTTTCGATAGATTTGGTTTCTGTATCAGGAATTTTGGGTACCCACGTAACTTTTATAAAATAGGTCTTGGACACAAAGATAACTAAGTAGTACATTATTTTCTTGGATTAAAACATACTATTTCCTCGATGAATACAATCACAGATCCAATGTTATACTGCACTATTTATGTGTACACTGTTCTATAAAACGGTTTGTATATCAATGAAATTTTTCGTAATGTACCATCGTTAGAGGGATATTTCTAAAATTCATTGCAAGGTATCGCTATGTCATTTTCAATAGAATGCATCTGGTAAATTTTCAGTGAACTCTTTTCACAAATTTAATTCTAAAACTATTTTCTCTAAATCATAAATGTATCCAGAAGAAATTATTTTTTAAGTCTTTTATAGTGCTTAAAGTTTTTTTTTTATTTTTAAATCCTGAAGACATGCTATTTCTGAAATTTTTCATTACACAAAGAGGAAATAAATACGAAAATTCCAAACATTTAAACGAAGTTAGACCCATTAGTTCTCTGGATGTGTCAAAAACTGTAAATGCATATAATTTTAATAGTTTTACCGCAAAATTTCAGATTGTTCAAGAATTTTATATAACCCTTTTAAGAAAAAATTTTATTGCGAAATGCTATAAGGAAGAATATGACATTTTTTATTTGACTCCTTTAAGATTTTATCTGTGTTCATCTGTTAAGGGGCAAATGAATGTAGGTGACAAGTCTTCTTGGGTTTTAAGAGCTGTCTTTCTCAAACTGTACTCAACAGTCCCTCCTAGCTACTCAAACGACTCCGCTTAATCATTTAGTGCCACACTACTCGTAACGTTCACATAACAGTTTCGCTTTCAAGAAAAATTAAGAGTGCATATCGCCGAGATTGCGTACACGAGTTGAGGAGCTTCAGAAAAGAAAAAATTACTTTGTGGCAGTGCTAGCAAATAAACAAAACACCCTCGATTTATTGAATTATTTTGTTTGCCTTTTCGTTTCAAATTTACACAGTAATAACATTTTAATTATATACTCGTAATTTATTATAGCGATATATTGCACTAATGTTATTTGGGGAATGGTAAGCAAACATGAAAAATTTAATGTAGCGGTCCTAGGGTTTCTAAAATATTATTTCTTCTAATAAAATATCTAACTTTCTCTGTGATTCGGATATTTCTCGTTGCCAAAGCTTTAATTTAAACAACTATTTTTTTTAAATTGCGTCTGGAAAAAATTAAATAAATTAAATAATGTCTAAATGAAATAAATTGGCTGGATAAAATATATTACTTATGGATATTACTTTCCATGTAATGTCAATATCATTCCAGATATTGTCATTTTGCATTCTTGAAACCCCAAATAAAATAAAAAGATTTATTCTCGAAATATTAAAGAAAACAGAAGGAAAGTTCTATTCCGTATCGAAACTTGAACAACATTTTTGAAATAATGTTTAAAGAGAACGGAGAATTCTCAAGAAAATAAAGTATACAGAAGAAATTTTGTGAAAAGGATACGAAACGCTCTAAACAATTTTTCTTTCCAGATAACGATGACAATGTTTGATAAAACTCACACATACGTTTTCATTGTTTTGAAAAGAAAAAGCCTTTGCGTCTGAGACGGTATCGTAGATTTTAAATTAAGTTCCTCGCTGGATCCTGAAATTTTTCTTAGAAAATATTTGAATTCTATCAATCCTTTATTATTTTATTATGACATAGGTCTCGTGTCGTGGATACTTATTAAAAAATTAGCTGTTGAATTCAAAAATTATCTTAGTAATACTGATTTAATTATATAATAAGTAAGAAGGCAAGGCCCCAAGACATTAGTTCTTTTAGTGAGATGAAGCCCGAAATTCTGGAGGTTGATGTGTTACTGAAAGTTTTACGCTGTGGGCGTTGGCAGAATTTTAAAATAAATATAAATATAGAAGTTTTAAATTTCTTGGAAATTAATAAAAATCTTTTCTGAATTGTTTACTCTTTATTTCAGTAAGAACAAATACCTGACGGTTTTTTCTACACATCGAAAACTTTGAAAACAAAATATTGAGAAGAAATTATTATTTATTGTCTCTATATACCACCGCCCACGTAGACAAAGAACCACCCACTTGCAATATCAGCATATAAAATGAAATACGTGGGCGTATTTCAGATTGATTTGTGCATTCTTGTCGATATGCAGTATTTCTAGTGCAGACAAATCTACAGATAGTATCTAATTTGATAAGCAATATATTTTCAGGTGAATTTTCATTTTAATGGTGAAATAATAATGTACATGTTTACTCTGTTAATGCAATAAGGTTATTATTTTAAGCATTCATTCGTAAATAATTTAATACCCTTATATAGTACGCCCATGAGGACAAACAGCCACCCTATTTGAAAAGTATGTGTTCAGAATGACATAAGTGGGTGTATGCCAGATTGATTTGCATAACTTTTCAAATTAAGTTTAGTGCCGGTAGTGCAAAGTAATTTTCAGATAATATATCATTTGAGGAACTATATGAATGGCCTAAGAAGTGTGGTATAAGATTATACAAGATTGATGCATTATTAAAACAATTTGTGTAATTCGTAGGATGTCATTTGCAATTTGTATTAAGCTTTTATCAAGTGTAATTGAGTACATATTTTGAGGAGGTATTATGGAATAATAAAATGAGAGATTTCGTCACATTACCAGGACAATAAGTAGAGTACTGGCTTCGAATTATGGAAACTAACGCCTGATACATTGTTGTCAGAGCGTTTTTTCATTGGAGCCCGGCCGTTAGAAATAATGAGTATGGCAAGTCAAGCCTTCGACAAAATATTATAATGGAAAACATTCTTCATAATTGACGAAAAAATAAATAAAACATAATTGGGCATGCCATATCGTTCACCCTACATGTGAAGAGACGAATATGTGCGGTTCCGAGTTAAAGGAAAAATGAAGTGTTTCAAACGCAAGGATTCACCAATTTAGAAAAATTCTTTCATAGAATCTATTTCTCTGGCGCTTGTTACGACTTTAATTTAGAATTATTTTAAATATTGAAATATTGTAACTGTAGAATAAGAACTTTTATCTGCTGCTGTTCAGGGCTTTTTTATCGCATGGGCAAATCGGGACTTTGTCCAGGGCCCCCTGATGCTAGGGGGTCCCAAAACCCGCTTGGTGTATGCACCAAGTACTTCTAATAGTATGGATAGCCCATGGATAGTTCTTATTTTTATAAATGTTCGTAAGGGGGCCCCCAAATAGCATCTGCCCAGGGGCCCCCAGCGTTCATAATCAGGCCCTACTGCTGTTGAGTAAATGTTAGTTTCTAATATGCATATTTAACAACAAACTCACTAAAAACAGCCAAATAGGTTTTCTTGGTAATAAAATGACGCGCAACATTCCCACAAATTTATATTATAAAATACGTGTAATTGAAATCTGTCTGTTTTGAAAGAAGATATTTTTATATAACAGTCAAACTATATCGGGAAAATTGTTTAACGTGTTCTAAATGAAAATTAAAATAAAATCTTTGCAGTTCCTAAGTTATTATGCAATGATACTCCATAATCCAGGGTATTCGAGCAGTGTTTCAGATGCTCTGAGTGAGAGATGAAAAATCTTAACATTATTTTGTGTAACTGCACACTGAAACTCCAACATCAAAACTACGAATCAGGAAAATATTTAGTCATTCAAATTTTCACCGAATTCTGCGTGTATTTAACCGTAGATTCTGTTTATAATATAATTTTCCTTATTCAGTTAAATTATCTAAGGAAAGAGAATTTCTCTAACTAATTAGCCACAGTCAATATGTGCCTGCTGTAGCTGCCTCCCCCATGAGGGCATTTTCTTTAAATTTTGTACTAAACGAAATGTTGTAGCAAAGAACGATATCACTTAATGACATGCGAGATTTAACTGCAAAGAATAATCTCGCTAATTAATATTACATAAAAGGCAAAATAGTATCATTTATCTTTGATCTTCCATTGTATATAATTTATGATATTCTCATTGTGAAACAACCCTCGGACGGAAAATATGAAATCCTTGTTTTAGGCGTCTCAAACGTGATGCATGAAACCCCCCTAGTCATTTCCGAGTTACAGAACAATGATTCTCCATAATTCAAACTTCACATTCCAAAAAATTGAATGAAATACAGCCAGAAATTTTTCTTTGTTCTGAAAGTGACACACCACTCAGTGCATTCCAATATCGGATGCTGAACAAGATATAAAACAAAGCCATCTGACACATCCTTCCCATTTTTCTACCTCTTCATATCCCCAGTGAAAATATTCGTCAATAGGCTTATGAAGCGGGGCGGGGCTGAAATGAAAACACAAGAACGGGTGAAATATGGAATCTTTTCTTCTCGCTTCCTTCCAGAGCAATAAAGTTAGCTGTCGAAGATATTTTCCCCATTCTCGGGATGTAAGAAACGAACTGTGAGAAAAATTTGCATCTAAAACTGCCAATTTGTTATATGAAAGATTTATGCTTTCACGCGGAGCACTTTCGGATGGTTTGAGAGGCGTTATGTTTTGTTATTTTACGCATTATTTTACGTTCGGGTGGAGCGAAAAGAATTTTTACTATCAAGTGTGCATATAAAAATACATAAATGAAAAATTTCCTATTATGAGGTCAAAGCTTTGGGAGAAATAGTTACTCAATATATTTCTACATTTAAAACTCACAGAACATTTACCTTCATTCGTTAGAGAACCTAATCAAATTAAAATAACTAAATTTTGTATAATTATGGGAGAAAATTTAGTGGAGTCAGTAAAAGACATTAAACATACGAAATATTACAAATAACATTTTTATCAACCAAAATGAGAAGTCCCAGGTTTAGGTATTTTACTATAGAAAAACGATAGCCATTTTTTGAAAGATCTGAGTTATGACATGCTGCATGAAACTCCATTATTATTCACAATAACATGTAGTCTTATTTTGTAAAATAGGCAAATGGTGTGAAAATGACTCCTTCATGACCTATTTGGAAATTACTCTGTCTCCCTCGCCTCTCCCCCAGAAAATATTTTAAAAATGCACCTAAAGATAAATAAAAATGTTTTTTGAATATATATCTATAACATGAATTTCAAGGTTCTTCTTAGTCTGACAGACTTAAATGGTGCATTCAGTGTGACCTGGATTTTTAGACGACACAGCTTCGTACAATAATAATCTATATGATGTAAACTTATTTCGGTATGCGAAAAAATTATTTTAAAGGGCCTCGAAAATGGTAAGCACTTCTGTAAGTTCTGTTTTTCACACCAAAGCCAAATTTAGAGGAAGATGTATTACTTACAGCTTCGTCATTTTGTGACTGATACTTAGTGCAGCTTCTCCAATTAGCATTTAATTAATAAGAGAATGATGTCTTCCTTCCCCTTTTTTTTTTTTGAAAACCGGAGAGTAAATTCAAAAGGTTATTCTACCTTGGTTTTTTTTAATTATTCTCTCGTTTTCCGAAAAAAAGATAGACTTATCAAAGAATCCTAATATAAAGTTCGTAATACCTTTTTCATGGATAGCCATAGCGTTAAAGAATTTGGTTCCTTTAACTAAACTGGCTGTTTATACTTGACAGGAACTTTATCAAGGTAGCCTTTTTTCAAAAAAGTCGATAAAAATTTTAGTGTGGAATCTATCTTTGTTCTCTTTTGAAATTAATTTTTGGATCTTATTTTCCGAAAAAATAAGAACTATAAAATGTATTCTTATTATTTAAAACGTTTGTGTTACCTTTAAGTTCTTTACACACAGCACTGCTGAAATAAGTGATGTCCATATCGTACTTGACTATTTGCACTTTGTGAAACTTCACTCAATCACTTTTGATCTCAATAGTATACAGACATGTTTCAAATAATTTAATAAAAAATATAGATGAAGAGAAAGAAGTATAATTATATGTATCATCAAGTTCGTAGCACTCATACGATATTTTTTAACACCGTCGCTGAATTAAGTTAATTGTTTATGTATCAGTTCCTTCTACTTAGACTTTGGGACTTCGTCTTCAGACTACAGCTATTAAATATGATAAGATGTCCTCTAAGTTTTATGATGTACACTCGAACCCGATTAATGGAATATCGGGTAAAATAATATCCAGTTTAATGTAAGAAATTTGCAATGTACCAAACGTAGTAATTTGTTTCTGTGTTAAATTTCCCGGTAAATGGAATATCATGTTTTAAAGCTATCCAGCTTAAAGGAATAATTTTTAGCCATGACGATATCGATATTTTTCTATTTCAAACACTTCTTTTCAGATTTTTATTTCTGTAATTTTTTTTATTATTATTTCAATGAGGATGCACTTGTCGCGAAGGCATTCTCCTATAATTCACCGCAGTTTTGCTGGCCATTTTATTATGGGGGCGCCATATAGGCGGACCAGCATTTCACCCTATGAAGGGACGACACAAACCGAGGCATTTTAGTGGTGCTTCGCCAGGATTCGATCGGAGCATCCTCAGCACCGAAAGCCAGCGCACTGTACCACAAGGCCGCCACGGCCCACTTTTACTGTACAGTACAATAATGAATGTGCATTGACTGAATGTCTTTCAAAGCAATTTTGTGACTTCTCAGAAAGTGTACAATCGCAGAAAATGACGATTTCTTTGATTTGAAGGGCCACTCAGTGGTATTTTTTTCTTTTGCTATTCCCCCCCCCCTTCCTGTATTGCTCGGCCGCTCAGCCTACGTTTCCCCCGTCAGAGATTAAACAATAATCTTCATCCCCTGATGAGAGTTAGAGTGTGTGTGTGTGTGTAGGAAATGTGAAACATCAACAGGTTGTTATCTTGAAAGGGACAGGGGTTACCAGCTGTAACGAATCTCTTCGGAGAAATGCAACATTTAACCTGGGGTGTCTCTGGCCTTGCACATTTAACTGTACATTTTCTACGGCGATTAGTTCTACAGTTCGCTTTTGTGAAATCAGTGTCTCTTCACTTTTGTGAAATCAGTCATCTCTTTATGCTTTACTACAAAGTCTTCAAGACGAAAAGATCTTACTTTAAGAGAAAAAGTAAAAGTTATTGAGTTTTCAAAAGTAAATAAGTGTACGCAATTAAAACTCTCTAAAAAGTTTGAGATATCCCAAGCTCAAGTTTCAAAATTGTTTAAAAATAAAGAAAAAGCCTTGAACGACTGAAAATGCAACAAAAATCTTAATCAAAAACGAAAACGTACTGGAAAAGAATATGAAGTTGATTTTCTTCAGTGGTTTGCTGAAAAACGAGCTTGCAATGTTCCTTGTAGTGGATTATTATTGAATAAGAAAGCTGAAGATTTAGCACAACAGTTAAATATAACTGATTTTAAAGCTAAAAATGGTTGGTTGTGCAGATGGAAAGAAAGAGACCAAATTTCTTTAAAAAAATTCATGGTGAAGCAAGTGTTGCTGATGAATCTGCTGCCAGTTCTTGAAAAGCTGTAGTATTGCCTGCTTAATTACAAGACTACAGTTCTTCTTGTATCTATAACTGTGACAAAACAACGCTTTATTATATTGAAGAAAAATCCCGAAAGACCGACTGACAGTTTTATGCTATAGTTGACGGTTTTATGCTATAGTTGACGGCAGTCATAAAATGCATCTTTTTTTTTAAATCAGGATATCCAAAAACCCACGATTTTTTAGATGTGTAAAATCTCTTCCAATTAAATACGAAGTGAATTCAAAGACTTGGATGATTGCTAATTTCTTTCAAAACTGGTTAGCGTCATTTGACAATGAGATGAATAAGATGAAAAGAAAAGCTATCCCTTTTATCGATAATTGTCAAGCTCATAAAGTCGACGTAAGACTAGAAAATGTAGTCCTTCATTTTTTGCCTGCAACTACTACAGCTATTTTACAGCCAATGAACCAGGGAAATATAACACTATTTAAGGGGAATTATAGAAAAGAAGTCGTTAAAATGATAATAGCCTGCATAGATGATACTAGTGGATTTTCTATCAATAGTTCAACTAGTAAAATTATTAGAAACATTTCCATTCTTACAGCTGCTCATATGATGAACAAATCATGGAATAATATTTCATCTGAAGCAATTAAAAATTGTTTCATAAAATGTAAAATTTCAACAGACGTAACAAATGATGTATTAAATGATGAATCAATGACAAACGCAAATCATTTACCACCAGAAGAAATGACAGAAGAAATTTTTTCCAATTTTGTAAACTTCATCAATGACTTGGAAGAATGTGGTGAAACTTCAGACCCTCAACTTGATCAAAGCGAAGTCGATGAAGATGAATTCGATGAAGAATGTACCGTTAAAAGGTTCCTTCACATGTTGAAGTTAATAACGCTTCTTATACTTCAACTTAATATTATAAGACGTTTCTTGGAAATGAAACCAAATACAGACTTTCATTTATTTTGCAAACTAGAAAATCAAATAACAGATTTGTTGCATTCACAAATCAGTAAACAGTCTAAAATATCCGACTTTTTTAGCGACAAATAAGTAAGTAACATAGTAATTATTTTCCAAAAATTAAGAGAAATATATATATTCTACAGTAAAATTAGCTCATTTTTAATCAAATTTCTAAATTTTAACGTGTTTTAAGTGTTTCTTACCTTTAGTTAATAGATTGTTTGTTAATTATACTAGTTAAAATATGCCTATGGATTTAATTTTATTTTACTTTATCTTTATCTATGGTAACAAATTTATCTTTTGAACTTTTCCATTTATTGTGATATTATGTTAGTTTTGATTAACTATGTTATCTTTTAATCAAAAGGAGGGAGAATTGTGACATCATATCTTGTTTTAATTTCCATCTCACTTGTTCCCTGACGCAAAAATGTAACTGCACGGTGAACGCAGAAGTTTCTCTGTGTATGGTGGAATCATCGATATTTGTTAATCTTTTGAGTGTTTAAAAAAAAATGTGGTACAGATGTGTTATACGCACCTCCCTGCCAAGTTTGGCGATTTTGTGTTTAGCGTGGTAACAATGAGATTTTGGCAAGATTTTGTTATTTTGTGGCAACCCAGTTTGAATTGGTAGTCGTGTACATTTGTTCACGTGATATAATATGGCGGCCATGTTGTTGCGAAATATTAATGACGTATTTTGGATAGTATTAGATGTAGATTTTTGAGAGATATGCGTACTGTTGGGGTTGTTTTTTTAGCGGAATGGTTGGGGGGGGGGGGGCGGCAGCCCCACCTAACAAATTTCTGATTATTTTTAAGCTTTTATTTTTTGTATTTATGTGTTTTTAAGATCCCGTGTGCGCCTACGAGTTTAATAAAGCCAGTAGTAAGTTTGTTTTCCAATTTATTACATTTACTGTATCTGTTCCATAGTTTGTTAACATTTCGCCCTTTAAGCCTAAGATGTCTGCGGAAACCCCCTTTGCGACAAAAACTTTTTCGCCAACTTGTCGCCAAGGAAGGTGCGTCTGACACATCTGTTCCGAAAATGTTTGAATAATAAAGTTTTAGTAGAAAGGAGAACGCGCAGTTCTTTCAAATCTCAACACGTGCATCAGTTCCTTCTATTTGACTTTGCGACTTCATCTTCAATCTACAGCTATTAATTAAGTTAAGATAAACTATAAGTTTTATGATGCATTTGTATACTTGCTTCCTGTGTTCAAGACACTAAGTTTGTCTAAGTCTTATGTGTTATTAATTTGTAAGTTTTGTCTGAATTATTTAAATAAGCGCGTAGTAAGTTCCTTGTGACTTTAATCAGTGAACTTGTGTTGAATTATATAAGTGCTAAGCATTCTGACTGCGGATTTAATATAATATATTATTGTACATATTTTTGTACATATATACCGGGTGGCCATAATTAAACTGACAGTGCTCACAGTGTTCTGTAGCGCGATCTATTTGCGCTAATGACGCCACATTTTGTAGGAAGATTAAACAAGACGGGGGACGAAGGATTCCGCGAAAAAATAAATTAGTTCCAAAAGTCACCGCTAGGGGAATATCTGGCGCTGTGTAATAGAAAATAGAGTGTTAACAAATGCAAATTAATACGGAATAAAATTACCTTTTATTATGCACATTTTCTTATTTAGTTCAAGTGCAATATGGCAACAATTTTAAAAAAGCGTAAAATCTACATAAACACCGATAAAGTCTCGTGATCTGCAATCTCACGTACGCTGAGCAGAAGAAGTTCTTTATTCAAATTTCACGTTACATCCATTGGCACAGTGCCAGCTGCTTGGGTTTTAAAAGGCAATGTGTTACGTTTCGAATCAATCGGATTGAAAGTTTATGTGCAATGTCTCCTTCTTTAGTCGAGCGTGCGTTACAGGTCAAATTCTTTTACCTCAACCAGTGCAAAGCGTCAGCCGCTCTTCGTGCTTTTAGAACGCACAAAAAAAAATGCGTAAAGGTAACGGTCCTGTGTCAGTTAATGGGCTAAAAGCAATGGTTGCGACGTTTGAGAAAACAGGTTCTCTGAAGGTTTAGTCAGGCAGAGGACGAAAACCTGTACCACAGGATACAATCGAAGCAGTTGCCACGGCGATTGTCGACAGAGGACCAGACAATATTGCTGCCACCTCTAGCGCTCGTGGATTAGCTCGGAATATATATATGCCTTACAGTACGGTATGGAAAATCTTACGAAAGATTATCAACTTCTATCCGTACAAGATCAGCCGTGTACAGGAGTTACTGTACCCCGACCATGATAAGCGATTGACTTTTGCTCTCACCTTTCTTGCCAGAATGGAGGTGGATGATGCTTGGCCGTGGAAAATCTTATGGGGAGACGAGGCCCACTTTTACCTGCATGGAACTGTGAATACCCAGAACTGCCGAATTTGGGATGACAAATCACCACATGCAGTCACAGAAATTCCCTTACATTCACCAAAGGTAACTGTTTGGTGTGGGTTCACAGCGGAAATTATCGTAGGTCCATCGTACCGCCAAATATTCCCCTAGCGGTGACTTTTGGAACTAATTTATTTTTTCGCGGAATCCTTCGTCCCCCGTCTTGTTTAATCTTCCTACAAAATGTGGCGTCATTCTCGCAAATAGATCGCGCTACAGAACACTGTGAGCACTGTCAGTTTAATTATGGCCACCCGGTATATAACGGTATTATGTCATGTTACTTACTTCAAGCATGTGCTATGCTAAGACAATTGGTAATATACCCTAGTGTTAGCTTTTCTTGAATATAAAATGATATATTACTAATTTTTTATACTCTGCTTACTCAAATGTATTTCACTTTGTCAACATCAGGAAGGCCAACAGATCGTTCGTGATCGACATGTCGTGTGAAGTTTTACGATTGATGACTGTAGGATTTTATATTTTCTTATGATATCTACCTTAAGATTTAAAAATTTAGAGTTATAGTAACTGAAATGAAGGAATTTTATTAAAGTCATACTACGGAGAATGTGAACTGTCCAAAATATTTGTCACAAAAAAAACTTGAATTTTCAAACAGTCTAATTAAGGCAACAATTAATTTGCTCATGAAACTTTAGCATGGACATTTCCAATTACGATTGTACAGTTTTGTGACAGTATGTAGTTTTGTACGATCCTTACAAAACAGGGACATATTACGGAGAATGTAATGTGTCAAAAATATTTGTCACATTAGATAAACTGGGATTTTCAAACAGCAATACAGATAAGGCAACTATTAATTTGCGCAGGAAACTTTGCCATGGACATTTTCAATAACGGTTATCCAGTTTTATGTCAGTATGTAGTTTTAGGGGATACTTATGAAAGATATTATAAATTGGAAAATATTTGTGAAACCATTATTGAGAACTTCAGCCAAAAAAACGGCGAATGAAAAAAATGCAACCAGTAAGTATAATTTTTTACAACTTTTATTAAAATAAGTACATTAGGTAAGAAAACTTTTAGATGGTCAAGTATTTAATTTAATTTTAAGTGGGTCGTCCGAAAACAATTAAAAAACTTTTCACCATCTTCCCTGAGATCCATCAAGCATACATTAAACACTCCCTCCAAGTACCTTCCCTTCAAGTACCTCTCGCTGTTGTATGGATGGATCCAGTGCTTCCTTTTAATAATTCTATTTTCACGATTAACATTCTTGTATACAAAGTAAGAAAAAACAACATTTTTCTTAGATAATTGGGCGCGCGTACGATCCATCTCGGTTGGTGGCAAACGAGAGATTGCCGCTGACGCCTGTCACCGCGAAAGTGTGCACTGGAACGGCGTTCCACGCAGATCTATACTAATAAAGAGACAAGTGGAAGTCGAGAGATCACGTGACCGTAACTCATCCGGGTGGGCCAATCCTCGAAAATAAAATGGCCGACAAATATACAGGAAACGGTGTAATTTTTTTTCTCATGAAAGTACATAAATGTTACATATTTGGAAAGAGCTTCGAAAACTGACAATTTTTTCTGCGTACACTTAATCTGTTAATTCAATAGTTTTAGAGATATTTTCATTCTAAAATCACTCACTGCTGAGAAACCAAATCATCTGGTGCAGTGGTGCTGCCATCTGTCGACAGCGACGGGAATGAAAATTGAAAGGAATTTATTCACTTGAATTTAATACATTTGTAGGCTTTTTTTCTTTTGTGGGGCCCGAAGTACATAAATATGTTACACGGATGGCTTGAGCGTAGCTACGCGAAGCCCGGCTAGTTGAAAATAACGCAGCGTCCCGAGTACTTTTGCCGCAAGTGTACACCGGCTTAGTGCCGGACAATAAGAAAATTGGTCTAACTGCACTTCCTGGGTCCACGCCCTTTAGTGCAGGCTTGTGCGAAGTACATTGCTGATATGGTCTTGGGGCTGCTGTGTACTAACCCCATTGGATTCGCAAACCTCAATGCTAACCTATGGAGAAAAGTGTGTACTATTGACAGCTACATAAATGCTCATAATCCAATAAAAATGGTATTTTCAAATAGCCCGAACTTCTCTGCACCTTGCAACAGGATTCATTTTGTAAATTTCACCCTCCAAAGGAATTTGGGAGCGTTCAAACCATACTATGCCAGATTTTTTACCCGAAAAATTTAAATTTTAAAATATTAGTATAATTTAAAAACACGAAAAATGCCCCAATGTGTAAAATTTCTTTCTCTATTACTGAGTACAGTTTTTTTAAAAATCTTTAGATCTAAGTCGGCAATGCTTGGACATATTTTCTTCTTAGGATAACATTGAGGTAAGCGAATCCAATAGGGTTAGTACACAGAGGCTTTAATAATTTGCTTTACTAAAGCATTTTGCCTAAAATAAAAACCTGAATGAAATTAGTAAAAAATTAGTTTTCCCCGGAAATATATTTTGCCTGCTAGCAAATTTATCAGGGATTGCAACTTCCTGTATATCATAGTCTATTATTCTCTGGATTATACGAATTGAAATCCCAGAATTTTGCTCATATTAGAGTACTTTGCGGGTAAATCTATTATAACTGATTGTAGTTTGCGATTAAATCAATGTTAAGCTAAACGTAATTTATCCACATACATGAACACAAATCATTCTAGACATAGACATAGACCTAGACATGGTACATTAACGAGACACCAGAGAGCAGGGCTCCATATCCTCGGTATGGATAATTTTTCGTGGCTATATTTCCGTTCTCAGGATTAAAAGAAAAGTTTTGACTTGAAAGATAGAATAATAAAAATAAAAATAATAATTAAAATAATAATAAAAATAAAAAATAAATAAATAAAAATAAATAATACTGATACTAGTAAAAAATAAATAAGTAAAAATAAATAATTTGACAACTATTAAATGTGTCAGGTTTAAATAAAAAAAATTACGGTAGCAGACGATTAAGCAAAAATCAGTAAGAATAGTTTTGAGGTCGATCCATAAAAAAAAAAAAAAAACAGGTCAGAACCAGAAGCAACGGCAAATGTAAATTAGAATTTATAAGAGGTTGGAGGTAGAGTTAAGAAAGGGGAAGGAGATCCAGGGTGAATAATCAAAGTGGCCTTAGGACGCCTAAAGGATTCCCTTGGGTTGTAGTCGGGGAGGTTAGCAATTTCTTCGTTGTCTATTGAATTTAATCTATTGTAGAAGTTAGATGCGAGATCTTTAATGTGTTGCCGAATGGGTTCAATTCTCAGATCCTTGTGGATAAGTACGTTTTTAAGGTACCAGGGCGCCCTCCTTATACCGCGGAGTGCTTTATTTTTAATTGTCTGCAATCGTTGGATATGGGTATCAGCCGCTGCACAAATCATTAGCATTTATAGCTTTCAAAAATTGGTGTTCAGCGGAAGAAAGAAAAACATTTTTTAATTTATTTTCGTGTTGTACTAATAAAGGGCTTGATTTGTCTCTGGAAGTAACAAAATTTATATCTCTAAATTCAATCAGCTTAGGAATTCGAAAAAAAAAATTGCTTTACAAACTGTTCCAAAAGTATGAAAAAATTATTATATCAACTAAAAAAATAGTTTAAATGACCTACGAAAGTCAGATGGATTTTCTTCGAAGTATCAATGTTGCAGTCGTGACGAAATATTTCAAAAAATAAATTGTTAGGCAAAGATGTATATTTTCTATGACCCAAGTTTGAAGATCCCGCGGGAAATATCTGATTTTTGCCTCTTCTACCCCAGTTGAGAAAATCATGTGAGTGTCGAGCATTCTTTGAATTTTTTTTATCGACATCATTTTGAATTCGAGTTTAAATTTGAATCCTGTATGTTTCTTACGTCTGTGTTATGAGCTTACCGCTGGGAAACTCGAAGCTTATACAATACTGATATTGTACTATCGTGTATTCTAGCTATTACCCTTTTTGCTACAGGAAAAGTTTAGAGTACACACTTTAGTTTCATTTAAATAAAACAAAGACGGGAGATATACTTTATGTTGACATGTGATTTTTTTCGCTGGATATTTTAAAACTTTCTTCCAGGAGTGTCTTTCCCATCGAACGAAATTTTAACTGGAAAATGTGATTTCGGGTTTTACCCAGCTCTCAATTTAGGATATACAGGGTGTTTTTAATTAAAGTTCCACTTTGAAATGGTCATAAAAGGAAAACTACTGGTCCAAATGTTATCAAATTTGGTAATAGTTTAAGGGAGGTCATTGGAATTTCTTTTCCGCCAAAAAAAAGAGGTTCAAAAACTCACCACCTGGAGGGAAATAGCGCTGTATACAATATTGTTAAACGAAATAAGACATGAATACATCGGTTTTAAATGTGTTTAATCGTTTCTGAAAAGTCACTTCAAACTTTGCCGTTATTTTCCTCAAACCTTGCGGTGTCATTGGCCCTCGGCGTATTCCTCTTACTGAACGATACTTTTGCAAAACACGCTGTTCATTGCTATCGCATTCATAATAACATTTAACTAGAAAAGAACGTTCTTGCATGGTTAGAGACATTGTCGATTCGTAACAATGAGAACTCTGACAAACAGGCTCACTTTTATCTGGAAAATCAAATGACGTGTAAAGCGCATCTGCATAAATCATTTGCTTCTTCCTGCCGTAAGCCAATTACAAGCCATTGTGGTTTTGCATAACCCCACAAACAGTTTCGTTTTAGAAACGATTAAAAACATTTTAAACCCATATCTTCATGTCTTAGGGCCGAATTCAGGCTTCAAAATTCACAAATTAGCGATCCGCAAGAAAACGATTTCCGGAATGCGCACACTTTAAATGGTAATTTTGTTTAGGTCAATGTTTCTTAAGGGTATACAAAATGTTAAACCCATGTAACAAAATATTAAGTTAGATTCCGACCCTTATTTCGTTTAACAATATTGCATACAGCGCCATTTCCATCCTGGTGGTGAGTTTTTGCACTTTTTTTTTGGCGGAAAAGAAATTCCCATGATCTCCTTTAAACTACTGTATTACCAAGTTTGATAACATTTGGTCCAGTGGTCTTCCTTTTATGACCATTTCAAAGTGGAACTTTAATTATAACCACCCTGTATATGTATATTTTTTACTTTAGCGTACTTTCTTCAGTTCACGACGGATAAGTTATTGAAAACGTACGGATTTCAGTTTCGAATAGTCATACAAAAGTTACAATGAAAGAAGGATTGATTCTGTGAAGTTTGTCAAAAGATCGGTTTCTGATGCTTTATATTGACGTTGGTACTTAAAAGTATCGGATTATACGTATCTCACCGAACTGTGACATATATTCTCGCATTTTTTCATGATATGCGAATGCTTTGTTTGAGTACTTATCAGTTATTTTCTCCCAAAACCTACAACATACACAACGACATTTTCAAAGACTGTTCAGACTGTATCGCATTGTATTTAAGGCAAAATAAAACAGATCAAATTATCATAAAGTTTTAAGATTTCTATGAATATTTCGGACAATATAGTGAAACTGGGAAATGCGATCTGTTAAAGATCTGTTTTATAAGTTCTGGGAATTCAATTGGCCGTTGTCAATTAACAGCGGTACATATCACCAAGTTCTAGGCATGTGTTATTTGTTGTTTGCCAATGCAGGGACACTTGTCAATTAAGATATTCGGACTTTAACCGCGAGAATCGTTGGTTGCTTTTTCAAAGTGGGCACCGTATAGGTGAAACAATACAACCCCCTCGTTGAAATTCCTGTTCGTTCCGTAATGGTATAGTACAGAGGTTTTCAACTTGGCGAAATTCTTCTCTTGGGGATAATTTTAGGGTTTACAACTACAGTACAACCTCCCAAATAAGGAATCACTCAGAACACGGAAATTCCAGATTTGGGAATTTTCCGGATTTGAGGTTTTTTTAAAATAACACTACAAAATTTTTGGAAAAAAAATAAACACACTTAAAAAAACATGTAAAATGGTTAAATTATTAAATTAACCTTAATACAGAACGTATAATTATATTATAATTTAAACATTTCAGTCAATAATATCTGTTCATTTAGTTACGGCTTATTAGAAATTATTTTTTTCTCCCCCCCCTCATTAACCCCCCCCCTTTTTAACCCCCTCTCATTCCCAATACACGGTGCCGCAGCCGCTATAATGTTTTGGCTGTATTTTTTAGATTTTCGCCAAAGTGGCGATAAAATGCCAAACGTGGATTGTGTTTGTTAATTTTTTTTTTTCAGTTAGCCATACATTGCTCCCGATTTTATAATTAGCAGCCAATCAGAGCTTGTGATTTACTGATTCGATTTTTTTCTGCTGTTGAAGTTTATATTCTCTCAATATTTTATAGCAAATTTCTTTTCCAGCTGCAATGTAACCGCCACCTTGGTGACGTCTCCTATCGCCAACTTGGCGATGAGAGACGTCACCAAGATGGCAGTTCCACCGCAGCGTAATACATGGGCACAGTGTATTGGGAATTAACCAATGAGTTTATAAGGTCTAGCGTTGACATTCTTTCGTTTTCGGGGCATTCTGAATCACTTTCACGATCGCTGTCATCATAACCTTTGTTATTTACCACACTATCAATAATTTCAGAATCGCTCAAAGAACCGACGATCGGCACATTTCCGTCGATGTCTAAAACTTTCCGATTTTTCTAAGTTAATGTTGGCTTTATTTGCACATTCAACTAATTCTGCTATTTCAGCTTCTTTCCTGACACTTGAAATCGCCCTCAAAATCGCCGCTGTCACTTCCTTGAAAGGAAACGCGTTTTTTTTACCGATCATTTTGGTAGCGACATCTATCGGTAAAATGGAAAAGTAAAATTAGCCATTTATTAAAACGTTCCGAATTTGGGAGATTACTGTATTCTGATATGTACTGTATTCTGAAAAGTAGAATGTTATTGTTTATAGTGTCCCCTGGCCGGAAGTATTTCAGACCAGGTCCATATGAGCTAGCGGGCGATGGGGTGATGCTCCAGTTTATAATGGCAAGACAAGGGTAGGAGTCCGATTTAGCCATGTGCCAATATTGACCCCGCATCTCCTGGGATGACATTTTGGGTGTTAACGTACAATTTCCCACCATGTCTGACATCATAGAGGGACTTTCCGGTCTACAGATTTAAGGTCCACATACCCTTCTTAGACAAGAAGGTATATAATGTCGTGGTTCGAAAAAGCAGTGGTTCGAAGGCTACATTTATGCTCTTTCCGAAGAGAAATATGCATACTTCGTTATCCAAAAACGATGTGAGAGTCATGGTTTTGTGATACCTAAAGCGTCGATAGGTAATATCTTCAACAAGAAAGGAATAAAACGTCAAATTGGAGCCTCAAGTGGGACATAAAATTCCAAACAAGTATCCAAAGAAAAAACGGACATGTTCGACTATTGCAAAGGTACGTTGTTTAATGTTAAAAGAAAATCCCCCTAGTCAAAGGACAGTTGCAAAATCATTAAAATGCTCGGTGTCCACTGTAAACAAAATGATAAACGTTGATTTAAATCTTAAGAAAGCGAAAAAAACGCAATGTGCATCGTCTTCTTCCAAATCATATCGCTGAACGCAGGACACGATGCAGAATTCTATATGAGAAACACTTATCCAAAGAAAAATGGAAATCAATTGTCACTATAGATGAATCATGGGTGTATTTAAATGATTGCAACAAATAAAGAGCCATTTATTATAAAAGTGGAGAAAAAAATTTTAGTACATGGTTCAAAGAATCGAAAGAAAGTTTTTCTAAGGGATTCATGATTGTTGCTGGTTTTTCTTATAATGGCAAGTTAAAAATAAAGAGAGTGGAATAAAATGTCAAGATTAACTCCAAATACTATCAGGAATATATTTTATAGCCAATTTTTCTGAATGAAATACCATCGCTTTACGCACAGTGCCATCAATCTGTGAGACTCCATAAGGACAAAGCTAGCAGTCACACATCAAAATCCACTGTAAATTTCCTAAAAGAAATGGAACAAAAAACTGGTATCAAGGCCATACCCTTCACTGATATCCCTACTAAATCTCTCTATGTATCACCTATGGATTTTTGTGCATTCGGACTTTTAAAAACTGCATTATACAAACGTCGTCCCCAAACCCTTACAAGACTCTGGAAAGCTGTTCATTAGGAATGGGATAGAATATCTCTTCTGACACTTCAAAAGGCATTATTATCCATGAAATTGCGGTGTCGAAAGATAGTTCAGAATAAGGGAGGTCAAATAGAACATTTAAAACACAAGAATTGTATGTAATTTAGTTTTGTGAATACAATATACATTGTCTAAAAAATGCGTGAACAGCCTCTGTAGTGTAGGGGCGCACTAAGAAAGATTTTTGAAAGATTCTTCTTAGATTTTTTTAAATTAAATTTTTCAGCTGTTTTAGTAACTTTTTTTAAGTTTACATTCAAACTAATGATTTGAGAGTTATAAAATTTATTTCATGAGAAAGATCATACAAATTCCTTTAAGATAAAGATCTTTTTCGAATCTTTACCTCCATTTTTGGTGAATTTCTAAAGATAAGTTTTTAGAATTTAATTTATTAAATGCTAATCACGTGATTTCTTTTTCTGGTACTTTAAATAAACTTATCATCACGTCCATAACAATGAAATAGACAAAAAAATATTTTTTCCCTTGCTAATGCGGTAGACGATTGGACATTATCCAAAAAATATTAAAATACAGTAAAAGCTATGTTCCTCAAACTGTACTATATTAATGTACTATATTCTTTAGTATGTCCTACTAGATTTAATTTGAATATTTTCTTCTACATTATTTTATCTATAAAAATATCTCTTACGATTTTTTTATAAATTTTTTGTTTGTTTGTTTGTTTTTTAACATCAATTGTATACATTGATCGTCCTATTTATTATACATACATATATATAAATATATATATATATATATATATATATATATATATATATATATTTATTTATTTTATTTGGCATTAATTGCATACATTGACCGTTGTATTTAATTTGAATGTACTCCGCAACGAAGTGCGGGTTTTCAGCTATTAAACCTATATTTTTCTCTTCAAATTAAGATTATACGCGAAAAATCGCAATTTTTCACAGCAAAACCGTTAGTGATAGTTTCCCTTTTTATCCTAGAATGCGCTTGGCTGTTTGGAGAGCAAACATTTCAAGGAGAACGAAATTCAATTTACATTTTGTTTTACCTATCGGTCTAAAGAAAATAATTGCTTTTATCAAAGATATTTGATAAAACGTGAGGAGAAAGTATTCGTCTTAGTATTTTTCTTTTTCGAAAATGTTTCCTGGGTAATTTATTTTGAAAGTGGATGTTGCTAACAGCTATATTAGTGTTATCCATACCATTGTATGATGCTATTTTCATTTAACTTGTCTTGCATATAATAATGGAAATTTGAAAATTATCGGTATTGTTTTATAGAGTACTTGTTAATGATATTATTAACCGAAAGTGCTAAGCTCACCGAAAAGAATGTTTTCACTCGAGGAACCATTAATTTTTAAAAGTATAAATATTCCTCATAGTTAGCGGCCATGAGCCGTCGGTAATAAGATTAAAAATTAATCTATATACACGTATATTGAAGTTTGTCGGAAAGAATGAATTTATAATATAGTTTATGGTATTTTAGACAGTCAACTATTTACTCCTAGAAGTATCATAAAATAAATTTTGTACTTTAGTTCTAGATATCATAAGAAGCTTTTTTATATCAATTTTTCATTAAATATTCAGCTGAAGCTTCCAAAGGGAACGTTTGCAGCTGCATGATTATCTCTTTTACATACATAAAAGGTCATTTAACTAACTGAATACCCGTTCTTTACGACGGAATACATTACTACCATCGATTAAATAATTTGGTTTATTTAATTTAACTTATCAGTAAATAGTTTATCAGTAGAGAGTTGTCATTCATCTGAGAAGTTAATCCTAATATTTAATTGCAGTGATACGATAATAAATATGAGTTTTAGATTTTTTTTTGCGGGAGAGGGAGGGTATTTAAGCCCTATTTTAGCACTCTTAAAGGTTGAATTTTAAAAATATACATTCTTTCTGACCAAAACTGGGCATTAGAGGAACACAAGACAAAATTTCAGCTTTTTAGGCCTTCTGGTTACAGACATACAACGATCAGTTAGTCAGTCACTCTGTGTTTTTTAGGGAGGGGAGTTAATCCCTTTAAACCATCTTAAAAGTTTACCATCAAATGGTTGCAAAATAAATAGAGATAATAAAAACTGATGCATATTCTGTCAGATAACCTATATTCAAACTGTGGGCGCAACCTACGCTGTCGTATTGTTTCCCTGGAGGGGAGATCCGTGTAATATGGACCCCCTACGCAAGTATGCTCAAAAAACTTAAATTATTAAAAAAAAGATTTAATTTGTTAGCTGCTCATTACAATTCTATAGCTCCATGGTTTAAACTTGGTAAAGTACTCTGGTAACTATTAATAATTGCTGGAAATATTTTTTTATTTTCGTGTCAGTGGTCCATATTACACATACGTTCGTGTAATATGGACCAAACGTATGTGTAATATGGACCGCTGACACGAGAATAAAAAGCATGTTATGGAATGAAATACGGAGGCAAAAATCTGTGCTTTTAGTAAATTCATTCCAAGTACAGCAATCATCACAATAATAGTGTATCGGGTTGTTTATGTTGGCGCAATGCACCCATGAGCAGCATTTCCCGCAGCTGATCCAGTCTTCCTCCACACTCTCCCGCAGAATGCGCATAAATTAAACGGTTCGTTAACTTGATTCGCAACTGTCTCATGGCCGGAGGTTCCAAAGGCTGTATTCGATGGGCAGTATGCGAAGGAAGTGATAGTATGATCACCCCTGCTTCTGTGGCCAATTCTATATCCTCGAGATTTTGAGTGTGGGACACATGTCCATCGAGAATTAACAAAAGCTTCCTGTTATTGCCAGGTTTAGCGAAACAAATGAAGTGTTTCATCCATTCACTGAAGAGCTCGATCGTCATCCAACCTTTATCCTGGCATTTGAAAAGAGTTCCTGGAGGAGCCCCTTGTTACGTCTTGGCCCTTTTCGGGGAAAAAGGGGCCACCCAAGCAAAAGCCCAGCCCTTTGCGAATTCTTCCCGATTCCAAGAAACCATCGTGGGTCGCTCCTGCAACGCCCCCCCCCATCCCGGGCCAGCTGGCTGAAAGAGACGCAGAGAGTTTTTGAGAAGCAAGGAGAGAAGTAGCTGGATATTGAGCCTCGAATTTGTCCGTCGAATACGGTGCGGGAATGCGCCGTTGCGGACCGAAGGCCTGAAAATTCCTCTCTCGGCTCCCGATTTTGCAAGTGGAGATACATCTCTGTTGATGTAAACGATATTTTGGTTCCTATAGAACCTCTCATATGCAGAGGAGCCTAGACTCTCTGTCTTGTACATAGTGTAAAGTTTTATGTGACTAATACAAGCTCTGTGTCATTTAATAGTCTCTCGTGTGTCTTCTTTTTCCACCGAGGACGTTACACCCTGCTTCCAGCTTCGGCTTCCATCGCTTACGGGGAAACACCGCCATCGGTGGGATGAAGTGACCAGCAGCACTCGTTGTGCAGACAAATAGGACGATCTTTCCCTTCTCTGTAGATGTCGATCCAACGTGCCTACAACGTGTAACATGGACCAGTGGTCCATATTAAACAACAGCGCATGGTTCATGTTACACCAATGGGCGAAGCAACGTTGTTTCCAATCACATATCGCTGTGCAAAATTGTGCGCATAAAACACATGTATGAATTGTTAAGAAAATAAGTAAATTTGCTAATATTAACGTGAAAATTATATTAAAATTATCTAATAGCAGAAAGTAATACTTTCATTTTAACATATCAGTTACATCAATGATCATATAAACCAAAAACACAATTTCATAATCGTCCAAATGAAGGGACACACGTCTACAAGTCACCTCCTGCTTTGGATAACACTAATATTCACTAAAGGCAATGGGATGATTCTGCTATCTAGTTGTGAACAGATAAATTTCCACATGGTCCATATTACACGATGGTCCATAATACACGGAACTCCCGTATATCGATCCTTTTTCGTGCATGTATATAAAGCCAAGATTACCAACAGAAATATAACAATTGCATAATGTGACGCAAAAAAGCATTACAGATTTGAACTCTTCGCTCTTCGAATATTCACCAATATTAACTTTCCCTACCATATTACTTCTGTTGACGACTTGTGATCCGACCATAACACCATTACTCTAAATTTGCACACCAATATCCCCCTGTCTTCCATTCTCACTCCTCATTTTATTAATTGGAATAATTACACTAGTAATATATTTAATTCTCCCCTAAACATTGAGCACATTAATAGTAAAATTGATATTGATAATCCTGTTACCTCCATCACTGATATCCTCAATAGTGCCCTCAGCTCAGCCAAGTCTCACACCCTACCTAATAATTACAATAAGCTCCACTTTCATATCAAGCACTTAATTAAAAATAAGAATAATGTTAGGAAAATTTGGCAGCGTACAGGCGTACGCTGCCGTCTGTTCGTAGTGAGTTCTATAGACTAAATGCTAAAATAAAACTTGAAATTAGTAAAACACAAAAATAAAAAAATGGACTGATTTTATAGGGTCATTCGCACCAACTGACCTCTGGACATATCTTAAACGCGCCAAAAAAACCCTTCATCCCCCCCCCTCCCAGTGGCGTAGCGAGGGAGAGGCAAGGGGGTCCATCATGCCCCGGGCACCACACTCGCAGAGGGACGCCAAATGGTCACCAAGACCATGGGGGGGGGGCGCCAAAATGGTATCGTGCCCCGGGCGTCAGTTATGCTCGATACGTCACTGCCACTTCCCTCACCTCAACACACCATCTGGCATTCTCACGAGTGACTCCGACAAAATTGAGGCCTTGGCAGACAATTACGGAAATCAGTGCTATCCTCACCCCAACGTTTTCTGTCCCAATACAACTGTTGATTTTAACGATATTGTTGGAAAATTTTTAAGTAATACACTCTCTATCATCAATAATGATCCTCTCGAACCTACCACCCCAGCAGAAATTGGCACTTTATGAGAAGTTTTATGATGTGATTTTGTTTACAAATTATATGGTTAACCATCACAAAAAAATTCAAAATTTTATAAAATTTTGAAATTTTGAATTTTCAAAAGAAAAAAAATTATTTATTGAGTTATAACTCAATAAATATTTTTTTTTCGTTAAATGTGGGTTTACAACGATTCCCACTTTGTTCGAGAGGAATGTAGAACGTTTGATCTCCAGAAATCCTCCTGAAGTACCCCCAAAACAATTTGCTGTCTGCTCTTAAATCGCCCTACAGTCTATGAAAAACACCTTTTGAGGGCCTTCCTAATAATACGGGATGCACTCTTAAAATCCTTTTATGTCTGCGTTACTTTTTTTAAGTAACAGAAGCAAGCACAAATCATCTTCTTCACTTGACGAAGACATCTTGAATATAAAAAAAGGAATGAAATCATGACAAAGCACACGGAAGCTAGGCGGGGCCACTGCTGTGACTAGCACGTGCGTATGTTCTGTAGCTTGCGTTCGCCACTCGAGTGGCTATGTGTAATAAGGCCCTGAAATAAAAGTTAATTCTCTGTCACATTTCATTAAGGGTATGTGACGAAGGCTCTTGAAATGTGATCATTTATGTTTGCAAATTTGGATGATACGCGCAAAGCATCATATAAAGTAATATTCCAAGTTATGCGTAAGGCGTCGTACATCAGATTTAAAGGATATAGCATCCGTGTGTGTACTTCTGATATGAATAGTTATCTTTGCTCGCATTTTTTTCATCAAAACAATTTTATTTCTGGGAAAGTATTTATATACATATTCAAGAATTGTAATTCCATATATTTTTGTTGCATGAAAAGTGGTGTCTTAAAAAAATTCGTGAGTTTGTTATTTTTTTACGTTTTCATTTTCAAAAATTATCAAAATGAATGATTTGATAAAATAAAACAAAATCGTCAGATAAAAGCAGTACGTAGGGAGTTCTGATTTCCCAATCTCTTTAAATAACGTTTTCAATAAGATTTTGAAGTGTTAAGAACATTTGGAAGCCTCTTTAATCAAGAGATAGTCTGGAACCATTCTTTATCTGGAATCTGCATCATATCACGATTTTCAGAATTGTCATTTCGACACGTTGAAGGTTTTCTTTATAGAGGACGATTCAGCTATCTGTTTTCTATTTCTATTTCGTATTTTTTTAAAATCATTTATTCGTCGTTCAATTGCTCTTCATTTCTTTTCGTTTGAATTAGCCATGCCCCATCCCAAGATTTTTGAGAATTTCTAAACATCCAGAATGTGTTAAATTAAATGTTAATAGAAGATTTAAAGGTCCAACATGATTTTTTAGCCCTATTGTAGAATATTGAGGATAATCTTTTTCAAATACCGAATTAGTACTCATATGACTATGACGTCAATAGTCTATTTTAAAAAAATTATTTTTGAGGTATTTCTTATAGAGGGAGACTAGGATTTAGAACGGCACATTCGTGTCACGTGGTCTGATTTTAAACATTCTTCATTGAAAAAAATATTCATTGGAGACTAGAGTTAAAAAAAATCATCAATATAAAAAAATACACTATTAAGGGACTGTTATCCTAAAATCTCCTACACTGAAATAAGCAGCTCATAATCACGTCAAAATGACGCATTTTTAGTTACAAATATAGATTAGAAGTTTGGATAGAATTATGATAGGGCAGTTTGCGGATGAAAATAAAGATGGACTCCTCCTTAAAACCTGTAAAATAGAATTAACGGTTCAGGGACTACTATCGTAAAATCCCCAACACTTTTTTCAAATAAGCGTTTTATAAGCACGTCAAAATGGCTCAATTTTAGTTCGAAATACGTATTGGTAGTCTGGATAGAATTATAATAGGAGAAATTGCATGAGAAAATAAATGGGAGGGGTAAATTAAAACTCCTACTTAAAACCTGCAAAATAGAATTTAATAAATTTCTAGCTTATGTCACCAAAAATTTCGTATTTGAGATTAAATACATCTTGATTAGGTATAACTTTCAAATTTTATATTCAACTGCGAGAAATAAAAAGCGTTGGAATCTTAGTGAAATATCTCATTTTCTCTATCATACACATACATTTGAAACAATAAATTGGAATAGATAAAAAATGCACACTTCCAAAAGCAGTCTGTATTTCTTCAAGTTCGAGATATATATTCGATTTCAATTTTTATTGCGCTCGTCTCAAGTGAGCATCTATTCGACTATTTTTTTCAACTTTTTCCAGCGTTTTTGAATTCCAATTTGGAAACGAATCTGCTTTTGGTTATAGTCTTACTGGAGGTAGATATTTAGATAAAATTGACTTTGACACAGAATGTGACACTTTTAGAGCTTGTTTTATTTCGAAGGGAAGTTGCGTGTTATATTTTTAAAACTTGAACTAAAATGTCGAAATAGTTCTTTTTGTTAGAATGCGTTTCCGTGAGTATTTTTATACTTAGAAAAATTGCATTTTTGAGGTAAAAAAAATTGTGGTTGAAGAGTATGTAAGGAGTTTTAGATATATAAGATTGTTTTTCCTATACACTGAATTAAACACTTGATCAGAATATTTCAAATAGAACTTAATAGATATTTCATAATTAAAAGTAATGCAGAATAGCATGCTATTTCATTCTTTGATCGATCAACACCAAGACTATCTCTCCGATTTCAGCTAAATCCTCAGCCACGGTGCATCCTTTTAATAATCCTGCCATCTTAAACAGTTGTCTAACGTTGTCTTTTTATACGCACACAATATATATATATATATATGTGTGTGTGTGTGTGTGTGTGTGTGTGAGTTTGTGTTGGCAACACCAGTGGACTCAACTGGAACTTGTTGACTGAGAAAGAACACTGAGCGGATGTTTTCCGCAAGATTTGTGAAGATAATATGATTTTTACGTGTCCCATTTGGCTTATCCAACAGCCCCTGTGTTTTTCAACGATATGTTCTCAGTTTTTAGAAATCTCATTCGCGAAATATTCTTATTGTTTACATGGACGATCTTCTCATACCATATAATGACTAAGTCGAAGGTCTACAAAAATTACTTCTAGTTCTCCAAACAGCTGTAGACTACGGCTTTGAATTGAACTTAAAAAAGTGTCAATTTGTACAGCGAAAGATAGAATTTCTTGGTTACATTATCGACATCGAAGTAGTTAAACCCTCACCCACCAAGACACAATCTGTTCAAAAATTCCCACAACCTAAAACCTATAAACAAGTTCAAAGTTTTCTTGGATTAACAAGTTATTTCAGAAAGTTTATTCCAAATAATGCGCTGATTGGTAGACCATTAAGTGACCTCCTTCGGGATAATGTAGAATTTAATTTTTGCCCTGAACAAATAGCAGCTTTTCAACAACTGAAATTTTTTTTTCTCAAAACCCAGTTCTTCATGTTTTTTAACAGGGATACCCATTAGAACTCTACACTTATGCCAGCTCTTTAAGTCTTGGCGCTATGCTCTTGCAACAATCAGATGATGGACAGTTAAATCCTATTCATTATTTTAGCCGTAAAACTACAGTTCAACAAGAAAAAATCATAGTTATGAACTGAAAGTTCTCACCGTCATTGAGACGCTAAAGAAATTTCGAAACTACTTGTTAGGAACAAAATTTTAAATTATCACGGATTGTGATGCTTTCCAAAAACGATACACAAAAATGACCTACCAGCTAAAATTCCTCAATGGGCATAGATGTTAGAGGACTTTGATTATGAAGTTTGTCATCGACCAGGTAGACAGCTGAAACATGTTGACGCTTTAAGTCGTAACCCCATTCTTGTAATTACCTCAAATGATATCACTCAAAAGGTGAAAAATGCCCAAGATCAGGATGAATTTATATCTCAAATTAAATCTATGGTTCAATCTACACCTTCCGACGAATTTTTTGTTAAAAATGGAATTCTTTATAAACTTCATCAGGATGCCGAACTTTTAGTAGTCCCACAAATGATGCAGAAATAAATATTGATAAACGCCCATTCACAAGCTCATTTTTCTTCACAAAAAACCGAATTAATTGTTTCTCGCGAATTTTTCAACCCTCAACTTAAGTAATTAGTTCAAGAAATTATTTCAAATTGCATTTCTTGCATTTTGTCCTTGAGAAAATCAGCAAAACAGGAAGGATTGCTTCACCCCATTCCAAAAGGTGATGCACCCCTTGAATGTTACCATTGCGACTTTTTAGGACCTTTTCCATCGACAATAAAATGTTATAAGTATCTTTTTACAGTAATTGATGCCTTTTCCAAATTTGTATGGATCTATCCCGTGAAGTCCACTTCTACAAAAGATGCCTTAGACAAATTATCCTTGCAACAAACTACATTTGGCAACCTTTCAAAAATCATTACAGACAAAGGTAGCGCATTCACATCTTCAGAATTTCAAAGTTACTGCCAGGAACAGTCAATTGAACACATTTCAATAACAACAGGTGTACCACGTGGCAACCGTCAAGTTGAGCGCATTCGTGGCACAATTATTCGCGTTTTAACTATGTTAGCTATAGATGAACCTGAAAATTGGTTTAAATACGTCCCGCGATTGCAACGTATCTTAAATAGTACCACCACACGCAGTACAAAATTCACACCTTTTCAACTTTTAATTGCTGTTAAAATGAAACAACACGAAGATCTACAGATTAAACAACTTCTTGACGAGGAACACCACTAAAGAATTCTTGATGACAAAGAAGCGTTACGTAGTGAAGCTAAACAACATATCCTCCTTTTACAGGAACAAAACATACGACAATATAACAAACGGCGTAAACCAACTTGTAAATGCAAGATCGGTGACAAAGTGGCAATACAACGAACTCAACTTGGAACTGGATTAAAGCTCCAACCAAAGTTCTTCGGACCATACGAGATCACGAACATCAACCCCAACGATCGTTACGAAGTTCGAAAGTTAGGACATCACGAAGGTCCAACCATAACGTGAACTGCAGCAGATAAAATGAAGCAGTGGTGCAGACACTGAACACCCATACCAATGTGATGAGCATTGCTTGGTTTAAAAAAAAATTCCCTTTTTCTGCTTGTTTTTTCTTTATATTTTCAGACTTATTGTTTACTCAACCCAGCCGCGGACGTCTGGAACTTCAGGATGGCCGTGTGAGTTTGCTTTGGCAACACCAGTGGACTCAACTGGAACTTCCACTTTTGACTGAGAAAGAACACTGAGCGGATGTGTTCCGCAAGCTTCGGATGCTGCGCAGATTAGCTCTGTTGATGCTTTTCGTGTGTTTTTATTTCATCCAGATTAGTGTTAGTCCTGTTTCGTAAATATTGACTCGTTTCATTAAATATTTAAAATGATTAACGTCTAATACTTCACTTCTAAAGGAGAGAGTGCTAACTCCATCCTATATATATATATATATATATATATATATGCGCGCGTGTGTGTGTGTGTGTAGAAAATTTATTTGTAAGAGATGGAGTCTTCGACCTGATCGAATTTTATTCCGTTGGGCTTAAGCGTCCAATAGGAAAGCTTTGCGCGCGCGTGACGTCACCTTTTCGGGGAGAGCATTTGGAGCTCACAATCAGACCCCCGCGTCACATGGACGAAGAAAGTCGTGCCTTTTTCCCTGCTTCGCATTTTTATCGAATTCGCTAAGCGAATTGGGATGTTTCGGAGTCCCCATCTCACAGGTGAACCATGCTCTGTAGTGAAACCTTAATTTACCTCCCTCGTAAATTTGTAAATTGTAAATAGCGTAATGTCTTTTCTTTATGTGTTTAATAGCAAATAAAATGTTAGTTTAGATATTAATCTTTTTATACTTTTCGTATAATTCTTTCCGTAAAGTTACTTACTCCTAGACGCCGTCCTACATATTTATATATATACAGGTGGTTATCGAAATAATGGAAACACTAAGAAACATCATGTAAACCTTCATTAACACGGCGCAGAATAGCCTTTGTCTTTTAATACCACCTGATTTACCTTGGAATTGGATTATACAAGTCATAAATAGTGGTTAAGAATATATTTTACTATTTTTCAGGGAAAAATCATGAAAGTTCCTGTAGAGAGGCTGCGGTGGATATCGATACCAAGCTCTATCCGCTTATACAGATCACAGTGGTTGGATGATATATAGTCGGGGGAATTGTGCAGGGCAAGATATGATATTTGACTTCTTTTTCATGCTCTTCAAACCAATACTTATTAGATTTAGCTGTATGTATAGTGGGATTATCATGCTGGAGAAAGCCAACTCCTGTAAGAAACAGTGTTTGCCCCATAGGATGGATCTGGTTGGCTAAAATTTCGACATAGTCCTTCCCATTCTAACTCCCTTTTAGGGTCACAATAGGGCCTGAAGAAAACCACGAGATACCATCCGAAACCCTGATAGATCTACCTCCATGATCGACAGTTGAGATGAGACAGCCAGAATCCTACGCTTGTGTAGGTGTTCTCAAGATTTACGTACTTCCTCTTGCAAGGAACAGTGTGAACAATGATTTGTCGGGCAAAATGCCGTTTTTGTTCATATTACTCGATTAGGATTTGCGCTCGTGGCACCATTGTGGGCGATATTTTGTATTGGCCTCTATTACAAGTGGCTTGGTAATAGCCATTCTTCCGTAAATGATTTGTTTGTGAAGTTCCCTTCTACCTCTAATGGTTGATACCGGAACCTGCAGATGCAGATTGACCTCTTTGGTCAATTTGGTTGCAGTTGTTTTCTTTCTTCATGTCGCAATCCGCTTCAATACCTCGTCCATCTCTTTCACTCAGCTCTCCCTTTCGTCCAATATTCTGTTTGGCAAACGATGTTTTTCTGTGCACTCTGTATGCTATCATGAATTTCAATACCATAGCTCGAAAAACAACCCATTAACCTGGGAGTTGCAGTAACAGATACTCCAATTTAAACGAGTTCCAAAAATTTGCCATTTTCGCAAGGTCTGCAAGGTTTGACATTTTCTGCTGTTCCCCCCAAAAACACGATTATTTGGGACGTGATGGTAAGGCGATGGCAACTAACCAGGAAAGTTGTCGATTTAGACTGACAGCTGGAGACAATTTGGCAAGAAACACCGCAGGACAGCATCCGGGAAATTTATCAGTCTATGCCACGCCGTGTGGCCGCTTGCATACAGGCCAGAGGTGGACCAACGCCGTATTTACTTCTTCAGTTTGTAATGATCAAAATCTTATCAAATAAATCATTCAATGGTTCTAAAAATTTAAGGGGACAGTGGACCTTCAAACCCAACTTTTTTTTGTTTTGAATGGATTTGCTTGAAATTTGAATATTTGATTAGTACCATAGATATGTAAGCTAGTTGAAAATTGGCGTATTTCGGCTGTCTCCGTAAAAACCCACTTTTTCCCCTCCAAAATTTTATCTACTATATAATAACAGATGAAGGTAAACAAATGTTAGTGTGCCAGTCAGCAGACACGGGGACGGGCTAATCTCGCGAACCGAGCATAGCAGGATATCGCGACTGGTACCGATGGACGCGGACGGACGAGACGCGTGCACTGGTGCCATCCTCAACTTTCAAAACTTTAAACTTTTTGAATTATAAAACAACAGCTAGTGATCATATCTTAAGGAGAGATGAGTGATTACGAAATAGATTGTGAGATTAGACATATCTTCCGCATCGTGTAAGCGTCTTTCTTCAGTCTGTTCTTCGTCTCTTTCTTTGGTCTCTTCGTCAATATCAATGCTGTCTTCCGGGATCTCGACGTTTTCACACAGCCCTTCGCACAATGTGCAGAGGGGGAGCATTGGAGGCCAGCCTTCCTGCATCCCCAATTGCGTTGCAGCCTTTTTTACATTTACAAGAAATGTGTCGGAGTATCGAATCCGGAGCAGGGTTCAAAGTGGTTGGCACTGGCAAGAGACCATTCCTTGTTTTTTTTCCACCCCCACTCGTTCGGGTCTCTTTGTTGCTCGTCGAGTGTGGTTTGACAAGTATAACCCCAGCTGCACCTGAAATTAAATCCTCAGTGAATGCTGTAGTGCAGCAGCTTCGGTGGGGGGTGTAGTGAGGCAATGTTGGTTTTACTTTTGTAAGATACGTATTGCCTGTATCTCAAATCGTTCAGACTAGTCTCGTGTCTCTCCTCCTCCTTTTCCATAAAGACCCATGAGTAACACTTTTCCTGCAATCTCGTCCTGGTATGCACGAGGATCTTTGAAAGCATCAATGACTGGTTGCTAGTCGTTGTTCCTCTGCAGGACTTTAAGAAATTTGAGTTACCCCTGATTAAACAAAGCAGAAGTGGTGTCACAATCACTCATCGCGTGCAGGAACAATATATGGTCTCATAGGGTTTTGTCAGCGGAGAGATGAGGATTGTAAAGGGTTTGAGACACCTTCCCTTTACCTGTTTTCAAAAAGAGGACATTCTTTATATCAGGGCTACACAGGCCAATCAAAATCACCAAAAGGTCGATATCTTCCCCCACCACTGACACATATTCATTTGACGGGACTAACATAAGAGCTCTTGTGATAATTAAGATATCAGCGTTCTCCACAGCTTACTGTGAAACAATTTTTGAATTATCAAATGTTTCCATTAGCATAGATATCAATCGGCTCTTGTTTCTGAAGTTTGCAAGGAAACTCTCCTGCGAGACAATGGGCACCATCGATTCTGTAAATGATATTGCAGCAGATTGTTTTCTTCGCGCTCTTCTCAATCGTTCTATGCGCTTGGTGTTTTCAAAAGCTTCGTCAGGGTAGCCATCAAAAATGACAACGCCATTTGATTTGTAGTTCGACTTCACATATGATACATAACTACTGAAAATTTCTGCATATGTCTAGCCGTGGTGCCATTCGACCCGGTGTAACAAAAACCCTCCGTCATTGACATATTTTATATCGCTCAAGTTCCCCTGTTCAGTTGGAGTCGGTGCTAAAGTCCTGTACAAGCTCAATTTTATTCCTTTCCTCATCCCATGCTCATCGAAAAGAGAGAGAGGGTAGGGGCTAAGACCGTAACTCAAAAATTCTCGCTGCTCTTCATCTGAATGTTTCACGATGGTCCTTCGTTGGAAAAGTGTGGTTGGATTGATGACTACACCCCTGTCTTGTATGTGAATAGAGCTGTTCATGATCGCAAGAGGTTGCCTTCTCTCGCTTCGCTTGAAATCTACAGCTTGAAAATAACAACCAACAATGCGCTGTATACTTTTCATGTCCATCTCCTTGGACAAGTGGCAGTTGATCCTCTCATCAGCGACAGCACCTGTACTTAATGACATTAGTTCAGTGGTCTCTGGAAAAGAAGGATGCTCGTGGAACCGATTCAGCAACTTATTTGAGTCAGTGCTGTCTCACTTTCGCATATTATCTCTGCTATCAACGTGTTGTTCTGACGATGCGGTCCAAAATTCCGCACATCAAGTTGTTACCGCATCCAATCCGTCATGTTCATATCTTATAGATATGAACACTCCAATTCCCCGTAACCGAAATAGGAAAAAAGTAGCCATTCCTAGAAAGTGCATTGGCCTTTCTAGGAAAGCGAAAGATCCAAGCTACATTTTAAAGACAGCTTGATTTTATCACCGTCTGCATTTCACTGTTTGTAAGCTTCTTTTGTCTTTTTATCTCTTTTTACCACTGTTGCATGTTCATGTTTTCATCCCTTTTTTATGTCATGTGTTTTATCACCATTATGTATCATTATCTGTAATACATGATCGTCTGTATCATCTTTATGTATCATTTCTTTTTTATAAATCATATTTTTAGCATGTTTACTCTGTACTATGGTTTTAAATAGCTGACCTATATGTTTTTCCGGTTTCACCAGGTGTTTGCCGCAGCATGTCCTCTCTGGACCTTGCGCCATTAAACCCCATCCAACCAACCAACCAACCTGACGATGCGAGTTTCACTCCTGTAAAGTGCTCAATCTCTTGGCCCACATTATGCAGTACTGTCATCCCTTGTGTCCATCTTGTTACAACGACTGCAGTTGCACTACGGCTATGAGTGAGACCACCACTTGTCTTCATTGACTTCATTAAAGTTTGTTCAATCGCCATATCACTCCAGGCGCCAAACCACAGTTTCTCACTCCTTCGAATGGTGAAACATCCTCGGGTGGTGACATGCTCGTATTCTGCAGATAACATTGTGAAGGAATCGAATGGAACGAAAGAAGGCTTTTAAACCAAACGGAGCAGTTATAAAATCCTTTGGTGAGGCTGGGAGAGGATAAATAAAAGGAAAAGACGTACAAGATTGAATTATATTTGCACAGAATTTATGAACAATGTGATTTTGAAAATGCTTTTTTTAGTATTTACTGGAGATGGCATAATACTTTAACCACACTATATTGTATTGGAAGGAGGAATTTACTAAATGACAGCCTTTAATAATAAATTAAAGTTTTGGAGTGGAAAAAGTGGGTTTTTGCGGAGACAGCTGAAATACGTCAATTTCCAAATAGCGTTCAAGCTTTCCGTCGGAGAAAAAACCTAAGTAGTGAAATTTGTAGGAAATTGTATGTACTTTCATTTTGAATAGGAAGGTTATATACGAAAAGTTGATAGTTTCCGAGTCATAAGCAAAAAACCGCTAAAAAAGGAAAATTTTGAACTTGTTTTTTCATTTTCTTCAATGTTGCGTCACGAAATTTTGTTAGCAAACCTCATAGATTCGGATTCAGCAAACCAAAAAACATATAAAATGGAAGAAATCAAAACTACCCCACATCTTTCCCGCTAAGGGCCCTTTTGAGCACAAATTGATTGTATTATTAGAAGGTTCGGGAAATTGGAGCTCTGCACCTCCCGCAAATTATACCTAATTAATTATTCATTTTCGTGTTGTGATCTCTTCTAGTGTATTTCATTTTTTAAAACTTTTAAGACGAGTTCAATATTTAAATTTTATTATTTTTATTTGTTTTTTATTATTATCTGATATGTGTATGAAAGGAAATATTCGTATTTAGGAAATTATGATTTTATTAGTCTGCCCAACATTTCCATTTTTACACAATTCCAAATTTTAAAATGGATTGAACATGACCAAATTTCCTTTCAATGAATTTACCATTTTAGCTAATTATAACGAGATAATAATTTTCTGTTATATGGGTTTTAATAAAAACCCATATAATGAAAGTATATTCTACATAATACTTTCTTTTACTGTCCGACCACGAAAGCAAGGTCCCCGGAAGCTGTTACGCATGCGTGAGACAAGCTAGTCTACTTAGAAAATAGGGGAAAACGTCATATTTTCGGATGTGTTTGTTTATGAAATACGGAATGTATTTCAGACTGCTTTTTGTCAGCAATTTTAAAGTTATTTTTTAAAACTTTATTTTTGATCGAATATGTGAATAATAATTTCAAAATAATAAAAAGAAAGAAGCAAATCTATTTAAAAAATAGGAGTGTTATAGAAGTGGATATTTTCGGATTACATCACAATCAAAATTATCTAAAGCTACGTTTTCGGTGGTTCTTTTTTTCTGAGGTTTCCTCGGAGATTCAAATTTTGGAGTTTCTTCACCCTTTGCTTTTCTGCGTATTCTTTTTTACTCTGGACATTGATATCCCGGTCATTTCACTAGCTCTCTTTAGGGATTGCGAAAGTGGAACAATAACATTTTCTTCTAGTGCTTCTTTATCACACAATTTAATTACATTGTGTATTATACGTTTACAATCACTACGGAACGGCTTATTCCGAGCAGTTGTGTTGGGTAAAGGATCCATTAATTTTGATATAATAATCAAAATAACAGACGAGGAAAAAGCAAGCAAGCGCAGTTAGAAACCGATTCTAAAGAATGTCGAGAGAATACTTTGTAAATTTTTCCCCCTCTTTCCTCAGCAGCCTTACCTACAGCGCGAATAGAATCGTCTTGGCACTATGCCAACCGTGGTTCTTCGTACTGTGGTCGGACTATAATTTTCAACATATATACTTTTTTAATTTTCTATTAGATTAATTTTCTACTTTCTATTTTTATGGGTTTTCAAAGTGCCCCGCTGATAGTTTTCTATCAGAAATTTCCTCTTGTATTTTATTGTATTTTGTAGCGTTAAAACTCTGATTATTAGCTATCTAAAGTAGTTTGGTATTTCTCTTGACCATCCATGTTACTAGAAAGAAGAACTAACATTAATAACAATAAACGACGTTAAAGAAGTTTCATTTAATCTGGACCGGACTTCTCACACAAGAGTTTACAAATGGATCTAGTAACATAAAGGAGCTGGGTGAAAGCATTTCAATTTGACTCTTCATTCCCTGCGGCTTGCTTCCTTCCCTAGGTGTTATCAGCCTGCAAGTAATCAGCTTTTCCAGAGATTTTTCCTGTATTCACTTCCATTTTAACTGAAAATAAAAGGAACTGGGCCTGAGAACCAAATATATATAGTAAGCAGGACAGAAGTTGAAGACCTCCCTCTTGAAATTTAATTATAAAAGTGTCACTTCAAGCTCCAATGTCTAGGCTATCAAGCCAGTAGCATAACTGTCCAGCGCCTGAAGGTTGCTATAAGTTCGTTACAATTTCTAATGCCTAGGCAGTGCCCGTCATAAGCACTATGGTCTTTCGGAATTGAAACCCTGTTAGTGAATAGGCTACCACCACAATTTAGACCAAAAGGTGATATCTGGTGGTCTCGTACATTTTCCCACCCTCTCTGACATCATAGGACTTCCCGGTCACCAGATTTAATGTTCCCTACAGACATGGACGTATATATCCTGTCTAGACATGGACGTATATTTAATGGCGTCGTCGGGATTTGGACATGTTCCCCAGCATGAAACTCACCGCTCTAACTCTAGGCTACCCCGGTTCCGCTCTAAGTTATTTGGATTGTTGTCGGAATGTCCTAGAACTGTCTGATTTCAATTTATCATTGTCCAATACTCTGTCACTCCTCCTCATGTGATGTGGTGGTCCCATGACATGTGTTACTAGAAAAATTGGAAATACGAGAGGAATAAAAGAATTAATCAGAACTTACTGGTGCTAGTAATGAGCAATAAGACAGTAAGACAAAGTATCACAATGTATATTTAGAGGGCTAATTTATAAATAAAAAAAAGTATTCTAAGAGTAAACAGTCGGCAGAAACGGAGAAAAACACACATTCTGTCACAATGCAGTGGCTTGAAGGTTACAAAGTGTTTGTTTTTGTCTTTTCTTTTAAAACGTCTTTATTAATCCGCGATAACGCCCGTCGGGCCTCTAACGCCCGACCGCAAAATGGAATGACCATAAAAACACCCCTGTTTTTCAGAAATCAGCAATTCCTTGTGTAGCTGCCCCTTAAGTCCCATTCTTTCAGTTTCTGGAATTTCGAACATTTTTCTACCCCTCTTCCGGTCGAAAACTCGTTCCTCGGGCCTCTCAGGCCCGGCGCGCTTGCTGGTGTAATAGGTTTGTCGAAACACCAAAGAGGATTTATTTACTGTCATGTCGCAATATTTGAGTTTCGAGGAAGAGACAAAGAGCTTACGGGCTATATTGGCAGAAGTTTCAACGGATGAGGAGTTTTTAGATGAAGAATCTGAAGAAATAGATGACAATAAACAACACAGTGACCTTCAATCGTCATCTCAAGAAGAAACTGATTCCAGTGATGAAGACGATTCCCTACTGGAATCCTAAGAATATTTCATTCGTAAAGATGAGCTCACAAAATGGAGTAAGCAAAAATTCCGACAAAATGTAATTGCCCCATCCTTCAATATTATCACCAAGCTTCCAGGAAATGTTCGTATAGCCAAAAAGCTGTCTCCTTTACTAGATTCTTGGCAGATTTTAGTTGATGATACAATTTTGCCCAACGTTGTAGATTGCACGAGTATCTACGCTGATAGCATAGCCAGTAATTTTCAAAGAGATCGCGACGCTAAAAAAACTACTCTGGCTGAAATCAAAGATAGGAAATCAAAAACCATTTGTGCCAAATGTGAAAAAAATGTCTGCAACGGACATGCTTTTACTGTACTTATGTACAGTAAAAGCATGTGCATTATGATATTAAATGGGAAGTCAATATTTTTTTCTGAAATTCTTGTCTAAAATTTTATTATTTCTATTCATTTTCATTTATAATGTTTAAAACCTAATTAAAATCCAATTTTAATGAAAAAAAGGGCAGAATTGATTGACCGGACCTCTTCGACCCGACGCGCGTCCTCGCGTCAGTGTTGTCTGCTCGCGTCCTGGCGGGTTAATAATCACCTTATTAACCCTTTGAGGGGCGCCGTTTGCACGGTGCAAACGCCTAAATCTAGTCTTTTTTTCACTTGTATTCAATGTATTCCAGTTAAATGAGCAGAAAAATGATTAGTACTGCCATCTACTATCAGTTTAAAGAAGTAAAAACATTTTACAATCTTTAATTGGAAAAAATTTCAAGATTCTTTAACCTAAAAAAAATCGGGGGAAAAATCTTCAAAGTGCAAACGGGGGAGTTTATGACAAAACACATGCGCAAAAAATAATCAAAATGAGTATGTTAAAAAAACACAAAACTTTGAATCCAAAAGATGCTGTAATCCTCTAAAAACTTTACGTTTCCTTTTTGTTTTACAACTTTTACTTTTGCAAATGAAGAGCAACAAAATAATGGTCGACGTCAAAAAATTGATATAAATGGGGTGATACCATGAATTACCGCTCCAGGTGATACCATCCTCAGTCAGCAGATGCCCCTGCACTGAGTATTTGAATGAACAAGGATTAAAGAAAATATCATATATATCATGAAATAATATTTTACAAGAGATATAACTACAGATATGTATATGTATAATAAAATTGATAATAAAGGTAAAGTATACCAAGGGCCTGTTTACATAGGAGTTCGTTGCGTTGCGTTGCGTTAAAGAAAATATGACGTTCAGACGAAAATAAACCAATCATAGGCGTTAAAAATTTCATTGCTAATCGTTTGGAGGCATATGATTGGTTTATTTTCGTCTCAACGTCATCTTTTCCTTAACGCAACGCAACGAACTCCTGTGTGAACAGGCCCTTAAGGGGGTCCAGGACAGGAATTGTTCGAATTTTTCAAAAAAAATTTTATTGCATTGAAAATTTCTGTGTTCTTTTACTCTTAAAATGACGTTCAAATAATATTTCTATCTTAATTAGAATAGGAGAAATTATTAATTTTTTTGCTACATTTTATCCCTTTCAGTCCCAAAAGTATATTACTCATTCTAAAAATATGAAATTCCTGAAATGTACCCATTTTATGTCCAGTATTAAGGAACAGAAAGAAAAAAAAATAATTTATTAATCAAAATTTTAAATGATTACAAATGGCATCATTGGGAATTAAGTAGTACATGAGTTAAACATAGAATTGATGCCATTTGAAATCATTGAGAGTTGATGCTAGGGGGGGGGGGAAAGTAAATATTTTAATATATTTTGATCTATACATGTATCTGAAGCAAATAATATATTTTAATGAATAAATATTAAACAACGATTGGCTACTATTAAACCTGTAAGTGCGTTTTTCTGCATGATGGGTTTTTTCCCCATTTCTCGTCTTTAAATTGTTATAAGTCAAGAACCGCTAAGGATAAATGGTTGAAACTCATAACATGTCTTTTTCAACTATTTTACTTTAATTTTGATTGAGAAAATCTGAAAAAGATATTTACTTTTGAAAACATGATTTTTTAAATATAAGTTACATAATTTTTTTTGTAATTTTCATCTAAATATTTTTTTTTAAATTAATATTTTAAAAAATGGTGAATCAAAATTAAAACTTATATATTTCTGTTTAATTAAATGAAAAACTTTGAAATTTGACAAAAAATATTTCGAGTTATAACGATTTTAAATTAACCCACTTTATTAAAAATTTTAAATTTTAAAAAAATTTTAAAAACTTTTTGAGAAGTTTTATGCTGGGATTTAGTTTTCAAACAATTTTTAAGTCGAATATGTGGACCCAACATCGTTAAAAGAGCATTAGCAAGTTTATTCATTGATATAAAAATATTTGGTAAAGAATCCCATATGTTTCATATAATATTTTCAATTTTTACTGTGAGGAAATTATTATCTGCACTGCTTTCAGACATTTTTCTTTCTACTTCGGAAATAAAAATTTCCAATTTATTTTTCCACACTGTGCTGCTTTGAAATTCAACTAATTCCATTTCTATATCATGGATAGCCACATAAATTTTGCTCACTCCATTGTTTCGAATTCCGTGTTGTATGCATATAAAATAACGTGAAATGTATTTTCAAACTTTTAAATTGATTAAGTCTCTCCTGAAAATCTTGTTTTATTTCCAGTATAATCATTAAATATTTTTTAATTGCATTTCCTCGAACGTTAAGCATATTTTCAAAAATTATAGTGTTTTGAAAATGTTTTTGTAATTGAAAATATTTCATGATTTTCATTTCCAAATCCTTAGTAAAGATGTTAAGTTTCGTCATAAATATTTTAATATTTTTAAAAATCATTAAAACAATTTGTCCATTTCCTTGAAGTTATTTATTCACTTTATTAAAATTTTGAGTGATGTCGCATAAAAACATTAAATCATTTAGCCAATCTATATTTGAAAATTTCGTCAAAACTATTGATTTTTCATTCAAAAAGAGCTTAATTTCTTTTAATAAAATGACAAACTGATTAAGAAGTTGACCGCAACTGAGCCATCGAACATTATTGTATGTCAAAATCCCTGAATACTGGCATTCAATATCTTCTAATAATTGTGGAAATAGTCGTTTATTAAGACCTCTTGCGTTTATAAAATTGATGACTTTTATTACAACTGGCATTACAATGGAAAATGTCTTTAAACCTTGCATATAGAACTTGGTGGTGTATTGAAGAATGAAATTCAATCAGATAATGTGTAATAATTTGCTTAAGATACTGGATAAAACCTGTGTTTTTCCCCACCATATTGGATGCACCATCTGTTGTCACATAAACAATTTTCTGTAGGTCAATATCCATTTCTTGAAATGCAATATCAAATTCTTTAATAACTACAAGATTAAAATAACTTTTTATGTACCATGTTTTTAAATTTTCTGTTGAATCATAAAAACTTGATAATTCTATGTATTAATAAATACTTTTTAAAAATTTTTTTGATGATTATCCCATCAACTTGAAAGAAAATGAAGTTAATTGCAAGTTTACTTGCGTTTAACTTTTCGTTTCCGTCCCGGCCGATAGATGGCTGCACCAGTCTACAAAACAAAATTAACTGAAAATGAATTCAATGATGCTTAAAGATGGCTAAAAGTATTAAAATAATGCATTGTCATCGTGTTCTGAGCTATTCTAAAAGTTTCAAATGTCTAGCTAGTCGGGAATATAGTTAAAAATCGATTGCAAGATTTGTACCGGACAAACACACACACACACACACAAACAAACAAACAAGAAAGCAAGTTAAGGAAAACATGGTAAAAATATCAAGACCGGTACACATGCCTTTCAATGTTATTAGTTTCATTAGCTCTTCTTTCATTATATTGCCTGATTTATATGGAGCAAAAACTGCGAATTGTGTATAACCATTTACATCATTACTCTCATCTAAAGCAATTGAATACAATTCTGCATAATTTAAGCCGTTATGCAATTGCGAACAGATATTTCTTTATAATTCTGTTACTCTATCTTTAATTGTATTGAGACTTATTGGTAACTCATCTATAAGCTTTGTATTCAAGTCTTTTTCTTTAAAATCTGCAAACAATGTAGCACTACATTCTAAAAACTCTTGTTTAACAAACTCTCCCTCTGAGAGAGGTTTCCCTTGGCGAGCAAAGCAAGGGGCGACTTGAAAACTAGCAGCGGTAATGTTATTTTTTGGAATCAAAAAAGTTTTTAAAACACTGGTTTGTGAATGATTATTTTTTTCTTTTGAAAGAATATGTTTTTCTTTCTTCATCTGTTGAAAGGCCGAGATTAGAATGCAACTTTTCAAAATGTCTTTTTAGACTACATGTACGTGGAAAGACTTTTTGGTTACAAATTACACACACAGTCGTTTTATTATTTTCAGTCACATCATATTTATCAATCCATTCTGTCTGATATGGTCTGGATCTTGCATCGTTTGTTTTTATTTTTTTAACCACAGACATAGTAGAGGGCTACAATTAAAAATATTCATACTTATTATATATATAATAGCCGTTGTCTCTGTATAACACTTCCGGGCTGTACCCATCTTTCAGTTGAAGACCTCAGTAAACAAACAGCCGGTTAGGCTTAATTTCAACTTCAGATGTGGATCAGATTTTTTTCTTACCTAAAAACTAATATCTTCTCCATCAAATCACGTTTGTTCAGCCTATTTTTCTATAAAACATTCCGAACTAAAAAAAATTGGATGCTTTTAGCTGTATATTTAACAGTTTTTAAAAATCTGTTTACTTTTGCGATGAATTCTGAAAGTAAACAAACTTGAATGTGAACGAATCAAGTAGCTCAAGTATTCATATCGTGTAGTGAGCTGTAAAAAACTGGATGTCAGTCTACTACTCTAATCGAATGAAAAACTAAATAAATAAAAAATAATGAAAGGGTTTGCTTTTACAAGGTGTGGATTAAATGCAATATTGTTAGATATTTCGGGATATTTTTTAACTTGCATATACTTTTTATATTATGATGTCATTATTAGTATTATGACGTCAAAATGACGGGTTACCTTCTAGTAATACAATAATTTGAGAAGAAATTTCTCATTAACGAACTTGATATACATACATATGTAGATGATAGCCTTTATTAATAAAATAATAATAATAATGTTGAATTATTAAACACTTCTAGATGCGTACGACAAGCGTACGACGCGAACCATTTATTTCAGCACTGGTACATCCCCGAGCTGGTACATCTCCCCGTTCTCATATGCAACGAATATATATGCGCGCCAAGTTTGTAACTGTCATGACTCATACACGCTTCGCTACAAAAGGACGAAACACAACGTTTTACGACCATGTTCATCATACACAGGTGTTGTGATACGATAGAAAATCAGCTAGCAAATGTTCACTTCGAAATATGCTTTGTAAATTCGACATTAAATACATATAATTTATGTTTTTAATATTTTTGATGGTCTGTTATTTCTTCTATGATATAAAAAAAGTAAGTTCATGAAAAGAAACGCGTCGGCTATTTAAAAATCTTTCGTGGCTCAATGTCTGACCCGCGTATCATAGGTTCGCCATCAGTGCTTTAGAGTACGTGAACTAGGGCAGCCATTCTAACTCCGCCTACTTTTTGACATACTCTTCAGGAAGATCATGCATAATCATACTTTTAATACGAGTGTAAATTATCTGGTATTTGTTTTTCATCATAAAAAAATAGTATTCAGTGTTGTGCTAACGTGATGGAGAACAGCTATTATTTCGAAACTATATTAATATGTTCTATTGTGTATTTAATAATTTATTATCTGCAATTTCCCTTTAATAATTTCTTCTCTTGCTGAAATTCAATTTAATCCCTTGAAACTTGAAAAATAAAAAATAGAGTTATTTAAATCAGGGCACATTTAGCGATAAAGAAGTTAAATTTGGGGCATTCATTTGTAAAATGTTTTCAAATGTCTGTTTAAAATTCTTTTCGTTGTATTCAGAGTATATATAATACGCATACTGAAAACTAATTCATTTTATATCCAAGTGGGTATTTGAATGAGTTAAAAGTTCTTAAGAATATTAATTGAGTGTCAGAAGAAGCATTTTTGTAGAAAGGCTGAAAAAACGCATAAAGGTTCCATTATGCACTCTCCTCCCATATTACTTGTCATCTGGGTTTTTTTTACTGGTTAAAATAACCTGTTTGAAAAGATATATTTTAAAAGATACTTTTCTGACTTTAAACTGTAATTTTTCATTCTATAATTTAAGTGACTCCTTCAATTCTCTTGAAAATAAATTTTATTATTTTCTCCGAACGGTGAAGGCTTTCTTAAGAATAGTTTATTATATTAATACTCCTCCCATGCAGTAAGATTCACTTCATTGTAGGAAAAGCAATACTTCTTTTTGTACAATACAAAATAGCGATTCCGTTTTATTTTTTAGTTGCATTTAAACGAATCGCTCGATGTAATTAGCTTATTTACTGTAAGCAGCTGAATAGAGTTATCGAATTTCTCAGAAATAAAAACCGAGTATGCATTAAAGTTGATAATTGGGGTATAAAAGTTGATTTATTTTGGGCTCGAGGTAGCCTTGTGGTAGCGCGGTGGCTTTCGGTGTGAGGTTGCTCGGTTCGAATCTCGAGAAGTGACATTAAATTCCTACGTATCCAGGTCGGATATTGGCCAGTTCAATATGAAGACCGCAAAGTATCTCTATGAGGTCAGAGAGTGTGAGAGAGGGTACGAACATGCCAAATGTCACCCTGGGGGTGCACGGTTAAAATTGTGGTTGAAACTAGCTAAGGCGTAGCCCGCCACTTGTGGTGATATATAATCATTTCAGGGGTCACAACCTCCACCATTTACACGGTGCAGATTTCTTTCCCCGATTTTTTCTACTTACCGAATCTTGAAAAATTTTCCAATTAAAGGTTGCAAAATGTTTTTACTTCTTTAAACTGATAATAGATGGCAGTACTAACCATTTTCCTGCTCATTTAACTGGAATACATTGAATGCAAGTGAAAAAATACTAGATTTAGGCGATTGCACAGTGCAAACGATGTCCTTCAAAGGGATAAACCGGTCCCGCACACTTCAGTCCGAAGCCTATATGGACCTGGTTTGGAAATACCACACAGGGGACATTAGAAACAGCAACAGGAACATAGTCTATTTTTTAAGTCTCCAATATTCAGAGTTGAAAGTACCTCTAAGCATGGTGATCAAATTCCATAATGGAGATTTAGCAGAAAAATATGAGTTTTAGAAATAAATTATACATAAAAAAGTTTTTGATGCAAATGTAAAAATAAAATATACCTACAAATTATGGATATAATGTATGCACTTCTTAAAATAAAGTAAAATGCATTTTTATATAATCTTTTTTACAAAGATATAAAAAGTAAAAATCATTAACTTTTGAAAGTAAAAATTCGCTAAATTTGAACACTACCCCCACTGTATCATTCGGAAAGAGAAATTTGTGTGAAGTGTAACTTCGTTTTATCATCTAAGACATATATGATCAGAAAAAAGAAATGACGCCATTAAACATGTATTCCACTTTTAAATGCAAAAAATTGGTGTAGATTTGACTGCAGATTTCCAAACGTAATTTCTGAGTTTCTTGTTAATTCTTTTTAAATGGGAATAACGGGGATATGCTTTAAATTTGTATTAAAGTTAAAATTAGTGTACCCTAAACTAGCAGAATACCCATTCTTCGTGACGAAATACATTACTCCTTTGTACCCCCTTTAATAATTGTATTTTTAAAAACATTTCTTATTTGGCACTTAGGTCTTAAGAGCAACACAATTCAAAATTTCAACTTCCTAGGCCTTAAGGTTCTAGTATTATCGTGGTGTTACTTGAGGTATGGGGGTGGGAGGGGAGGGGGTTAAAGTCTTTTTAATCCCTTAAACTTTGTACTTAATAAAAGTCTTATGATTACTAAAAAAGGTCTTATGCAACGGAGACAGCAACGAAAGACAGACACATTTTGCCACCTGTCTCTGCGGCTGTCACAAAAGCCTTCACACCGCTAGGAGACGGGGAGAAGAGGCAATTTATTTGCGCATGCGCATAATCTTCTCTTTCAATTCTGACTGGCTATTGAGCATGGCGGCAGAGACAAAAGTGAAACTTCTTCCAGCTTGAAACCGTAGAGACCAGAGACGGAGATGAACCGGGGGAGTGAAAATGTGTTTGTAATACGCATGCGCAACAACGAAGATACATGATTTTCGTCTATGTCGCCGTTGGTGTGGAGTAAGCATTAGTCTACACCTAGGGCGTAAGAAGAATCACTATTCAAAATTTCAACTTCCTAGGCCTTAAGGTTCCAGAAATACGGTGGGGTTCTTTTTTGGGAGTGTGGGGGTGTGGGAGGGAGGAAGAGGAGTTAAGCCCTTTTCACCCCTTAAAATTTGTATTTATTTTAATTCTTAGTGTTCACTTAGGCCTTAAGAGGAACCGCCATTCAAAATTTCAGCTTTCTAGGCCTTATGGTTCTAGAAATAGTGTGTGTGTGTGATTGTTTATTTGTATGTTATATATTTTATGTGTGTTTGTATATTTCTTAATGCGCACCAAGGGCCCAGGAGGAACCACCATGGAAAATTTCATCTTCCTAGGATTTATGGTTCGAGAAATAGATTTATAATAAATAGATATGTAATAGATCCACACATTTTTACGTTTGCCACACCCTTTGAAATGAAACTGAGTTCTAAAAAGCGTGCCCTGAGATTAGAAATTCCTTTCTGGATTATCTATAGAGCAGGGATTCCCCAAACTTTTACGTTTGCGATACCCTTGAGAATGAAATGGAGCTCTAACAAGGGTGCCCTGAGATTAGATATTCCTTTCTGGATTATCTATAGAGCAGGAATTGCCAAACTTTTTACGTTTGCGACACCCTTGAGAATGAAACCGAGTTCTAACAAGGGTGCCCTGAGATTAGATATTCCTTTCTGGATTATCTATAGAGCAGGAATTGCCAAACTTTTTACGTTTGCGACACCCTTGAGAATGAAACCGAGTTCTAACAAGGGTGCCCTGAGTATAGATATTCTGTTGGGTGGATTAAACAGCATAATTTGTCCCCTACCTAATTATCTAAAAAAAAAAAACTTTCACAAGAAAGTAGACTTGATGAGGCTAACTAAAATGCCTTTATTTTTCTCATTTTACATAAAAACATAGTAAAAAAGGGGATCGATTTGATCCAATAGTTTGGAAGAAAAATATTTACAAAAACTTAACCATTAAACAAAAATAGAATACAGATAAGCGTGTCATGAACGGGCGAAAATTAACCTACTTACATTTTGAAAAAACTACTTAAACTGAATGGTAAAGCTTGGAATAGGTATAAGAAGAAAGAAGGGATACAAGTCTAATGGTTCGACAATTCGTCGCAAACACATCTAAATATCAAACTTGCTGCGAAAACAGCTACTAACACTATGGCTTGAAGCCCCAACTCACTCGCAGAATAGTTACTGCTTAAAAACCCCACACGCTGAAAAAATACGTACATCTTAAATACTTGCTGTATTTATTTGTACAAACCCCATTGGCTGTGACGCGAGAGCATCGTAATTCCAGTCCTGCCTTCAAAGTTAAAAAATCTGCATATTATTTTATTTTTATTTTAAAACATCCGTTATTGACACGTTTTTAAATATTGCGTTTTCCGACGAAGAGAGAACAAATACTACATATTCCTTTTTGGATTATCTATAGAGCAGGGATTGCGAAACTTTTACGTTTGCGACACCCTTGGGAATGAAACCGAGTTCTAACAAGGGTGCCCTGAGATTAGACATTCCTTTCTGGATTATCTATAGAGCAGGGATTCCCCAAACTTTTACGTTTGCGATACCCTTGAGAATGAAATGGAGCTCTAACAAGGGTGCCCTGAGATTAGATATTCCTTTCTGGATTATCTATAGAGCAGGAATTGCCAAACTTTTTACGTTTGCGACACCCTTGAGAATGAAACCGAGTTCTAACAAGGGTGCCCTGAGATTAGATATTCCTTTCTGGATTATCTATAGAGCAGGGATTGCCAAACTTTTTACGTTTGCGATACCCTTGAGAATGAAATGGAGCTCTAACAAGGGTGCCCTGAGATTAGATATTCCTTTCTGGATTATCTATAGAGCAGGAATTGCCAAACTTTTTACGTTTGCGACACCCTTGAGAATGAAACCGAGTTCTAACAAGATTGCCCTGAGTATAGATATTCTGTTGGGTGGATTAAACAGCATAATTTGTCCCCTACCTAATTATCTAAAAAAAAAACTTTCACAAGAAAGTAGACTTGATGAGGCTAACTAAAATGCCTTTATTTTTCTCATTTTACATAAAAACATAGTAATAAAGGGGATCGATTTGATCCAATAGCTTGGAAGAAAAATATTTACAAAAACTTAACCATTAAACAAAAATAGAATACAGATAAGCGTGTCATGAACGGGCGAAAATTAACCTACTTACATTTTGAAAAAACTACTTAAACTGAATGGTAAAGCTTGGAATAGGTATAAGAAGAAAGAAGGGATACAAGTCTAATGGTTCGACAATTCGTCGCAAACACATCTAAATATCAAACTTGCTGCGAAAACAGCTACTAACACTATGGCTTGAAGCCCCAACTCACTCGCAGAATAGTTACTGCTTAAAAACCCCACACGCTGAAAAAATACGTACATCTTAAATACTTGCTGTATTTATTTGTACAAACCCCATTGGCTGTGACGCGAGAGCTTCGTAATTCCAGTCCTGCCTTCAAAGTTAAAAAATCTGCATATTATTTTATTTTTATTTTAAAACATCCGTTATTGACACGTTTTTAAATATCGCGTTTTCCGACGAAGAGAGAACAAATACTACATATTCCTTTTTGGATTATCTATAGAGCAGGGATTGCTAAACTTTTACGTTTGCGACACCCTTGGGAATGAAACCGAGTTCTAACAAGGGTGCCCTGAGATTAGACATTCCTTTCTGGATTATCTATAGAGCAGGGATTGCCAAACTTTTTTACGTTTGCGACACCCTTGAGAATGAAACGGAGTTCTAACAAGGGTGCCCTGAGATTAGACATTCCTTTCTGGATTATCTATAGAGCAGGGATTGCCAAACTTTTTTACGTTTGCGACACCCTTGAGAATGAAACGGAGTTCTAACAAGGGTGCCCTGAGATTAGACATTCCTTTCTGGATTATCTATAGAGCAGGGATTGCCAAACTTTTTTACGTTTGCGACACCCTTGAGAATGAAACCGAGTTCTAACAAGGGTGCCCTGAGATTAGACATTCCTTTCTGGATTATCTATAGAGCAGGGATTGCCAAACTTTTTTACGTTTGCGACACCCTTGAGAATGAAACGGAGTTCTAACAAGGGTGCCCTGAGATTAGACATTCCTTTCTGGATTATCTATAGAGCAGGGATTGCCAAACTTTTTTACGTTTGCGACACCCTTGGGAATGAAACCGAGTTCTAACAAGGGTGCCCTGAGATTAGACATTCCTTTCTGGATTATCTATAGAGCAGGGATTGCCAAACTTTTTTACGTTTGCGACACCCTTGAGAATGAAACGGAGTTCTAACAAGGGTGCCCTGAGATTAGACATTCCTTTCTGGATTATCTATAGAGCAGGGATTGCCAAACTTTTTTACGTTTGCGACACCCTTGGGAATGAAACCGAGTTCTAACAAGGGTGCCCTGAGATTAGACATTCCTTTCTGGATTATCTATAGAGCAGGGATTGCCAAACTTTTTTACGTTTGCGACACCCTTGAGAATGAAACGGAGTTCTAACAAGGGTGCCCTGAGATTAGACATTCCTTTCTGGATTATCTATAGAGCAGGGATTGCCAAACTTTTTTACGTTTGCGACACCCTTGGGAATGAAACCGAGTTCTAACAAGGGTGCCCTGAGATTAGACATTCCTTTCTGGATTATCTATAGAGCAGGGATTGCCAAACTTTTTTACGTTTGCGACACCCTTGAGAATGAAACGGAGTTCTAACAAGGGTGCCCTGAGATTAGATATTCCTTTCTGGATTATCTATAGAGCAGGAATTGTCAAACTTTTTACGTTTGCGACACCCTTGAGAATGAAACCGAGTTCTAACAAGGGTGCCCTGAGTATAGATATTCTGTTGGGTGGATTAAACAGCATAATTTGTCCCCTACCTAATTATCTAAAAAAAAAAACTTTCACAAGAAAGTATACTTGATGAGGCTAACTAAAATGCCTTTATTTTTCTCATTTTACATAAAAACATAGTAATAAAGGGGATCGATTTGATCCAATAGCTTGGAAGAAAAATATTTACAAAAACTTAACCATTAAACAAAAATAGAATACAGATAAGCGTGTCATGAACGGGCGAAAATTAACCTACTTACATTTTGAAAAAACTACTTAAACTGAATGGTAAAGCTTGGAATAGGTATAAGAAGAAAGAAGGGATACAAGTCTAATGGTTCGACAATTCGTCGCAAACACATCTAAATATCAAACTTGCTGCGAAAACAGCTACTAACACTATGGCTTGAAGCCCCAACTCACTCGCAGAATAGTTACTGCTTAAAAACCCCACACGCTGAAAAAATACGTACATCTTAAATACTTGCTGTATTTATTTGTACAAACCCCATTGGCTGTGACGCGAGAGCTTCGTAATTCCAGTCCTGCCTTCAAAGTTAAAAAATCTGCATATTATTTTATTTTTATTTTAAAACATCCGTTATTGACACGTTTTTAAATATCGCGTTTTCCGACGAAGAGAGAACAAATACTACATATTCCTTTTTGGATTATCTATAGAGCAGGGATTGCCAAACTTTTACGTTTGCGACACCCTTGGGAATGAAACCGAGTTCTAACAAGGATGCCCTGAGATTAGACATTCCTTTCTGGATTATCTATAGAGCAGGGATTGCCAAACTTTTTTACGTTTGCGACACCCTTGAGAATGAAACGGAGTTCTAACAAGGGTGCCCTGAGATTAGACATTCCTTTCTGGATTATCTATAGAGCAGGGATTGCCAAACTTTTTTACGTTTGCGACACCCTTGAGAATGAAACGGAGTTCTAACAAGGGTGCCCTGAGATTAGACATTCCTTTCTGGATTATCTATAGAGCAGGGATTGCCAAACTTTTTTACGTTTGCGACACCCTTGAGAATGAAACGGAGTTCTAACAAGGGTGCCCTGAGATTAGACATTCCTTTCTGGATTATCTATAGAGCAGGGATTGCCAAAATTTTACGTTTGCGACACCCTTGAGAATGAAACGGAGTTCTAACAAGGGTGCCCTGAGATTAGATATTCCTTTCTGGGGCTTTCTATCCATTTCAGGGGCAACAACCTCCACTGTTTGCACGGTGCAGATTTTTCCCCGATTTTTTTATCTTAAAAATCTTGAAATGTTTTCCAATTAAAGGTTGCAATTTTTTTTTTACTTCTTGAAACTGATAACAGATGGCAGCACTAGCCATTTTTATGCTCATTTAACTGGAATATATTGAATGCAAGTGAAAAGAAGACTATTTAGACGTTCGAGGGCTATAGAGTAAGGATTCCCAACCATTTTACGTTTTCGATACCCTTGCGAATGAAACTGAGTTCTAACATGGTTGCCCTGAGATAAGAAATTCCATTCTGGGGCTTCCTTATAGAGTAAGAATTCCCAGCCTTTTTACGTTTAGTAGACCCTTAGAAATGAAACTGTGTTCTAACAAGGGTGCTCTGACATTAGAAGTTACTTTTTGTGGCTTTCTATAGTCTAAGGATTCCCAACCTTTTTATGTTTGCGACACCCTTGGAGATGAAACTGAATCTTAGGATTAGAAACTCAGGGCAATCTTGTCAGAATTTTAATATTTTGAATGTTTCAAAAATTAAATCAAAGTGGATTATATATCAGGAAAAAGTAAAATTTAAATCCAAATATATACCAACCCAACTACTGATTTTATTCTTTTATTGAAAGATGTAAGTAACAAAGAGCAGAATAGAATATATTAATATAGTTTAAAAATAGCTATGGTATTCAGTTCAGTGTTACACTAGAGGAATACAATGAAAAATCGCTGAAATTAGTTTTATATTATTAATTGGAGACTTGCATGAATGCTTAGACTACAAATATTTGATATCAGGCCTAATAGCTGTGGGCGTAAGAGTAACAAATTCATCCTCAGGAACAAGACCATCGATATAATGTAAAAATCAGTCATGCTTGAGAGTAGTAATTAATTCAACTTAATATTTAGTTCAGGTGGGCTCTACATATATATTTTTTGTTCCCCGAATAATTCTCACGGCATCCCAAAGTGCCGCTGCTCACCGCTTGGGAATCCCAGATTTAACCCCTTAGCTATCGCATAATTTTCAAGAAAACGGTAATAAAAGTGCCTACTTTTTGCGGAGGATTCCATTCATTTCTTGATCTGCCACATCTAGTTTTAAAAAAAATCCCCAATTACATGATAAATAGTCTGGTGCAGCCATCTGGTATGTAAAATAAGAAATAAAACTTTTTCAGGGTAAATTCAAATGGATTGTTTTAATATTTTTGGTGCGTTACTTTCAAACTCTTCCGCCCGGAAATATCCCGGGCACGAGAAATAGAAGGCGATACCTCACCCCTTGATTTTGACTGAAGCGAGAAGGAAGGGATTAAAGGCATCCTAAAACCTTATAATATATATATATATATCCACATACTGTCACACCTTTACAAAATCTCCTGTCTACTATGTGATATATAAGAGAATAGGAACAAAACTGATTGTTTTTCAAAACAACTCTCGGTATTTAGCAGAATTTGGAGAAAAAAGTTATACCCGTATCATACTGTCACTTGCCTTTCAAATTTTATTCGAAGTTCGAACATATAAGTCTGTCCCCGAATATTCCGACTACATATATAAAGGGGGGAAATATTGACATAGCGCCTCGCAATTTTTCCCGGAATCTTGTTTATCGTCGGGAATTGGAATTTGTTGAGTGGCATAGCTGTTATATCACGACTGACGGATGAAATCATACGAAGGAAGTATTATTTTGATATAGATAGGGTTTGTTTAGGGTTTGTTATAGGGACATTAGAAAAAACTGTGTAAGGTTTAAGAACTGTTATAAAAAGAGAAAATGCATCGCTGGGAAAATTCAGGTGATTTTCTACATAAAGTAACTCTCATTTCGTTAAGGTTGTAAGGTTTTGTAAGGTTTACATAAGATTCAATTCACAATAATCGAAATTTTAAGTGAATAAAGTTAAAAAAGCCGCCTAAGGTATGCTAATTTCAGTATGCTAATTTCAGTATTGGTATAAATACCGAGCAGCTAAATTACAGGGAGGGTGGTTGAAGTGTTGAGGAAGTGAGAGGAAGTGAAAGGGGGAATAGAGCGAAATGAAGTATCGAGCTGGAGCTAGGCTTAGAGTCTGGTTGAATAATAGTTGAGTTTTGAGAGCAGCCGCTCGAGGCATAGCTAGGTTGTTCAAACCTACGCGAGTTCTTGTTAGGCCCGAAGTTTACGAAGCAGCATTGCCGGTCGAGTTTTCGAAGTATCTGTGAGTATTGCAAAGTGTATTTTTCTTGAATGAGTAGTTATACAAGTGAATATAATGAATTGTATTTCCCTTGCATGAATGCTATATGTATCTCGTACTATTAGTACGTATGCTTTATGTTGAAAAGCAAAATTTACATATGCCAAATATTTAAATAAACATTGTTGTTATGTAAGAACTGTGTTTGAATGAAATTATTTAGAGTGCCACTTCAAGATATACATACCCAAAGGTAGAGTAAAAGTTGATATTCTCTATAAACTTTTTGCTTTACCCTGCACTGGTCGCGTATATGAAAATTGCAGGTATTGTCGCCTGGCGTGTGATAGACACCACACTATCTTATTTACGTTTCAATTACTCTATTTGGAAAAAATAAATATTAATTTAAACAGTAATTTAAAGACACGAGAAATGTAAATGAAAACTAATCAATTTTTTTAACGTAATTTTATATGCACTTTTTACTATAAAATAAATTAAACACGTAAATTTCAAATTTTAGGTGATATTAGCCCAATTTAAGGCGTATGCGCGAACTAAAGATATTGTGTAAAAGCTATAAAATATTTTTTTAGGTTCAAACTACGCTATATACGGACAATTTATGGCTGTTACATTATACAAAATTACAAAAAAACTAATTTTGTTATATTTCGAAAATTTCAATTTTTAACATATTTTTTCAAACTTTCAGCCTCATGCGCGAATTGAAGATGTCAACTTAGAATTTTTTTTTAAATTTTTCCCCAATTGAGGATACCAAACTACAACTTTTGAGAGGTAACGCAATTCCGAAATAAAAAATCGATTTTTTTGAACCACCCTAATCCATAGGGCCCAAATCTACAATTCAAAGCCGGCCACAACCGAAGCTTAACGGCAATTTTGATGACGAGACTTCCCGACAGCAATCTGCTCGTCTTGGACCCTCGGGCTCGGGGAGAGAACGAATTATCCTGGCACCACCAAGCCGGAAAACAAACCAACTGACAAGCCATTACAAATTATACTATACAAAACAAACACTATGCAATAAACAGGAAATCCAACGTAAATAAAGCACAAATAGCAGCAAGGTGCAATTTTGTTGCACTTACTGCTATTTGGGCGTTATTTACATTGGTATTTGTGCTTACTGCTATTTGTGCTATATTACGTTACAACGCAAACAAAGTTTGCGTTGTTCCCGCCTTCGGGCGTTCGACACGCGCGGGTACTTGTAACGAGGAATTCGTTCCAGACATAATTAATTTGGTTGAGCTAGTAACGCACGTTAAATTAATATAAAATCTCTAATTCTGAATAGTTGTTCCATAAAATAAAATAGTGTAATTTCTATACCGTTCCCTCGACGTGTGTGTTCCTGAGAATTTAGCCGTTGCCCATTTCTCTTAAACCGTAAAAGCTTCAACTGTAAATTACTTAGCGAGGTGTTTGTCTCCAGATTCCCTTGTTAAGTTTGTCTAAAATGCACATTTTATGGCTGGTAATTGCAGGGTGTTTCTTGTGAACATCCAATTAGCCTTTGTCCACGTCATGCCGTTTTACGTTTGTCCCCTAAATGGACCATAAAATTGGTTTAAAGTAGTGATAAAATTTTTGTCTCTCGCCCTTCCCTTGTTCGCAAGATTTTCCCACGAATGAACTTGGAGTCAGCTTGGCGAGAAAGCGCTTTCCGAGTAAGGTCTTTCTCCCCTGGTTCAACCAATCGAGCAGAGGCGCGAAGTTCGTAATATCGGGTCTAAACTATTCACGGGCCTCAATTTTTGCGGCACGCTCGAATGTTCTCCTCTTGGCAAGGTATCGGCAAGGCCGGGGTCTTTTTTTGGCCATCAAGCGCTCGCGTTATTATTACTGTCTATTTTCCTCCGCGCTGAGGTAATATTGCGTATGCCTTGGACGGGTGGTCCGCTCTTTGTTGGGTTTGGCGTATTTGTCGCTATTGTAACCCTCGCTTTCCGTGTTTGCACTTCTCTCCAGCGATGAGAAAAAATAAAGGAGTGAGCCATTTCTTTCCTAAGAGAGAGTTGTCTCTTATATTTTTGCGTTTAAGCACCCCATCAGTTTTGGCCCTGCCAATTCTGCATCGGGGGGTTATCTTTCTATATGTTAATGATGCCATGTTAGATATAGTCTTCAGACTTTAGACCTAAACGGTCATTCTTTATTCGCTGCAGCTCATGTAGTACCGAGCTTCTTTGTACGTTGTAAATATCTTTTTATGTTACCCAAGAATGGCTCAGAAAAAAAAAAAATTCAAATTTTAAATGCCTTGGAAGATTTCTTGCTTACCAGCTACTTCAACTTTCATGCTAACGTTGACAGTGAATACCTGAAGGTTTTTGCGGACAGCCAATGTCTTATGATCCGGTAATCGACACCACTTTCCAGCCGCCCTAACTAGGGGTCTCCTGCTACCGTAGGTAGAACTTTTGTAGTGCCATAGTCTCTTGTCACTTAATGAACTTTATCTGTAGCATTGTACATATCCTGATGTCTTGGGATAATTCTTAAGCAGTCAGCCGTATATAGAAAGGTGCCGGTTCTACACCCACAGAGACTCTTACGAATTTTACAATACAGAAAGCAACTCAACATTTCATTATTACAGAAAGTGCCATAAGAACTATTTCTACTAATAGAGACTTACAAATTCATCACTACAGAAGTAGTTACCAACAAAAGCAGCACAACAGAATGATGGCGCAACTGCTATAAGACTGATTGGTATCCTATTCGTCATCTCTCAATAGAGACTTATGCCTTTAATCGCCCCCATTATTCTATTAGATAGACTGATCCCGCTTCAACATCGTTTCTTCAAAATAGACTGTTTCCGTCCTCATTCCATACTACAGTACTTAAGTGCAAGCGCATGTGTCTGGTCGCTTAGTTTTCAGCATTTTGAGCTGCCACTAAGTTCTTTGCACTGATGAAGAAGCTCCTTTGCAGCTTCGAAACGGCCGTATGCAAAATTGCACCTTATTGCTATTTGTGCTTCATTTAAGTTTGATTTCCTGTTTATTCCTCGAGCACAAAGGTTTTGTCTTTTGTTTTCAAAACACTATGCAATACAATATACACTACTATTTATGCTTTGTACAGTACAAACCACAAATAATAAATACGAACTCTGCATGCAATGCATTCGAAATAATCTAAATATTATAATGCAAATTGCGATTCAAATTTTCTGCATATATTAACAAAGTCGAACTATATAAACAATGCGATCAATACTCAAACACTGCTTACAACATTAAATACATAATACGAAAAATACATACGCAACAATTTACTTTCGCAAATAAAAGAAACAACAAAGTGCAATCAACATTTCAAGCATTCCAACACTGCACTCACAATTCCGAACAATACGAGAGATATTATGTAAGACTGCAAATAATGTTATTTATAATAAGCACACAAACACAGAACACAATAAACATACAACACAGACATACACACACAAATAAACATACACAAACAGTTCAGGCAAAGTTAGCGAAAAAAGCGCAAATGACGATCCAAAAGGTCCCGAACGACCAAGCCAATAAATTTACGACAATAATAGTTGTGAAAGAACTTCGCTTTTGACCAGTTCCCTATATCACGTGGGAGTTAACTTCTAGCCTCTTTCCACTGCACACATTCTAGGAGACAATGATCTACTGATTGAATACTACAACACTCACACTCCGATGACTTGCCGAAGAAACGGTTCTGGTACACACCGAAGCTTCCATGATGTGTAATGCAGTGTATAGAGTAAATAGCTCACTTCTACCCAGACTTGGGTGTATATAATTTGAAGTGGCACTCTAAATGAATTTGATACAAACACAGTTTATACATGAAACAATGTTTATTGAATATTCTTGCACATGTAGGCTTTGCTTTTAACAACAAGATTCATACGTACTACTTGTACAGATATATAAATGCAGCTTTCAAGAACAATATATTTTTCAGTACTCACGAACAGTAAGTCAACCAGCAATTCTGCCACGTAAACTTTGGGTCCCCTAAGCACTAGCGCAGGATAACACCTGGAGCTACTTACCCCGTAGCTCCCTCTCGCTTATCTATCAACCTTAACAACCTTTCTTCAACCTTAACAACCTTTTTTATTAATGACGCTGCATGGTATTTATACTAAGCGCGTATGCCGAAATTAGCATATCTCAAGCAGCTTCTTTAATTCATTCACTCAAAAATTTGATTCTTGTGAATCGAATCTTGTGTATACCTTACAACTGGTTCAGATTAATGTTCCCATATATCATCCTAGTCGAGACCACAGGTAGGAGGGAGTATACTGGCCTACCCTAATTACTTGTGTTCTACCTATCCTGCCAAATTCTCATATTAATACTAGTTTGCTTTCTTTTTAAACTGTTCCTTGGTATAGTTAAAGTTGCCCGTTATATGCTCTAAAGCATAGATTCTCAAACTGTGGTCCGCGTAGCCATTATCGGGGTTTCCGCGAAACAATTTTGACATTAACAATCTATACTTGAATAAGACTTTCTCGTGGAATTATCATGCGATACGTCTTTGAAACTACAATTCAACAAACTGAACTCACAAACATTTGGTTATTTCTCAGATATAATTACCCTGCACTTGCAAATGAACCCCTCCAACATTTGATTCGTTCTGCACAACATATTTATTTATACAAGCTTTTTTGGTACTGTCATACATATGAAATCAAAGTATAGAAACAAACTCAACGTAGAAGCGGACCTCAGAATAAAACTTTCCAACATAGAGCCACATTGCGGTTCTGGTTTCAAGAGAACCACTGCACCCATCTCATTAAGTAAAAAACATATACAGAAAACATATTATAATAAGATAGATCTATTTTGACCAATATTTGACCAAGAAAGGTTTGTATGAATTTAATGTATTATGATTTGTAACTTTTAAAATTCTTTTTACTACTGTTTTTATTCATATTATGTTTTTTATTCTATGTCCTAATAAAATTGTTCGTCTCTATAAATGCACAAGACCATTTATTAAAATAACCAGGGATACATTTTTACCAATATTTATTATAACGTAGTGCCTATGATATTATTGAGCCAGAAATTAAGTCTCAAAAATGACTTAAAATGCATAGAGTTAGGATGGGATCCGCAAAAAGAAATGTTGTTCAAGAGGGGGTCCTCGGACTACATAAGTTTAAAAACCCCTGCTCTAAAGCAGTTGCCTCTTTAGCAGCTTGGTCCACCACTTCATTTTGTAAGATTCCGACATGTGCTCCGACGCCCAAATCTACAAACAGAAAGTAACAAAAACACTACAAGTAGATACATATTAATGATCCATTCTGACTAGCTCTATTATAATAAATGTCCCGTGAAATGCAGTGGAATAAACCCTGGATTGTATATAAAAAGAAAAGTATTTAAAGGGAATAAAAACCAATAGTAAATATTCCCCCAAAGATCAACCTTTTATGTAAGTTTTTTTTAAAAAACGAGTCCCGAATGAAGAAAAATTCAGCACAAAAGTCTGAGAAAACCGTATATTTTAACAAATGAGCGTAATTCAAAGGAACATATCGCACGAAGTCTTTCATTTCACATGTAAACTAACTGTCCAACTGCTTACTTTGGATATTCACGCATTATTTAGTTTTTACGATTAATTTTAGATAGCTGAAAGCCTCTATTTCGTCTTTTGAACATGTTGGATAGTTAAGGAATACTAATGAGAAGAATTCTGAATGAACATTTTTTTTTTTTTTGAAAATGAAACATGCAGAGAATGCATGCTTCAGAACACTTGAACTAAATTAACTGATATTTTTTTTCTGTGGTCGGATGAATATTATTTTCCTAAGTAAAATATGTAATCATTATTTTCTTTCAATATTTCATTCTCGGTTCTGGGAGCCTCGGTGTATATTTTTAGATGTCTGAGATGTGTTTTTTTTTGAATAATTGGTTGCTATTTTTGGATATAATTGATGTCTTTTTTATATTTCGAGGACATCCAGTTTATTAATACACTTCTGATTAAAAGATCTGGATATAACAAAATAAGAATATTTTTAGGAATCGAGGATTTGTGGGTTATATCTAGTGAAATAATGGTAAAATTTAACTGATTATGTGGTTGTAGCTAAATTCAAGTATTTAAGGGTACAAGTGTCATTCAAACTTGAAATTTTTGATTTTAAATTTTTAATTCTATATACAGATTGGGAATAATTATTTTTTCTCTTTTATTTAATTGAAGACCCTTAAAATTCTAAATAAGGATTTTTTGGCAGAAAAATGGCTGTTTTTGAAAACCTTTTTTCAAAAATGCTGGCTTTTTTTTTTTAAAATGCTCCATGCGCATTCCATATCGTTTAAATCCTGAAATATTTAAATATAAGTGTATTCTCGGCGTATATCTTGGATTTCTGAGATTTTTGAAAAAATAATTGGTTTCTATTTATGGATATAGTTGATGTCTTTTTGAAATTTCGCGAGATTAATTTTTTGATGACTCGTAATTAGCAGTTCCTGATATCACAAAATGAGAATATTTCTAGGCATCGAGGGTTTGTGGTTATATCTAGTGAAGTAATAGCAAAATCTAACTGATTAGGTGTTTGTAGCTAAATTTTAATATTCAGATTACAAGGGACCATATACATACGAGCCGGCTTAATGGAATAGCCAATTTGCCACGAAAAATTATTCTAATAAGCGGGATATTCCATTATCCGGGATCACATTGACACGCCCACAATGTTTAAAGTTACAGTTAAACCCAGAAAACATTAAAAATTACCTAAACCATAGGCATATTTAAACTATTATAATTAACAAACAATTATTAATTAAAAGTAAGAAACTAAACACATTAAAATTTAGAAAATTGATGAAAAATGAGCTAATTTTATTGTAGAATATACAATTTCCCTTAATTTTTTGGAAATAATTATAATGTTACTTACTTATTTGTTGCTAAAGAAGTCGGATATTTTAGACTGTTTACTGTTCTGTGAATGCAGCAAATCTGTTATTTGATTTTCTAGTTTATAAAATAAATGAAAGTCTTTATTTGGCTTCGTTTCCAAGAAACGTCTTATAATATCACAAGCGTTATTAACTTCAACATGTGACGGAACCTCTTTAATGGTACATTCTTCAAATTCCTCTTCATCGACTTCGCTTTGATCAAATTGAGAGTCTGAAGTTTCACCACATTCTACCAAGTCATTGTCGAAGTTTACAAAATGGAAAAATTTTCTTCTGTCATTCCTTCTGGTCGTAAATCATTTGCGTTTGCAATTGATTCATCATTTAATTCATCATTTGTTACGTTTGTTGAAAATTTACGTTTTACGAAACAACTTTTTATTGCGTCAGACGAAATATTATTCCATGATTTGTTCATCATATGAACAGCTGTAAGAATTGAAATGTTTCTAATAATTTTACTAGTTGAGCTATTGATAGAAAATCCACTAGTATCATCTATGCAAGCTATGATCTTTTAAACGATTTCTTTTCTATAATTCCTCTTAAAAAGTGATATAATTCCCTAATCCATTGGCTGTAAAATAGCTGTAGTATTCGGAGGCAAAAAATGAAGTGCTACATTTTCTAGTCTTACGTCGACTTTGTGGGCTTGACAGTTATCGATATAAAGGATAGCTTTTCTGTTCATCTTATTCATGTCATTGTCAAATGACACTAACCAGTTTTGGAAGAAATTAGCAGTCATCCAATCTTTTGAATTAGCTTCGTATTTAACTGGAAGGGATTTTACACCTCTAAAACATCGTGGGCTTTTGGATTTCCCGATTACAATAAGAGGCATTTTATGACTACCGTCAGCATTACTACAGCATAAAATTGTCAGTCTGTCTTTCGAGATTTTTCCTCCAACAACTTTTTCGCCTTTTAAGCACAAAGCCCCATCAGGAATTGTTCTGTAATAAAGTGCTGTTTCGTCACAGTTATAGATACAAGAAGAACTGTAATCTTGTAATAAAGCAGGTAATACTACATTTTTCCAAGAACTGGAAGCGGGTTCATCAGCATCACTTGCTTCACCGTGAATTTTTTTGAAAGAAATTTGGTTTCTTGCTTTCCATCTGCACAACCAACCATTTGTAGCTTTAAAATCAGTTATATTTAACTGTTGTGCTAAATCTTCAGCTTTCTGATTCAATAATAATCCACTAATAGGAACATTACAAGCTCGTTTTTCAGCAAACCACTGAAGAAGAGCATCTTCAACTTCAGATTCTTTTCCTGTACGTATTCGTTTTTGATTAAGATTTTTATTGCATTTCCAGTCGTTCAAGACTTTTTCTTTGTTTTTTAACAATTTCGAAACTTGATCTTGGGATATCTCAAACTTTTTTTGAGAGTTCTAATTGCGTACACTTATTTACTTTTGCAAACTCTATGACTTTTACTTTTTCTTTTAAAGTAAGATCTTTTCGTCTCAAAGACATTGTAAAGCACAAGAAAGATTACTGATTTCACGAAAGCGAACTATTGAACTAATTGCCGTAGAAAATGTAAAGTTAAATGTTCAAGGCTAGAGACCAAGTTAAATGTTGCGCTTCTCCGAAGAGATTCGTTACAGTTGGTAATCCACGTCCCCTTCAAGATAAGGACCTGTTGAAGTTCCACATTTCCTTCACACACACACACACACACTCATTTTCTAGCTCTCATTTGGGGGTGAAGCTTATTGTTCCTTCTCTGAATAGGGAAACGTAGACTCAGCGGCCGAGCAATACGGAGAGGGGACTAGAAAAACAGCAACAACAATAAATTGCCCTTCAAAATCGAAGAAATCCCCATTTCCTTCGATTGGACACTTTCTGCGAAGTCACAAAATTGCTTTGAAAGACATTCAGTTACTGCACATTCATTATTGCGCTTTACAGAAAAAAATTCTGAAAAGAAGTGTGCGAAATAGAAAAAGATCGATATCGTCATGGCTAAAAATTATTCCTTTAAGCGGGATAACTTCAAAACAATATATTCCATTAACCGGGAAATTTAACACAGAAACAAATTACTACGGTTTGGTACATTGAAAATTTATTACATTAAACGGGATATTCTTTTAACCGATATTCCATTAAGCGGGTTTGACTGTACCTCGATTTTTTTAATTTTCAATTTTTAGCTCTTCATACAGGTTGGGAATAATTAATTTTTCTTTTGTATTACATTGAACACTCTTAAAATTCAAAATAAGGATTTTTTTGGCATAAAAGTGTTTGTTTTTTAAAACCTATTTTCAAAAATGCTGGCATTCTTTCAAAATGTTTCTTGCGCATTCCATATCGTTTAAAAATCTTAAATATTTAAATATAAGTGCATTCTCAGCGCATATTTTTGGATTTCAGAGATTTTAAAAGAAAAAATAATTGGTTTCTGTTTATGGATATAGTTGATGTCTTTTTGAAATTTCGCGAGATTCATTTTTTTTATGACTCGTAATTAGCAGTTCCTGATATCACAAAATGAGACTATTTTTAGGCATCGATGGTTTGTGGTTATATCTAGTGAAGTAATGGCAAAATCTAACCGATCAGGTGTTTGTAGATAAATGTTAATGTTTAAGGGGATAAAGGACGTTCAACCTCGAATTTTTTTAATTTCCAATTTTGACTCTATATGTAGAATGGGAACAGTTAATATTCTTTTTTACTATAATGAAAACCCTTAGAATTCAAATTAAAGATTTTTTGGTAGAATAATGTATCTCTTTGAAAGCTTTTTTCAAAATGCTAAATTTCAGTTTCAAAATGTTCCACGCGCATTCCAAATCGTTTAAAAACCTTAATTTTGTAATGTAAGTTTATCAAATAAATGTAATCAAAATTATTCACTGAATTTTTCTAGTCTGCATTGAAAGCCCTAAATAATTTTTTCTTCAATCTGCATGTTACTTTTTATGTTTTTGCATGTTTTTAATTTATTTCATAGTCTATAAATTTGAGATCCACAGAATTTGAGTTCCACAGAATTATGCACAGTTTTGTGACAAGCTCTCCAACGAACAAACCTCAGATATTTGGAAGAAATCCGAAGAAAATTCATGCCCATGGAGCATTTCGAAAAATTCTACCATTTTTGAAGAATTTTTTTTTGATGAACATACTTATTTATGAATTCTAGGTGTCTTCAATGAAGTAAAATAGAATATTAATTATTATCATTTTCCATAACGATTATAACAACGAAAATAAAAAAAAAACAGGTAGAAGATCTCTTGTCCCACCCCCTTGTTAAGCTTCTCATGTTAAGATTGTATGTTACACATTAACATAAATCTTGATTATTTATTAGCTAGGCTAATAAATAATATTTTTTTTTCGAATTCCCATTAAAATAATATCCTCAAAATATTGGCTTTCGAAAACAGCAACATTTAATAAAGTCAAAACAATTTTAATAATACTGCTCATAAAATGAGGCGCCATGAAATACCTTCGTGTACGGGCCGGATAACAGGCACATTCAATCCATAGCCCAGACAGTTCCTCTATGAGGTCAGAGAGGGTAGAAGAGGGTACTTCTCCCCCCCCCCCAAATATTCCCCTGGGGTTGCCTAGCCCAAATTGAGGTTGCACCTAGCTGATGCGACCCTTGTTGTGCTGTCAGTGGCACACGCAGGATTTTTTCTTGGGGGGGGCGAGATGAACGGATAAAAATATTTATAATGAAAAATCAATATTCATAATGCGATTTCTATTTCTTTGGGGGGGAAGAGCCCCTTGCCCCCCCGGGTGCGCCACTGGGTGATGTTGTAAACTGGAGTTGCACTCCTGAACCCGTAAAGCCTATATGAACCTGGTCTGGAGCACTCCCGATCAGGGGGCATTTGAAACAATAGCAACAAAAATCGCACCCTGAGAAACACACACACTGCTCTTATTCGACCGATACTGGAACACGGTGTACACGTGTATCAGGCTGCGTCAGTTCGTAACCTAGATAAATTGGAAAGGATTCAGCTTTCTGCTGCTAAAGCTATTACTGGTCTCCGCATTAGCTGTCCGGGGGACATACTAGTACTGTATGAGGCTGACCTCCAACCCCCTCTGCCTTCGGAGAAGGTTTCTCCTGGCCAAATACTTTGCAAAGCTCATCAGTTATGGAGGTCAGCACAGACCTTCTAGTTATTTCCGTAACTAGAGCAACAATCGTCGCCTTAAGAGAGAGAGAGCACGCTTAGCTGCACTTAATGTTAGGGTTGGCTGCACGGCGAAGTTGAACATGTCTCTCTGGCCTGCTGTATGGAAGTTACTGCTTCGTTTCGTGATAGGGTCTTTTCCAGGGCTGAACTCTGCTCATGCACTAACAAAGGCATCCAGATTATCTTAAACAACTCGCTTTGGAGGCTATTCATAAAATTCCCGCTGACGCGTTACGGATATATACTGATCGCAGAAGGGGTGGTGGCCCATCTCCGGTAGCGGGGTGTAATTCAGGGGAATGGCATTAGGACATGTAGGAAAACCCCCCAACTACTGCTCAGTTTTGCGGTCGGAACTCATAGCTATTGAGGAATCTTTGAATTATTGTGTCAATGTGACAGTCAATATAGACATCTGGATTCTGAGTGATAGCTGTAGTTCTATTCAGCAACTGGCTCAATGGTGGAAACATGGTGACATAGAGTAAATATTATCCGGCATTTGGACTGGTTGAGTGCCCATAGTAGGATATTTTTTCAAAGGGTACCCTCTCAAGTAGATATTTACGGTAACGAGATTGCGGATGGATTGGCCAAGGAAGGCAACCTTAAGGGTTTTTTTTGACGGCGCCTGTTTTTCTTCCTCGGAGCGTGCTTCTCGAGTAAAACTTGAAATCAACTCCCCTGTGCGAAAGGCCCTTTCCGTACATGAGTGGTATGATTTCGACCGTCCTGGTGCTGCTTTGATTGGGGCAAGCAGTAGGGGAGATCAGAGAGCTCTGGCCAGGCTCCGCAGCGGTCATCTTCGGACTCTACGGTTTGTGTCGGTCTTCAAAGTTTACCCTCCTTGCCCGAGGTGCAGTTTGGCTCCGGCCACTTCCTTGCTTCAAACCCCCACTCGTTTGACTACTTCTGGTTTCCGAACTGTCACTCCGAACATTCAACCACAGCTCCATTAGCGCCCTTTACACGTACGCTCTTGGAGTGCTTGGAGCGTACGGGATTACCCGCGGGATAACTTGCAGTATGCTCAAAAGCAGCTTTCCCTTCCTCTCCGACACCTTCACACGTGCACTCAATCGCGCGGGATCGTGGTTTCACGCGGGAACTAGCGAACGTGTAAAAGGCGCTATTGGATGCTGTAACAGCGTGTTTATGCGGCCTCGTGCTTAGTGAGTTAGTTCTAAAGCCATATTTAAACATGTAACTGAGCATGTGCATAAAAAAAATTAATGTGTGCCTCGTACTTAGTGAGCACCTCAAGCCAGATTTAAACATGTCACTGAGCATGCGCAGAAAGCAATTTTTAACTGTAAATTATCCTTTAATAATAGCAATTGCGGTTACAAAAACCAAATTTTACACTTCTGTAGATTAAAATATTTCGTTTAAGACTAAAATGAAGTAAATTGATGCAGTAGTTTTCTCCCCGGGACTGTCTAATGAAGTTTCAGCAACTTAAACATATAGATGCTTTGTAGAGGAACTCCCAGTCTAATACTTTTTTTACTCTTTCACTGAGACTTTACAAGCAACTTCAAGAGTTACGCTCTAATTGACTTGGTTTTGACGGTGATAATTTGGAGATGGCTAAATTTTTTTCTTCTGTTTTGATGTATCGGAATTTAGCACTTAGGTGCTATAGTTTTTAGTGACAGATTGGCATTTTTGCCTTTTTGAAGTGCATAAATTTTTTTCAATAAAAGAAGTAGTATTGCAATGAGTTGGCAAAATTAAACACAAAACAAGAAAATAATGATTTTAATCAATAAAACATTGGTAGATGTTTAAAATATCAAAATTTTATAGATTTTCTTGTTTTTTTTCCTTTTTACCATGTTTTTGTTAACTTGATTTCTTGTTTGTGTGTATGTCCAGTACAAATCTTACAATCGATTTTTAACTAACTTCCCGACTAGCTAGACATTTGAAACTTTTAGAATTGCTCAGAACACGATGGCAATGCATTTTTTAAAAACTTTTAGCCATTTTTAACCAGGTTTTTACCATATTTTTATTATTTTCAGTTAATTTTGCTTTGTAGACTGCTGCAGCCATCTGCCGGGCGGGACGGGAACGAAAAGTTAAACGCAAGTTCATTTCCAATCAACTTAATTTTCTTTCAAGTTGATGGAATAATTCATCAAACAATTTTTAAAAAAGTATTTATTAATACATAGAATTATCAAGTTTATATGATTCAACAGAAAATTTAAAAACATGGTATATAAAAAGTTCTTTTTATCTTGTAATTATTTAAACTAAAATCAAAAAAGAAAATAGGCAGAGAGAAAAATTCCAATAGAGTGTTTTATTATTTTAATCGCAAATGTTAAACTGTTGCCAAAAAGTAAAGTAACATAAATGTCATTAAAATAAAGATATTAATGATATGCTACAAAATAAATATTATTTATATTTCCAATATAATCTCGCTTATTTTACGCTTATTTTAAACTCCCAAAGCACTTATATGAAGTAAACATTTTGAAAATTCGTTAATTATTGTTATCTTTTATATTTCCATCAAAGAATCTTAAAATGAAGCTAAGAAGTAAATTGGTAAAAGTAAATATGAAAGCAATATCTAATTTACCTGCATTATTTTAATATTTAAACAACTTTAGAGAGTAGTTCGAAAGTAAATATACTGAAGTCGAAACTTACAAAAAATTATATATCGAATAACAGGCAAATTTTTTACTATTCAAGTATCATTTCTAAAAATGAATGCATAAAACTTTTGAGAATACTTTATATAAGGATTTCCAGCCTGTTACTCTTTTGGTTGATTATTAGAAAGTGAAGTCGGAACAGGAAAAAATTGTATAAATTGAAGTTGAAAAGACTAAGCCGAGAAATGCATTCTCCTACTCTATTTCAATCTATGAAACTAATCCGGGAAGTTGGAAATGTAAAGGGCAAAATTTAAAATACAGATATTGCTATCTAACGAACTGTATTCATTAAAAAAAAAATATTATTTCTATTTCCAATTAAAACTCGCTAATTTGAAGCTGGTATTAAACTCCCCCAGCACTTACGCAAAGTAAACGTTTTAAGCGTTCATTAATTAATGATATCTTTTATATTTCCATTGTGAATCATAAAATGAAGCTAAAAAGTAAATTGGAAAAAGTAAAATTTGAAGCACTATCTAATCTCCTAGCATTACTATAATACTTGAATAACTATTTAGAGAGTGAAAAAAGTAAATATACTAACGTCAAAACTTGAAAGAAATGATACATCAAATAATAGACAAATTTTTACTAATAAAATATAAAATCTAAAAATGAAAACAACATTATTGAGATTGCTTTGTAGAACAATTTCCAGTCTTTTTTCTATTTCAGCTGATTATTAGAAAATGAAGTCGGAACAGAAAAAATGTGAATAAAGTAAAGCTAAAAGAGGTTATTAGAGGGCTAAGATTGCAAATGTTAAAATGCTACCAAAAAGTAAATTAAAATAAATGTCATTAAAATAAAGATATTAATGACATGTTACAAATAAATATCATTTATTTATCTAATTTAATCTCACTAATATTGAGCTGGTATTAAACTCCCCAAGCACTTACGCAGAGTAAAAATCTTAAGTGTTCATTAACGATATACAGGGCCCGATGTAGAAAATTCTCGACTATAGGCACAACTCAGGATGGTGGCCCCTAACACTGATGTGGGCATAAAATTTCCAAATTTAACACCAAAAAAGTTCATGAATCATTGTGAAAGTACCATCTTACAAAGAATTGGCTATTTGAAGCGTAGAAGCCTTGAACGTTATCAAATAACAAAAAGCAATACAACATATTAACTTCATCATTAAAACACCAATGCAATGCAACCAGAAAAACTTATTAATCCCTTATATACACTATAACATACATATGATGAACTATACATGCAATTATACATATGATGATGAACTAATCAATCAATCAAATTTGAAAGGATATATAAAAAAATTGCTATTAAAAATGGTAAAATAAAAAAAAATTAAATTGGGATTTTTTTCTTTTTTTTTCCTTTCAAAATTTAAATTTTGGGGGGCCCTCAACATTCGGGGGCCCCTTGGCTCGGGCCTACTGGGCCTAATGGAAAATCAGGGCCTGACGATATCCTTTATTTTTCCATCATGAATCATAAAATGAAGCTGAGAACTAAATTGGTAAAAGTAAAAAATGAAAGCACTATATGATCTACTTTCATTACTTTATCACTCGAATACCTATTTTGAGTGTGAAAAAGTAAACATACTGATGTCAAGATATACAAAAAATGATGTAACGTATAATAGGCAAGTTTCTACTATTCAAGATTCACCTCTAAAAATGAAAGCATAAAATTGAAAGCATAGAAGGATTGCAGGCTTTGTAGAAGGATTTCCATTCTGTTACACTTTTAGTTGATTAGTATTAAGTGAAGTAGAACAAAAAAAAAAGTGAATAGTGAAGCTGAAAAGGCTAAGACAAGAAATGCACTCTCTTAGGTTATTTCTATCTATGAATCTTGTCCGGGATGTCAGAAATTTAAAGGGCAAAATTTAAAATACAGATATTGTTATCTAACGAACTCCACTCATTTTTAAAAATTTCTATTTCCAATTAAAACTCACTAGTCTTAAGCTGGTATTAAACTCTCCCAGCACTTACGCAAACTAAAAAATTTAATAGTTCATTAATTAATAATATCTTTTATATTTCCATTGTGAATCGTAAAACGAAGCTAAAAAGTAAATTGGTAAAAGTAAAATTTGAAGCACTATCTAATCTCCTTACATTACTACAATACTTCAATAACTATTAATAACTGTATAATGCTTCAATAACTATTCAGAGGGTGAAAAAAGTAAATATACTGAAGTCAAATCTTACAAGAAATGATACATCGAATAATAGGCAATTTTTCACTATTCAAGTATCCAATCTAAAAATCAAAACGTAAGATTATTGAGAATGCTTTGTAGAAGTATATCCAGTCTTTTTCTATTTCAGCTGATTATTAGTAAGTGAAGTCGGAACAGAAAAAGAGTGAATAAAGTGATGCTAAAAGATGCTATAAGAAAGTTATGATCGTAAATATTAAACTGTTGCCAAAAAGTAAATTAAAATAAATGTTATTAAAATAAAGATATTAATGACATGTTGCAAAATAAATATTATTTATATATACAATTTAATCTCACTAATTTTGAGTTGGTATTAAACTCCTCAAGCTTTTATACAGAGTAAAAATTTTAAGAGTTAATTAATTAATGATATCCTTTATATTTCCATCATGAATCATAAAATGAAGCTGAGAACTAAATTGGTAAAAGTAAAAATTAAAGAACTTTATAATCTACCTTCACTACTTTAATACTCGAATACCTGTTTAGAGAGTGAAAAAGTAAATATACTGATGTCAAGACTTACAAAAAAGGATATATCGTATAATAGGCAATTTTCTACTATTCAAGAATCACCTCTAAAAATGAAAGCATAAAATGATTGAGAATGCTTTGTAGAATGATTTCCAGTCTTTTTCTATTTCAGTAAAGAAAGAATAGAGTAAAAATTTTGAGAGCTCGTTAATTAATGATATTCTTTATATTTCCATCATGAATCCTAAAATGAAGCTGAGAAGTAAATTGGTAAAAGTAAAAATGAAAGCACTATATTATCTACTTGCATTACTTTAATACTTGAATACCTATTTAGAGAGTGAAAAGGTAAATATATTGATGTCAAGACTTACATGAAATGATATATCGAATTATAGGCAAATTTTTACTATTCAAGAATCAACTCTAAATATGAAAGCATAAAATTATTGAATATGCTTCGTAGAAGGTCTTACAGTATGTTACTCTTTCAGTTAATTATTAGTAACTGAGGTCAGAACAGAAAAAAGTGAATAAAGTGAAGCTGAGAAGTAAATTGGTAAAAGTAAAACTGATAGCCCTATATAATATACTTGCATTACTGTAATACTTGAATATCTATTTAGAGAGTGAAAAAGTAAATATACTGATGCCAAGACTTACATGAAATGATATATCGAATAATAGGCAAATTTTTAGTATTGAAGAATGAACTCTAAAAATGAAAGCATAAAATTATTGAAAATGCTTCGTAGAAGGATTTACAGTATGTTACTCTTTCAGTTAATTATTAGTAACTGAGGTCAGAGCAGAAAAAAGTGAATAAAGTGAAGCTGAGAAATAAATTGGTAAAAGTAAAACTGATAGCCCTATATAATCTACTTGCATTACTGTAATACTTGAATATCTATTTAGAGAGTGAAAAAGTAAATATACTGATGTCAAGACTTACATGAAATGATATATCGTATAATAGGCAAATTTTTACTATTCAAGAATCAACTCTAAATATGAGAGCATAAAATTATTGAAAATGCTTTGAAGAAGGATTTACAGTCTGTTACTCTTTTAGTTGATTATAATCAACTAAAAGAGCAGTTACTAATAATTATTAGTAACTGCTTAGATACTCAGTTACTAATAATAATTAGTAACTGAGGTCGGAACAAAAACAAGTGAATTAAGTGAAGCTGAATAGCCTGAGACAAGAAATGCATTCTCTTTCGCTATTTCAATCTATGAAACTAATCCGGAAATCAGAAATGTAAAGGGCAAATACAAGGGATTATTATGTAACGTACTGCATTCTTTTTTTGGTGTTTTAAATGGTAATTGCAGAAATTCCAGAAGATACTGAAGTCAGAAAGTAAATGGAAACTTGGCATCTGCTGCATTCCGTTTCAAACTAAGAAATTGAATTCGTATTATGAATTTCCCACTAGAAAAAGCTACTTCTGTATTTGAGCCTCATGAAAATAATTTAAGAATGAAAGACGGGCGTGAGAACAATGTCCATTGTACATTTTTAAATCTCCAAATGCTGCCATTGAAATCTGGGGAGTAGAATCTATTTTATTTTCACTTACAGAACGAACAATTCATTGTTAAAACCCGGAAAATTTCTTTAGAGAGAGGCACGGAAAGTGAATTCTATTATTCTCGACATATTACACACAAAGGTGAAATTCCTTGCAATTTTTGCGGTGAGTGTATTTTTACTCTCTCTTACATTGTTCGAGTTCTTTTTTTATTCAGGGTTTCATATCTGTTACGGTTTCTTTTAATAAATAAGTTTCGTTAAATGCTGAAATGAGGGAAGATTTAAAAGCTATTGTGTAAAAAGTTTATCCCATTTTCAGTGGTATTATTGTATATATTATGGGCTATAACATTTGATGTTGAGAAAAGATAATATATACATATATATATATATATATATATATATATATATATATATATATATATATATATATATATATGTGTGTGTGTGTGTGTGTGTGTGTGTGTGTGTGTGTGTGTGTGTGTGTGTGTGTGTGTGTGTGTGTGATGACCCGAATGGTGATCTTCTGAAATAAGCATCGTGGCCGAAAACAATATAATTCGAATACAAGAACATACAACTTTATTCCAGCAATAACATGTCCTTACAGCTCGACGTCCAGGTTCCATCTGGCGAGCGTAGAAGAAGCCATAAACGGGTTGCCAGAAATTGGCGAGGTCGGTTAATATTGGCAAAGGGCTGAAAAGTTACCATAGAGTAAAAGAACTCTGTTTACAGGCGATCGGAGGTGTTAAAATTTATTACTTACACACACACACACATACACACACACACATATATATATATATATATATATATATATATATATATATATATATATATATATAGCTTATAGTGATCAGTGGTTATAAGAATCAATATCGCAAAAACAAAAACAAATGTATTATTTTCATGTCAAAATTTTCGCTTTAAAGAATTAATCCACCGGTTTTAAGAATCAGCTTACACTCTTTGCTTTCCTTTCATTTTTCCAAAAAAAAGCAACTTAAACCCTTAAAAGGCACGAAGTTCTTTCTTTATGATTTTTAAGAAAGAGTGATAAGATGGGTTGGAATACAGTCGTAAAATGCGTTCCTTTCTTTGTTAGACAAAACATAATATGTTCCCCTTAAACGCTTTAGCACATCACTGTCCTATTAGCTTGACCCGGGTGCATCTTTACCCGTCCAGGTCCTATTTCACTTTTTCCAACTGGCAAACAAAGACAGGGACTCTTTTTTCCCACCTCCGAATCCTGGTTGCGGCTTCCTGGACCCTGAAACACATAAATCTTCGGCGAAGTGTCCACTATGACTTAGGCAAACGTAACATTAGTAGATTCAGCACTTTATCAAACCGTGAAACGTAAGCTAGAAGGTGAATCTTCGTCTGAGACTATTGGAATTGAAAGAGGTATAAACAGCCTCCTGAAAACTTCATTACGTCAAACTACCATAGAAAACTTTTTTTTGCTCCCTTCCTGTAGTTGAAATGTTAAAACTGTTAAGCAGTTATCCTGTAACAAATACTGGATTTTTATCTTCTCTTACTATAATTATGTGTATCTACTTATAAGTCTAGAAATTAAGTTGTAATTTTAAAATTATAAAAAATAATTTAAATAAAAGAGAACTAACGTAAATTAAAGAGTATTTTATGGTAAATTATGTAATATATGTATATATGGGTGTGTGTGTGTGCCTGTCCAAAAACGTAAATTCCGGCTATAAGAATCAAAAACCTTAATAACAAACGTGATTCTTATAAGCGGAAATCACTATATATATATATATATATATATATATATATATATATATATATATATATATATATATATATATATATATATGTATATATATATATATATATATCCGACTTTCTTGATATGTACACTAAATATTAGTTTAAATCCTTAGTTATTTATTGTACAAATGCATTTTTACTCACGCGTACTTATTTTGGTTACTTAGTTTCCGCAACTAGCTGGTACCCGTCAAAATATGACGGATAGATAGTAAATAACTATCACTATTTGCAGCACTAATACACAAATTATACTCAACACATCATTGCCCAATGTTGAAAATCATAAATGTTTGCAGAAAAAAATTATTGTGTTTAAACGGCCTCGTCCTTAGTGAGTATCTAAAGCCAGATTTAAAAAATGTCACTGAGCATGCGCAGAAAGCAATTTTTTTTAATTGTAAATTATCGCTAACTGAACAGCGCGAAATAAACAATTTCCATCAGGTTTAATCTTATATTTCACAAACATAATTATCAGAAAAATAAAAATGGCAGAGAGAGAGAGAGAGATAGACTCCTCGGAATATACGTGTTTGTCATTAAAACCTGTCAGAGCATGCGCAGAAACAGTGAGTTTCTAAAGACAGATTTAAACATGCCTCTGAGCATGCGCAGAAATGAGTTTTTAATTGTAAATTATAGCTAATTAATAGAAATTGCGGTTACAAAAACCAAGTTTGACAAATCTACAGATTATAATATTCCGTTTTAAGACCAAAATGAAGTAAATTGATGCAGTAATTTTCTCTCGCGGACTGACCAAAAAGTCAGCTTAGCAACTAAACTATATAGATATCTTTTTTTCTTCTTCTTCTTCTAAAACTGCAGGCACCTTGCCTTTTGATAATCGCTCAGTGCACAGCCAGTTACCGGTTTCTTGAAATGAGAGCACCGTATAGGAACGTCCTCCCCTGGTGACCCTCAATTTAGACAGCCCCCCCCCCCTAGGGATGCAGTACCTCTCATACTCCCAAATTTGAACTTAAGAAGAGTGTCGCTTGAAATACAGACGCTTGGATACACTGTGAAGCAGAAAGTGCCCCAGCACCCCTTAGCTGCTTACAGACTCTCTTAGGGCCTGTTCACATAGGAGTCCGTTGCGTTGCGTTAAGGAAAAGATGACGTTGAGACGAAAATAAACCAATCATAGGCGTTAAAAATTTCATTGCTAATCGTTTGGAGGCATATGATTGGTTTATTTTCCTCTCAACGTCATCTTTTCCTTAACGCAACGAAAAGGACTCCTATGTGAACAGGCCCTAAGAGAGTCAGACATGGACAATTCTATGTAAAAAAAGTCATGAAGACGTTCTCCTCTTTTGCATCACGATGAGCGAAATAGTAGACTGAGTACGTTCGAACGTGGATCTATAGTCGGGACTTACAAAGTGAGCGTGCGATCGCTTCAGATTGTCAGTAACTCTGTTTACTTTTATTTCAAAATCCCAGACTGCTGTATCACCGCCATTTCTTAGCCTTCAAAATAGGAGCGCTTTCTAAGCTGTGGAATGGTAGTGCTTTGTGGCGTGGTATCACTTTAACACGCTTGCAATCGTAGAGAATCTTAGTGGTTTAATTTGTTTTTGTTCAATGTATCACGGACAAGGTGATGGTCGAATGACTAGGGCGATGGCATTCGGTTCAGGTCCTGTGAGTTCGATTCCCACTGGTGCATGGATATCCATGACCGTCCGGAATTAGCTTTGTACTGTAGATCCCCGTCAAATTAGCCCTCGTGTAGCAAAATGTTGGTCGTAGTGCTCCAAACCAAACCAAACATTTGTATCAAAGACGTATTAGTCTTGTACTAGGAGTTCCATTAAGGTATCCGTACACCTTTTGAACGGCATTTTCAGTGAAAATATCGATGATTTTTGGCAATAACATCGAAGCCTAATCTTTTATCTTTCTAATTGTGTTTGAAGATTTAAATACGAAATAGTTAGTTTTAAAGTAAGAAATTCGTTATACTGTTATTTTTAGCGTTTTCTTAAAATTAGCTTTTCATCGTTTCTCTTTAAACTTTTCCTAACGTGGTGGGATAGCATGAATCCCAAGAATATGGGCCCAATAAATAAATATATATATATGTATATATCGTCATCCCTAATATATATATATATATATATATATATATATATATATATAATATAATATATATATATATATATATATATATATATATGTATATATATACTAGCTGAAAACCCGTACTTCACTACGGGTACATTCGAATTAAATACAACGGTCAATGTATGCAATTCATGCCAAATATATATATATATATATATATATATATATATATATATATATATATATATATATATATATATATATATATATATATATATATGATATGATAAATACGACGATCAATGTATACAATTGATGTAATATATATATATATATAAGAAAAATCGTAAAGGATAATTTTATAGACAAAATAATGTAGAAGAAAATATTCAAATTAAATCTAATATAAAGAATACTAAAGAATATAGTACAGTTAATATAGTACAGTTTGTAGGACATTTCTTTTACTGTATTTTAATATTTTTTTGGATAATGTCCAATCATCTGCCGCATTAGCAAGGAAAAAAAATATTTTTGTTTATTTAGTTGTTATGCACGTGACGATAAATTTATTTAAAGTACCAGAAAAAGAAATCACGTGATCAGCATTTAATAAATTAAATTATAAAAATTAATCTTTAAAAATTCACCAAAAATCAGGAAATGGAGGTAAAGATTCGAAAAAGATTTCATTTTAAAGGAATTTTTACGATCTTTCTCGTGCTGTAAATTTTATAACCCTCAAAGTATTATTTTAAATGCAAACGTAAAAAAAGTTAAAAAAACAGCTTAAAAATTTAATTTTAAAAACTCTAAGAAGAATTTTTCAAAAATCTCTCTTAGTGCACCCCTACACTACAAGAAGAATCGCCATGCAAAATTTTAGCCATTTATGTCTAGCTGTTTAGTCTGTGCGTTATATATCAGTCAGTTAGTCAGTTACGGAACTGTTTTATATATTATAGACAACGCTCCTCCACATAAAGCTCACATAATCGACGATTATCTTGAAAGATATTCGCCGGATGGATTGGCCAGCCCGATATCCAGACCTAAACCCTTTTGAACATGACTTGGACTCTCTTGGAAATAGCAGCTCTCCATCCCCTCCGAGAACCATCCAGGAGCTGAAAATGGCGTTGTTGCAGGAGTGGGACCGACTGCCACAACGATTCATCAAACGGCCTTGTTTCCAGTATGGCATCGGGCTCTGAGAGCTGTATGACTGTGAGAGAGGAGGGAGCACACCCCATATTAGAGTCATTTTATGTTCAATATTATAAAGTGGGTTTTCGACGTTCTTGCGCTGGTGACAGTAACTGACCATTGTAATTACTTGAAGATCCTCACGTCGGAATTCCAAGGTAGCGGACACCCCTTTGTAAACAAAACTGTTTCATCAGTGCCGAAAGGTCACCTTCCGTTTAGTGCCACATAAGCCACGACGCAGAGACTCTTCTGGTTACTTCAGGGAAAAGAACATCCTTTGAAACGTCTTCCCTCGTTGACAATGGAGTCCAGATAACAAAGTCTATTGCTGACTGGCCGGAGACTTGAGGAACGTGGGAGCACCAAACGGTGACTTAACGGGCGTAACCTACAGACCCCCCAGAAGGAAATAATAAGATGAGGGACTCTAGAACCGGGCGGTAGGAGTCAGTTATCGATTCTTTTTCCGAGGTGATAGTTGAACTTAGAAGAAGGTCCGTGGAACGGACGCGTGCCCAGCCAGCGGAGAATCGAGCCATCTCATTATGACATAGCTAACCCAAATATGTTTGTAAATTTAATATTATTTTGTACAGTGTACAATTGCCTTATTTAGCCAAGGAACTAATGCATGTTTTGGCTAATTTTTAAAAAGGGCTGTCAGTCTCATTTTAGTTCAAGTCCTTACACCATCATCAGTGCGTACCATGACTGCCGTTTGGTACAATTTTTTTCTTATTTAACTGTGTATCCATACCAAATTTTATTAAAATCTAACCATTAGTTTTCAGAAAGTTTCATAAAATGTACAAATTCTGTAAATTTCGAATACCAGTGTTGTTTATAATACATCGTAATCCCACCAGCAGTAAACACATGCCCAAGATAATTTATCCTTCTAGCATTACTTACTTACACACACACGCACACACACACACACACACACACACACACACATATATATATATATATATATATATATATATATATATATATATATATATATATATATATATATATATATATACAGTATGCCCACTAAAGTCCCTTCCCACCCTCTTAACTTCGGAACGACTGCTTCTATATTCATAAACGTGGTGTCTAGGTATAGTAAAGTAGCCATGCGCTACTGAATGAAACCACCTACCAAGCCACCTGGTGGAAAACTGCGGAGTTAGCATTCCTATCTCAAAAATGTAACGAAATAGGGAAAAAAGTGATTTACAAAGTTGTAGAAAATCATCGATTTAGTACGAAAAGATACCTTGTTGGACATTAATGCAAATAATAGAACGGTTAAAACGCGCATTTATATTTTCGTGGTTTTATTCAGTAGCGCATTGCTACTTTACTATAACTCGACACCACTTTTATGACTATAGCATCAGCCGTTCCGATGTTAAGAAGGGGGGAAGGGACTTTAATGGGCATACTGTATATATATATATATATATATATATATATATATATATATATATATATATGTATATATATATATATATATACATACATACATACACGTGTAACGCCTCTACTGCGCGTCATTATGGCTGAGCAAGGCAAGACACGGTATAGTCCTTTAAGTTCGTTTATTTACTAATAAAAGCATCTCTGGCTCCATAGTTGGTATTAAGATTCTATTCAATGCTTAACTGGCTACACCAGTCCAATCATTTAATTAATATTAATCCGGAACATCGCAATCTCGCGACACGATGCGTGAACAACGTCCTTTCAGTTCGACTTTCCTACATGCTTCTGAAGTCATTCTTTGTTTAAAACCCACATAAGCCTTTTCTAAAGTTCTCGAACATCGCTGTGACATCGCCCTCCGGCGATGAGGCTATAATTCCCCCCCCCTCCCCCACTGTTCACCTAGTCCAATTCTATTAATAGCTTCAATGCCATTCATTTCGATACTTCCTTGTTCATTTGTGCGCTATCAAGTGTGATTAATCTGGCGTTTAATGATTTAATTCCGATATTCTCTAGAAAAAACCTCCTTTTGGACCCCTTAAGGTTTAACCTCTTAATAAATCTCTGACATATATATATATATATATATATATATATATATGTGTGTGTGTGTGTGTATATGTATATGCATGTATATACTGACTGAAAAATTGAAAGATAAAATATCTATTCAATTTTCACCTTAGATTTAGCGCTATAGTAGGGAACTTTCTTAAGAAATTTTCATTTTACTTTTCTTTATAAGTTGCTGAGAGAGGGAAATGTCTTTAGAAAATTTATCGGCGCAAAATCTTTCCATCTATTTAGTTTAAATTCTTTATTATATATATTCTTGCTTCACGTAAGTTATTTTAAAATATATCACGGCGAAGCCCAGTAATGAGCAAACTTTTAACAACGAGGAGAAAAATTTTTAAACTTAGTTTATAATAATATTCATTATCTTATTTTCTGAGTTTTTGTCAGAGAAAGTTTGTATTTGTTTCAAAGGTCTAAATTATTTCGTATTTAATTTAATGAGAAGCGGATTTAATGCACGAAGCTAAGTTTTGGACGCAATTAAATTTTTAATTATAAGAATATGTTTTGTTTTACAGATTACTTCCGCAGCCACAATTATGCTGTTTTCACCTGATGCTTTTTTTTTTGGAAAAATGCACCAAATTTTATGCTTTAAAAGTGTACAATTAATTTGGAACACGAACTCACTTTAAAATTATCTGTTCTCATGATAAAATCCAGTAACATATAAATGCAACGTCGAGAGTAATAAATATATTAATAAATTCCCCAAAGGTTGGAAGAAATTAAATTGCAATTTATTTTAATGGTAGAAAATATTTAAAATTTTGTTCGGGGATTATGATAATTGCTTATTCTTTATATCCTTGGGAAAGATAAAAACACGCATGAAGTTAGAGCTATTCGTTAAATACCTTTTTCCATTAATATTGAAAGCGACTAAGAAAAATATTGTTTTAAGTAATGGCATGTATAAATAATTATTTAGTAGACGTGGAAAATTAAAAACGAGGGGTCAATTATATTGCGGCTGTTTGAATGTAATTTATACTGAATACGTTAAATTAAGCTGCTTACGTATGGATTGTTTGCTTAAATGAACTGCTTCAAATGTCGTATAATTCATATGAAAATGACTTTAAATTAAAGTAAGAAAAACATTCCAGTGTTATCTTGATGGCCAAATTTCCTTACTCCTTCAAAATTTCCGGAAAAACTAAATATTATACATGTAACCAATAGTTTACAATACATAACAATTATTACATTATTATTTTTTTGCAAAATGCAGCTATAAGAATATTCTGAATTTTTGAAAGGTTTGATAATACAAAGATAATTATTCCTTTAAATGCTTTATTTGCGAAAAAAAGTATCTAATTTTCTCTTCGCTAACAAGTTTTTTTCGAGCACAATTAAAATGAATGACATTCAATAAAAAAATATCATTTACATCCAGAAATTATTATACAAGCTGAGTTACTCATTTAAAAAGTAAAAAAAATACATTGATACCAGTTTTTGAAAACTCATTTCACTAAGATACGAATAAATAATTAGACACAAATCACCAAGAACGGGGAATTGGAATTATTCTGGTGTCTGTTATTCATTATAAATGTTCATTTCGTATTTGTAATAATTTTTTTCTCTCGTTGTAATCTATGTATTGAGACGTATAAGCTTGGCTTAATTGAAATTTTTTCTCTAAATTAAAATAGCGTCGAAAATATTTTATGAAATAGTTAGGCTATTAAAATTTTCTGAGATAAATTTGTGATATTTGACTTCTAAAGTCATGGTATTTTTTAAATGAATGGATTTGAAACATTTTGTTATTAAGGCAGTCAAAAAGTTAATAATGTTGTCAGTGAGTCTAGCAACTTGTTTCAAATGATAATGTTCATTTAAATCGAGTTAATGGAATTTTTCTGGAACGAGACTGATTTTCGTAAGTATTACATGACTTTTAGATAAAAGTAATTATTACAATGTCAATCTATGATTATTCACACATATTAATGATTTATCTATAAGAAAATTAAGGTGTTTTATAAGTCGATGACGTATGAGGTAATAATTCCTCTTCATCGAATATGTTGATATGCCGTTCATTCCGTCCTGACGTGAAATCTTTGAATCGTGGTAAAATTTGGGATATGGAATTTCGTTTAAGGCTGCTAGGTACTAACTCTACTGGATTCGCTCGCATCAGGGTTAACGTATGGAGAAAATGTGTCCAAGGACTGCCGACTTGAAATCGGCAGTAAAGTAATATTTGCTTTGAAAAGTATCATTTTACACAAAAATGTTAAAAAAAGTATAAATTTTAAAATCAGTGGAAAAAAATTTAATTATTTTTTTCTGTAAATTGTTATTAATATTCATTAAGACAGTTATCATTGCATTTAACCACTTAGCGTTTGTCATTTTTAACCAATTTTGAGCATTTCAATCATTTGGAGATTTTCCGCTGTTTTACTCCGTTGAGACCTGAGGTCAACACACGTGGACCTTTAATTACTAGCCCTCTAAATTATCAATTTCAGAAAAATGTTTTTTTTTGTGATCTTTGATGTCAATGTATGAGTGTAACAGCCATGAAGGGATATTTAAGTTGTTATTATTACCATAGGACCATAGGACAAGTGTTTTAACTGAGTTGCCTAGGCCAACGCCTTCAAACTCAGATATTTCATAATTATAACAACGAAGAGCTGGAAATGTTCTGAAGTAGAAAAAGTTCGTTGTGGGACGTCAAGAGTTCAGGAAAAGCTACACAAAAAGTGAAGCAATGAGTCTTCTGGTCTGTACATAGGAGGGTGAAAATGGGCAGTTCTGATTGGATGTCTCCTGGATGTTCGAGTTGATTTGCTGTTGGGGGTGGAGTCAATGGCTGTCTGTAAGCTGGATTTCAATTGGCAAGTTTAGAGAGAATAGAGTAAAATTGTTATTATAACTTCGGGTCTGAAGAGGCTATATATATTTTTTCTATTACAAGATACCGGTTATTCCTTCATTACTAAATATTTTTGCATACCCCTGAACAGTCCAAAAAGTACTCCAAGGGGACGCGTACCTCAGGTTCAAGACCACAGCTGCAGACAGTTCGGCTGGCGAACGTATTCGTATTTTACCTCAGATCACCACACGTGGCGGCAAGAGTTATGGCCTGGGACACCACTTCGTATGATAGCTCCACCCAACTGATAGTTCTACGTCGCACCCTCACACCACATGGGTCAACCATATTCAAGGCCCCGTTGTGCTGCCATTCCTCTCGCTGCCTCCTGACCTAATTTTCCAGAAACTTTATATTTTGGTTAAAAATATATTAGACGTAGACAGCGACTGCAGTTCACCATGATTGTGAATGTTTCTCCGATGAAGTATTCTTTCGCAATCCAATTTCGGTCTTTCAGCACCTCACAATAAAATATCTCGCAACCCATGACAAAATTTTGTGACTCATCACTAATGTGGGCGGGTAGGAGGGTGGGCACCTCTGACGGTTTCGTGACATGTGATTAGTGGTAAAGATTATGCTGGGCAGAACGACGCGTATATGTCTGATGGTCTGATTCAACTGCTTCTTTCTGGAAATCTTTGAAAACATAGTAATGAGTTGTTACCATCAACAATTACGTTACAAATAATTACAAGATATAAAGAACTTTTTATATACCATGTTTTTAAATTTTCTGTTGAATCATATAAACTTGACAATTCTATGTATTAATAAATACTTTAAAAAATTTTGTTTTGATGAATTATCCCATCGACTTGAAAGAAAATGAAGTTAATTGGAAGTTAACTTGCGTGTAAATTTTCTTTACCGTCCCGGCCGGTAGATAACTGCACTCGTCTACAATACAAAATTAACTGAAAAAGAATTCAATTCTGTTTAAAGATGGCTAAAAGTAATAAAATAATGCATTGTCATCGTGTTCTGAGATATTCTAAAATTTTCAAATGTCTAACTAGTCGGGAAGTTAGTTAAAAATCGATTGCAAGATTTGTACTGGACAAACACACACACACACAAACAAGAAATCGAGTTAATAAAAACTTGGTAAAAAATGTCCGTAAACAAATAGATTAAAAAATTAGTCACTCTATTCTATTGATTCATTATATATAATGCCCCGTGCTCGTCTCTCGTGACTGTCTTCGTGATTACAACACTCTTCCACGGCCTGACAGAACACCAGATCTGTCCCCATTCGAGCACATTTGTGATGTGAATGTATGTCCATCCCAGAATGTGGACGAATTTCCTTAACAAATGAACACCTTTTGAAGAGAGATCCGGCAAGCAACCATTAGTGAAATTCATGATTACACTCCATGGAGGGTAACATCTTATATCCTGGACACAGGTACTCCAACTAAAAGTTCAATTACTTCGTTAGGAATATATTTTTTCGTTAGGAATATATTGTCCAATAATTTCTTTTTATGTACATGGACAATTAAGATACCAAATTTTGTCTCAGTTGGAGCATTCCTTCTCGGGATATATATATATATATATATATATATATATATATATATATATATATATATATATATATATATATATATACTAGTAGGTAAACCGCCATTTTGACGTCATAATGGAAAAAGTATATGAAAGTTAAAAAATATCCCGAATTATCTAAAATATTGCATTTAACTAACACCTTGTAAAAACAAACCCTTTCATTATTTTTTATTTATTTAGTTTTTCATGCGATTGGAGTAGTAGACTGCCATCCAACCCGTCATTTTGACGTCATAATACTAATAATGACGACATAATGGAAAAAGTATATGAAAGTTAAAAAATATCCCGAATTATCTAACAATATTACATTTAATCCACACCTTGTAAAAGCAAACCCTAGCAGCATTTATTTATTTATTTAGTTTTTCATGCGATTGGAGTAGTAGACTGCCAACTATTTTTTTACAGTTCACTACGCGATTCATTCACATTCAAGTTTGTTTACTTTCAGAATTCATCGCAAAAGTAAACAGATTTTTAAAAACTGTTAACTATACAGCTAAAAGAATCCAATTTTTTTTTAGTTCTGAACGTTTTATAGAAAAATAGGCTGAACAAACGTGATTTGATGGAGAAGATATTTGTTTTCAGGTAAGAAAAAATTCTGATCCACATCTGAAATTGAAATTAAGCCTAACCGGCGGTTTGTTTACTGAGGGCTTCAATTCTATTGAAAGATGAGTACAGCCCGGAAGTGTCATACAGAGACAACGGCTATTATATATATATATATATATATATATATATATATATATATATATATATATATATATATATATATATATATATATATATATATATATCGCACCCTGGCAAGGAATTTTACACAACTCAAAAATGCAGCATAAGAGAAAATCAACTAAAGAATACTATACAGCTTGACCTAGCATTACAATAAGACAGATACAACTACCCTCAGGTGCACAAATTGCGACAGAGCTTTTCGTGCATGATGGGGCATTTCATACATATTTTCAAAGATGACATAACCTCAAAATTACCATTTTTTGACTTGTGTCACTTTTCTTACCGGAGTGCGATATAAATATACACTAGTTATCAAAAAATTAAGGAAAAATAACAACAATAGGCATAACACGTTCAAAACTAGGCTAATCTGTTTAAAATTTGATTATGTTGTTAAGTAAAAGGTGCTGAACAATAATACATTATGAAAAATAGGGGCCCTGCAGTCGGAATACGTCATTTGCGAGGAGCATAAAAGTGCATGTCTCAGAGCAAGACGGCATTTGTATCTGAGAGGCTGACATTAGACATATGGCACAGCCAAATTGTAACAATGACCTCTAGGCATAGTTTGACCGAAGAACTGCTATGGCGAGCTATTAGGAGACAAGAGGCAGGACAATGTAAGACAGAAGTGGCCAGATGACTAAATGTTAGTCCGTCTGTGGTTCAGAGACTTTGACAACAATTTCTAACCACGGATTCGGCATCCAGGAGGTTCAGGCAAGGACGGACATACGCTACGACGAGTGCCGGTGACCGATATTTCTCATTAAGCGCACGAAGGAATATTACCGCCACTCCGTCTGCAGATCCTCCCTTGCTGCAAGCTCTGGAAGGTTGGCATCAACGTGAACCGTGCGTAAAACGCTTCACGAAGGTGGTCTTTTTCGAGGCCACCAATCATTTGCGTCCCTCTCACATCACGCCATAGGCGAGAACGTTTGCAGTGGGCACGTCAACATGTCCACTGTACGCGTGATCAATGGAGGGCTGTTCTCTTTACGGATGTGTCCAGGTGCCCTCCAAAGCGACAGTAGGCGTATTTTGATTTCGAGAGAACCTGGAACACATTTTCATCCATCACACATCCGTGAAAGAGATGCTTACGGATCAGGCAGTGTCTGTGGTTGGGGTGGTATCTCTTTGGGGGGACGCACAGACCTCCATGTCTTTCCCCGTGGAAATGTGAATACTCACACCTATAGAGATGACATCCTTGCTGCTTATGTGCGCCCTTATGCCGGGGCAATAGCTGATGCTTTCGTGCTACAGGACGATAACGCGAGACACCACAGGGCTCGCATAGTGGATACTTATCTTTAGCAGGAAACAATTCAGCGCATGGAGTGGCCTGCTCAATCACCGGACCTGAATCCTATCGAGCATGTTTGGGACGCTTTAGGACGACGTATAGCTGCTCTCAATCCTCCTCCTAAGACCCTAGCCACGCTTTCAACTGCATTGCAAGGGAATAGCTCTCCCTTCCTACCGAACTCATAGATCGCATAATTGACAGCATCACACATCGCTGTATGTGCTGTATTGATTCTCGGGGGGATCATAAGCCATATTAACGGTACTTTTCCTATACCAAACTGATACACCCGATTTGTTCATTGTATACATATACTAGTTTCTATAACACCATAATTGTCTGGCGATTTCTTTTTATGCTATTTTATAGCTACCTATGTATTGTATAATGTGTATAAGTTTCATTAAACTCTACGCGTAACATTTGAGCAATTGCTATTTTTGTGACTTTTCCTTAATTTTTGATAACCAGTGTATATACATGGTGTTTCAAACTTTAGGTTCGAAATTAAAACGGGATAAAATAAAAAAAGATCCATCGGTCGGAGAGACATGCAGTTTTCAGATATGGTTCAGGATTTTGTATGGCACGAAAAAAAATGTACTTCAAATTCTCGAAAATAGAGGGTGCTGCTGGTGCGGGGGGGGCAGAAAAAGAGAGGAAGAAATAATTGTGAAATGAGACATTTTATTTCAGCATGATTTACATTCTTTGAACAGATTTCAGGAACTTAAAGTAGTCCTTTAGTGAACCATTTTGGAAGGAACAAATTTCCAGGCCATGTCTTCTTTATTTAAAAATGAATTTCACCCACTAAAAGTTCTTGGCTTCTTTAAAGCTTATTCTTGGAACATATTTCGAGGAATACGGCAAGTCCCGGGTTCTCATTTTTACAAGCAGTTTGACGTAAAAAAAAGGTCGGTGAATGTCTTTGCAGAAGGTCTACAGCCAAACTGCTTCTCAACGTTGGTATCCGAAAGTTATCGTATGGCTCGAAATCTGTTCCAAGAATGAGCTTTGAAGAAGACATGTACTTTTAGTGGGTGAAATTGATTTTTAAATAAAGAAGACTTGGACAAGAAATTTGTTCCATCCAAAACTGTCCACCAACGTTGATAAAAAAGGAATTCTTTAAGTTCTTAGAAATTTATTCAAAGAATGTAAATCATGCTGAAATAAAATGACTCATTTCACATTAATTTCTTTTTTTTTCGTTTGTTTTGTTTCCCCTCCATCAGCAGCGCCCTCTATTGTCGAGATTCTGAAGTGCATTTTTTCGTGCCATACAAAATTCTGTACCACAGTGAATTTTAATCTGCAAACTGTATGTCTCATCGAACCATAGATCTTTTTTTATCGCGGTTTTTCTCTCGTACCGAACTTTTGAAACACCCGGTGTATATATATATATATATATATATATATATATATATATATATATATAATGCATGGGAGATAACATGATATAATATAATAAGATAATTGAAATGCATTGCTTATTTCGAGATATATATTAATAACAAAAACTTAAGAGTCGAACACGAAAGAATAAAAACTCAACCAGTGGCTGACGGCATGTCTTTTTCCTCATTTTTATTTTCAGTACCACAATTGACTACTTTTCTTTTCACTATCCGAGAAAGATTCAAAGGGAATGGGGGAGGGGGGAACATAACTCTATTTTCGGTTTCTGAACAAATAAGTCATAACTGCCATTTTCTGAACAAAATTTCATTGCAGACATGAAATCGATAGCTATGACATTGTGAGGGCTGGTTATCAGTGGCTTCTCGGAATGTATGATTTTAGTACCCTTGGGAGAAAGCAGGAATCTGTTTTAATGTAAAGAATAAAATTAAGGTCTGATTTCTTTATGATAAGTATTTTAGGAAAAAGATTGTGAAGGGTGAAATATTTTTGAACTACCTGACATTTTAGGCTACTGCCTACTAACCTTACTGGATTCTCTCACGTCAATGTTAACCTAAGGAGAAGTTTTTTCTACTATTTACAGCTACATAAATGCTGATAATCAAATGAAAATGGTATTTTCAGGAAGCCTGAACTTTTCTGCACTTAGCAGCAGGATTCATTTTATAAATTTCACCCACCAAAAGAATTTATGATCGTTTAAAATACACCATACCAGTTTTTCCCCAATAATTTAAATTTAAAAAGATTTGCATTTCCTATACTCTGTTTCTATTGGTTCCCCCTCTGCCTTTTTACCTGAAAGTCTGCAATTGAGGGCGTGGCCCAGGCATTGCAGTTGCGACCCATTTCCTATGGTCAATTGTTTTTTCTTTCTTGTTATATAAAAAACATAATACTTGGCTTTCAAGAAAAAAAAACCTTTTATAAAAATATTTTGAAATATAAAAAAGAATTATGTGTGCTATCCTTAAACATTCTTCCCGCATTTATTTTCCTCCACTATAGCACTTGTCTTAACTCTCTCGTAATTTTTGGAGCAGATCCACACGTGGAGGTCAAGGTCAGGGTAATTCGTTGCATGAGGGACCTATTCAGTTTACTGCCAGGCCCCTCATGCAACGAATTACCTTGACCTTGTCCTTGATCTCCACGAGTGGATCTGCTCCAAAAATTACGAGAGTGTTCAGACAAGTGTTATAGTGGAGGCAAATAAATGCGAGAAGAATGTTTAAGGATAGCACACATAATTTTATTTATATTTCAAAAGATTTTTATAAATGTTTTGTTATCTTGAAAGGCCAAGTATTGTTTATTTTATGTTATGACCATAGGACCATAGGAAATGGGTCGCAACTACAATTCCTGGGCCACGCCCTCAATTGCAGTTATGTTATGTGGATAAGCTCCAAGCTATAGTGATTTAACTCACGGATCATGAACCTTCAATCTATTGTTTCCGCACTAACCAATCACTTTCTTTCTTCCTTCTCCTACCTGCCAATAGAAATCCAGCTTACAGGCAGCCAAAGTCTTCACCAACCCAAGTACTGACCGAACTGGAAGCTGCTTCTCTTTGGTGAAGCCATCTGAAGAATCCGACCAATCAGCTTACCGAACCAATCAGAAGATACCGACCAATCAGAAGAGCCGACCAATCAGCTTATTCCATTTTCACATCGACGAACACTCGCTCTCCGATGTTATAACCAGAAATATCTGCGTTAGAAGGCATGGCCTGGGAAACGCAGTTCATCACATTTTTTCTATAGTCCTATGGTCCTAAAAGAAAACGAAAAATGCCCCAAGGTATAAAATTTCTTTATTACGGAGTACAATTTTTTTTATTAAATCCTTGGACACATTTTCTCCGTAGATTAATATTGAGATGAGTTGATCCATTAAGGTTCAACTGCAACTTTATACATTGCAGATACACTGCAACTTTAAGGGATACACTGCAACTTTAAGGGACAGTAATATAATCATAATGATTGTTTGTCCTGATGTTTGGTAGCAATATTAAATGTTAATTAGCAATAAGACAGAAGGTCGTTCGCACTTTATGGAAACGATTTTCTAATTTATTTTTGTCCATTGCATTTTAAGGTAAAAATTTGGTAACTTCAGAATAATCGTATGCTACTGTTTTGCTTTGATTGGAATGTAAAATAAAAGATTTATTTTGAAAATGGCTCTTAAAATTGACAGATAGCTCGAAGTTTACGTAACTGCGCTTTCCGACGAGAAATATTCGTCTCAAAAAATTATGAAGCGGTGTAAATTCGCGGTTATGGCATTGCAAAAAAAAGGTATTTATAACATATTAAATTTGAATGGAAAAAAATGTCTAACTGAAAGTAAAAATGAAAACATGATCGCGATACCTCATCCTAAGATGGTTCGAACGCGGATAAATATCAAGAAAGTAAAGTGTCTGATCCTAAAATAAAATCATCCGACTCAAAGATCATTTGCCTCGAAACTAGGAATGTCTTCCGGCACTGTAAGTAAAATCATTCATAAAGATTTGAGGTTAAAAAAAATTGTGTTTAAATCTAAAGTTCATCTGCTTTTTGCCAAAGAATATTGCTGAAAGAAAAACAAATCGTAGGAAATTATATGAAAATAACCTAACTGCTGAAAATTAAAATTTTCGGTAACTCTCGATAAAACATGGGTGTATTTAAGTGACTGTAATAAAAAAAGATCAATTTTCTATTGCTCAACTGACGCCGATAACCGTACGAAATGTCCTCGTAAGTGTACAGAAAAGTTCCGAAAGGGATTCATGATAGTTGCAGGATTTATTTACATCGACAAATTAAAAATCAAAAAAGTCTCAAGTAAAGCCAAAGTTAATTCACTCTATTATCAGCAGAATATTTTAGAACCAATTTTTGAAGAAAAAATTCCAGTATTATATGGAAAGGACATTGATAAAGTTCAGCTTCATATGCGCAATGCCTTTAGTCACACCCTTAAATCAACTGCCGTTTATTTAGCAAAGAAAGAATCACAAACAGGAATAAAGTGTATCCCATTCAATGAAATACCTGTAAAATCACCTGACGCTTCTCTATGGGACTTTTGTGATTTTAGTTTATTAAAGCGAGCTTTACGAAAACGACATCCCAGAACACTGAACGGACATTGGAAAACGGTCCAGGAGGAATGGTGTAAAATTGACATGACAGTGCTAAGAAAAAGTTTACTTTCATAGGAAAATTCGAGCTAGAGCTATTGTCAAGAACCATGGCTATCAGATAGAAGCAAATCGCCGCAAAAAATATGGCATTTATACATAACACGTAACTATCAAAATCGTTTCCATAAAGTGCGATCGACCTTCTGTAACTGTAAACGTTTGTTAAAGAACTGGCGTTGAAACCAAAAACATTGCTTTATATGAGTGTACTAGCTGAAGTACCCGGCGATGCCCGGGATTTTAAGAATATTTGTTAACCAAAATCAATTTAAAAATTAACACAGTATAAATAACATAGAAAAAATATATGTGAAATGTTATACACGTCTCAGAATTTCAGCCTTTCATCATTGTAGTACTAAAATCTGAAAAGTAAAAATGTCAAATTCTCTAATGTTTGTTAACCAAAATTAATTTAAAACTAAGCACAGTAAAAATAACATAGAAAAAAAACCTCGTGAAATCTATAAATATATAAATTTATAATAAACTCCTCAGAATTCAGCTAGAATTAGCCTTTCATCATTGGGGCAAAAAAAAGAAGCTGAAATTACAGGTTCAGCAGAAATTTCCAATAGAACCATGATATGACTGCAGCGTTGCCTCTTAAAAAATGAAATGTTTGATTGAGGGCTGCAAACCATTCAACTCCTCTCCACATTTAACTCCTATAAACATCCTCTACATATTAAATATCTTTTCTCTTCATAATAAACTCCTCAGAATTTTGGTACATTCAGCCTTTCATCATAGTACCACTAAAAACTGAAACATCCTCTCCAGAAATATAAATTTATTAATTTCAATAATTAAACACACACAAATATATAAATTACGCAAGTCTTTTAACCAACATTTGAATAATTCGTAAATGAAAAAGCATATGAAAATAAAGATAATAAGAACTTCCGGAATCGAAAATAAAGGTATTATAAAGAGGATAATAAAAAAAGAATAAGAAAATAATACTCGCGCATGCAGTTAAAGTTTTGATATAAAGATAGTAATAATTATATAAATCGCGTGCATAAAATATTTAGCTTTCCAAGCAAAATACATTAATTTTTAGAAAAAAACTACTTTTAATCGAGAAATTAAATACATTGCACAAAATTTTGATTTTACCAACTTTCTACCCTACAATTTACACCCTACTTCTTTTAAATAGGGTGTAAATATAAAGTTTTAACAGCCAATTAAATGCCAGTTAAAAACGATTGTTGTTTAAAATCATATGAAAATTACGCTATTATAAAGATAATAAAAAAAAGTATAGGAAAATAATGCGTGCGCATGAAGTTAACGTTACGATATACAGATAGTAATAAAAATCTATATATATAAAACATTTCCGTAACTGACTGACAAAATGATTGACTGAATGACATACAAAGTACATACCAAACCGCTGAACCTAAGGACTGAAATTTTGCATGGCGATTCTTCTTATAATGTAGGGGTGCACTAAGAAAGATTTTTGAAAAATTCTTCTTAGATTTTTTTAAATTAAATTTTTAAGCTGTTTTGTAACTTTTTTCAAGTTTACATTTAAAATAATAATTTGAGGGATGTAAAATTTATGTCACGAAAAAGATCATAAAACTTCCTTTAAGATGAAATTTTTTTCGAATCTTTACCTCCATTTTCTGATTTTTGGTGAATTTTTAAAGATTAATTTTTACAATTTAATTTATTAAACGCTGATCATGTGATTTCTTTTACTGGTACTTTAAATAAATTTATAGTCACGTAACAACGAAATAGACAAAAAAAATTTTTTCTTGCTAATGCGGCAGACGATTGGACATTATCCAAAAAAAATTAAACTACAGTAAAAGATATGTTCCTCAAACTGTACTATATTCTTTAGTATGTCCTGTTAGATTTATCTTGAATAGTTTCTTCTACATTATTTTGTCTATAAAAATATCCCTTACGATTTTTAAAAAAATATATTTTTTTGCTTTCTTACATGATTTGTATACATTGATCGTTGTATTTATTATATATATATATATATATTGCCATTAATTGCATAATTTGACGTTGTATTTAATTTGTATGTATTCCGTAAAGAAGAGTGGGTTTTCAGATGGGTTGGAATCATGAAGCATCTGTAGCTTCATGGTTGGAATACTAAAAGTTTAAAATAGTGGCGCCATCTACTGAACGTCTGCGTATCGACAGTCGCATCCTTCAAAAGTTGTTGGTTATTTATTAATTAAAAATAATGGAAAGTTCTTGTGGATCTGTAAATATACATGTGGTAACAGTTTTAAAATTTATAAATTATCAAACTACACAGGTGATAATTTATCCGGCGTTGCCCGGGATTTTAAGAATGTTTGTTAACCAAAATCAATTTAAAAACTAAACACAGTATAAATAACATAGAATAAAAAGCATGTGAAATGTTATACGCATGAATAAAAAGAAAACCCAACATAAAAAACCATAAATTTACAATAATTTCCTCAGAATTCAGCTAGATTTAGCCTTTTATCATTGGAGCAAAAAAACCCTGAAAAGTAAAACATAAAATATATGCATTTATAATAAACCACTAAAAGCTGAAAAGGAAAAATGTCAAATTGTCTTTAGGAAAGTAAAGAATTTTGAAAAGTAAAGCTGAAAAGTAAAAATGTCAAACTGTCGAATGTTTGTTAACCAAAATCAATTTAAAAACTAAACACAGTATAAGTAACAGAAAAGATTTAGCCTTTATCAATGGAGCAAACAATCCTGAAAAGTAAAACATAAAATATATAAATTTATAATAAACCTACCAAAATCCATTACAAAACTAAACACAGTACAGTTGGTTCTCTGTTTAACGACTTTCAAGGGACCGCGAAAAATCGTCCTTAAGTAGAGATCGTCCTTAAACAGAATTTGTAAAAAATAACATTTCCCTTCACACTTTACAGGCTTAGGACTGTCAATATATTTCTTAATATATTAGCGTGTTTAAAAATGTTATTTTTATTATCATCATTATTTTATTCACAATAAGTTATTTTAAATTACATTGAAAGAAAAGAGTACAAACAATACAATAAATTACGTTTTAAAAAGTTCAAAAAGTGTTGATTGCTTCATTAGCCTTGTTTTCGTTATTCTCTTTTCCAGATTTTCTAAAATGTTAAATGAGTCACCTTCCATTTTCGATGTAATATAGCGTCGGAGAACATCTAGAGCAGAAATTGCATCTGTGTAAGACTGTGGCAGTGTCTCGTTTTCCGTGTCTTCAACTTCACCTTCATCGTCTGACACTGTGTTTTCGTTTACAATATCTTCATAAATTTGTTCTACATTTCTGAAATCTGTTGTTAAAACATATTTATCACAATTGTAGAAATCTTGAATTGAAACATCCTCATCTTCAACAAGACTTCTCCATTCTTCAGGGGTACTGTCATCTTCGTTGATTTCTACATCCGTACTTTGCAGTTCCACAAGTTCTTTGTGAATTCCAGCAACGCGAAAGCAGTTTTTTATTGTGGATGAAGAAACTTCTTTCCATGTTGATGTTATCATGTGCATTGCTTCCAAGATCGTAATTTTTCTAATTTTCATACTGACAGCCGAATTGTTTATTAATTTCCTAATTAAAGACTTTCTGTAGTATGCTTTCACACTGCGAATGATACCCAGGTCTAATGGCTGCAACTTGCTAGTGCAATTAGCAGGTAAGAAATGGATAGTCAAATTTGTAAGTCCAGGGATATTTGGAGTATGTTCAGTGCATCGGTCGATTAAAAGTAAAACTTTTCTCTTTTCTCGATGCATTTTTGCATCCAATTTTCTAATCCAGTCAATAAAAATTTGTGATGTCATCCACGCTTTATTGTTATTGCGGTACTCACACGGTTTCTTGGTGATATTCTTAAACCACCTTGGTTGCTTTGATTTGCCTATAACTAGTGGTGGAAATTTCTGAGATCCATCCGAATTAGTGCACAGTAAAACAGTCAATCGTTTCTTACTGTGTTTTCCACCAAAACACTTTTCGCCCATATACGTTAAGGTTTTATTAGGCACCATATTATAGAATAGGCCCGTCTCATCTGCATTGAATATGTTCTTCTCATCATATCCATCTAATATCCTCTTCAGCACTATTTTCCATTCATCCACTATTTTTTCATCTACGGAGCCACTTTCGCCAGATATGCTTTTAAATACAAGCCCGTATCTTTCTTTGAACTTTGTTAGCCAACCAGCCGAAGGCTGAAAATTTTGCATTCCAAACTTTTCTTCCAGAATAATAGCATTTTCTTTAAATATCACTCCGGAAATTGGAATGTTAGATGCTCTTGCTTGATGAAACCATTCCAGGACTGCCTTCTCAAACTCTTCTGATCGGCCACATTGAATTTTCTGCCGTTTGGATTTGGATCCCAAACCAAATTTTTTGCTGCTTCAAGAATTTTCTCTTTGCTTGCTAAAATGCCTTTGAGAGTAGACTCGGGTAGCCGAAATTGTCTTGCGAATTAGACTTTTGTTATTCCAACACTTTCTTCCCAGTTTTCAATAATTTTTACTTTTTTGTGTAGCGTAAGATGCTTTCGCTTTGATGCCATTTTGCTCTGCTCACCTCGTATTCGTACTGGAATGAGCTCCTACACACAGCCATGAATTCTCTAAACATGAACACATACTTCCAAGAAGGAGTGAGAGAGGGGTGCTTTTGGACAGTTCGTAAATCACATGAGAACATGGTAGGTACAATAGAGTGATTCCACACCCGCACTAAGAAATTCGATCCACCAGGGAAGAATGTTCGATCTTCCGAGAAATAGTAATCCTCCCCCCCCCGGTTTTTTAACTGCAACAAGTCTATGATTGCAACAAACATAAAGGAAATTCTGGGTCTGTTATTGAAACCAAACTCCCCCACAGAAAGTAACCCTCCTGAAAATAAAATGTTGAAGAAAAAGTTTATCATTTAAGAAAAAATCGTCGTTAAATAGAAATAAAATCGTCGTTAAATAGAATTTTTTTACGTCGGAGGGACCGGGACCGGGAAATATCGTCTTTAAATAGAGATCGTCGTTAAGTAGAGCGTCGTTAAACAGAGAACCAACTGTATAAATAATATAGAAAAAAAAGCATACGAAATGTTATACATATTAATAATATGAAAACCCAATTAAAAATATATGAATGTATAATAAACTCCTCAGATTTCAGCTATATTCGGTCTTTCGTCATAAAAAAACTGAAAAAAAAATAATAAAAATAAATAATAATTTTAAAAAAATAATAAAATAAAATAAAAATAATAATGTAAAAAATAACAAAATAAAAGCTGAAATTACAGGTCTAGCAATATTAATGTTTGTTAGCCAAAATCAATTTAAAAACTAAACACAGTATAAATAACATAGAATAAAAAGCATGTGAATTGTAATACGCGTGAATAAAAAGGAAACCCTATATAAAATAACCATAAATTTACAATACTTTCTTCAGAATTCAGCTAGATTTAGCGTTTCATCATTGGAGCAAAAAAACCCTGAAAAATAAAACATAAAATATATACATTTATAATAAACCACTAAAACCTGAAAAGGAAAAATGTCAAATTGTCTTTAGGAAAGTAAAGAATTTTGAAAAGTAAAGCTGAAAAGTAAAAATGTCAAATAGTCGAATGTTTGTTAACCAAAATCAATTTAAAAACTAAACACAGTATAAATAACATAGAAAAGATTTAGCCTTTATCATTGGAGCAAAAAATCCTGAAAAGTAAAACATAAAATATATAAATTTATAATAAACCTACCAAAATCCATTAAAAAACTAAACACAGTATAAATAACTTAGAAAAAAAGTATACGAAATGTTATACACATTAATAATATGAAAAATAAAATAAAATAAAAATAATAATTTTTAAAAATAATAAAATAAAATAAAAATAATTTAAAAAATAATAAATAAAAATAATAATAATAATAATTTTAAAAATGAAATAAAAAAGCCTCCATAAAAAAGCTGAAAATACAGGTTTAGCAAAATTTGTACGATCCGTATTCGAACCCGGGTCGTGAAGCTTACGAAATGAACGATTTTACCGAATGCGCCACGATGACATGCTGCTTCATTCAGTAAATAGAGAAATATTCGTACTAAGATTACTGGAAAGTTGCTATGGGTTGGTGAATATACATGTATTTATGGAGTAAGAGGAGTTTTAAGTCAGAAATAAGTTAGCAGGATAGAAGCTTAGTCTTTAACTCTTCAATACACACAAAGACATAAGCGAGGGGAGTTTCAGTAGCGATTAAAAAAGATCTCGTAACACTTAGTGTGGTTGATTCGAATTTTCCATCGTGTGTGAGAGTATCAATATGCCGTTGGATCCAATTTATTTTAGAGCATAAAATCTGACTTGAAAGATTATTATTTTCATTTATTATTCTGGTTTAATATATGACTCGAAACTTTTTGATTTTATTTATTTTTATCTTTTTGCTCGCTGTTTGCCAGCTAACCCTAACGTGGACGCCATATTCAGAGAGGTGATTTCACAAAGTGTAATAGCTTACATTTAGTTTCAAAATTGTTGTTTTTTTATTAATTAAAAATCAACGGTAATTAATTTCGATTTTTGGAGTTCTTCAGACCCTCGGCTGTTTCTAAAGACGCCTGTATGTAAAATTTCACTATCGTTGCTTCTAAACTGTGGATTTCTATACAATTACAGATAGACAAACATTCATTTTTATATATTAGATTTAAAATAACGTGGCATGCAAATTTGCAAAATCAAAACAAACAGAATTCCATTAGAAGAAAACAAACTATCCATTTAATTAGTTACCGGATATAAAACTATGGAGAAACGGACAGAGACATTGATGAGATTCTGTACTGGGGATTTCCAACCTTTTTAAGTTTTCGGCACCCTTGGGAATAAGATTAAGAAATCGGGGCAGCCTTGTTAGAATATTTGTATATTTGTTTTTTCCAATTTTTTTCACTATTAAATCAAAGCCTAATTCATTTCAGGAGCATGTCAAATTTAGTGTCAAATAAATACTTATTGCATTGCTGATTTTATTTATTTATTCAAAGATATAAGTAACACACATCAGAATAGGGTATACAATTTCCAAAACGACCATGGGATTCATTGCAGTATACACTAAAGGACTACACTGGAAATCACTAAGAATAGTGTTGTAAAACTTAGATTGATGTAAAACTTAGAGACTTAATGTGACTAAATGTGATACTTAATAGAGTGGTGCTTAGAGATCAAATGTTTGATATCAAATTAATATTTATTATAAGAGGACCCTACTAAGGTTTTTTTGTTTTATCGTAAAAATTCTCGTGGTACACCGGTTGAGAATAGCTGCCTTATACAAATGAATTCAAAAACATATTTATTTATAGATTACGGGAGTAGTACTCAAACGATGACATTTCTACAAAAAAGTATGAGTATACACATACTAGATTTCTTTCTAGTCGAAAATATTTCCCTTTTTAACTCAGGATGAAAAAATACGTTTCTCGGTCTCTCTAGATCACAATATTTTTGCACATGTAGAAGCAAAGAAAATGATTCTGTTCTCTGATAATTTTACCAATTACAAAGTAATAAAGATACGCATGTCTGATAAGTAGGCGTGGCTAAACTTCATGAATTGAAATCAGCTGTAGTCGACTTGTATATTGTAACTTGGCAAGCAAAGTATTTTTTCTATTTTTTATTTATATTTCTAGATTTTTGTTATAAATAATGGACAACACCAAATTATTAAGATAAAACAACGTCTCTAGGTCTTTTCCTGTTAGTAGAATCAGCATGATCATAATCGGTTAGATTTAAAGGTATTTTGTTATCAATAGAAGGTACTTAACGAGCCAAAAGGAGCCAATTGGAAATCGGGGTGGGCCCTAAAAGCAGTTTATCCATCTGTGCAAATATGTAACGAACTGGCGAAAGAGGATGCTGATTGATTAGTCGAAGGCCGAAAGAAATAGGGTACATGATCTGTGAATTCTGTGACTATAACTTGGAGTTTTAACCCCAAGTGATCAATTCCTCCTTCCTTTAAAAAGCCGCCAGAGAGAGATAATGGCTGAAGTAAACTGAGAGAAGGAAGTTTAGAAATAGAAAACATTTATTTTGGTAGAGTTTAGATTTTAAACGTATTTTTAGCCTTACCAAACCAAGTTTGTTTTTTAATTTAAAATTATTAAAATTATTTTTTAATTATTTATTATAAAATAGGGCAAGAATAATTAAAAAGGAAAAATAGCATCTGGTCTTTTCCTGTTTGTAGAGATGTCCATATGGGTCAATAGGAGCCGTTGGAAAATGACAACACAACTGCATTCCATGGGCCTGGGACTAAGTTACCCAACTCAGAGTACTCTAACACTGCAAGCGTGTAACACATTATGGCGAAAGTAGAGAGGATATAAAAAATTAAACAAAAGTCAATAGGTAAGAGGATAGCAAATATATTTTCTGAGGATCTATATAAAAAATATAAACACCTGATTCGATTTACGATAAATAACAGAAACAGTAGCTGAACTTAAATTTCCGGGACAATTTCAGCATCATCCACCACAAGGATCAGCATAACTTTAAGAAATTCCATGAATGCTTTTGTGCTGGTTATTCTTATAAATATTTTGTGCTATATTACACATTTGTATTTAAATTATTACTTTAAATTTTTTTCAGTTATGTTAAAATTATCAATATTTTAGTAAAATATATTTTTTTAATGATTTTTTTTAAAATTTCATTTTTATTTTCTTTTGCTTTAAAATTATTTCCTCTAAAACTTTTGTCTAAATTTGGAAGTTTGGTTCATTAGTGTCATTCTGCGTAAATGCATACTAACAGAATATTTTCTGCATTATTACAACGGAGCGCGCATTCGGAAACGCCTACTTCATACTGTCTCGAAATCGAAAAATACATCACACGGTGAAATGACTACGCTTTATTTATCGTGCAAAATTTTCTGTTTAAACTTGCAAAAATGCCTCGGAATCAATGGCCAATAATGGGGCGAAAGTGAAAGGAAACGTCCGCACAAAATCAATTATTTTAATCGGTCGAGTGTGTAATTGGATATTATGAGCGAGACTTGAACGAGGGGCGTGTAAAATAAAATTAATCTAATTGAAACGCCATAATTCATCAAATGATGGCTGAAAAAGAATAAATTATTCCTTTCATTTCCGATCATGGAAATTGCGTCCGATGACGAAATCAAGGGATAATTGGAAACGATTTCGTAAATAAAGTAATTGTTAGGTGCGTCGGTTTTTAAATGAGATTTACTGCGTATTAAATTGAACTATATCTATTTGTACAGTAATGTTTATTCAAGTTAAATGTTTAATGCTGATGTGTGCTAAACCTACTGGATTAACTCTACTCAATGTTATCCTATGGAGAAAATGTGTCTACTATTGACAGCTAAATAAATGATGATAATCCAAACTAAATGCTATGTTCAGATAGCGTGAACTTTTCTGCACCTTGCAACAAGTATTCATTTTATAAGTTTCTTCCACCCAAGGAATTTATGAGCGTTTAAAACACACTAAACCAGATTCCACACCCCTAATAATTTAAATTTTTAACTATTATGTGCATTTGATTAAAAAAAAGGAAAAATATCCCAAGGGGTCAAATTTCTTTCTCTATTACGGAGTACAATTTTAAAAAAATCTTTCAATCCCAGTCGGTAATCCTTTGACACATTTTCACCATAGGTAAACATTGAGGTGAGCAAATCCAGTGGGGTTAATACCCAGCAGCATTAACGTTTATGTCATGAATTTTGCAAACTAGTTATATTTAGATAATTTTTTTGTAGTTAATGTATTATACTTACAAAATATACATATATTTTCTATAAACATAATATATACGTGTATGTGTGTGTGTTTCAAATACAAACTTATGCTGTTCCCCCTATTTCTAAATTTATTTTATTGCGATTTTCTGTATTTGTATTTCATTCAAGTGTTAGCCCTCAGCTTCAACATGTTAATTTCTTTTTCTTGTAAAAAGTATTGATTTAAGTCTTGCTAGACAAGTATTTAATCTAATAATGCACTTCTTATAGATTGTCATTTGAAATATTGATGATTGGACTAATTTTTATCTATAGTTTGTTCAATTTTACTCACACACACACACACACACATATATATATATATATATATATATATATATATATATATATATATATATATATATATATATATATATATATATATATATATATATATATACATATATATATATATATATATATATATATATATATATATATATATACTAATTTCATTTTCGTTTTTTGTTTTATTGTGAGTGACCTAAAAACAACAGTAGGCAATTGATATACCGTCCCTTATCCCCAGTCTCGTGGGTTCCTAAAAAGTCATAACAAATCCTGGGATTCTTATGCCCAGATAACTGGGTCGGCCAATAAATGCAGGATGCACGGGCCATGAGGCAGGACCTCATGGAGCTTATTTAAGCTCGGACACGCCTTGAAGAGCGGGGTTTTTGCTGGGCTTTATGACCTGGAAAAGTCCTGTAACTCTAATGATATCATGTTCTTTTCCGACCAACTCCGGTGGCCATTACAGCCAATTACTTCGTCACGTTCGATATCAATAAAGTGAATTTGATGAATACCGACTGCGTAATCTTCTATGGCTCCATGTGTTTGGTTTCTCATCACTCAACGAGCGACTGCATCTCCGATACCCCCGATATATATATATATTGAATTGCCAGAAAAACTGAGATACCTGTCTACTACCTGATAGTTCCCCTTCTGGATCCCAAAACTGCAGAAACACGACGGGGGCATGGACTCCATAAGCTTTTTGAGTGGGTAGACAATTTCAGGTCTCTATTAAATGAACTCCATGATTCTTCAAGAGCTGCCCCCAATACTATAATATTCCTAGATGGTGGATCTGTGCTTTGAATGGAACATTACATAGTAACATATATATGTTGAAAAACACTGAGATCTGGTGGATAAGGGGGCTATTTCATGTTCTAAAGCTGGGATGGGTGTTCCTAAAAGATAATTTACTGATTGGGGATATGTATATGTATATCTACAACCAGCAAACCTGTATATGTTGTGGTACATTGTCCTGTTGAAAAACCCCAAACCCATCAGAGTGAAAGCGTGACATGAATGGCTGTAACACATTTGGAAGTATGTTTACGTAGCGTTCATCTGTCACATAATTTATAGACGTCCTAGTTGAGGGGGTCCTAGTTTATTCCAGCTGAACATACCCCATACCACTACTGAGAGACCACCAGCCTGTACAGTCAGTCCCTCAGGAATGATGGATTGATTGATTTATGGCGTGTTCTTCACAAGTGGACATTTCCATCTGCCCAAATCAGTTCGATACGAGACTCGTCAGACCAATTTACCTCTTGAGGTGCGGGGTCAAGTGTTCTGGTCTCGTCACATGACTCGGTTCAAAATTACAGGTCCGGTCATTTAGCCAAGTCGGACTCCGACCCTTGTAGTGCTAATTCAAAACAGGAGCCTCACCTTCATCGCCCATAGACTTCGGGACTCGATCTGATGTTGCTGTCGGTCAAGTGGCATAAGCAACAACTACACAACAACGCTCGTCAGACAAGGCTACTCGTTTTGCAGCTTTCAGGGCTTTAGGAGGATATTAATTTGAAATGTGTTACGGCCTCGTCAGTACAATTGTGTTATTTTTAACGTTTACTTGTTTATAAAGTGGTCCGAATAATTGAGGGCAAGGCACCTACATTGTGCTTTTATTTAAAGAAAATATTTAAATAAAGCTTTTCATTTAAAGTAAATCAGTGTCAACTATTCGATGATGTATGATTGGACTAAACAGAACTCTGAGAATAGATTGAAAGCCTATTCCCTACGATTTTACACCAACTTCCGAGGAATGCTGAAGGACCATATAAAATAGATAACGGCGGTTCCATAAAACTAGTGCTATATAAGGAAGGCGTGATTATCTTGAGAAGCTATACTTAAATGTGACTGACTGTTGAGGAAAAGACTGTAAATGAAACGTGCTCCACGTTATTCAGACTTTTGATAGAAGCAGTGAAAAGGTACAACTCATGTTTTAGTGGCATCTTGGGCAAAACATAAATATCTTTTGTAACACTGGAGTACGGATAATTTTTTTTTGAAAGATGTCCTTTGATAATGAAGAAAGTCATTTATGCTTACTATATACGAGTAATGTCTTAATACCTAGAGTTCAATAGCGTTGTCACGGTATGTTGTGTAATGAAGAGATATCACTTTGTGAAGCGTTTTATAGTGTTTGTTGTGAACGTGTGCAACGTTACATGGTTTTATCAAGGTGTGAACTATTTCATGGTTTGGTCATGTTATATTATATTATAAATTGCTACCACAAAAAATAATGTATTAAAATTTTATATTGGTATATTGTGAAATATAAGTTAAGGTTCATAATGTAATATAGTGTTGCCACGATATGTAATGTTATACTATGTTGTCCTGATATACTGAACTAGATATATTTGTCAAGGTATGCCGCATCATAAGGTTTTGTCACGGTTTATAGCACTATATTGCGTCGTTAGAATATATAGTTATGTAGTCACGATATATTGTTGCCATGGTACATATTGTTATACAGTGTTGTAATGGTACATAGTGTTACGTAGTGTTATAACGATATATGGTGTTATGTAGTGTTGTCACGGTGCGTACTGGTATACAAGGTTGTACAGTCCTATCAATCAATATGTTGCTAAATGACCTAGGAACAAGAACATTATTACAAACTTAGCAACAATGACGAATCGCACATTTCCTGCCCCACATAATAAATGGTTAAAAAGCGTTGAATTAGAATAAAGCACATTTTTCCTCTCAGTGCAAATTCCCCGAAATTATACAAACCCTTCATATCATTATCCGCTAAGCGATATTCAGCGAGACGTCCTCAAAAACCAATTATTTTAATCGCCTGGGCGTATAATTGGTTATAATGAACTTATACTCAATGGAGAATTGCATAATAAAATTAATCGTATCGAAAATTTCTAAATATTAAGTAATTAAGGAAAAAAAAGAGTTCTAATGAAGAGAGCACATCAGAAGTCCAATTAAAATGTTAATTAGCTTTTACTCCGTGAAATATATATTATTCACGTTAAAAGCATTTTGTCAATTTTCGTATCTAATCTCATTTGAAAGAAAACTTCCGAATTTAAAACTGTTTCACTCCTTTACATTACAGGACCTTTCTCGATAATCCTAAATTACGCTTATAAAAGAGGATTTTGAAAATTTACGGAATGTACTTCATTTAGAAATTATAAGTGTATATACAGATGATAAAAGCAAAACTGAATGAGAAAGAACGTTCCTAAACAAGATCGTGTTTCGAAATCCGTACTGCAGTGCATGAACAGAGATCATTAGGCATATTATCACAATAATGATTGGTTCCTAAATTCACGGAATATACTTAATAAAATACAGGTAGATACAGAAGATAAGCAGAACTGGGTGTGAAGAAACGTTCCTAAACAAGATCGTGTTTCGAAATCCGTACTTCAGTGCACGAACAGAGATCATTAGGCATATTATGACGCTGATGATTGGTTCCTAAATTCACAGAATATACTTAGGAAAATACAGGTAGATACAGAAGATAAGCAGAACTGGGTGTGAAGAAACGTTCCTAAACAAGATCGTGTTTCGAAATCCGTACTTCAGTGCATGAACAGAGATCATTAGGCATATTATGACGCTGATGATTGGTTCCTAAATTCACAGAGTATACTTAGGAAAATACAGGTAGATACAGAAGATAAGCAGAACTGGGTGTGAAGGAACGTTCCTAAACAAGATCGTGTTTCGAAATCCGTACTTCAGTGCACGAACAGAGATCATTAGGCATATTATGACGCTGATGATTGGTTCCTAAATTCACAGAATATACTTAGGAAAATACAGGTAGATACAGAAGATAAGCAGAACTGGGTGTGAAGGAACGTTCCTAAACAAGATCGTGTTTCGAAATCCGTACTGCAGTGCATGAACAGAGATCATTAGGCATATTATCATAATGATGATTGGTACCTAAATTTACGGAATATACTTAATAAAATACAGGTAGATACAGAAGATAAGTAGAACTGGGTGTGAAGGAACATTCCTAAACAAGATCGTGTTTCGAAATCCGTACTGCAGTGCACGAACAGAGATCATTAGGCATATTATGACGCTGATGATTGGTTCCTAAATTCACAGAATATACTTAGGAAAATGCAGGTACTTACAGGGTGAAACTGGTATTTTTAACTCAAGCATTATTTTCTTTCCTTAAACTGATCTTAACCACTGCTGGGATATGCTAATATAAATGTAAATATTTTTCAACCAAGTCTTTCCCATTTTCTCTACAATGATAGGCAAAAGAAAAAAGTGTGGTGACGTCAAAAATATGGCACTAAGCAATGCATCACATAACAAAGTTAAATTTATGTTTTTGCTCCTCACTTGTTCTAGGCGTCGACAGGAAGTTAAGTCACGTTTTTACAAGCCACTTCATCAACGTCCGCATCATTATATTTATGTAATTAATTTTATTGAGATCTTATTTTTAGCTCGTTGACTCCGTTAATAAACTCTGTACATAAGAACTTATTTTCCTGGAATTTTGAAAGACAGAGTTGGATAACATTATTTAAAAACTAGCATTATGTGACAGAACTATATATATCTACATTGCCCCTGTGTAGTCTTTTCTCGTCAGCATGTACACTTTTCACAAGAATATTACAAGATATAATTGGAATTATAGAGAGATCACTGTAATACATGTATAGACATTACTATTCTTAAATTCTGGTATAAGAAGAACTATATTTATCTATATTTTTATACCAACTGCAGATAACCCTCCTATAACAAGGTAGATAGGTTCCTAGAAAATGCCGTGTTGTGTGAATACGTGTTATATGAGACCTAGAGACAGTTAAAAAAAGGGGGGGTTGCGTTCTGAAAACTTATTAAAAGCAAAAATTTTTTTTAAATTCCATAGAAGCAACTTAATTTTTATTAAAAATATATAAATGTATGTATAACACAGAACGAAAAGAAAGAAAAAAATATTATTTTCATTTAATGCGACCTTAATTTAATAAATTTATTCCTCATCACTGCTCAGTACAATCAAACGAGAACGTTTTTTCGATTGAACGATATCACCTTTAGAACCTGTTTCTTCATTTAGATTTTTTGCACCTTCTATCCTCTTTAAAAAATCTGTAATTTTGGTTTACTTGCTTGTTCTTACAAGGTCACTGTAGAGTCACGGTATGAAGATAAACAATTTTGTAGCCCCCTTATGAATTTTCGGCTTTTTTCAGCGGAAGAGCCCGCATTTAGGAAAAATGATTCAAGATTTTCAGGTCAGCTTAGGCCTTCTTGTAATTTTATAGAGATATAAATGAATAAATTATAATTTCTGTATACATTTTCATGTAAAGCCGCTATAGATCACTATTCCTTCCCCGTCATTATTTTAAGGTAATTTAGTTTTTAAATGTGTTAAACAAAAATCATGTTATCTAGTGCTATAGAAGTACAGTGTTGTACAAAGGTTTTCCCAATTTTTTATCGTGTTAGAGTGAAACCGTGTTACAGGTTACAGTGTTATACGAGGGTTCTCGCAATTTATCCTATCGTGTTAGAGCGAAACCGTGTTGTAAGATGCCGTGCTGTAGGAGGGCTACCTGTATTTAAATTTGCCAAATTTCAATATTCCGTAATATTCGCCAGCATTTAAAAATTTCCGCAAGAGTTTTACAAGATATTGACATTGACATGGTGCCTTAACGAGGCTACGGAGAGCAGAGCTCCATATCCTGGGTGTGGATAAATTTTGTTGCTCTATTTCCGGTCTGAGAATTAAAAGAAAACCGCTCACATTGAAAGTTAGGGATGTTTATAAAAAGATAAATAAATAAATAAATAAATAATTTTGACAACTATTTAACGAGACAGAATTAATAACAATGATTACTTAAAGAATTAGCAAATTATGATCATGCTACTCCTTTCACCAGGAAAATGCCTAAACCCATCCTGTCTCTTTTTAAGTGTTGTTTTCGCCTTTTTCTTTTTCTCTTTAAAATAATATTCAAATTAAACAATTAACCCGCGAGAACTCGCACCGGGTATGACATACCCAATCCATTTTCATTCAATGTTTTTGTTATCTTCTTCTTTTCGGATTAGGCCGAAATTTCGTGTAGCTGTATTCAATGTCACATTCTTTCAGCAGGGTCTAAAACTAAGTCTGCTCAAAAAATAGATTTTGAGAAAAATGTTTCGAGGGGTATGTCATACGGTGCGAGTCCTCGCGTTAGTCAGATCTTTCCTTTTTTTCTGTCAGTTTAGTGCATCATGGCGCGATTTTTGAATTACGACGAGGAAATTAAACAACTACGACAACTTTTAGAGACTGTTTCTAGTGATAATGAAGCTTTATCCGAAGATAATGATTCCTCTGAGGATGGAGAATACTGTAGCAATCACGATTCTTCTACTGAAATTCAGACAGAAACCGAAGATAAAGGTCCACTGTCAACAGCCGATTTTTATATTGGTAAAGATAAAATTACAAAATGGCTGAAGAAAAAATACAGGCAAAATGTTAGGAAGCCTTCAAGGAACGTAATTAGCAAGCATCCAGGCAATACACATTAATTAAGAGATGTCGCTTCTCCCGTAGATGCATGGAATGTTCTCTTCGATAGCAACATGCTAAAAATGATGGTGCCTATACCGGAGACTCGGCCGGTTTTGTGAAGGGGAATTGTTCGTTCTGTGATGTAGAAACTTATTATTCAGTAAAGGGTAATTATGAGTCTCAGTGGAAGGGATCTTTATGAAGTTGAAGAGTACATTAAACAGTTCTCCTACTGACGTGAGGAATTGTCCGTTGACGAGAAACTAACATGCAGTAAGAAATGTTCCTTAGTCTCACAATACGCAACCGCGAAAGTTCGTGGAGAGAAGACTAGTTGGTTACATCTGTGAATACAGCGTCAATAAAGTTGATTTACTCGCTATCAGGAACTCAAACGGAGAATTTCGGAATAATATGAAGAGATCGCTGGTTCCTCAGCAGTTCAGTTGAAATCTTTCACTCACTTACGGCCAAATCGATATATACAAATTGTGGAGTGTGTTGATTGCAATAACCCAAGTGGATTTACACTGTTATCTTGTTAAAAATAAAGTTGAAAGCAGCTGGAAATAGGAGTCGAATACTTGATCGTATCATATTGCCTGTGCCGCAATGATCCGTGATTCACTGTCAACGTTGTCCGAAAAAAAGACGAAAGCTGGTAAGCAAGTAATCTTCCAAATCATTAACATAAAAAAATGTTTATTTTCTGAGCCGTCTTGGGTAACATGAAAAATCTTTACAAAAAAAGGAGCTCGGAATTATTGAGCTTGAAGATGAACCATAGGTTTCGACAAATGCAAAAACAGCCCCCCGATGCAGAATTGGCAGAGCCAAAACTGACCGGGGTGCTTAAAAACAAAAAATTTATATGAGACGACTCTCTCACTAAAAAATATGGCTAACTGATATATTTCTTCTCATCACTGGACATGCCTGGAAAAACGCGGACACAAGGGTTGCCGTAACAAGAAAAGCGCCAATTAACAAAAGCAGACCACCCGCGCCACGCGCACGGAAGCTTACCTCAGCGCGGAGGGAAAATATAGTGAAAAAACTACGCGAGAGCTCAATGGCCAATAACAAGAACCCGGCCATGCCGAAGCCTCGCCAAGAGGAGAACTCCGAAGGCGCCGCCAAAATGGAGGCCCGTGAATGGCTTAGCCCTGATAGACGAAAATTCGCGCCTCGGCGTGATTGGTCGAACGAGGAGAGAAAGCACACTACGGAGAGTGCCTTCACGCTAAGCTGTCGCCAAATTCACACGTGGGAAAAATCTCTCTTGAACAAAGGAAAAAGGAGAGAACGCCCTATATTTCTAACTTACAACAGATTTTATGGGGCCAATTTAGTGAGCAAACTTACACGGCGTGCGTGGACAAAAGTTAGTTGGATGTCCACATGACACACCCTGCAATTATCAGCCATAAAAAGTGCATTTTAGAGAAACTTAACAAGGGAATCCTTTGACTAACCTCTTGTTAAGCACATTATAAGTGGAGTTTTACGGTTTAAGAGAAATGGGCAACGGCTAAAATTCTCAAGAACACACACGACGAGGGAACGGTATAGAAATTACGCTATTTTATTATAAGGGACAACTATTTAGAATTAGAGATATCATTAATTTAACGTGCGTTATGAGCCCTACCAAATTAACTATTTCTGGAACGAATTCCTCGTTACAGTGCCTGAAACAAAAACAACTTATTCAAGCCTTTCAATGAAACTGGAAATCGCTAATAGTGAACCGCCTGCAAAAAAGCTCAAGACAAAATATAAACGATGTTAAATTTTCCCAAGTAATAAGGACTGAAAAACAAAGTTTATGTGCCAAAAATGTGAAAAATGCCTGTGTTGAACATAAGTATGTATTTTGTAAAAATTGTCTGTAAAAATGTAAGAATTATTAAAATTCACTAAAAATCTTTAATTTATTATCTTATGTTCTTTAGTTTCGTAAGGTTTGCATATAAACAATATTAATTGATATTTAAATAGCAGAAATGAACTAGGGTATGAGATACCCGGCGCGAGTTCTCGTGTTCGAAATTGGGCGCGAGTGCTCGCGGGTTAAATTATTTATTACAATAGTTATGCAGATTTTATAAATAATCAACTGAACAACTGTAGTTTGCACATAAATATAAATTATCCATTTATGCAAATATGAATTAAACTGTTCCTAATACAATTATATTAATATTACAGAAAAACTAATTGCTAAAATTTTATTGAATAAATAAAAAAAATAGAATATTATTTAATGTTCTAAAAATTAACAGTATTAACAGCTACCTTAATAGTAATACTATTTTTTTGTACCCAAATCAAATAACAAAACTGAATAGGTATTTAAATATAAACGCAGTACATTAATTATTACGCATTATTGTTAAAATGTTCATGGCATTTGTAAAAATCTTACACAGAGAACATGCAGTAATGCAGTACATGCAGTAATCATTAAAAAAGTTGTTATACTTAAATTTTTGTTTTCGTTACTTCTTTGTTTATTTTCTTTATTTATTTTTTGTCTAAAAATAATTGCTCACGATAGACGGTCAATCACCACAGAATCGGTCTATCAATTTCTATTTTTTTATCAATGCAAATTCGCAAAATGTGAACAATCGCGAAAATCAACGAAAGTGAGATGTCGGTATTGCGCTAAAGATTGTGTCCGCTGATATCCTGTAGAGGTGTCAAGTGGGGAGAAACCATGTGAAAATGTGGGTTGTCCCCCCGCCCCTCTAATTGCAAGGGGGATGACAGCCGTTTGGCCGTCGGCCGGTACAGCTGGGTCAGACTAGGCACCAGGCGAAGCGGTAACAGGTACGGAGTATAGACCTCGGTAAATGAGTATGGAGGGGAGAGTGGGTGACGGGATCACGGGAATGAAACTAGAAGACGAGGTTGGAGTAACAAGTATTTTTTTGGAACTGCATCGGTTGTACCTGTTGCTGAAAAATACTCGTTTTTGGCATCTCTAATCCGAACCACGTGCAGACTCATGACCTTACAGTGAGGTAGCTATCCAGAAACAATAGTAATTGCAGTAAAATAGCTTTTATTACGACCCAAAAATAACTCGTGGGATCATTAGGTTAGGAACCAAAGCTCGAGTAAGGTCGCGAATTGGAACGTCATTTGCCTCACTAGTGTTCAGAGAATATGCTACAGAATCTTAATATGCCCTCACAATAGAAGGACATTCGCTTGACCGTAAGTAATTTCTTACTTTTTGAAGTTGAATTATTTTGATGTTCAATTACTTTAATATACAAAACAACATTTTAAAAGTGGTGGCTGTAGAGTGGTCATTTCTACACAATTTCTGTTGCTTGATTTAATTAATTTAGCCTTCAAGGAAGGGTTCAGTCGATTTTTTTGGAAATTCCTGACAAAATAAAGAACTCTGTTTGCAACAGAAACTATATTACTTCATACATACAAGGAAAATTTTAGAGTGGCCGCTATATTCGAGCTAACACGTGTATCCCAACATCAAACGTGTAAACTGTTAGGTTCGATTATTTTTAATATGGAGAAATTTAAAATGTGAGGTTTGCCTCACGATGCAATTGCATGTGATGATCTATTCATCCGACGAAGCGTTACATCACTTAGCATGTTGAAAATCACCCTCCCCGAGAAGTTCAAATTATTCTGTTACATTATTTATTGGCCGAAATTATTATTCAGTCAATTATTCTTTATTCAAAAAAGCTTGTATTACTAAATTATTAGTTTTCGACAAGTGCTAAGCCGGTATCATCAGTGCAATCTTTCTATATAGTAGGTACGCTAGACCACATACATCCTCCTTAGGAAATTAAACTGGTTTTTCTATATCCCGTGGCGCTATCTGTTCATGAACAAAGTTATCTTAACTAGTATAAAATGATATGAGATCAAGAAGATTGAGATAAATGCAATAGGGATTGGAAATAATGATACGTACTTTTGAGAACATGGAAACAATTTATACATGACTAGCTGAAAACCCGCACTTCGCTACGGAGTACATTCAAATTAAATACAACGGTCAATGTATGCCATTAATGCCAAAACATATATATATATAAAATAAATACAACGATGAATGTATACAATTGATGTAAAAAAAATATATTTATAAGAAAATCGTAAGAGATATTTTTATAGAAAAAATAATGTAGAAGAAAATATTCAAATTAAATCTAATAGGAAATACTTAAGAATAAAGTACAGTTAATATAGTACAGTATGAGGAACATATCTTTTACTGTATTTTAATATTTTTGTATAATGTCAAATCGTCTGCCGCATTCGCAAGGAAGAAATATTTTTTGGCTATTTCATTGTTTTGGACGTGACGATAAATTTATTTAAAGTACCAGAAAAAGAAATCACGCGATCAGCATTTAATAAATTAAATTAAAATTTTAATTTTTAAAAATCCACCCAAAATCAGAAAATAGAGGTAAAGATTTGAAAAAGATTTCATTTTAAAGGAGTCTTTATGACATTTCTCGTGATATTAATTTTATAACCCTCAAATTATAATTTTAAATGCAAACTTAAGAAAATATACAAAAAAAGCTTAAAAATTTAATTTAAAAAAATCGAAGAAGAATTTTTCAAAAATCTTTCTTAGTGCACCCCTACACTTTAAGAAGAATCGCCATTCAAAATTTCAGCCCTTTAGGTCCAGCGGTTTGGTCTGTGCGTTGTATATCAGTGAGTCAGTCAGTTACGGAACTGTTTTATATGTAGGGGAGATTCGGGTAATATGGACCCCCTCAGCATGAATGGTCATAAAATTTAAATTATTTTTTTAAAATTTAAATTGTTGGCTGCTCATTACAATTGTGTAACTGCGTGGTTCAAACTTGGTAAAGTACTCTAGTAATTATTAATAATTGCAGGAAATAATTTTTTTATTTTCGTGTCAGTGGTCCATATTACAATATGGACCGAACGTATGTGTAATATGGACCACTCACACGAGAATAAAAAGTATGATATAGATTGAAAGACGGGTGCACAAAGCTGTTCTTTTAGTAAATTTATTTCAAGTACAGCAATCATCACAATAATAGTGCATCGGGTTGGTTATGTTTTTTAATTTTTTCTTTCCTTACCTTCAACGGATCGCAGAGCCTCATTTGCACCTAGCGGACTTTGTTGAAACTAATTTTCCCCCCTCCAATCAATTCCCCATGGCCTTGGATCCTCGGATATATATATATATATATATATATATATATATATATATATATATATATATATGAATATTTTAAGAAGAAAGAAAAATAGTTAAATAATTTAAGGATGGCTGAAAAGTAAATCTAATATCTGGCGTTTAAACGTCACTGATTTTGCGGGTACGATGCGTCAGGGATATGCGTTAGGGATACTCTGAGTTTTGAAAATGGCGAGCGCTAAGAATATCGTTTGGTTGCGCTAAGGTTGTCGTGAAGCTGAGCGAGTAAATTAGATAGTGTTGTATTCTTCATGCACCCATGAGCAGAATTACACGCATCTGATCCAGTCTTCCTCCGTACTCTCCCCGCAGAATGCGCAAAAAGTAAACGGTTCAGTAACTTGATTCGCATCTGTGTCCTGGTCGGAGATTCCTGGGGATATCCCTACTGAGACCCTTGGAGCTGCCGGGCGTTTTCGCTCTGTCGTCTTCTTCTGTGCAAGCATCTCTTTTTGAGCTTTCTTTGTTCAAACCTCGTCTTTCCTCTTTCCGACGCTGTAGGATGTCCAGCTTTGGTCGCTTCTTTTTTTTTTGTTTTTCAGCAACGGCCTTCTTGAAACGGGATGAAGTCAGAACAGTAGGTATCCTCTGAAGAATTTCCCTTTCTCTTTCTTAGGCTTTTTTGTACGCAATGAGGAAGGGGACTGATGTCTTCCACTGCGAACAAACTTCCCTCCACAAACTACAAAATGAAGTTTTATGACTAACGGGAACCGGGATGTTCTCCTTGACTACATCTTCTGAAGTTGGCTCTTCGGAAATAGACGTGTTCTGCTGGACTGTAGCATCAAGTGTTTGTCGATGGGAACTACATTTTCTGGCAAGTGGTCGTTGGTCTCGTCTTCTGATGTGACTCGTGGTGGGACTTTATCAGAAACTTCGGATGGAGAGCAGTCGAAATCGTGAAATACATCGCGATTGACGGGCGAAATCCCACCTGCACGGAAACCATCGACAGCGGTTTCAAGAAATGCCGACCGTGCACAAGCCTTCCCGAACAGTTCACACACTTGGAATTGTAAAACGGCCCGTCCAGCATGTTTCCTCATCCATTTGTCCATCTCTTGGGAATAGTATACGCTTAATGGACGAAAGAAAGTGAGATCCAAAGGCTGTATTTAATGGGCAGTATTGTAAAGGAAGTGATAGTATAATCACCCCTGCTTCTCTGGCAAATTCTATAGCCTCGAGATTTTGAGTGTGGGACACATGTCCGTTGAGAATTAACAAAACTTTCCTGTACTTGTCAGGTTTAGCGAAACTAATGAAATGTTTCATCCATGCACTGGAGAGCTCGATCGTCATCCAACCATTTCCCTCGCATTTGAAAAGAGTTCCTGCAGGAATTCCTGCTTCCAGCTCCAGCTTCCATCGCTTACGATGAAACACCGCCATCGGTGGGATGAAGTGACCAGCAGCACTCATTATGCAGACAGATGTGACTTTCTTTCCCTTTTCTACAGATGTTATCGATCCAACGTGCCTACAACGTGTATTATGGACCAGTGGTCCATATTACACAACAGCGCATGGTTCATATTACACGCATGGACGAAGCAACGTTGTTTCCAATCACATATCGCTGTGCAAACTGGTGCGCATAAAATACATGTATGGATTGTTAAGGAAATAAGTAGATTTGCCACTATTAACGTGAACATTATATTAAAATTACCTAACAGCAGAGAGTAATACATTCATTTTAACATACCTGTTACATCAATGATCATATAAACCAAAAACACAATTTCATAATCGTCCAAATGTAGGCACACATGTACAAGTCACCTCATGCTTTGGATAACACAAATATTCACTAAAGTCAATGGGATGGTTCTGCTATCTACTGGTGAACAGATAAATTTCCCCATGGTCCATATTACACGATGGTCCATAATACACGGTTCTCCCCTATAGATTACGCATTTTACTGTAAAATATCGACCATTTCCAATATACTTGCTGTATTGTTATTGGGTGAGTTCTAGTCCATTTTAATATGAATTGGTAATCTTCCATTTACGTATCCGCAAACCTTTTAAAGTTCCAATCATCCACTATTATTTAAAATTGCTCTTATAATAAATGGAAACAGGGGAAAAATCTTATTTATGTGCGAAAAGATTGTTTTAAATATTTATGTACAAAAACCTACTTTTAACTGTTATTAAAATTTTAACCTATAGCTTTATGAATCATTTATCAATAAACATTGTCACATCTATTAAATTTTCACTTCTCTCAGTGCCTACTTATAATCACATACCAACAGGAAAAAAAAAATTCCACACTTATAAATACACATCATAGGTGTCATAAGAATACAAAAAACGCTCACCACAGGACCATAGGAAGACGTGAGGAACTGCTGATTCTTTGGCCACACCTTCTAGCGCAGATATTTCTGTAAGCAGCATCGGACAGCGAGTGTTCGTCGATGTGAAAAATTGAGTGAACTGATTGGTCGGCTCCAGGATCCTTCAAATTTGCTTCACCAAAGTGAAGCAGCTTCATGCTGCATTCGTGGTATCATGCGATAAAAAAGCATAAAGCTTGGCAAAGTAGCGGAGTTCAGAGCAAAAATATAAGGTAAACGCACCAGTAGTTGGCCGGTTAAGAGAAAAATTGAAGTAAATCTGAATTTTCACAGCTATAGGTAAAGCAAACTGGTCCAAATTTTACCTTCCATTTTAATAACTGTCTTACATCTGTAGTAGCAATTGGAGCGCACGGGCTGCATTCATAATAAAATATATATACATAAATAATAACCAACCTGATGCACCTATAATAGGCCACCCAATAATGGGCCATCAATATCGCCCATCACAACTGTTGGGAATTTCACCTAAAAGTTGCTTACCTGTAGTTTTCCCACAGTGTAGTATTGCACTCACGCTATTATTTTGATTTTGACAGTTGCCAAATGAGTCTTCTTAATACCCTAGTGAGCGGGTAATCAACAGTGTTGACCAAGTAAGATCGTTTGTAAATGACGTCATCAAACCAAATCCTGTTGGGATGACGTCATATACTTTCATCAACTATTAATGGGTTTTATTTGCTTTTCCCCATGATTTATTGATCACGAGTTGGGATCAACTCGCTGCGTGCTATCTTGTGTTTTATGCAAATATTCTGTGTATATATACCTACAGTGTAGAGTCTTGTTGCTTTTTTTTGCTTTCGCCTTCTGTTTTGCCGGCTGAGATATTGCCTAGTACAAGTGAGATGTCTCATGGACTGCGTGCCTGAGACAGTTTTATTTTATTATGTTTATATACGAGTTAACGTTTTATTTATGACTTTGAATAAAAGATTTTATTTTATCTCTGCCTCTGTCATCAGTACTGCCAACCACACTCTGCTTATTGTCCTTATGTTTGACAATACGGTTATGGGCCTCGGTGCCTAGGCAGTACGACAGCAGAGTTACTACCTGGAGAAAGTTTTTTTCCTCCGGTACTGTGGAACCATTCGAAGGCGGGCCATGGTCTTAGTCTAGCTAGGAAAGGAAGAACTGTAATACTTGTTTCTCCGTTTTGTTGTTCATCAATATGGAACCAGCAACCATTGATCCGCTGTGTGCGGATAATTACGCCACTTGGGAAAGCGACGTGAAGGTGCTTTTGATGGCCAAGAACTGTTGGAGTATTGTGAATGGAACAGCCAAACCACCAGCCAAGGACTCTGAGGGCCAATCCGATTTTGAAGCCCGAAAGGCAAAGGCCTTTAGTATAATATACTTAAATATTAGTAAGCCGTACCGAGCTCTTCTTGTGGGTATAGAAGACTCTAAACAAGCCTTTGACATTTTAAAATTACATTTTCAACCTAGCTCACGTGCACGTATAGTGGGCCTAACAGATTCTTTTTTTAAGTGTAGGCCAAATGAATCGGAAAGTGTCGGTCTGTTTGCTGCCCGTTTAAAGGTTTTTGTTAACCAATTGAGAGAGGCAGGTAAACCTATTGACGACTGGTTTGTCACTTTTCAGTTAATTAGGCACTTATCTAACGTGTTTGCAGGTATCGTTCAAACCATTTACCGGTACCCTGACAAAGATTTTAAATCTGAGTTGGTGTTGAATGAGTTATTAGCTGAAGAATCAAGACTAATTCAGGCACAGGGTGACCAGGATGCTGTAGCGTTGCAAACTACCCAAAGATTTAAAAATAAGAAAACTGCTAAAATTGAGAATCGGCGCTGTTTTAGATGTGGCATGCTAGGCCACCTCATGAAAGATTGTAAGGTAAAGGGTTTAAATGAAAAGCCTAAACAGCCTGAGAATGTCCCTAAAAAACGAATATATAAAAAAAAGCAATTCCCGAAAAACAGAACTGAGAATAATTATGTTGTCGAGACTTCCCTTAGTAATAGTGATAGTCGGAAAACTGAGTGGATTTTTGATACAGCCGCCAGTTCTCATTTTTGCTGTAATAAATCCCTCTTTAGTGATTACAGGCAAAAATCTGGAACCACAATGGCAGTAGCTATAGATGGAGTAGATTGTCCTATTGAAGGGGAAGGGAAGGTCTGTATGATTTTTAAACATAAAAATCGTGAAGAACTAGTTAATCTCAATAATGTTTTGTATTCGCCAAGACTACGGCGCAACCTAATATCGGGTACCCTTGTGGAACAGAATGGAGGAAATTTTGAGGGCAAGAATGGTCAGATTCGCGTTTTTGGAAAAGACGGCCGCGTAGTTTTTCGTGCCCAAAGGGAGAAGGGTCTATATTATGTGTACCCCAGTTACCCAAAGAAAGCAATAACTCCCACTGAAGTCTTAAGTGTCACCGATAATTCTCTCAGTCAGTGGCATAAGAAATTTTGCCATATAAATTGTCGCTACATTGTAAAAACAGGGAGCGAGGGCTGTGTGAGAGGATTACCTAGTTTTAAGACAAAGGAGGAGGTACAGTGTGAGACATGTCGATTAGCTAAATCTAAACGTGTTTCGTTCAAGCCTATAGCCAAAATCAGGTCATCAAAACCTCTAGAACTGGTGCATATGGACCTCTGTGGTCCAATGCCGGTAACATCTAAATCTGGTTATCGTTATTTTTTTAGTATTACAGATGACCTTTCGAGGAAAATTACAATTTTTCCTCTAAAAGAGAAAACGGAGGTTTTTGATACATTTAAAAAATGGCAGAAAAGAGCAGAAAGGTTTACAGGTCATAAGGTAATCAATGTACGTACAGACCAGGGCCTAGAGTTCTGCCATAAGCAGTTTGAAGAATATCTTGAAGACCAAGGTATCCGTGCAGAACGAACGAACACATACTCCCCTGAGCAAAATGGGGTAAGTGAAAGACTTAATTATACTGCTGTAGACGCTGTTAAAGCGATGCTGCAGGATAGTCAGTTAAAGAAATCATTTTGGGATGAAGCAGTTCTATGCTTTGCCTATACGTGGAATAGACTTTGTCACCGTAACCAAACCAAGACCCCTTTCGAAATATTCTCGGGTAATACACCTTCGGTAAAACACCTGAAGAGTTTTGGGACTATCGCTTACGTCGGAACTCCTAAACAACTTCGAGGAAAGCTTGATTCCCGTGCGAAAAGGGGCATAATGGTTGGGTATGCTATGCGTACAAAAGGGTATAGGATTTGGATTCCTGAAGATCGTAAGGTCGTCGAAACTATTAATGTAAGATTCTCTGAGCCCAGTGGTCGCGTACTGGATCCCAAAGTACAGAAACCTATTTCCCGTGAAGTTGTAAGCGACACAGAGTCAGAAGACGAAGAAACTTATTTGAAAAGAACAGCAAGTGATCAAGGTGCTACTAGTCATACTGATGAGCCAGCTGGAGCTGAACCTGAGGTAAGTTCGTCTAAAGTGTTGGATTCAGAACCCCCTTTAAAAGAAGTTTCCTGGACCAGGAAAGCGGTACCCCGTGCTATAGGGGATCGACATGATATTTATTACTACCCTGGTACTAGTAAAGCTCGTTTGAGATCACACCGGGAGGTAGAGTCTTTTTGTAATGCTCACGGAATTAAATATAATAGCTCTGATTTTAATTTCAGTACGAAAAATTCTTATTCCGGGCCTGCAGAAAATATTGATACAGTTGAAGAATCGCATAGTGAGGACTCATTGTTTTCTGCATGACTAGACCATAATGCAGTTGCAGTACCATCTAATTTTGCAGCAGCTTTAGGAACCCCCGAAGCAGATGAGTGGTTTAATGCTATGAATGAGGAAATAAACGTGATGCGAGATAGAGATGTCTGGGAACTTGTTGAAAAACCTGAAAAGGCTAAAGTCATTGGAAACCGGTGGGTTTTTAGTCTCAAGAAAAATTCAGAAGGGAAAATTGTGAGGTTTAAAGTTCGTCTTGTTGCCCAGGGCTTTCTTCAGAGAAAGGGGGAATCATATGAGGAAACTTTTAGTCCTGTTGTGAACTTTTCCCTAATTAGAATATTTTTCGCTGTATTAGTTGCATATAAGAAATGGTCCCACAGACAGCTCGATATTAAAAATGCCTATTTATATGCCCCACTTCAAGAAACAATCTTCATGAACCAGCCTCAAGGTGTTGTTGATGAAGAAAGACCGAATTTAGTTTGCCAATTAAAAAAAGCTATCTACGGACTGCATCAAAGCGGCCGGGAATGGTTTTTCGAAATCAGCAACAAACTCCTTGATATGGGTTTCGAAGAGATTTCATGGGCAAACTGTGTATTCACATACCAGAAACATGTAGTTTTACTGTTATATGTGGATGATATCGTGATTTTTGGGGAACATGATAGGCACATTGATCACGTAATTAAACTTTTGTGCAGCAAATTTGATTTGAAAGACTTAGGAAAAACCAGGAAACTGCTAGGCGTAGAATTAGAAGAAATAGATGGGCAAATTTTTATTCATCAGAAAAGTTACATCGAACATATACAAAAACTTTTTTGCAAATTTAAACTTCCAGTAACATCTTTACCAATACCTAAAGGTTTGGTACTATCTAAAAGCCAGTGCCCCAATACTGACGACGAACGTAAACAAATGGAGTACATACCATATAGGAGTGCCATAGGATGTTTGGCATTTTTAGCTAATCGGACGAGACCCGATATTTGTTTTGCCGTCAACGTTTTGTCTCAATATCAGGCTGACCCTGGTATGATACACTGGAATGCCCTAATTAAGCTGTTGGGTTATGTGTGTCAAACTAGAAATTATAAGCTTAAACTATCGTGTGTTGAAAAATTAGATCTGATATGTTATAGCGATGCCGACTATGCATCTAATAGAGATGATAGAATATCGATGGGAGGTATGCTGCTATTAGTTGATAAGGCCCCAGTTGTTTGGAGGACTTTCAAACAAAAGTGTGTAAGCCTATCATCAATGGAAAGCGAATACGTTTCCCTTACCGAAGCATCTAAAGAACTAATATGGATCACACGGGTTTTAGATGACGTTTTTGAACACAGTATTTTAGCATCTAAGCCATCTACAGTAACGTTATTTTGCGATAACCAAGCAGCCATCAGCTTCTGTAAATCCCCCTTGGAAAATCATAAGACTAAGCATATATCAATTAAGCTGCACTTTATTAGAAAACTAATTAGTGACAAATTATTTACTTTAAAATACGTACATACAAAGAATTTAGCTGATAGTTTCACTAAACTTGTTACCAAACTCGAATTAAAGAAATTTACTGATTATGTTTTCCAAATGATGAAAGCTTGAATGTCCAGATGTGTTCTGGCACCTTTTTATTATTTGTGAGTACTGATATTATATTTATATCTTTGATATTTTGAATTAAGTACATGTATTCATATTGTTTGGGGGAGTGTGGCCACACTCGTTTATAACATGTGTATATTTAATCATTGTTAAAGTTATGATGATTTTCCTTGAATATTAAAAGTAATTAGTTCTTTGCAAATGTACTTTCTAAATTGTTGTAAATTCTAGTGTGTGTTTTTGAAATTTCTTATAATTCATAGTACGTTCATGAAGCTTGCTAATGTACGGGGGAAAAATGCATTTACTGAAGTGTTTTGAATAGTAATTATACAATTTTGCTCGCACTGTATATATACACTTAAATTTTTTTTAGAATGCTTATAACTTACATGTTTCATTATGAATATTAGGTCACATTAGTGAAACATTAAGGCTTATAATGAATACTTACTGTTAGAATTTAAGCCAGGTTTTTAACAGTAATATACTAAGTTTAAAGTAATTAGGATACGAACGAATGTCTTATTGTATTTACATTGTTGTTCTGTGTGAACGTAATTCTTAAATAGTAGCTATACAAAGTTCTGAATGGTAATTATACAAAGTAAACATTTATCTATAATTAGACTACTTTTCTTAAGTTATAATTTCTATCTTTAACTCAAAATGCTGCAAGTGCAATAGGCGGGCCACTTGTTGGGAATTTCACCTAAAAGTTGCTTACCTGTAGTTTTCCTACAGTGTAGTATTGCACTCACGCTATTATTTTGATTTTAACAGTTGCCAAATGAGTCTTCTTAATACCCTAGTGAGCGGGTAATCAACAGTTTTGACCAAGTAAGATCGTTTGTAAATGACGTCATCACACCAAATCCTGTTGGGATGACGTCATATACTTTCATCAACTATTAATGGGTTTTATTTGCTTTTCCCCATGATTTATTGATCACGAGTTGGGATCAACTCGCTGCGTGCTATCTTGTGTTTTATGCAAATATTCTGAGTATATATACCTACAGTGTAGAGAGTCTTGTTGCTTTTTTTGCTTTCGCCTTCTGTTTTGCCGGCTGAGATATTGCCTAGTACAAGTGAGATGTCTCATGGACTGCGTGCCTGAGACAGTTTTATTTTATGTTTATATACGAGTTAACGTTTTATTTATGACTTTGAATAAAAGATTTTATTTTATCTCTGCCTCTGTCATCAGTACTGCCAACCACACTCTGCTTATTGTCCTTATGTTTGACAATAACAACATTAATGGGCCATCTACACTGCGGGCCACTGTAAATGCAACACCCTGAAGGAAACATGCAAATATCATGAAATTTACAACTTGCATTAGCGGAGGTGAGATATGCAAATGATTAGAATTTCAGCGCAGACGCACATCACGCGCGCCTGTGGCGCCACTTCAAAGCGCTATTTAAGGCTTGGAGATTTCGACGATTTCAAGTTCGGCAATTGTGTTTTTCTTCTGGTTTTTTCAAAAAAATGATCAATTATGCCTCGTCGAAAACAGCGATCATCTTTTGATCAAGTATCAGAGTTCGACAGAGGAAGGATAGTGGCCTACCGAGATTGTGGATTATCTTTCAGGGAAATCGGTAGTCGTGTTGGACGGAACCAAACAACTGTAATGCGGATATTTGATCGTTGGATGCAGGAGGGTACGATGGACCGGCGTGTTCGATCGCATCCACCTCAGCATACCACTTCACGTGATGACAGGGAAATTGTGCACATGGCAGTGACGGTTCGATCAGTCACATCACGAACCATAGCACAGCACATGCAGTCTGCAACGCATCATCCAGTGTCTGCGCGTACCATTCGACGCCGTTTACAGCAGAGTGGTCTGTCCGCAAGACGTCCATTGCTTTGTTTACCCTTGACGCAGAACCACAGACGTCTCCGCCGCCAATGGTGCGATGTCAGAAGGTTGTGGACGGCAGAATGGAATGAAATTGTCTTTACTGACGAGTCACGCTTCTGTCTGCAACACCATGATGGTCGCATTCGAGTCTGGAGATACTGTGAAGAGAGGATGCTGAACAGCTGCGTTATGCACCGCCACACTGGTCCTGCACCGGGTATTATGGTATGGGGCGGTATTGGATATCACTCTCGCACACCTCTAGTACGCATTGCCTGTACTTTAAACAGCCAGCGCTACATCTCCGAGGTGTTGGAGCCAGTTGTCCTTCCTTACCTTCAGGGCTTGCCCACAGCCATATTTCAACAGGATAATGCGCGACCACAAGTGGCACGCATTGTCCAACGGTTCTTCGTCAATCGCCAGATTGAATTGCTTCCCTGGCCGCCTCGCTCTCCGGATCTTTCGCCGATAGAAAACATGTGGTCCATGGTTGCTCTACGATTGACCCAGATTCCATCCCCAGCTGCCACAGAGATCAACTTTGGCAACGTGTGGAAGCTGCTTGGTCTGCTGTACCCCAAGAACTCATCCAAAGTCTCTTTGAATCAATGCCGAGGCGTGTGGCAGCGGTGATCTCCAACAATGGCGGCTACTCTGGCTACTGATTTTGGCAGGAACCACACTTCACAGAAGTCTATAAATTTAATCATTTGATACTTGGTCAACATGTTATCTACAAAATAAATTTTGTTGTGATATCTCTTGTCTTTCTTGGTGTTGCAATTTGGGTGGCCAGCAGTGTATTTAATCTGTCATGGAACAAAAATCAATTCTACAATATCATAAAATTAGAAAGAATAGGAACTAAAAACATGATGTAACTAAACACATGATTTTTAAACCGGTTTATTAATTTTATAACTACAGTACAACTACACTAAATATATAAAAACTGAAATATAACTGAAATATAAATTTATTAATTTCAACATCTAAAATTAAATTTACTTAAAAATTATGGTTAGTGTTGCCGGTGATGTACCGCTTTACTTGGCACAGCTGGTATGTTGTTGCAAATATTGACATTTCCGAAAAAATAATTTGTACCAGTACACGAGCTAGCCCAATACAGGGACAGCGTAACAATTCGAGATCCCATAATGGGCCACACTATTTTGACAATGGAATCTAAGTTTTTTGTCATTTAATCACTGTACAATTTGAATTATACATACTATCGTAATGAATAATAGTTTAAGTCAATAAACAGGCATTATAGTACTTAAATAAAATTTTTTGAAAAATTCACATACCTTAACAGATTTCTTAAGCAGACGTTAAAACAAACACAAATTTTCATCTCTCTAGCAGAATACACCTTACACTTCGCACAAAGTAAAGGAATGAACTGAATTCCAATGCTAAGGGATCCTCGCAGTTAGTAGCCAATGACCCTCAACCCTTCCACTGCAAGGTAACAATAGACCCTTAATTTCTCGACATTTCTAAAGGGTGGCCCATGAGAGGGACATGACCCATTATAGGTGCATTTACCTTACATCTAGAACAATGATTCTCAACATTTTTTCGTCACGGTACACTTTTCATAATTTAAAAATTTGGCGGCACACTAGCAATAAGATAAATTTAAAAGAATTTTACTTGGATATTTGATTGATGTACTTATAATATATTTTGTAAAAGTAGCATACGAAACTATTCGAAATGGCGGCACACCGCAAGAATCTTGTGGCACTCTATAGTTCCGCGAAACAGTGGTTGATAATCAGTGACCTAGAGCATGCATATAACCTTGGACCCAGGTATCGCCTTTGTTATGGGCTCCTTAACAATGCCTCTATGGCACGCTTTATGCATTTTGTTTTAAAATTTGTACCACAATTCATGATAGATGATGGTTCTTTCCATAGTGGAATTCTTCACTGTACTTTGACAGTCACCAGTAAAAATTTACAGAAATTCCGGTTTCCTTTCCGTTTATTATGCTCTAGGGAAGTGGTCACCAAATGGTTGACCGCAGTCCGTATCCGGACCGTAGGCAAATTTTGTACGGACCGTGTCGAACTTGTGTATTTTCAGACAGTAGCGACTCAGCAGTGATCCAATATGCAATGAAAATATTATATCCTACCACTGTATTATTCACAAAAGTTTGTTTTGCTACAGTCTGAATTCCAGTCGACAGAATAAAATACAAACAATTAACTTTATGAGAGCAAAAAGATCTCTTAAGTACCGTCAATTTAAATCATTTCTTGAAGAGACTGATGCTTAGTTTGACGACTTGCTTCTCTACAACAATGTGAGATGGCTAAGTAAAGGCTTGGTGCTTGAAAGATTGTTGCAGTCATGAAGCTTCATGGTTGCAGTATTGAAGGACATCAAAGAGTTTATTTTAACCATTGATCAAAAAATAGCAAGTGAGCATTTAGGCTTCCTCCTTGACGTTGAAGAAAACGTAGCAATCATCGCATTTTTTGACTGATCTTTTGAGGCAGTTGGATCTTTTAAACCTCAAACTACAAGGCAAAGGTTAACATGTGTGCGGATTACTCTCAGAAGTAAAGAGTTTTTCAAAAAAGATTGACTTCTTCTCCGAAAATATTAGCGAAGAACTTTTACACTTTCCACACCTTCAGTCAGTTTGTGATAGTAATGAGGGTATTGGCATCAGCCAATTCGAAGATTTTTTGGAAAAACTTAAATCTGAATTTCAATAAAGATTTACAGACTTTGAGAAAATTGAGAACGTTGTGCAGCTGGTTAACAACAGTTTTTCAAGTATGGCCAATGTTGTACGGACTAGTGAAGCGGCAGATGTTTTCAAGAGCAACAAAGTTGCCCTACAGTTGGAAATAATCAAATTCCAAGAAGATAATCTTTTAAAGGACATTTATGCTCAAGTTCCAAAAACTCTTGGTAGTGACCAATTATGGATTAAAAATGTGTCTGAAAAAAAGTATCCAGAACTCAAAGCTTTAACCATAAAATTGTGTACCATATTTGACTCAACTTATGTGTGTGAAGCAGTATTCTCAAATATGAACTTTGTTAAGAACCGGTACAGATCTCGACTCACAGAGGACCACCTTAACAGCTTGATGAGAATCAATCGCACGAACATGACTCCAAATTTCAAGCACGTTGTTCAAAATAAAACGAGCCATTTTTCCCATTGAGCATTAACCACGATAAACTTTGTGAGAAGTCTTTTTGAATTTATATGAACTTTAAATTGATTTTCTTGTATTCTAAATATTATAATAAAAACTTGATTTGATAATTTATGCACTTCATTTCACTGGTATCCATTGTGTTTTGCACGTAAGATAATAACTGATTCCAAAGAAAAGTTTTGCTAAGCAAAGCAAGTAGTCTAGGTCAGGGCCCGATTTAGAAAATTCTTGACTATAGGCACAACTCGGGTTTGGGGCCCCCTAACACTCATGTTGGCGTAATATTTCCAAAATTGACACAAAAAAATAATCATGAATCATTGTGAAAGTACCATTTTACCAAGAATTGGCTATTTGAAGCGTAGAAGCCTAGAACATTATCAAATAACAAAAATCAATACAACCTATTATCTTCATTAAAAAACCAATACAATGCAACCAGAAAAACTTATTAATCCCTTATATACACTATAACATACATATGATGAACTATACATATAACTATACATATGATGAACCAATCAATAGTGCCGTTTACATGTGCCAAAAACCCGGGTAAAAGCAGGGTCGTTTCTTACTTTTTCCCTACGATAGGGAAAAATGCAGGGTGGATTTTCGACCCTGCTTCGACCCAGGATAAAACCCGCTAATTACCCATGATGCATTTCGAAGCTGGGAGTAAATAACATGGCGGATTTGAACTTGTGTGAATCCATGAAAATGCAGCTAAATGATCGATGGAAGGATCTGGAACCCTTTAACGATCGCATAATTTTCAAGAAAACAATAGAAAAGTGCCTATTTTTTTCCGGAGGATTTCATTTATTTCTTGATCTGAACCATCCCCAATTACATTATAAATAGAATGGTACTGCCATCTGGTATGTAACATAAGAAATAAAATTTCATTTCAATAAAATTTCAGTAACATTTTTATTTAAAGTGTTATGGTAAAATTAATAAATTTAATAAGTATAATCAATAATTAAACGTAACATTAAAATTTATTTATAAATTAATTATTTTAGAATTCACAGATAAAAATTTATTTATATCTATTTATGATTTTTTTTATTTATACATGACTAAAAATTACTGAAACAAAATTGAAATCAAAATTGCATTTTGATTTTATAAAAGGATTTATTAAAACAATAAGTATCTTACAATTAATCTTATAATTTAAAAAAAAATGCACCTATCGATTGGAAAATTTTTTTTCCAGTCTTTATTACTTCAGGAATTTAAAATAATTTCTTCCCACCAAACAGAGATTCGTAATTTTTCCCACATTCTTTGTTGTGGAAAAACTAAATTTAGCGATGAAGCCATAGATCGTACGATTATATCTAATATCCGCATCAATCTTCTAGTTCTTATATTCCTTTTTTCCTATCTATTTTCTAAATTTATTTTTAAAAACAACAGTAAACAATCGTAAACGTTCTATAATTATCAACAGCGACTGACATATGCTGCATTTAAATAACAAATAGACGCAGACGTAATTGTGTTTTAGAAGAGGAGTGCATTGGTCGTGTCGACTTTATCTCCTGTAAGCAAGATATATGTAATCAAGGTGGGAGTGCTCAGTAGTTAAAATTTTAAGTAATGAATTAAAATATTAAGGTAAGAATAACGCGGGTAAAAGAAAAAAATTAATAGTAAAGTTTAATTAAAACAAAAAAGTTAATTTTAACAGAAAAAATATAGACTTACAAGTTAAGAAAATTTAGAAGAAAAATTAGATAAGACTAATAATCCACGGAAAACAAAAAAGTAATAATATTAAGAGGCCCAGAAAAGCAGATATCATAAGAATACAAAAAATATTTTTGTAAGTTTTTCAATCTTTTTGGATTTTTAAAGTTTTATGATTTTTTTGTTGTTGTTATTTTTTAAATTTAAGAATACGAGGTCAAAAGAACAGCAATTGGGAAAAAAAGGCCTTCCCCAGGACCATACACTTCGTAACGAGATAAATGCGGAGTTCGAAGATGGAAAGCTAAAAATAGCAATACAGTGAATTTGGAAAAGTATGACACCGGCTGGGATCGAACCCATAACGTGATTTACAAGGAATGATGGTGTATGAGGATCACTTCCGCCGAATCATGTGACGGCCTTTACTTCCGGTAAGACGGGTAAAAGCAGGATGAAAATGTGGTCCCATGTAAACGGGCTTCGAAGGTTTTCCCTATTAGCGGGTAAATCCCGGGTATTATTGTTGTCCATGTAAACGCAGCTAATAAATCAAGTTTGGAAGGATATATAAAAAAATGCTATTAAAAAGGGTAAAATTAAGAAAAAAATTACTTGGGATTTTTTTCCTTTTAAAATAAAAATTTGGGGGAGGGGGGCGCTAGGCCCGGGCCTACCGCCCTATTAATAATGGAAAATCAGGGCCTGGCCTAGGTTAGTAAAGTAGTTGGTAACATGGTAGATGGGGGCGGTAGAGGGAGTTTGGGTGAGGCCTAAGGGGTGGGGTCTAAGGGGTTTTAAACTGTTATGTTAAAGCATAAATGTGTTCTGGTTTCGACATCCAATAACTAATTATATTCTAATTACAAATAGACAAAATTTGTTGATACTGTTCAGAACTAATTCAAAATTAATATTTTGATAAAATAAACACTTTTGATATTAAATTTTTTTAAAATATGATACATTTATTACAACGATATTTTCAGATTTTTTTTAAATGGCCAGTTACTATCCGTAAAGTAACTCAAGTTAGAATTAACATATACACTTTAATTCTATGTTAAAATAATCAGAAATGTTTTCTCTATAGAATGAATTAACTATGTAAAAATATTACATCAACAACATTTATAAAAATTCATACAAATTTGAAAAAATAAAAAATATTTTTTTTAAATTTCTCTTTAATTAATAAAAATATTGAAAATAACAAAATTCCCTCATTATATTGATTCATTCTATAGAACATAATCATGTATACAAGCATGCAAAATTTTAAACAGATATATTGAGTACTTTTTTTAAAATTTTACGGATAGTGGTGAAAATCATACTTCTGAGAAAACAGCGTTTAAAGTTAAAATTTTGATGAAGTTAGATATAAAACACACTCACGTAATTTAAAATCCTCCAGGTGTGTAAGAACACCCTTCAACTATCTCAACCTTTTCATTTTTAGCAAGAACAAGCCTTCGTTTAGCCTGTCTAGCCTGTAATGCTTGAAGATCAGCTCGTTTTTCTGCGATTTTTACTCGCTTTACATCAAATTTCAAAGCTGCTGTTGTTGCATACACCCCAGGAATCATACCAATTTCTTTAAGAGAATTCAACCAACCCTCACTACCTTCATTAAAAGCAATCACGGCTTCATAGACAGCAGCTTCAGCAACATTTTTACCACAACCAGAGGTCTTCGGACAAAATTTCCAAATCACAGAATTAAATGATTCATTTGAATTCTGTCTTCCCACTTAGACATCCTTTTAACAAATCTGGAGCTGATAAATATGTATATATATTTTTTATACACTTCATTACTTCCAAGGGTACAGAAGGGGTATGATTATAAATTCCCTTTTTATCATCAACACATGCAGCATGCTTTTGAAACTTGCACCAGGAAGTCGCACCCTTAGGGCAGAACATAATCCTTGGTTCATCATTTGTAGAGCTCAAATGACAATATGTTGCCCATACAGCTTCTCTCATGCTTCGAAGAGAATGACCATTTGATCTAATTGCATTCCCATAGTATACCGTTAATTTATATATTAGTTTGTCCGTTAGCCACCCCTTTCCACTCAGTGGTTTCCCATCACACAATTTCTCACCCCGCATCTGTTGTTTCAGTTTTCGTAGGCGATACCCCATTCTTTTTTGTACGTGTGCTATGCACTCAAGTTTTTCAATTTCACAATCATAGGGCCTAACTTTCAAAAGTTCATTAAAAGTTTTGGTATCACCATCACCAAGATATTTGGTGTACCGAACTTTTCTGCAAAATTCAGAACGTTGAAATATTCTTGTCATTCCAATGACTTCCATAATTCCTGCACTTCCCGAATGGTTTTTTTTTTAACATTTGTGGTCCAAATTAGATGCAGAAATCTCACAGTCTTTGCAGAAAGAAGACAGTACTTCGACATTGATAACTTTCCCACTTTCTGTCCCAATAATACTACACATTATTATTTTTGACGTATGGCCATGGGTTTTGCATGAGCCATCGCCACTGATGCAAAGATCAGAACATCCAGTTATTTTTTGCTCTTCCACTGCTGCTGCCTTCATGGATTCTTCAAAAACAGTTTTAATGGCACAAACAATTTTTTTCACAATATTGTCATAACATTTTTGAGTAACTGGGGGTGGTATGTTTATGACAGCACAAAAAGTTTGAAGGCTAGACAACCCTTGATCAATACACCGCATGCTATAAATGACACATTGATTAATTTATGGGATATTTTTTCTTGAACCAAGCATTCGACAGCTGTTTATTGTATTAGTATCATTGCATTGTTCATATTTTATAGTGAAAACTGAAGAGCAGCCACGAACTGACCCTTCGTAAAAGTTACTTTTGAATGACACAAACTGCAACAAATAAATTTTCTTAGCTCATTAAATAATATATTTATATCGATGAAACGATATCCTTGTAATATATCGGAATTTGAGTCATATTTTATGCTTGAAAAGGATGTATTATCAATTTTCAGCTTCTTAGCAGACGCTGATTTACCTGTATAAACAGAATAATTTTTTTTTTTCATGGAAGGTACGCTTTCTGCTTTTGTAACTCACAGATCGGTTATACGCTTTCCCCATTGCAAAACACTAAAAAGTTCTATTTTTAAACTTAAATTACGAAGATTTAATGAGAAATAAAAAACATTTATATTTAAATAAACAGAAAATAGCGGTGAATCCCTTACAAGATTGACAATAACAACACGTTGTTTTGAACTTCGTTTTAGAAAAACAACAGAGCGAAAGTTACAGTATTTTTATCACGGTTCTTCAGCGGAAAGTGGAAAATGATAAACCATGGGGTTAAATTGGTAGAAGTTTGTTTCTTTATTCAAGTATTTTAGTTGCAACGCAAGTAGGCGTTTCGTGATCAGCTGACTGCATGTGCTGGGTCAGCTGGCGTACCAAAACGTAAACAAACACCGGATATGTCATGTATCGGTTGATTGTTTAGTCTGTAACTCGCGTTCTATTAAGAATTTTTTAATGCGGTTTTTTTTAATATGCTCAGAATTAATTACAGAAAAATAATTCATAATAATTTTTTTTTCGATTTTTTGAAGCTTTAAAACCCCTGAGACCCCTTAAGTTTTTTGGACCGCGAACGTTTGACAATGTTTTGAAACGGGCCTACGGGAAAAATAATTGGTGACCACTGCTCTAGGGTTATGCCTTGTTAAGAACTCCAAAACGAGGGCGATACCTAGATCCAAGGTTGCCTGTATCCTAGAGATGCATATCTTTCTATTTCTCTCCTTGTATGTTCAATTGGTTCTTCTCTTAGGGTCTGTTCACATAGAATACATGAGCGTTACTCGTATTGACATATTTTGAATCAATCACATTCTTTGAGAATTTTGTGGCTAATCAATGGTGGTTTGTAATTCGTTAAATTTATTTAAATACGAGCAAGTCTGGCGCTGACGAGTTTTATGTGAACAGGCCCTTAATGTGTCATCCCTTTTGCCAGTACTTTTTACCATGAAACATATTTTTGCGTTGGATTTCCCATCAAAATCTTTACGGGACGAAAATGCATCACGCAAAGAATCACGGTTTGTTATTATTACAGCTAGTGGAGTGGCGTCGAGTGAAAAGGGGGATATTATTATAGTGTTCCATTTTTCCTCAACCTCGTGAAGTGTGATAAAAAATTAATATATATTTAAACACAATGGAAGCATGGCTGTCAGCGAAGAAAATGGTGATATTGGTGCGATCGAAGGTACCAACAGGGGAAAAGGGGCATGAATCGTTGCCCTTTGTTATTCCGAATAGCAATATGAAGTACAGGATAAAGTGAAGTGTATGAATTGAACACAATGGAAGTTTGGCTGTCAGCGAAAATAAGAGTTATATTGGTATGCCGAAAGTATCATCAATGGAAAAAGGACATTAATCGTTGCGCCTTGTTTTACTGAATAACAGTATAAAGTGGGATAAAGTGAAGTGTTTGACCTGAACACAATGGAAGTTTGGCTGTCAGCAAAGAAAATGGTGATATTGGTGCGGTCGAAAGTATCATCAGGGGAAAGAGGGCATTAATCGTTGCGCTTTGTGTCACCGAATAGCAATATGAAGTGTCAAAAAAATAATCTATCCAAACACGATGGAAGTATAGCAGTAGGCGAAGAAAAGGGTGATATTGTTGCAGTCGAAAGTGCCATCAGTGCAATGAACACAATAATCATTGCGCTTTGTTTCACCGAATAGCTATGATAGATATCGAATGCTTCTTTCTGACTAATTTGATTTCATATGCCCAAAGCATTTGAAATGTTTGAAGAATGACGTGAAAAACATCATGGGTATAGTTAGACATCATACATCCCATTCATGCCGAATCTAGATGTGAGGTAGATGTAATTTTTTAGCTTTGCGATCAATCGTAGATTAAAAGGAACATTCCAGCATTGAAATTTATATTCGATAATTAAATATATTAAGATGCATTTGTGTTTTTTTCCTGTAATATATATATATATATATATATATATATATATATATATATACTTTTCCATTTAAATAAACAAATAATGACCTAAATTTTAATGGAGTTTTTCTATAATTGTAATAAAAAAAATATGCTTTTAGAAATTTAATCGCACGTTAATTTTTTTTTTCATGTTGCCTTTGTAAAATAACTAATAAATCGTAATCTTTAAAGTAAAAACTTCCCAATTTTAAGGAATAATTAAATTTTCTTTTGTAAATAACTTTTTTTATTTGTTCTAAGCAAATTCAGGGTAAGTGGCATAAGCAAATACTTTTGCTTCAACCCACGCAGAAATCTTCACAGAAATCACACCTTCCACTCTTGGGTAAAAAAAAAAAATTTGGCATTTTTAAGTATTTTAAACTTGTTCTTCATTAAATTTGGAAAACTCTGCTATAAATTCAAGAGGTCCCGAATAAAGATTCTCGAATTTTTTTTCCTTGGAGAAAAATATACTGTAGAATTTTTAAAATTAAATAGCATAAACTGCTTATGTTTACATTGATTACGTTTCCAGATAGAACATTTTTATGTTTTACTGTCTATGAATATTCCACTGCACTCTGAAATTATGGAAGGATTTTTGACTTTACTCTGTAAGTATTCATATTTACCCGTTTTCATGCAATGTAAAGAGATTCATCTCTCGAAATAAACAGAGAAAACATTTAATGCTCTTTACAGCAATTAATTTTAAAGTGAAATGACTTACAGAGTGAAAATAAAGCTTCCCTCTGAAGAAAATTTATTTTCATCTAGTTTGTTCAGCTGACAGTAACCACCGTTTAGAAATTTCAGGAATGCGCTGATGTAAATGTTAATACTTTTCTCTAAATTTTCTACATACCTGCCCAGCACCTATACGCAGAAAAAAGCAATTGTGACGTCAAATAGAGACATTCACAGCTTAGCTAATTCACAGCTTAGTGACTCACAAAATAGACTTTATTTTGTGAGTTTCTAAGCTGTGAGTCACTTCCTTGTATTTTTGCTTGTTTTCAGAGCGTGGACCGGCTGTCAAATGACGATTTTACACACTCTGTCATAGAAGGAAACATCATTATATATACTAGTTGGTATCCATCAAAACATGACGGCTAGATAGTAAATAAATGCACTAATACACAAATTATACTCAACACATCATTGCCAAAAGTTGAAAATCATAATAATGCTCAGAAACAAATTAATCTGTTTAAGCGACCTTCTGCTTAGTGAATATCTAAAGCAAGATTTTAAAATGTCACTGACCATGCGCAGAAAGCAATTTTTATAATTGTAAATTATCGTTAATTAAACAGCGCAGAATAAAAAAATTCCATCAGGTTTAATCTTATATTTCACAAACATATTTATCTTAAAAATGAAAATGGCAGAGAGACATGTAATGAGACTCCTCCGAATAAACGTGTTAATCATTAAAACCAGTCACTGAGCATGTGCGGAAACAGTGAGTTTCTAAAGACATTTAAACACGCCACTGAGCATGCGCAGAAACATATTTTTAATTGCAAATTATCGCTAATTAATAGTTATTGCGGTTACAGAAACTACAGATTACAATCTTTCGTATAAAACCAAAATGAAGTAAATTGATGCAGTAGTTTTCTCTCACGGACTGCCCAAAAAGTCGACTTGGCAACTTAATTTATAGATTTTTTTGTTATTCCTGGTGACCCCTGGCTGGTAGTGTACCATACCAGATGTATATAGGCTTTGCAGGCTGAGAAGTGCGACTCTGGTATACAATAGCACCACAAGGGTAGGGTTCCGATTTAGCTAGGTGTCATCTGTATTATGACCGAGCATCACAAGGGGTGACATCTAGGGGTATTGTACCTTTTCCCACCCTCTCTGACATCATAGAAGTACAGTTGGACCTCCATATATCGAAGTCGACGGTTCCGAAAAAAATTCGATATATATAGAAATTTTGATATATAGAAACGGTTATGCTTAAATTATTGGTGATATATTGTATTGCAAGAAAAATGTGCATTTTCTTCTAATATACGATATCATTTTCATATCAACAAATTTAAATATGAATCACATTAATACAAATTACGTACTTCATAAATGAAAATTATTATCGATTAAAAAAATATTAATAAATTAAATTATACTAGATTTAATTATCAAGCAAAATTTACATACCTTTAAATGCAAACGCAATTGATTTACGTTTTTGTAAAAAAATTTCGAATGTCTTGTTGCACAATAAATTTAGAAGAAAATTCATCAAAAAATTGTTCACACTTATTAAGTTCACTAAATACAGCCTCTGGAACATTTTCCGCGAATTGAAGACCACGATGGATTACATCAAATGCATTTCTTTTTTCGAAGGAATAACGATTTCTTCTTCAGTCAGTCTCTTCATCTTCTTGGATGTCAGTTTGTTCTGCCTGAAGTGAGTTTATGATGTCGTCAACTGTAGGGCAATCGGAAACAATGATGCCTTCATCAACGGCTAAACAATCTCTAAGGGAAGTTTCATCTTTGATAAGGCATCGCTTTTGTAACTGTTCCGAACACTGTTCGATTTGTGGCAATACATTTTCTTCTTTGATTAGAGGTGAATCAATAAAACCAGCTTTTGCGAAGCAATTTTTTTACAGTGACTTCTGACACATCGTTTTCCAACACCTTAGCTAGCTCTGCTATACAGATTCTTAAATAAATCACCTTATCTGAAGATTGTTCATTTTCCAAAGCAGTAACAAGTCTTCTAAGAATGCGTTTACGATAATGAACTTTAAGATTTTTTATAATGCATTGATCCATTGGCTTCAATTTCGAAGTAGTGTTGGGGCGGAAGAAAAATCAAATTCACATGTGATAGTTTTGCTGACACATCGGGATGAGCTGGACAATTATGGACAAAAAGAGCAATTTTTTTTCTCCCGAATCATTTTTTTTTATTTATATTCATCATCCACTCCTCAAAAATATTACTTGTCATCCAAGACTTTTTATTAAAACGATAGTCGACTTCTAATGACTTAACACCTTTGAAGCATCTAGGTCGCATACTTTTCCCTTTCACCAATAATTTAATTTTTTCTTTGCCGCTCATATTAGCACCTATCAAACGGTAATCCTATATTTGCTATGTTTACCTCCATAGCAATCATCACCTTTAAAAGCAAGGGTTTTGTTTGGCAAATACCGAAAGAAAAGACCTGTTTCACCGACGTTAAAAATGTTATCGGGAGTGTACTCTTCTAAAATCTTTTTTAAAACTGTATCTTACCATTCATCGCCATCAGCTTCTATGACGCTTCCGCTTTCCCCCAAAATAATCTTTTCTTTTATAGCATGTCGTCTCTTAAATTTATCTAACCAACCACAGCTTGCTTGGGAATCATTTGTTCTAAACGGTGTGCAAACTCTAATGCCTTCTCTTTTATAAGTGGACCAGAGATTGGCAAATTTTTGTCACGAATGCTTTTTATCAATTTTAAAACGACTTCGTCAATTTTATGATAATTACGCGTTTTCAAACGTTTCCTGTCAGGTCCGACGTTTTCAAAAGCTTTCATGACGAGTTCCCGGTCTTTTATAACTGTTGAAACTGTACTAGGTGGAGCAACAAATTTAACTGCAATATCCTTTTTGCGCATTCAAGTGTCCACATTTTTCAATAATTCCACTTTTTCAACAAACATTTCTCTTTAAAACCGGAGATGAAGCGTGTTTTACAGTTGAGGGATGTGGAGACAATTTTCTTTTTGTCCGAGCCTAGATGACCTGTAGGTGTCACAATGACCTTGACAAACTTTTTGCCTTGTTTATATGCCCTGCCCTTTTTTACGGGAGAGAAAAATCACGTGCCACGTTAAGAATCTTTTGGAAAAAAAATTCGATATATAGAAATTTCTTTCGTTATATAGAGATAGTTTCTCTACCTAATGAAAACGGGGATTCACCAACTGTTCGATATATAGAGATTTTCGAAATACGGAAGTTCCATTTATAGAGGTCCGATGCAAGTCTATGGATTTAACATGCCCATATCCGGCCTAGACACGAATGTATTTAATGGCGCTTGTTGGGATTCGAACAGAGCAATCCCGGCGCCGAAAAGCCGACGCGATACCACTTGGCTACCACGGCCCCTTATGTTTTGGCTTAACTGTGATTGGAATATTATCTTTAGCTCGTTTAAAATTTCTATCTGGTAATAAATGTCAAAAGCATGAACTTGTTTGAATTTTAGAATACTGAAAGTACAAAAACAGTGTTTAATAGGTGATGTATGGGAGAGTGGGAGAAACATATTTAAATTATCATTGTGTTGTAGTTTCTTATAAAGGACATTGTATTTAAGAGTGAAAGTGGATTTGTGTGCATTAATTTTTCACTTTAATGACTGCATAAAAATTATTACCTTTTAAATGCGCAAAATTAAAATTAAAATTTCTCACAGTGTGTGTATTTCTGCATATAGAAGGCCTAGAATAACCTAATTTCAGACAACAAATTTTAGTTGGGCGGTTTCAGTCCGAAAAAGAACATTGTAAACTGCAAACCAAGAGAAATGTTTAGTGTTAGAATAATATTAAGAATCTAGCCTATGGTAGTTAGTAAAACGGTACTATCTGCACTTATATATATAACTATATATATATATTGTTACGAGTTTGGGGACAACTTGGCGTGTTACCGCCAGAATGCGATGTTTTGGAGTTTACCGTAAATAAAACTACGGTTTAGCACGTTCACGCGTCTACCATGGAGTAAGTAATAAATCCTGCTCTTGGGTCTATTATTGGGAAATGGTTTGGTTGAGCGGTGTGACAACACGGGTTTTGTTTCCTAGGTAAGAGTCTGGAATAAAAGATCACTTCAAAAATTATTTTGGATGCGATCGGTTGAGGTTTTTCAACAGGTGATATTCTTCTTGCAAAGTTTATTTCTCTCGGCTGGTATAACACGAGCTCCTTAGAAGGAAAGAGATTGTTGAGGTCATATGCTACTTATTAATAACTGTCATAATGTATTAATTATTCTCTCTAAATCCCTCCTTGTTAAGAAAAGTTCTTAGGTTCTGGAATTATTCAGCTTCCAGCGAAGATTCAACGTTTTAATTTTGTCTACTTCTGCAAGTTGGGAAAAAGTGTACTAAATATTTAATGATTATAAAATTTATATTATTCAATTTGCGGTACCTGGCTGATTACCCTGGAAACTTTAATGTTGCCAACTATATGTTAAGACGTTTCTCGCAATCGGAATTATCTAAATTTAAAAACTGGGTTGGAATTGACTTGAGGAAATTAACAGGAAAACCCTGAACGATGGCTAGTGTTATGAATTTATTTATTCTGACGTCCATAACCTTTGTGTTTGAATGTCTGTTTCATTTTAAACTTTTCTTCAATAATTGTTTTTAACAGTCTTGGTGTTATAGCCGACCTCTGGGAGTGTTCTCTAGACACATAACATGTTTAACCGGGGTTGGGGGATCACATCCCCCCCCAGTTATCAACTATACCACCTCCAATTTCTTTCTGCTTAAATACTTAAATGTATACCTTGATATATGTTGTTAAAGTATTAAGTGGTCGCATCTGTCCCTTTGGTTATTTTAATTTTAAATATCTATTATATATATATATATATATATATATAAATATTGCGACTAAATATGTGGTGCTGGAAGGTATTATGTAATGATGCGCCTTAGAATATGTAAAAATGTCACAAAAATATGAAAAGGTTAAGTCGATCGAAGGCTGTCATCATTACATTTATTTGATAAAATTGGAAACGCCGGATGAACGGGACGATAATTACAGAGCGAGGCGTTCCTGTGTTTGATGTGACAAATGCATAGATTTTTGCAAGCGGCGGTGAACGTGGGGGTTTGATAGCCAGACAAAATAGGCGAGGCTGTCGCCGAAGCTGACTCTAAACGACAATAATCATTGTGCTAGGATTTACAACAGGCGGCAAGAGAAGTTAAACCACAAGCGTCTTGGGAGGTTGTTTCGAGCTGACCTGTGCGGGCGTACATTGGTGAAGCAGGGGCGGCCAATTAAATAATGTTGGAGTTAAACAAGCGAATGAGATTGTTGCAGAATCGGGAATGGATGAGAAGTCATAACAAGGAGGAGACAAGAAAGAAGAATGGTTTTTAAAAGTATAAATTGGGGAGTTAAAACAATTTAAAAACTCTCTCTCACTTGTCGGGTTGAGCTTCGGTTCCTCGTTTGATTCCTGAGATTTTGCGTAGCGGGTAGAGCTTACGTTCCCCGCGTGTAATTAACTGCGTTGGGTCGAGTTTTGAATTCCCCACACATCCTTTCTGATAAAATAAAAGTTTTATTGCAAGATATAACATAATAGTAGAGTGAGTGGTGTAGCGGAAAAATTAAGCGAAGGAGAAACAAGAGGTGTTTGTCCCAGGCCCAGAGAAAGGAAGGATTCAACAGACCCCTGCTAGAAGAGTCAGCCGAACCAACAATCTCCTAAATATCAACGGAACCGAGTGAGTGGCACAATTTATTGATTAGTTCAGTCCTTTTTGTTTTTGGTTGCTTTAAATAAGTTTTGTTTACGGTCAGAATAGGAGAAATTTGATATAAGAAATGTAATTGAATAAGTATTTTGAGTTTTGGTTATTTTGTCGTGCTCTCCCTATTTTTCTTGAAAAGTAATTTTGACTTTTAAGATTAAAGGACGAGAAACTGATTTTGTGTATGGCTAGGTGTGCTTAGGAAAGTTATAATTAAAATAATATGTATAAAATGTAAAACATTGTAAATAAATTAAGTTTAGTTTAAATTTAACTATTTGTCTGTTTTAATCATCACGGTTTGTGTTTTCAGTGTAAAATGAATGAAAAGTTTCCTCTTTAGTTTAGGTTTTTGTTATTTTTCAAATTTTGTTCGTCATTGCTAATCACGTCCAGAACTTTGGGTTAAAAACAAATAAATCTAACACAACGCACCCAACTACCCCTTGCTAAAATAATAACAAATGTACTACCCCAAATAATCACGCCCTAATAAATAAATCTTGGACGAGCAATACGACACATAGCTATCTCTCATCCGCGTCTTACGAATGGATCTTTGATGTTAGTATTATGGCATGCTGTGTTTCAATAGAATAAGATATTCTTACCACAGCAATTTCTACAGGTATGAAGGGAAATACTTCAGTCAAAAGATGGTGTAAGTGTTGACTAGCCCTCCTGCAAAATCATACCAGTGCCATAGAGGACATCTTTGTTACGCTTCCTTCAATTTATAAGTACATGAACTTTCAAGCCTTTATTTATGTGTGGAGCATTAATTTGATTCTGGTGGTATAAATACAGCGAAACCTCAATGAATCGTTTTTAAAGAAACTTGTTGCACTAAAACGATAAATGTGGGAAAACTATTGATGCATAACAAAGGAATATAATCTTCGGGATACACGACGCATACAGGAGAACGATCGAGATTCCACTGAATCTATATATGTATCTATATATACACACTACCCTACAATAATGGACCGGACGCCAGCTGATTTGCATAAAACCCGACTGCATGTCGGATTTTATGCAAATCCGGTGCTCGCACGTGACCTGTTAAGGTTAAATACGATACGCGAAGTGGTAACGTCGTTAGTTCTGTGGACATTGTGACAATATGTCGAATCGAAAGGATGTGTTACAGTTGGTCTTTGAAAGAGGTGTTATAGTTGTTTGTCACATTAGTGGCAAGTCTATTCGCGCAATTGCGGTAGAATTATCACAGCCACGGTCAACTGTTGGGGATGTCGTGAAGAAGTGGAAGACTGCGGATGTTGGGACACGAACTGCACACGTTGGTCGTTGACAGAACGAGATAGGCGTGTACTGAAGCGTGAGGTTCGTAAGAACCGCAAGAAACTACTCCAGACAATCAACAATGAGTTTCAACAGGCAGCAGGGGTTATGGTTCACCCCAATACTTTGTGGAAAGAACTGCTCGCCTCAATATCCACGGATATGTTGCCACACAGAAACCAAACATCAACCCATCCTACAAAGCCGGTAGACTCTCTTGGTGTTTGCAACCTCGCAACTGGACTGTATATAAATGGAAAATTGTTTTATGGAGAGACATGTCACGCTAAACACTCTTCAAGTCGGATGGGCGCACTTGGGTTTGGCGAATGCCAGGCGGACGTCTGTTTCCCTAGGGCATCTTTCCAAATCTCAAGTTCGGTGGGACTGGTGAACTTGTTTGGGGGTCTTTTTCGTGGTATGGCCTGGGAATTTTGAATGTTGTTCCGGTAAATTGAATGTCGACGCCTACATGAACATTTTGGACAATCTGGTTTTTCCTACGCTTTGGCAATTTTATGTAATGGACGGATGTTATGTCCAGGACGACAACGCTCCATGTCATGTTGCAGCCTCTCTCAAGCAGTTGTGTCAAGATATGGATGTAAAACGCCTTCCTTGGCTTGCTCAGAGTCCCGACCTGTACCCCATAGAACATTTGTGGAACGCGTTACAGCAACGCTTACCGACCAGGGAGCACCGTCTGAAATCTACAGCTGAACTGGTGACATTCTTGCAGCAGGAATGGACACAAATACCCATAGCTGTGTATCAAAACCTTGTTGAAAGTATGTCCAGAAGGGTTGGTTGTGTAATTGCAGTACGTGCGGACCATCCCCCTATTAAAGCATGTATTCTTTCCCTTATGTCATCACATCTTGCTGTCCGGTACATTATTGTAGGGTAGTATATATATATATATATATATATATATATATATATATATATATATATATATATATATATATATATATATATATATATATATATATATATATATATATATATATATAATGAATATGATCAGATTACAAAATCTTTAGAATAAGAAATTTATTTCCGAGTGGCTAAAACATACGTCCTATCTAATAGACAGCCAGCACCCGAGTGTCTCCCGGGATTGCGTATAGAGGTATCTGCGGTTAAGAATCGCAGAGCGAAGATGTATCTTCCAGGTTGCATGAGTTGTGCAGGAAGATCTCCTTATTTGGGCATAGACAAGGACCAGATGATTTCATGGCTTCCTAGGGATTGCTGAGGCTATGAAAAATAGCCCTGGGTTCGTGAAACCAGAATTCAGTAATGTTACCCTAAGCATGGCAGGGAAAGAAATTTTACAGGGGATCAACTTTAATTTTGTACCTTTTATATATATATATATATATATATATATATATATATATATATATATATATATATATATGATTGATGAAATTTACATCAACTTCAGTTGATGTAAATTTTATCAATTGTAATTATTATTTACACAACTTCACAAATGTTATAACACATTACTATTGAGAAAACATTAAAATTTTAGAATTTTTCTTTTTATCTTATGTCGCGAGAAAACGGGCACAACGTAAGAAAATAATCCTACCTCTGATCTATGTTCCTTTTGAAAGTAATTTTTTTGTTTATAAAAATTTTTTTCCTAAAAGGTCATGAACACCGAAATAAGTTTTCTCTATCCTACGATTTCTTTGTAGCTTAAAATAGCCTGAGATTTTTCGCTTCGCTTACCTCTAGTATTAAAAGAAAAAGACATCGCTAGATTTTTTTCATGGTTGAACGAGATTTTTCCAAGGTTAAAGGAAATCTCGTTGTAAACTCTACAGCTTTCTCCTGTCATATTTTTTTTTTTTTAGAATTTGGATCAAAATTTGACAATCATATATTTTGTTTTCATTTCACACGTGGATTATAGCGGAAAAAATTGCTGCCCATTTTTTTTTTTTTAAATATTCACTACTGACTCAGATGGAATCTGTTTTTAATGAAATGGAAATTATCTTTTGTGCCTTTTCTAAAAATCTGGGGAAACAAAACCTTTATTTTGAAATTAGTAATTATACATATGTTCAGACATATACGCTCATTATATATATATATATATTAAGAAGGATTATTTAGAAGGAGTCTATTGCTTGAATGCTTTTTAATATAATATATTTGATTTGAGTAATAAATAAAAAATAAATAAACATGTAGTTTTATTACCATATTTTTAAATGTCGCCTTTTTATGCTACTTTGCAAAACTTAGTAGCCACCTGAACTCTAGTGCGCCACCTGAAGATATTTACAAAACAGGTTGAAATTTTGCACTTTTGAATCATGGGCCATGGATCAATAATTGATGATACAGGAAAGGAAAAAGAGCTGGTCAGTTTGTTTGTCCGCTATAGAATCATAGACTGTTTCACCCACCGGGACCAAATTCGGCACAGTTAATGTTTAGGACCCGAGAAACTTAAATCAGGAAAAACGAAATTTGGGGCTCAATTAGTTTTTTTAAATTAATTTCTTAATGATTTTTGTGCCCCTAAGCGCACCTCTTAAATGTGGATACAGCCCCTTCACCACAACCAGTGAAATTCGGTACACGGGGAAAAAGAGTTTGTTTCGAGGGGTGATTTTTTTTTGGGGGGGGGTTTGAAAGTTTGGGGGTTTGAAAGTCTATGGGTGACGGGGGGCGAAGTGTTTATTTTATTTTTCTTACGTTCAGTGGAGTCGTGAGTCTAAAAAGGTTGAGTACCGCTGCTTTAGACAATTTTAGACGATGGCGTTCAAACTAATAGAACTTAATAAACTTTAAGAAAAAAAGGAAGAAAAAAAAGAAAAATAAGTTTGTCCCATGGCCAGTTTTTTGGAAGCCTTCTGTTGATCTAAATATATTAATTGTTTGAGGATCATAAAATAAGAAGAAGTTTAAGAGTTCTACAGGTTTTTTTCGCGAATCAGAGTTACCATACGGTATGTATTTGAATTACTTATTCCGTGAAATCATATAAGATAAATCTTTTAAAGTTTTGGGGCTTTTTAAGCAGTAGGAGGAAAAGCTCTTTAAACAGAGAAACATAACGACACATAACTTTCATTCCGAACTATTAGTCCATTAGTTATATTAAGGCATAAGAAAATTAATGAAATTATTTTTAAAGAATGATTGCCCGGGTAGATATACAGATATAAAATTTATCATGCTTTCCATCGAAAAAATACTGGGTATATCATTTCAGTAGAAACGCGCTAAGCGCATTCTTTCTGGCCAGATAAACATGAAGAGCGGGGGGTGCAGCCCAGTATATTTTTGATGGAATGCTTAAAAAATTTTATACCTATATATCTACCCGGGCAACGCCGGGCAATAAGCCGGCTGGCAACGCTAGTATATATATATATATATATATATATATATATATATATATATATATAGGAACTCCATATCGAGGTCGTGGCGTTTATTAAAATATTAATTAACCCTAAATATTATATATATATATATATATAATTGCGGGCAACGCCGGGCAATGCTAGTATATATATATATATATATATATATACAGGAACTCCATATCGATGTCGTGGCGTTTATTAAAATATTAATTAACCTGTCCGGTCCGCCAATTCGACTGAACCCCTCCAGCGGGAAAACACGTGTCCTATCTTTATAAAAGATATCCCTAAACTCCACTTTGTTCTTTTTCGTGCGTTATGCAAAAGCGTGGGCGATCACCCCAAGCCCCTGTCTCGAACATTCGACGATTACGTCAGACAGCGCGTGTGAGCAATTAATTATCGATGACCATGAACTCCCCGCTGCGAAGACAACAACACTTCGCAAACGTGGAGTTCAGTATATTCATGTTAGGGAATCATTCATTTTTATTAAAACCCCGAATGTCTGAAAATTGCTTTGAGTTCCCGAATGGTTTTAATTACGTTAATTGGACTTTTTCTAGATTTGACATATACATATATATATATATATATATATATATATATATATATATATATATATGTATGTATGTATGTATATGTATATAACGTTATTAGACCCTTACAATGTATAATGCAGCAAAATAAATATCTGTGATTGGTAAACTGAGTACTTCACTGTAGTTTTACAAAACCTGAGTAAGCATCAAGATTCATAGGGAATAGGCTGAAGAAATTAATTTTAAAACTACTACGTTTCTGAAAATTGAAGACCGGGTCTTTATGACCCGAACGGTACGTAAACGGTTAAGTAAATACGAACAGAACAGTAGGATTAAAAGGAATTAATGATAATGTAAAATTTAGATTTACCCATCGAAAAAATCCAGCATTATGTGAGAATAAATAAAGGTAGCGCGTGACTCCTATTAAATGAGGGCGTGGCCCAAGTAGTGCAGTTTTATCAATTTTCCTATGGTCCTATTTAATTAAACAGAAACGGCCCAAAGCCGTACTCTGTTTTTAATTGTTTTGCATTTTGTGTTTCTCTCTTTTGGGGGAATTAAGAAAAAAAAACTTATACAGATATTTTTATATACATTCAAAAATAAGAATGTTAACTCTTTATTAACTTGATAAGCTCGTGAAGAGCAGTTACGAATTTCCTGTGCCTAAACTCTCTACTCTCTATTATTGTTACACCAATGCCAACAGAAATGTGAAGCTGATCCTTTCGGGGATCAGCTACAGAGTTTTGTTAGACCTCTACGGATCCAAATGCCCCTTTCCTAATCTTTCTAATAACCAGTCATCTTTCATATTTCCATGGTCCACTCACTATGCAAAACCTACGGTCGAGGCGTGGCCCATGTAACGTAGTTACACCTGATATCCTGCTGGCCTGTTGTGAGCATTTATTTAGATATTTAGTTTCAAGTCACAACCCATTGCATAATTTAATTGACACCCGCAGCGAAAAATTCGCACTATTGTATGAAATGTCCGGGAATAACTATCCAGATACTTGTCAATGCATTTGTGATCACAAATGACTTGTCTCCGAAATGTGAAACCAGCATTCTTTTCACCTTTTGCCGCAGCATTAGTGTGATACAATTAGTGTGATCTGTATTGGAAAGCATGACCCGTGAAGGACAATTCACCTAATTGCCTTGTTAGTTGCATTTCCTGAAAACTTCAGCAGGCGCGCCAATTTTTGGAACACCAGCAGGCGCGTGTGGCACGAATGTGTAACGTCTTTTTCAAACTTCATTATTCTTTTTGTAATAAACTTTTTTTTCAATTGAAAATAATAATTCTGCTTTTTACCACAAGATATAAAATGTTGATAATATTGAGATATACTTATAATTTAAAGCCAAAGAATGCAGATACAATCGCCTTATTTCAAAAGAGTCCCGTTTATTGGATCTAAGGACAACTTTCGAATGGATTCCAATTATGTCCGAAAGCCTAAAACATAATGAGAGGGTCCACCTTCGTGATATGCGGGATATACCGTGCAATAGCTGCACATTTGATAGACTACATGCACTCTTGCTTTTGTCGTATTGTAATCCGCTAAAATCGCTGGTTTACCACGGTTACATCGCGACTAATGAAGGGAAAGGAATAGAAGGGTCAGAAAATCATATATGCATTAGAAAGGGTGGAGCTATAAATAAAAACTGTTTAGAACATTCAAACCTTACATGTCAAAACAAACCATTCAAAGGTTATGAAAATGTTTCACCTTGTACCCCGCTGAAGGCTTACTGTTTGATGCTGAATGTTTACGACAGGGGTGTCAAACTCAAAGGCTAATTTGGGTCAAACAAACAACGTTTAACTATAGGTGGGCCACAAAAAATCAATATTAATAGAAACGTAGGTTTATTTTAAATAATACATTATAATAAACATATATAAAAGAACAGGAAAATTTAATGTTTACGTCCTGACACTTCACATCTATCTTCCTATCTTATTATAATTCTGCGTCGGTTATTCTATTATATATTTTTGTGTGCCAATATATTGTCCGGCCCGCAAGTTTGACACCCTTGTTTACGAAAAATTGTCATTTACTTGATATCCATGAAAAGGGAAGAGAAATAGATAAAGATTATGATCGATTTCAATTCGTGACTTCTACCCTACAATTCTGAAACAATAAAGTACTTACTCAGTGGAAAAATTATTTTGGTAGTATAAATTCAAGATTTAACTATGCATTAATAGAGAAATATTTATTTATTATGCATCAAATCCATGTTTCTATTAACAAGGAAATAAAACGAATTTTAGACGTCTCTACAGAAAAAATAACAGGAGTTTAACTGCATTGCAAATTCGAATGCATAATAAATTACTCTCTAGAATTACTATTTTGTATTGTTGTAAAGGCAAGTATTGAGTTATTTTACGTGGCTAAAAAAAGAAATATATTTTTCTAATTATTTTCTAAAGGCGCATCCAATTATTATCTCATTCTTAAACTTCACGAATTCTAAATCAGTTTCTTTAACTTTATAAAAGTCTTTAAAACTTAAGATTGTCATTAAAGTAGAAAACTAATCTAGCTATATTCTCTTAATTTACTTACTACCAGATAAAAAAGGATACTGTTTATAATCTCCTTTCGTGAAAAAATGAAAGCTGCATTTAGAAAGATCTTTCGATGAGCCATGAACTCTAAAAGAATTTCTTGTATTTCTTTTACAATTCTTCTCGCTTTGATAGCATTTTGTTTCCTTATCTTTTGTAACAAAAGGTGGGGGAAAAAAGACCGCTGGTACTTAGTTTCTCGCTGTACGTGAATAGCACCTTTTGAATTCAATAGTGGATACACTTTGAAAAGTTCTTGAAAAGTTCCTTTTTTATATACATTTTAAGCATTTTGCTAAGAATGAGGGCACTTCTTTAGTACTTATATAAGTTACAGACTTATCAATATCAGATAAGACAAAACGGGGCAATTTTTATCTGAAGATATTTAACTACTATGGTCCCTTATATAGTCCTGTATAAATACTAATTGAAAAGTGAAGAGGGAATTAAATCTTATTCTTAGTTTTGAAGCTACTTTGAAGCTAATAGGCTGACTGCATTTTTTTCCAGCCGTGACGTCACTTATAGAATAGTGATCCTGCCTGTGGAAAAATTTCAACTTAATTATAGTTCGTTGCTAGGTTTTCTGAATTTTCTCTTCTATTTTGTTTTCTATGAGACCGAACCGTTTTTTTTTCCAATAAATCAGGTTCTCCGTAATTGCTTCTAATGATGTCATGGAAACGCCTGTGTGCTAAGGAATGAAGTCTTCAGATAAGTCAGCGAAGATCCGACCATAGGACCATAGGAAATGGGTCGCAACTGCAATTCCTGGGCCACGCCCTCAATTGCAGCCTTTCGGGTAATAAGCAGATGGGAACCAATGAAACAGAGTATAGGAAAGGAGTGAAATGATTGGGTCGCTGCTAATCCGTGAGTTCATAGTATAAGAAAAAGTGAGTAAGCATCTTGCAGGGCAATAGAAAAGAGGGTCTACAAACGATGCAAAGATGAATAAAATTAAAAGAGAAAGTTTAAGGATAGAAATACATTTGTATAGTCAGACTGCTATGTCTTTTATACGACAGAAGCACCTACATATCTTACAAACCATTAATCTTGCTGTGGACTAATTCTATTGGATACGCTCACTTCAATGTTGACCTATGGAGAAAATTTGTCCAAGGAATGCCGACTTGGATTTAAAGATTCTTTTTAAAAAATTAAACTTCGTAATAGAGAAAGAAATTTTACACTTTGGGGCATTTTTCGTTCTTTTAGAAAAGCAAATAATATGTTAAAATTTAAATTATTAGGGGGAAAAAATTTGGTATAGTGTGTTTTAAATGCTCAACAATTATTTTATAAAATGAATCCCGTTGCAAGGTGCAGAAATGTTCAGGCTATCTGAAAATACCATTTGTATTTGATTGTCAGCATTTATGTAGCTGCAAATAGAAGACACATTTTCTCCATAGGTTAACATTGAGGTGGGCGAATCAAATAAGGTTAGTATGCAGCAGCCTTAAATAGCGGTTATAATTTTTCTCATGACTTTCCTTGTCTAGACTTATTAACTGCCTAGAATATCCTGGAATATACGCCAATAATACAGCTGAACATAAATACAAATGATACACAGTTTTAACTTATCGTTTAAATTTCTTTTTACTGAGTCCCTTACTGTGACATTTGTAAGGTATACATAAGATTCGATTCACAAGAATCGAACTTTTGAGTGAATGAATTAAAGAAGCTGCTTGAGATATGCTAATTTCGGCATACGCGCTTGGTATAAATACCATGCAGCTTGATTAATAAAAAGGTTGTTAAGGTTGATAGATAAGCGAGTTAAGGGAGCTACGAGGAAAGCAGCTCCAGGTGCTATCATGCGCTAGTGCTTAGGGGGCCCAAAGTTTACGTGAAAGTACTGCTGGTTTGATTCTCTGCTGGTTTGTGAGTATTTGTAACGTGTATTTCTATTGAGTGTTAATATATATTCCGTACAAGTAGTACGTATGCTTATTGCTGTAAAAGCAAATTCTATATGTGCAACGAATTCAATAAACTTTGTTTCATGTATAAACTGTGTTTGTATCAAATTCATTTAGAGTGCCACTTCAAATTATATACACCCAAGTCTGGGTAGAAGTGAGCTATACTCTACACATTTAGCATCAAGTACATTCCTTAACGTCCCCATAATTTTTCACTGTTTTATCGGATTGCAGTTTAAAACTAGGGCGATCGCTGTCGTCAGCTCGTGTCACTCTGTTCCTTCTGAAATCCTCGATTTAACCAGTGGGGAAACAGCAACACAATTTCTAACTAAACACATCACCATTTATTGTCATTAACTACTGTCAATTTCTCATTGAATCCCCTGTTCTTGTATTAAATACAGCCTGAAAGAGAATACGGTATTAATTCACTGTCAGTTTAACTTCTTGGATCAATCAGAAGATAGTAATAGTTTTCACAATTTCCCGCACGAGGGAGCAGATCCTTCATGGCTCTCTCCGGTGCCTAATGAGGATATTCTGTCTATGTCTATGCCTATTAATTCACTTCTGAAAAGTTAGTGTTGAAAAAATGTAAGCGTATAATATACGCTTACGTTTTGTAGCCCTAACATTCCCCGTAAGAGCCCTAAGAATAAATTATATTGTAAGTTTGCATTTCCATAGTGTTAATTATGTATTATTGTGTGGCATAATGCCACTATGTAAAATTAATTACTCTAAAATTTAAAAACTTAATTATAACCGCAATTAACTTAACTTAATTAATTTCATCTTTAAACAATTAATTGTTAGCTGCATTAATATTAATTTAAAATATAACTATTTTCCAGATACATATTTTATGCTTAAAGCGATTATACTGTTAATATCTACAATAGCTAAATATATTAAATTTTCCAATTATAGAATCGATTCCCTCATTCGAATTTCGCATCGCGATTCGATTTCTCAACTTAACTGAAAAAATAACTACTTCCCACGTGTGCAATAGCTTACATGTATTCATACGCCGATGTTTCATAAAGATAATAACAATATAATCGCAGTTTAATTAATTTCTCTTTTAATTTAGTCCTTTGATACACCTAGTGTTTATTATTCTATTATTTATCCCCTTCTACAGACTTTATTTTGTTGTTTAGACTAAAAGGAAATGGGATCTCTTTATCAGAGTAAGCACATTAACCTAGGCTTGTGTGAGCAGTCTTTGGGTAGAAAAGCATTTGCTTCCCCTCCATAAAAGAGAGTACGATTTTTAGCGAGATAAATGTTTTTTGCAATATTGGAGCTTGTCTCCTCGAATTTTTGTCTTCGGACATTTTCCATGACACGGGCTGGCTAGAGGTGTAATACTGGTGATTTGATTTTATAAGTCTTCGAAGAAATATAATAAACAGGTATTTTTCAAGAAATTTTTGTGTGTGCCAATTTCCTTTTCTTCAGCATGAATGGTCCAGTTTCCTTCTTCATCTAGAGTGCTAAAAGGCACATAATCTTTATTTTCCAAGTCCCAATGTTACATCGTTAACTGAGTGCTTCTTGCCAATTACCTACTGCGCTTCGTGCTTGGGATGTGGTTCCAGATCCATCTGCAAGTTTGATACAGTTCCAGTAAACAGTGTTCAGCTAATGAACTGGTCTCCACGTGGCAGAAATCGATCCATCATTTACGGTAGCTGATCTGAAAATTTCATCATCGTGGGTTTCATATAAGTTCAATGTTGCTCCAGTTTTACAGAACTGATTCAATCTTTCAGTTTCCCATCTCCAGTGCTCAAGTGAGAAACTCTAACAAAGTTACATTTTTCTGGTTTTACTGCATGTCAAGTAAGTTGATGAAAAGTAAAGTTTCTCTATTTTCAAATTGTTAACATTGTCAGAACATAGACAACATCTTATTGCAATGTACTCATATAAAATCACTATACCTCTCACTAATAACCCTTGAACTATTTTTGTTTTACTTCATTACCACCCTATTTTTACTTCATATTGTTATGGTCATGATTATAGAAGATCACCACAAATGCATTAAACAAAAAAAAGTTAATAAAGCATGAATTCACTTATCACACTTTGTAAATAAATGACATTTTATTTCATACATAAACTAGGAGAGCACAATAATGATTTACACGTGGGCATAACAACTTTCCTCAAAGGGCCAGGAGACATCAGGATGTCTTGAACCCATTAACATCTACATAATTCTCCATTTGTCGAAGTCTATCTAACATATGCGCAGGAAATTAGCGTACAGAAGATCGATTTATTTCTTGATAAAATCTTTCGTGTTTTGACTATACTTCTTTTGCGCTACAAGTGTATTAAGTGGAGTTAGAACATGCAATAAATAGAAAATCGTATAGTGGCTTTTTTTTTTTTTTTTTTTTTTTTTTTACAAAATTATTAATTTTAGAAAAACACATTCTGACACATGTCTGAGAATAACTAAAAGAAACAAACTCAAATTTAATAGGTAATGTTAACATTTAATTTCTCATCATATTACTTAACATTAATTTTATAACTGATTAAAAATTTGCACAGAAATCATCATACTGATTATTTTCATACATTAAAAATTATTAGAACACATAAAATTCTAGTTACACACATTAAATTATTTCTGTGCTCTCGCCTGATAAATATAGCACAAATTAATTATTACTCAACACCACCCTCATTGGAGACTGAAGATAATATCTCGTTGTCTAACTAAAATCGGTCCTAAAGCAGACCAGAGAAATCAGCATACAAAAAAAAATGGCGAATTGCTGAAGAGCGGACAACCTAGAGGTCTTTTACAGTCGCTGCGTTTTCTTCCACTGCCCCAAAAAGCGTTAAAAAATTTCCAGTACCGGAAAAGCAGAGGTCAGAGAATGTTCTCGAACGATTAACAATTTTCAGCTGTCATTGGTTAAAAGATGTTGCTAGGCCGTTGCTATGGGGAAGCGAAGTCCCCCTAAATGCCCCAGAGGGTGGCCAGTAATTTTCCCTTCTGTGCACATGACCTTGGGTACTATTCTTAGGCCGTCCGCACACGGAGCAACTCAAAAGAAACTGATAACCGACTCCAATCACAAACCACTCCGTGTTGAGTCGTAACCTATGTAATTGAATGGAGCCACGCACACGGCGCAACTGGTTACGCACCCGTCAGCAACGCGTTTGTAATCAGTCGCAGGCAACTGAACGTGTCGAGTCGCTAGCAACTTCAGTTGCCAGTTTCTCTTGCGTTCTGCGTGTTATTACACAATCTATGTTACAGCCGCTCTTTTGGCAAGCTGCCAAATTACGTACACGAGTCACGTGACGTCTGCCTAGCGACGAAATGAAATTCTAACGTTTTTTTTTGTTGTATGGAATATGTGCGCCCATATATACAGTCCATTTTTAAACGATTGATCAAAGACAATCTATTGTGACGATATTTTAAAATAAATTAATTTTTGATATGTTGTGAAAACATCAGCGTAGAACTGGTTCGGAAGCAGCGTACTTGAAACTAGACGGAACCGGTTTTATTTCACTCCTGATCGCCTAATCGGAGATTCTCCAGGTCTTCCTACAAAGTTTTAAAAGAACGTTGGCAACAAAAAAGGTGTGAAAATTTCTCCGGCGGAAGGACATTATAAAAGGTGACTCCTCGAATGTTCTCGGAGGAAGCTGACGTCTTGTTCTTGCGGAGACGGTGGTCTGAAGCACGTGGTTGCGCGAGTAATAAAGTGTGACTCAACAGGTCTGCGAAAGATTTACAGAAATACGGAGTTGTCCGATGGTTCCTGGTTCCTTTGCTGAGAATTGTATTTTCCAAGAGCACATAGTATTCGTGCTAACAATTGTGCTGACCTCAACATGCGTGGTGTAAATGGTGATGCACCATGCATTAATATCAAAATGTCTAGATAATTTAAGGGGGAAAATGTACAGTACTTCTTGGATGATATCATCATTGCAGCAGACAACATGCAGGAAATGCAAATCTGGCTGCAGAAAGTTTTTCAAAAATTAACGGAATTTAATTTAACATTAGACCCAGCAAAATTGCAATTATGTCAAAATAATATAACATACCTCGGCTTCAACTTAAGCAAAAACGGTTATGCACCTTCAGAGGCTAATATTAACAAAATCACCAACTTTCCTCAGCCCAAAAATGTTAAGCAGGTGCAAGCTTTTTGCGGCATGGTCAATTATTTCAGAAATCTAATTTTCAATTTTGCTGAAATTACCAAACCCATTGTAGAGTTAACCAAAAAAAATGTACCTTTCATCTGGAGCACAAGTTGTCAGGAGGCCTTTGAAAAAATCCAAAAAATTTTACTTAGCAAACCAACGGTCAGGAATATTGATGATAATAGAGAAATATATTTAGTCACTGATGCATCCCCCTCAGCGGCATGTGGCATCTTATTACAGAAAGATAATGACAATTTTTTTCCAATAGAGTTCTATTCGAAACAATTAAATCCTGCAGAATCGAGGTATCCATCGATCAGGCGTGAACTATATGCTATATACCTTTCAGTTAAGCATTATCACGAGTACCTATATGGAAGAAGTTTTAGAATTCTAACAGATGCAAAACCGCTAACTTTTCATATGAGATTAGATAAACAACCCGATATAATCACTAGATGGTTATTATACTTGCAAAGTTTCAACTACACTATTGAACATATTCCTGGTTTCTCCAACCCAGCTGATTTTCTTAGCAGAGTTACTGAGGACAATCAAAATCTAAATCTAAATGCCTTAAACATATTTGCTTCTGAAATCACAGAATTAAATAATGAAAATATTTTAAAGCATCAGTTAGAAGATCAAGAATTAACACGCTTAAGAAAAAAAATTTTGGAAAATGATGCAGACATAGAATCTAAATATTTTGTTGACACAGACACAAACTTATTAATGATTAAAATTAAAGCAAATTCAGCAAACAGCATCCAAAATTTTGAAAACAAAATTGTCATTCCAAAAATTTTGATTAAACACTGCCTTATTGAGGCTCACAAACCTCACTTCGGCAGCCACAGGACCTATGAGTTGGCTAAAAGACAATACTTTTGGAAAGGTATGTTTCAGGACGCAAAAAGTTTTTGTAGTCAATGTCATAAATGTTTACAAAATAGGTCAAAAAAATTAGAAACCAAGCCAAATATGATTACTAAATCTAATTTAATTCCAGGACAAATGTTAGCAATCGATGTGATAGGAAAGCTACCTAGGTCTCATGATGGAAAGTTCTATATATTAACCATTATCGATCACTATTCCAGATTCCTAGAGGCGATTCCTTTAATGAACGTAACTTCAGCTAGTGTAATTAAAGCCTTAAATGACTATTTCTCTAGATTTGGGATCCCAAAAATCTTATTGAGTGATAATGGCACGAACTTCACATCATCAGAATTTAAAAACTTCTTAAAATCTCTAAATATTGAACACAGAAAAGCATCAATTTATTTCCCAAGATCAAATGGTGTGATTGAAAGAATTCACAGATCTCTTAAAGAATCCATTGCTTCACTATCGGAGCAAATCATTGAGTGGTCCGATAGATTAAAATTCTTCATTTTACATTACAATAATGTGAAACATGCAGTCACTAACTTCTCGCCTGCACAATTATTCTTTGGAAGGAATTTAAATATTCCATTGGATCAAATAGCTCCTTCCCAACAGGCTCAAGAGCCATCTAGATATTTAAAACTGCAACAACAACATATTGAAGCAGTGAGAGAGTTGGTGGCTAATAATGAAGCGGAATATTTCAATAGGAATGAAAAATATTTAAAAGGGAATAAAATGAGAAATTACGACACCGAGGATCTGGTGTACTTAAAATCTTTTAATAATCCTGGTTCTCTAAGGCCAAAATTCTCTGGTCCTTACACAATATTGAAAAAACTTCGTAATAATAACTATATTATAAGGGAAACTAATCATGACACAGCCAGAGAGATTAAGGTTCACATTAGCAAAATTTTCAAAAAAAAATGGTGATAATTTTTGTTCCATAGCGAATAACATGGGTTAAATGTTGTTAACAATAATAAATATTTGTGTGATTTGGGTACAATATTTAAAAGGAATGAGGAATATAAGATATAAATTGTGCTTCGATCATATTTTTTTTCCCTGTTCTATTATTTATGCATGTATGTACATATGTGTTAATTGCTATAGATTATTGTTCAGTATGATACCATAAACCCATTCAGAGCTCATATTTCTAGCATTGTAGTAATTGTTTTACTTATTCAGTGTTTGTTTATGTGTCAAAGCACCTGGCACATATTTGGGAAATTGCAGGCTGATCCAAATTTCCTACTAAATTGTATGAGTTATTTTATTTTCAAGACAAATAGTTAAATTCAAAGTTGGATTAATCCAAGACAGCAACTTGATATTTAAAATATAATAGCTGCTGTATCTAAAGTAAAAGGTCAACTGTTCAAACTCATATTGTGTAAAATCTTTAATTGATGTCAATGTACAGTCATTGAAATGTTCATGCAGAAATATATAGAATTAATAAGACAGGATTTTTTACATTTAATCAATTTTGCAACTGCTAGAATTAAGTAAGTTGAAAACTAAATTCAACAAATATGTATGCTGTGAATTTCAGCCATTAAAAGATACAAGATGATAATTGAAAGCTTAATATGACATAACGTTACTACAAAGGGGGTTTGAATGGTGTATATAGACTTATATGTATTTTTTCCTCTTTCTTTTAAGAACTACTTACCACACTATAGAGAGCAATTAGTGTATATTGTGTTTTTGTGTATATTAGTCTGTTATTTGAAATGTGGTTTTGGATACTATGTAATTATTCACACTCCAGAGAGCAATTAGTGCATATTGTGTTTTTGTGTATATTAGTCTGTTATTTGTAATGTGGTTTTGGATACTATGTAATTTTTATATTGGTTTTGTGCATCACCATATTTCGTTTTTTCTTTTTTTTATTTGATGGGGGGAAGAGATGTTGTGAAAACATCAGCGTAGAACTGGTTCGGAAGCAGCGTACTTGAAACTAGACGGAACCGGTTTTATTTCACTCCTGATCGCCTAATCGGAGATTCTCCAGGTCTTCCTACAAAGTTTTAAAAGAACGTTGGCAACAAAAAAGGTGTGAAAATTTCTCCGGAAGGACATTATAAAAGGTGACTCCTCGAATGTTCTCGGGGGAAGCTGACGTCTTGTTCTTGCGGAGACGGTGGTCTGAAGCACGTGGTTGCGCGAGTAATAAAGTGTGACTCAACAGGTCTACGAAAGATTTACAGAAATACGGAGTTGTCCGATGGTTCCTAGTTCCTTTGCTGAGAATTGTATTTTCCAAGAGCACATAGTATTCGTGCTAACAATTGTGCTGACCTCAACATGCGTGGTGTAAATGGTGATGCACCACGTGCAAAATATTTTTTTATGCTCTCCTAACTTGTCTTAAATAAAGTGTGGTAAGTGAATTCCAGTTTTATTCTTTTATTTTTTGCAATGTGCTGATCTTATATAATCACGGTCACAACAAAATATCCTTTACATGATAATATTTTAACTAAAAATAATGCCAGGAATAATGATGTTCTTCCTTCCATAACAGGTCGAAAACTATTGATTTGAACAACTTTTGAGTCGGCCCGTGTGCGGAGACGCATCACTAACGAGTTTGCAACCGATAAGCAATTTCAGTTGCAAACCAGTTGAGTTTCCTTTGAGTCGCTCCGTGTACGGACGTCCCTGCTCTTACAGGTTCCTCTAAATTGACTCCTGGAGGAACATTCCTTTCTTCCCGGAAAAACCGGTACGAAAAACCACAGGCATGAATTTAAGCACATGTACATTTTAGGATTTACAAAACAAAATAGATACACTTATAAATGTGCATGGAACCGAATTAATGATGTATCGAGACTATGAGATTAGAAAATATACTTTTTTAGAGACAAAACAGTATATTAATGAAAATATTTACAAAGTCGAGTTCCATGGCACAACGAGCAACCACGTTCTCCAGAATCGCTTCTCTAGCAATAGATCGATGGACTCTATAGTGCTGTGTACTAAACCTAATGGATTCCCTCACCTCAGTGTTAACTTATGGAGTAGTTTTGTCCAAGGATTTCTGACCTGGATTGAAAGATTTTTTTTCTTAAATTCTGCTCCGCAATAGAGAAAGAAATTTTACACCTTGGGCATTTTTCGTTTTTTTTTGACAAATGCATAAAATATTTGAAATTTGAAATTATTCGCGGGGGGGGGGAGATGTTATCGTGTGTTTAATACGTTCATAAATACGTTTGGTGGACGAAATTTATAAAAAAGAATTTCATGTAGTCTCTTTTAACGAAACTACCGCGGGTTATTAACGTAGGATTACTTATCGTTGCTTACCTCTTTTGTATGTATATATGTATGCATGTGATATGTATATGTGTATCTACAGTGTGTAACAAAATTATAAGACCACCCAAAATATCACTCATTTTAATATTACACTGCATAAAATGAATAATTTTAAAATTTGAAGCAAATGAAAAACGTTATATTTTCTCAAATAAATCGCTTAAAGGGAAAAAAATTGAATTAATTTCACACAGCAAATGATTTTTTGAAATTTCGGTGTAACATAAATATAAGACCACTTATTTTTTTATTTAAACTCATTTGCGTTTTTAAATTATTTTATTTTTTCATTCAAAATCGTAGATAAACTGTAACTTTACATCACAGAAAAGTCCAAACGATAATATTGTAAAAGAAAATAGAATTTAATTTGTTTGTTTTTATGAGGAAATTCACAATGCCGCGTGGAAGATAATTATCTGAACTAGAAGTTCGAAAAATTTGGTTTTATAAGGGCTCTGGAAAATCGGAACATGAAATAAGTAAGATACTTAAAAGTTCTAAAACTGTTATTCATAACGTTTTAAGTAAAAGAGATTTTTATCGAAAATATAAAAGATCTGGCAGAAGGAGTAAATTATCAGCTAGCGATAATAGACGAATTTTCAAGCTTGGAACGAAACAGAACTTGTCTACTCGTAAAATAACACAGCAGACAAGTAAAACTATTTCACATATGACAGTCTGGCGCACTTTAAGATCAAATTCAAATGTTGCTCTTCGGAAATTAAAAAGAAAACCAAGATTGTTAAAGCATCATAAAGAAGGAAGGCTGAAGTGGGCAAAGGAAGTCATGACCTGGGATGCTGCTTGGAAAAATATTATTTTTTCCGACGAAAAAAATTTTTATTTGGATGGCCCGGACGGTAATATTTCCTACTGGCATGATTTACGAACGGAACCTCGGGTTTTCTTCAGTAGACAGATGGGTGGTGGCTCTGTGATGGTGTGGGGATCTTTTGCATATGATGGGAAATGTGATCTGAAGCGATTTCTTGGGAAAATGGACTCCATTTGTTATCAACAACTGCTTTACCAACACCTTATACCTTTTGGCCCATTTTTACGAGGATCAAACTGGAAATTTCAGCAAGGCAATGCGCCATGACATGTGTCTAAATCAACTAAAAACTGGTTTCAAAAAGAAAAAATCGAGGTCTTAAACTGGCCAAGCCTTAGTTCAGACCTGAATCCCACCGAAAACTTGTGGGGCCATTTGGCTCGTCAAGTGTATGCAAATAACCGTCAGTATGATTCTGTGTATGAATTGGAACTAGCTATCATGGATGAATGGGACAAAATTCCCAAATATTTACTCGAAAACCTAATTAATTCAATGAAAAATCGAGTATTTGAAGTTATTCAGAAAAATGGTGGATCAACATCATATTAGTTTTATTAAAAAAATTTGTTTTAACTAGTGGTCTTATTATTTTGTTACAGATATTTGATTGGAAAAATTTGAAATTGTTGATAAAATAATTAGTATATTTAAATATCTCTTAAAAATAATATACATATATTTTATATTTCATTTATTAACATCAACCTAATTTAATTTTTAAAAAATTATACTATTTATAGTAAAAATCACAAAATCCACAGTGGTCTTATAATTTTGTTACACACTGTATATGTATGTGTTATGTATATATGTATCTATATATACGTATATATATATATATATATATATATATATATATATATATATATATATATATATATATATATATATATATATATATATATGTGTGTGTGTGTGTGTGTGTGTGTGTGTGCCAGTCAAAATTTTGACGCATTTTGGCACTTTTCTGTTTAACTGTTTACTGCTTGTCCAAGCGATACAGACTGGGCTTGGCGAATGCCAAAATTATAACTCGCGAGGAGCCGACGGACGGTTTCAGCGTCTGAAATTTTGTTTTCCGGAGGACCGTTATGGAGGAACGGAATCCTACGTTAATATGAATCCTGTTGCAAGTTGCAGAAAGTTCAGGCTATCTGAAAATACCATTTTTATTGGATTATCAGCATTTATATAGCTGTAAATAGTAGACAGATTTTATACATAGGTTTACATTGAGGTGAGCGAATCCAATAGGGTTAATCACAACAGTCTTAAAAAGTGAGGAAGTGATTGAAAACATGCAATTTCTTCACATGGCCGGTATTAGATGTAAAGATACAGGTCGAGAATCGAATTCAAGTCTGGGAAACAGATGTTTTAAGTTATGCTTAATCCTAAATATTTCGTTATGATTTCTATAAAAGGAGGAGAGAATGAAAAATGTGAATCATATCTCCAAAATAAATTACATTTAATCTTTCAATGACTTTTACATTCTGATTCGATTCCAGATCAACATACCAAGCATTTTATTAGATACCACGAATTTCTTTCGCTACTATGATTGGAAAAACAATTTAAATCATTTCTCCGAGCTACAAATACATATCCTTCTAGTCATGATAAAAGAGGCAATTCTTGGTATGTTGTATCTCTATTATGAGCTTATTAATGTGAAAGTACTTACAACAGTTGGGTAGAAAAAAAATTTACTTTTTAATATTTTAGAAGCATAGGACATGCTATCTAACTTCTTGTTATTTTTTCCATTGGGATATATATATATATATATATATATATATATATATACACATATATACTTATAAAGGTTACATTAAGAAAGTTTTCCGAAACGCCGGGAAGAGTGAAAAGACATTTCTGAGTATTTTCCTTATCTTAGATTTAATAGAGTTTTATTCTTTTGCTTCTGTGATCTTCTAGACAATAAAAGGTACCAAAAATAGATATCTACTTTGAACTGTATGCTTTTTGTTCTTGAATTTTATGGAAAGGTAGAAAAAGGTTTCATTACGCTACGTTGTAAGGTCTCTCATTCATTCAGAGAATACAAAAGGTCGTTCGCACTTTATGGAAACGATTTTGATAGTTAAGTTTTATGTATAAATTCTTTTTTTTGCAGCTATTTGCTTCTATCTGATAGCCATGGTTCTTGACAATAGCTCTACCTTGAATTTTCCATGAAAGTAAACTTTTTCTTAGTACTGTCATGTAAATTTTTCCTCATTCCTTTCGGACCGTTTTCCAAAGTCCGTTCAGTGATCTTGGATGCCGTTTTCCTAGGGCTCGTTTTAATAAACCGAAGGCACAAAAGTCTATTGGAGAAGCGTCAGTTGATTTTACAGGTATTTCATTAAATGGGATACAATATATTCCTGTTTCTGATTCTTTCTTTACTAAATAAGCGGCAGTTGATTTAGACGTTTGCTAGAGGCTTTGTCCATAAGAAGCTTAAATTTATCAATGTTCTTTCCATATAAGGCTGGAATTTCTTCTTCTAAAACTGGTTCTAAAATATTCTGCTGATAGTAGCGTGAATTAATTTTGGCTTTACTTGAGACTTTTTTGTTTTTTAATTTGCCGTTGTAACAGAATCCTGCAACTATCATGAATCCCTTTGGGAACTTTTCTGTACAATGACGAAGCCATTTCGTACCTTCATTCCCCTCAGTTGAGCAATAGAAAATTCATTTTTTTTATTACAGTCCCTTAAATACACCCATGCCTCATCAAGTGTTATCATAAATCTCCATTTTTCAGCAGCTAGGGATTTTTCATTTCATTTTCTACAATATTTTCTTTCAGAAATATGCTTTGGCAAAAGCAGATGAACTTCAGGTTTAATCATCTTTTTTAACTTCAAATCTTTATGAATGATTTTATTTACAGCGCTAAAAGACATTCCTAGTTTCGATGCAATGGAGCTTTCAGTCGGCGAATTTTATTTTAGGGTCAAATACTTCACTTTCTTGATAGTTACCTGCATTCGAACAATCTTAGAATGAGGTTTCGCGGTCATGTTTTCATTTTATCTTTCAGTTAGACGTTTTTTTTCCTTTCAAATTAAGTGTATTATAAATACCTTTTTTTTTGAAATGCCATAACCGTGATTTTACACAGCTTTATAATTTGTTTATACGAATATTTCTCCTTGGAAAGCGTAGTTACGTAACCTTCGAGCCATTTATCCATTTTAGTGACCATTTTCAAAATAAATCTCTTATTTTACATTCCAATCAAAATAAAAAAAGTAGCAGACGATTATTCTGAAGTTGCCAAACTTATATCTCAAAATGCAAACGCCAAAAATAAATTACAAAATCGTTTCCATAAAGTGCGAACGACCTTCTGTAGAAAAGAATATTGAGGTTTAATTCATTCTTGAAAAATTAATGCCTTACAATGTGTATTTATTTAAAGGTGTCATGTATCCGGTTTTATAACCGTATTTTGAATTCGCTCCTATCGATATTAACCCAGAAAGGTACATTTCTCACTTAAGGAAACAAGGGACCTCCAATCCCGTTCTTCTTTAATTTTCAATATTTTACTCTACATGCAGCGTGAGTATAATTGATATTCTATTCTACTACACTGAAGATACTTAGAATTCACAAATAAGTATTTTGTGGAGGAATAAAACCAGTTTATCAAAAAATTCTTCAAAAATGCTAGAATTTTTAAAAAAGCTCCCTGCGTAATCATTTTTTTCTGAAATCCTCCATATTTCTCAGAATTGTTAATTGAAGTGTTTGTCAAAAAACTATGCACAATTCTTCGATATCGCAAACATTTTTTTTAATTTATAGACCATAAAATAAAGTATAAACATAAAAAAATAACAGGCAAAATAGAAACAAATTATTTAAGACTTTAGATTCATACAAATAAAAATAAATGCACATTTATATTTATATACAAATGGTAAACTTATAATACCAAATTTAAGGATTTTATTTAATATAGAATACGCATAGGGTAATTTGTAAAATGTTAGCATTTTTGAAATTTTTTTTGAAAAACTGGCATTATTTTGCCAAAAGTTCCTATTTTGAATTTTAAGGGTTTTCAATGTAGTAAAATAGAAAATTAATAATTCTTATTTTGTATATAGAGTTAAAAATTGTAAATTAAAAAATTCGAATTTGAAGCTCCCTTGTCCCCTTAATTGAATATCATCTTTGGAATTTTTTTAAAAATTTATTCTTAAAAATATATAGGATTACAATGTGTTTATTTATTTAAAGGTCCAACGTAACCGAATTTAGATTTCGCTCATATCAGTATTAAACAAGAGAGATATAGTTATTACTTATTGTCGGATCGTCTTTGCAAATTATTTTTATTGGGACAGTAGACTTTCAAAATTGTGAAATTTGTGCAAAAATTCGATTTTTTTATTTTATTGAATTGAAAAACTACGGACAAGTAGGAATGTGATGCAAAAAGAATTTTTAATTTCTGTGATTACTTTCATAGTTATAGGCATTTGTATTTAATTTAGAAATTATGTGGTTACTAATAGTAATAACTTTAAATGTGTGTTTCTGAAAATAAAAATTTTCATGTCATACGAATATTCAAACTGCTCCAGGTGCATTTCTAATTATCGTATTGCTTTGAAATTTAAGTTTTATATGCTTAACTGTATATCAAATAAATCTTATTGAAAAACATTGTGCTTCGTAGCTCAGATTTTCTAAATTTTGTACTTGAAAAGATGATTTATGGGTATTTTGCGTAATAAAAAGGGTGTTTTCATTATTATTTTTTTCTCTTTATATTTTTAATGAATGCTTAAAATAAGCAATAAGTTTCACTGTTAGTTCTATAAGGTATCCTGTAAATAGAAATTACCGTATTATATGCAAAAGAAATGCGCATGGAACATTTTTAATTAGGCCAATTTTTGATATAATTAATAATTCATAATTCATAAATTATTAATATTTCATCTTTAATTTTTAACCACTTTTACATATCTATGGTACTAATCACATATTCAAATTTCAAGCAAATCCATTGAAAACATAAAAGTTAGGTTTGAAGGTCCACTGTGCCAAAAAGTCTTTATTGACACATGACTTTACACAAACCCACATAAACTATTTCAACATTGTCACTATAGAGTCTGAACAATGTAACTCCAAATATTAAACGTAAAATTCGATTATAGGAATGCACTTAATCACGCTACGTCGATAAGATCTACACCGCCTGAAATATCAGTAAATTCTAATCTACATCTGAAGGGAAAATTCCACCGAGGCTAACCTTCGGTATTAAATTTTGTTTTTACTCAGAGTGCCATAGAAAAACGGTTTTCTGAAAAAAAATTCTCCAGACTCTTATCTGCGATTTCTCCCTCTCTCTCGCTTTTTTAATCTATTGACGTTTTCTGATTTCATATTTGATTTCGTGAGTTATCTCCGTTAAGTGTAGTTACCAACTATAGCTTCACAATAGGTATTTTTTATAACTTTAGTATTAATGTAAGGTACATTTTTAAATCTGGAGATAGAAAAAAATTGGATGTTAGATAAAGAGGAATATTTCTCGTTTAATACATAGGGTTATATAGAATAAAGTCGTATTTTAGTTCGATACTTACTATCTATCGTAAAGCAGAACGCGTTTATTTTATGCTATCTCATTATTGAGTTCAGCTAATTGGAAAGAACTGGTTAAAGCTCATTATAAAATATCTCGGAAATTATTGTAAATCGTAAAACTCAATATATCGACCCTATTTGCAGCATGGAAAGTGTTAAAGTAATAGGAAGCTAACCGTAAAGTATTAGATTATTATTTTCGGTTTATTAATAGGTTCTTTGAAAACTGCACTTATCTACCACAAAATAAATAAAAAATACAGGGCGGTCCAAAATTATTAAGTGCATTTCATGTTCGAAATAAAAAAGAGCAAAATGAGATATGTACATATTTATTGTTTTATTGGAATGACAATTTAAAACAGTTTTACACAGCCAGATTTTATACATTAAATAACTTCCACATAAGCCGGTAGATAGATCGACAGCATTTCGCAATAGAAATTTACTAATTGCGTGAGTCTGCAATTGGTTACTGTACAGGAAAAAGCATTTTGTGCGTTTTGTGTTTCCATGAAAGCAAATCCGTCGTAATTTATATTATTCTATTTTTTTTCAAAAATGAAATGCACTCAATAATTTTTGGCCACCGTGGGTTGGTTTAAGATTTTTAAAAAAAATGAGTTTCAACGGATTTGCTTTGATCCCAAAACGCACATTGCTTTTTCCTGTACCGTAGCCATTTGCAGACTGACACAATTATTAAATTTTTCTTGCGAAAGGTTGTTCAGCCATCTATCGGCTTATGTTGAAGGTTTTTAATGCTTAAAATTTTGTTGTGTAAAACTGTTTTAAATTGCCTTTCCAAGAACGCAATACATGCAAGTACCTCATTTTGTTCTTTTTTTTCAACATGAAATGCGTTCAATAATTTTGGATCACCCTGTTTTAAAAAACTAATATTTGCCTCGCTAAGGTTGAAAATAATTTAAATACCCTGAATCTATAATAATTACATGATAAAAAGAACTTTTTATATACCATGTTATTAAATTTTTTGTTGAAACATATAAACTTGACAATCCTATGTATTAATAAATACTTTAAAAAAAATTATGAATTATCCCATGAAATTGAAAGAAAATGAAGTTAATTGGAAGTTAACTTGAGTTTAACTTTTTGTTCCCGTGCCGGTCGATAGATGGCTGCACCAGTCTACAAACCAAATCAACTGAAAATAAATGATAATTAATTTAATTCTTCTTAAAGGTGGCTAAAAGAATTAAAATAATGCATTGTCATAGTGTTCTGAGATATTCTAAAAGTTTCAAATGTCTAGCTAGTCGAGAAGTTAGTTAAAAATCGATTGCAAGATTTGAACTGGACAAACAAACAAACACACAAACAAACAGGAAAGCGTGTTAATAAAAACATGTAAAAAATACGCATTTCCTATTCCTAAACTGCCTTCTCTTAGTTTATTTCAACTTTAGCTTTCCTTTAGTCACGGATTATGAACCCTATCTTTTTTTAAAATTTCTATTAACCAATCAGCTTCTTCTATTTTTCCAATAGGTTGCATGCTTGTACAGTTCGACAACACTGTGTTAGAGGGCTAGCCCAGGATACGTAGTTAAACCCCACTTCCTAATCGTCCTGCCGAAGTGTATAGGAACCAATTTATTGATGAATAATCTTCCTTTGTGCATCCACAGCACGATAAAAAGAAGCTCCATACCCTATGGTAAGTAGTAGAGAGGCATTCTTACCGGCTGATCTTAAGGGGACTCACTACCATTAAATCTTTAAAACATTCGAATTTTTAAAAAATATATAAATTAAAGCCTGATCATTTCTGAACAAAATAAAGCAAACCGCATGAAAATATTTCACTTAGTTTGAGAGATTTTGATATTCTAAATATATAATTACTGATCAAGTTTATGGTAAGAAAAATTTTAAACTTATTTTTCTCAAAATGCAATTTTACATCATTCCGCAACTGATATCTCAAAAACTATGAAACATAATTCAATGATTTTTTTATCACTGCATAATCAATTTATTTTATTGCGTCCGAACCAGAATTATTACAATCACTGCACATTTTGTTATTTTTTCAGGGGTAAATTAATGCAAAAATTTAAGGAAATTTTAAGTATATTTTGAGCAGTTTTAAAAAATTGAAACAATATTTTAATGTTGAATGTTTTATGTTCAATTGTATTTTGAATTACTTATTTTAAATATAAAACAGGAATTATACATTTACGTGTAAAATTAATTTCATAGTTCTGCGCGCAAGCCAGTATACAATAAAAATAATTTAAAAAAAGGGTATATCTAAAGCAGTTAAAAAATATTTAAAATTATTTTGAGAGTTGAAAATGTGTTTATTAAAATAAATATATAAATTTATCATATACATAAAATTTTGAAAAATTGGGAGTAAATTGAAATAGTTACAAAGAGTGAAAAAGTATGAAAATATGCTTTATTACCTCGACTTAATAGTCGTGAGTCCCCTTAATGGATTACAAAGGAAGGAGAGGAGTGTGCAATTTTCCCAACCGCTGGTAGACAGAAAGAAAAATACCCATACCTTGGAAACGATGATGATGATAATGAAGCTTCTATGCCTTATCTATCGATATATATAAACCATGAAAAAGATAGGATTAGTTTTTAAGGTCGGAATCTATAAGTAGAATTACAGTTGCTGTTGTTTCTAATGTCCCCTGGCAGGGAATATTCAAAACCTGGTCCATATAGGCTATCGAGTAGAGAGGTGCGGCTCCGGTTTATAATGCCACCACAAGGATAGGAGTCCGATTTAGCCAAGTGCTACCTGAATTTTAACCGATCAACTCCCAGCGGAGACATCTGGGGGATCGTACCCTCTCCCATCCTCTCTGACCTCACAGAGGGTTTATCCGATCTACGGATTTAACGTGCCCATATCCGGCTTGGCCGCGGAGGTATTTGATGCTGTTTGTCGGTATTCAGTCGGAGAAACCTCAACACTGAAAGCCGATGCGCTACAAACTAGGCTACGTCGGTGCCACTAAGATTCCTCTTTTAGCCGACCGATAGACGCAACGAAATGTTCATTTCTCATCTGATCCTGATGATAAATATTCTTAAAAATATGATTTGTGGGCGCGGTTGCCCAGTTCTCAAAGGAAGAGAGCCGGTGATCTGAACGTCACTGGTTCGATGTTCGTCGTTAACAAATCCACCGCCGTGTACAGAAGAAGGCGGCTGGTGAACAAAAAATCCGTCATGCCTGCTGTGTCCTCCCAAGTTCTAAAATTTACCTCTGAAAGTGCGGAGTCAAGTTTCCCGGTCTCGTCACATGAGTCGGTTCAAAATTACGCAGCCAGAGGGATACGTGGCAGAAGTGCGTAAAAAAACATCTCCTTTAGCATCTCCAGCAAACAATTATTTGTAAAGTCAGGCGTTGTTCTGGCATATACCCTAATAACCAAATCCATATTCTGCATCATAATAACCAAACCATAACCTCATAAAAAGATATTGTAAGTACCATTGCTTTTACTCTCGAAAAAGGATCATCGTCCGCAAGTTACACTTCTACGTTCAATAGAAGAAAAGCAATAGCAGAGAAAAAACAAATTAATTTTCCCACTAAGGCCGTCTGCACACGGAGCAACTCAAAAGAAACTGGCAACTGACTCAAATCACAAACCAGTTCGTGATGAGTCGCAACCTATGTAATTAAATGGAGCGAACTGGTTACAAACCCGTCCGACGGGTTTGTAACCAGTTGAGCCGTGTGCGTGGCTCTATTCAATTACATAGGTTGCGACTCATCACGAACTGGTTTGTGATTTGAGTCAGTTGCCAGTTTCTTTTGAGTTGCTCCGTGTGCAGACGGGCTAATAATACGATTCGTAGCCAAGTCGGAGTCCGACCCTTGTGTTGCTAATTAAAACAGGAGACGCCCCCTTCTTCCCATAGCCTTTATGGGCTTGATATGATGTTGCTGTCGGTCAAGTGGGATAAGCAACAACCAAAATAAGAGTAAATATGGCTGCAGCTTTTCATATTTTTATGTCTTGATTGGTGCAGTGTCTCACCAAATCCCGCAAATTTGGAATTGTTATGCTACTGATTTTTGCCATTTGATAAATTTGCATTTTTGCCTTTTACAAGTTCTCCAAAAGAGTAATACCTCAGTGTCCTGGCAACATTTAACGAAGAGGAAAAATCCAATTGAGGCGTTGACGTTCAAATGAAGGTAAGTGCCAAAATTTGCGAGAAGTATTTTTTCACTGATGCAAGGTTTTGTTCCAAGGCTAATGACGTTGAAAAGAAGGTAAGTGCCTGGCTCAGAACTAAATTATTTGTTATGCTACTGATTTTTGCCATTTGATAAATTTGCATTTTTGCCTTTTACAAGTTCTCCAAAAGAGTTAATACCTCAGTGCCCTGGCAACATTTAACCAAGAGGAAAAATCCAATTGAGGCGTTGACGGTCAAATGAAGGTAAGTGCCAAAATTTGCGAAAAGTATTTTTTCACTGATACAAGGTTTTGTTCCAAGGCTAATGGCGTTGAAAAGAAGGTAAGTGCCTGGCTCAGAACTAAACCAAACTAGCTAGCCATTTGCCTTCTTTGAAACGCCATTAGCCTCGGAACAAAACCTTGGATCAGTTAAAAAATACTTTTAGAAAATTTTGGCACTTCCCTCTTTTCAACGTCAACTCCTCAATTATTTTCATTAATAACACCGTGGTTTATATTTAAAACCTAGAACAGGATTTCTTTTTCTTTGCTTCTCTTGACTTTGGCTTGAGGTATAACAATAGATGGACCTTCATCCTTTTTAATCTCCTTTGGTTTTTACATGCAATAACTAGCGGCACACACTATGTTATCCGAAATACAGTTCCATGTTGGTGATGATTTTCCGAATGTTTCAGATCTCACAGACATTACTATTGTTGTTGACACTTCAAATTGTTCTATACGGAAAGCATGAGGCATTTAGGGATGGACTTGATCCGAGCACGCGCAGTGTAGAATGCGGACGCGCCACCACTAGGCTACCTCAGCCTATAAAATAAATTTACTTCAGACAATCCACGACCCCTCGAATTTTCTTCACGACCCCTTTGAGGGGTCGCTACCCCCGATTGGAGCACAACTGTGTTAGTGTATTATATTTATCGATGCACCGTCTTAATCCTGGAAACCACGGCTTCAAATTATATTTCTTTTGTTCTACAGTCTAGAATAAGTTCCCTTTCTTGAAAAAAAATAATTTCAGGTAGTGTTTTCTAACGAAACTACCGCGGGTTATTATCGTAGGATTACTTATCATTTCTTACCTCTTTTGTATGTATATATGTATGTCTGTGTTATATATATATATATATATATGACAAGATGCTTATTATTTACCGGCTTATGACGTGTTGCTTCTATACGTTACGTTAATCCCTCTTAATTTTTCCTTAATATAATTATTGATATAGCAGTCAGTGAATATAGGCCTGTGGCAAAGAACTACACACAAAATACACCTAAGAGTTTTATTTCGGAATATAATTAATCTCAATTCAATCCGTGCTAATTATCTGCCAAGCCATCATCTCAATTCTGGCGATGCGTGACCCTCCAAGATAGAAGCCAATCCCTCTCTACGTTAAAACTCTTTTGTTTCAAACCTTCTAATGCCATTGCGCATGCGCTCATGACGTTCAACGAAAATAAGGCTGGGGCGTGATCAAATGTGATACTATTAATAACCCATAAGGGAATTCCCCTTCGGTTCTTCTGAAACACCTCTTGAATTAAGTTCAATTCTTAAAACGGGAATTTCCCGGTTTCACCCATAGCGTACCGAAATACAACAAATAGTGATTTTAGTAAATTAGATTATTCTGAAGCCCCCCCCCCTGAAAATTATCTCACTTATTCCCCTTTATGTAATTAATTTTTAACACACACACACACATACACACACACACACACACACACACACACACACACACACACACACACATATATATATATATATATATATATAGATAGATGGATAGATAGATAAATAGATAGATAGATAGATATGTATATATATGTGTGTGGGGCGAAGGGGTTGGAGTAAAACATCCACACCATAAACTAATTAGCAACCATCGTAAAGAACGAAGAACAATTAAAATTTCTTTGCATTGAGAATTGAAAAAAACGTAGTCCGTCTTCGATGGAATCCTAAACGGGAGTCTTAATGTTGTCCTCAAACAGAGTAGAGGGGTTGTGACAATGTTTTTGCTAGCGGCTCCATCTTGCGCCAGACATGATATGCGTTCACAAATAAGTTTACTAAAGTTTGCAGTTCGAAGTTAAAAGTTCAGTTCAGCATCCTATAGATATATATACACTCATGGACAAAAAAATTAGCTCACCAAGAAACAATTGCGGGATCGTAACGAAACTTGCAATGAAGGTACATGTCAGGGAGATATGCAAATGATTAGAAATGCAGCGTGATTGCGCATTACGTATAGCCGGTAGAGGGCGTTGAACATCGTACTCTGTGAAGTATAAAACAGGTAACCAAAGCTTGTTTGAGTGTGCTGGATCATTTACAAAGGAAGAGCTGAGATAGACATGCCATTACGCCGTGTTCGAAGACAATATAAGCAGTTGTCACACTTTGAGAGGGGGAGAATCGTCGGGATGATGGAAGCTGGGTGGTCGGCTAGGCACGTAGATCGTCAATTAGGCCGCTCTGATTGTGTCGTGAGGAGGTGTTGGGACCCGTGGACCCGAGAGATGTCATGTACACGAAGACCAGACTCAGGACGCCCTCGACAGACCAGTCGTCGAGAAGACCGCCACATCGTGCACGCGTACAGCCAACTGCTTCATCGGCCGCCATCCAGGCACAGATAGCACCTTCACTAGGGGCCTCTGTGTCTTCTCGAACCATACGAAGGCGCCTGGTTGAAGGACAGTTGGTATCGCGGCGCCCATTACATGTGCTGCCCTTGACGCCCACCCATCGACGCCTCCGTTTGGAGTTTTGCCGCACACGAGGAAACTGGACCGCAGCGGAATGGAACCAGGTCGTCTTTAGCGACGAATATAGATTCAGTCTCGGCAGTGATGACAATCGTGTTCGTGTGTGGCGAGCCCGTGGTGAACGCTTCAATCCTGCCTTTGCTGTACAGCGACACATCTCTCCCACAGCTGGTGTGATGGTATGGGGTGCCATTGCCTACAATACACGGTCACCCCTAGTATTGTTCCGTGGCACCATGACAGACCAGCGGTATGTTCATGAAATCCTGCAACCACATGTGTTGCCACTCATACAATGGCTCCCAGGAGCCATTTTTCAACAAGACAATGCTCGGCCTCATACGGCAAGGGTGTCAGAAGACTGTCTCCGCACTGTTACTATCCTTCCTTGGCCTGCCCGATCCCCAGATTTGTCTCCAATCGAGCATAACTGGGATCATTTCGGACGACGAGTTGGGCATCCCACGAGTTTGAACGAACTAGAGGCAAGGTTACAGCAAATATGGAACGAAATGTCTCAAGACATCATACAGAACTTGTATGACTCAATGCCCGATCGTATCGCATCGTGCATTCGCGCTAGAGGGGTCCAACGGAGTATTAACTCCTCCGTTCTTTTGCCTTTTTCTCTGAAATAAATTATCCTTTTTCTTTGATTTTCTTTTCATTTACTTATATCAAAGTAGTCATTACGTATGTAAAATTTCGTTTCATTTTGACGACTCCTTCTTGGTGCGCTAATTTTTTTGTCCATGAGTGTATATGCCAAATTTTGACTCATTTTGCTACTCTTATGTTTAACTGTTTACTGCTGGCCCATGCGATACAGACTGGGGTGGGCGCGCTGCCAAAATTATAACTCGCGACGCAGGACATCTGAAATTTTGCTTTCTGGAGAACCATTACGTAAGAACGTAATCCTACGTTAAAAGAATAAAAACCTAATACTCATCAATTTCGGATATAAAGAGTACACAGTAATACGAACATTCTATACGGTCCTAAAAAAGCACTCGATCACAATTTTAAGAGAAGGTTGACCTTTATTTGAGAAAATCTTTACATTGTAGTATTAATTGTGTTATCGTAAAAAAAAATTGCATATTTCTATTTTTAATAGCACCAAAATAGATTTTTTCAAATAAAAAATCATTTATGAAGCTTCTACGAAGAAATTTCTATAGGGGAAGTGTAGTAATGCACTTTAAATCCGTTTTTCTCAAAACAGATTTTTCGAGCTTTTTAGATTTTTTAAATGTTAATTTTTGTTCAAAATTCATGACACTGATAAGGTAAATGTCCCAAATATCGCCTACTCTAACTTCTTTTCGACATTTTATCCCCTTTTTAGTTTCTGATGAGGCTGGAAACTCAAAGAACGTACCTAAGAACTATTTCCTTCGGCATCCTGAGATCAACCAGCTGCGAGTTTAAGTTATGTAGCTAAATTGGAAAAATTGACATTTCCAGTGAACTCCAAAGCGGTTCCTAATATCGCCTGCCTCTGTCCCTAATACCGCCTACCAGGCGAAATTAGGAGCGCCTGTTAAAAGGCGTTGCTAGAAAAGTCTCTGTTTAATGCACTTTCAAATGGTATAGGCAAAATTAGAATTTGGATGCTCCTACCAGGTCATTCACTGGATTCTGATTCTTTGGAGCCAAAGTTTACGAAGACAGCAGCCAAAACAACTTCAGACGCCATATAGTTTTTGTTGTCGGTGATAAGAGCGTTGTCGCTATCGCCGTTGTTAGAACACAGAACTAAGAACACAGAACTAAGAAGTCACTGCATTTTCTCATGCATCGCGCGAATCATACTTTAGAAACACGAGTAGACGATATTTGGGACATCAACCCTAAGGAATTATCCGGATACTGTTTACAAAGAAACTGGGTATGCATTTTACAATTTGACTTCATTAGGGTAATTAAATTTGATTTATAACTTATTAAAAGGCAAAATGTTGATGAAAATCGGGATGGAATTCAGAAAAAAAAAGAAAAAATTGGGCGGTCGGGGGACCCCCGTCAGGAACGAAGTTCCTTACGTTATTTTTTCAACTCTAAACGTTATTTAATATGTAGATTTCTATTGATTATACTAGTGTAATTTCGTCAAGCCAAAAAGCGCAGCCCTCTTTTATTCAACCAAATCTCTCTCTCTCTCTCTAATTTGTATATTTCATTTTTATTTTTTATCATTTTTTCAAAGTAAAAATGTATAGTAAGGATTTAAATCAATAAATTTCATTTAATATTTTAGGAAAAATAGTCATTTATTAAAAATTAAATATAAAATAGTGAATTATAAATTATATATAAAAAATTCCAAATAAGAAAAAATTCTTTTTAAATTTTATCATTATACGGTATCATGGTAATTATTGGCTTATTGTAACTATAATAAGATGCATATGTTTGAGATTCAATGTTATCCAAGTATCTCGAGAAAACGGCATCAAAGGTTGTACAGTATTTCGTTGTGAACTGCGCTGAGTCATTATTAATACTTAAATCAAATGTACCTGATAAAAAAGACGTGAGCTTTTCAAATTTTTATTTATCATTGAAGTTAACGTAGAAGTCTCCAGCCAATATGAGGGAATGGTTATGAAAATTTTGGTTAAGTAATTTAGAACCTCCCTCAGTGTATTCTAACAACGATTGATGGATAAATAAGTTTAAATAATATTTACACGTGATTAAAATTGAGGCTATACAGCTGACCAAGCACAATGCTTGCTGCTGCTAAAATCTCGATACAGCTACTAAAATCTACTAAAATCTACTAATTACAGCTACTAAAATCTCGATACTCGCACGAACACACACACACACACATGCAACCGTATATAATAGAAAGAGACAGAGAGAAAGAGAAAAAGAGGGAAAGGTCGCCTGGAGGGGGCATGGTAGCGAGGTATAGAAAGATTCTTGGAGTGCCATGATCGAACGACTTTACCTCCAGTTGCAACATATGTGCATCAGAAAATATGTGTTCAGCAGTAAATAAAAATATAAAAACTAAGCCCTCTTCAAATAAGTAAAATTAAAATTATAATAAGAATTAAAAGAATAAAATTCAAATATTTAAAATTATCTACATAAAAAGCATCCACCTGGACTGAACCGGGGACCAAAGTATAGGAGCAGCGCGCTCTACCACTGTGCCAGCCATAACACAGCAAGCCGAAGTGATTAGTTGAATACATTCGCACCGAGATTAGATGGAGGGGGGCATAACGCTTTTTCCTTACGTGACGATTTCTGCCAGTTCACTCTACTGTAAGCCTCGTAAAAGAACTTCGTTTCAAAAATCTCTCAAAAATTAGCTATTCAAGAGTTTAAATAATTGATACCCAGATTTGTTTGCAATACAGTTTAAAGGGATTAAAAGGCAAAATCGAGGAAATATCTCAAAAATGAAGTCGCAAGGAGCATTTTAAAATTTTGTTTATAAATTTCAAGATTTTAAAAGAAAAATCTTCAAATTTTAATAAGTTTTGAAATTTCTTTTAAGGTATTCTATACATTTATGGTGAAATGTATATATGTACAAAATTACTTATCTCCATGTTAAAAAGTAAAAAAAAAAAAAAAAAAATAACTTCGATCGTTACTTTAATACCTGCTTATACATCGTGAAATAACCATCCAAAATTTTACCGCAATAAAACTGATAACTATCTAATACTCACATTTTACGCTTAAAGTTCCGTCTTTAAATTTTTAAAAGTTATGGGGAAGTAAACTATTATATGTAACTATTACTAACTGTCTAAGAAGAAATATTCGGCACAAGTAAAAACTCCGGAGTGACCCCGTGCTACCCGAGCTGGCTTTTCTTGGAACTCAACCGTGACTTCAGGAACTATGTTCCCCCTGTGTTTAGTGCAAAAAGAATCGATATGATACTAAGATGGGATGTCTTTAGTAGGCTATAAAAATTCCAATCTGACATTAAAAGGGAATTATTGCACATGACGAGTAATACGAAAGCAGAGTTGATACCATTTTTTATGACATGGCATTTTTCACGGCATTAAATGTGAGTTTTTGAGGCAAAGCCTGAAATATCAGCAACTCACTACACCTTTAATATAATCGCAGTTTTGTCATTATGTGTAACAACTAAAGATGGCATAAGTTAAGCATTTTTTTTTTTTTTTTATGCAGCGAAAATATTGTGTCGGTTTATCACATTGCCCCTTGTTTTTCGAGTGATATGATTCTGTGGCTTCGACAGAAATGGGTAGATTTGAAATCAAAACTAAACATCCTCACTTAATTTAATTTAATTTATTTAATTTATCTATTTTTAATTAATTTAAATTAATATTTATTTAGGGCTTGATGTAGTCTAATAGTAGCGCGTCGGCTTTCAATGAGGGTGCTCGGATCGTATTCCGACAAGAACGATTAAATACCTCCTTGTCTAGGTCGGATTTGGGCGCGTTAAATCCGTAGATGGGAAAAGTTCCTTTATGAGGTCAGAAAAGGGTGGAAGAAGGAACGATCCCCGGAGATATCACCCCTGGGGGGTTCCTCTGTCAAAACTGAGGTGGCACCTGGTTAAAATAGGACTCTGAACCTTGTGGTGTCACTATAAACTGGATCCGCACACTTCAGCCTTTTGGTGGACAATGACCGAGTGGTTAGGGCATTGGCATTTGTTGCCGGAGTCCATGGGTTCGAATCCCACTCTTGCCATGTACGCTTGTAGCCGTTCGGAATCGGCTTTAAGCAGTAGGTCCCGGTCTGATTAGCCCTCGTGTAGCAAAAAATGACCGTAGCGTTCCAAATCAAATAAAGATTTTTTCAAAGAATAATTTAAATTTTAAATTTTTTTTGCATTAAAAAAATGAAAAACGCCTCAAGGTGTAAAATTTATTTCTCTATTACGGAGTACAATTTAAAAAAAAAATCTTTAAATCCAAGTCGGCAATCGTTGAATATATTGTCCTCATAAGTTAACATTGAGGTGAGCGGATCCAAAAAATTAGCAAATGTCATAAACTTTCAGATGCTTGAGGACATAAATATAGACATAGCTCTCAATAGTATGCCCGAAACCGTCAAAATGACGGCAGCTGTCTTTCTAGTGTTAATTGTAAACACTTATCTATCAATTCTTTATGAGCATTGATAACGCTTTTAATTTCTCCTAATTCGGTTTTTGCACGAACCTTTTTTCTACGAATTTTATTTCACATGAATTCAAAAAAAATATTTCATTCTCTCTTTACGAGAGTCATTTTGACTTAACATGAGCAATCGAATCAAATTTCTCATTTTTTTGTCTAAATTCTAAGGAAACAAAATTTTAATTGTGGCGTATTATTTTTGGCGATAGTGTATCCAGCTCTGTTTTGATTCAAGAATTCAGTCCGCAAAGAACATTTTCTTCTTTTATTCTATCAAAAATGGAGAAAACGAAAGAAAATGATTTTTGTTCTAAAGGCAGATTTAATAAAAGAAGGTCTGGAACTGGCCGAAAAATTGGGTAATCAGTTTGTCAAACATGACCCTAATGAGGAACGCGCTGGGAAGTTTCAACGTGAACTTGTTGACAGCCTCTTTCAGAGAATCATATAACGGCCTAACCGAAGCACGAACACGATGATTAATAACTGAATTCGTTCGTAAAACCGGTGAATCATCAGCACCAGTGGAGACTCGTGCAGATTTTGCTCAAGAGATCACAGAAAGAATTTCATTAACAGAGAAGAAGACGATGTCCGCAACATTTCTAGTTATAGAAGTGATATTCCAGTCGTACGCAAGCGCATGCGCCATTTGTTGTCAGAAAGTGAAAATGAAATAAATAAATTATGTGTAAAACAATTTTTTTTTATGACGAATCTTTTTCATTTCCATTACATAGGGTGCATCACAATTACCTCCGGGATTTGGAAGGCTTATAAAAAAGCATATTACCAATACAGCAACAAAGTTGGCTTTACTGGAGAAAGAAACATTACAAGTTTTGTTTCACAAATGTTCAATACGTGAACCTTTCGTGATGCGGCAGATATGAAGTCTAAAATCAAATTCTTGATTCGCTCGCTATTTTCCGGGATCTGCAATTCCGCACTCGCTTGAAGAATTGACTTTCTCGGGCTTCGCACATACGAATCTCGTGCAGGAGTAACCTTTCCCGCCGAAGGGCCTGGACGACCAGTTCGTTTTCCATCACACAAGCAACCACTTTCCTGAAATTTCTGAAACCACGCATACTGCTATCAGACCTAGTTCCTCTATCTACTAACACATTTGTGAAACAAAAGTTGTAATGTTTCTTTCTCCAGTAAAGTTAACTTTGTTGCTGTATTGGTAATATGTTTTTTATAAGCCTTCCAAACCCTGGAGGGAATTGTGATACACCCGGTATATTATTACATGGGTATTTTGTTGAAATAAAATAACAAGCTTAAAACGAAAATATTCATATGATTTTTTAAAATTATTTTTGCTGATTTTTAAGACCCGGAACTGATCTTCGTTTCTACCATAGATACAATTTCTTTTTTTACACGAATTGTTTTTACACGTATCTTTCAGGAACATATCTATCGTGTAATAATTACAAGATTAAAAGAACTTTTTATAAATCATGTTTTTACATTTTCTGTTGAATCATTGAAACTTGACAATTCTATGTATTAATAAATACTTTTTAAAAATTTTTTTGGGTGAATTTTCCCATCAACTTGAAAGAAAATGAAGTTAAATGTAAGTTAACTTGCGTTTAACTTTTCGTTCCCGTCCGGGTCGATAGATGGCTGTAACAGTCTACAAAACAAAATTAACTGAAAATGAATTCAAATCTGCTTAAAGATGGCTAAAAGTATTAAAATAATGCATTGTCATCGTGTTCTGAGCTATTCTAAAAGTTTCATATGTCTAGCTAGTCGGGAAGTTAGTTAAAAATCGATTGCAAGATTTGTACGGGACAAACACACAAACACAAAAACAAACCACAAAGCGATTTAATAAAAACATGGAAAAAACATAATTAGGTGTATTAATCCGATCATTCAATTTCGCCGGAAATCTGACGGTCGAAATTTTCTGGAAACAAAACTTTCCCGAAATAAGAAGTTGAGGAATAATTCAAAGAAACTTGAAAATATATCCTCATCATATAGTTGTTAAATTTAAAAATACCATCACAAAAACAGAAGAACCTGACGTGAATATTTCTCGCAAGACGTACTTGTGGGAGAAGAAAGAAAAAAAAGATAAATAAAGTAGTTCCTTAATAGATATCTTCTCGCTTATGGTTCGGGATCATGGTTCTTTAACATTCGGCTCACACACTCGCGAAGTTAAAGTTAAAACGTGACTGCCCTAGAATATTCTAAAATGGTCATTTAGCTCACATAGCGTGAGACTCGGAAAAGAGGCAGAACGAGTTAATTTATTTGCGCTTGGATTATATGCGTGAAATTTTCGGAAAACATTAAAAACGACTTTTTTCAAGATGTTGTTCCAGAAAGTTTAGGTATTTAAATGGTTGATAATTTTCTGGGAAATTCAGATTTGGGTGTATTTCGTTTCCGGTATTGTATCAGCATGTCGATAACATGTGCACAAGATTTACATTAATCGAGAACTTGAAGGAATATTGAATTACCGATCTATCGAAAGTATATACCAAGCAACGTGATACCCCTGCTTGTCTTTTATGTATTGCGGGATGCTTGTGTTAAATTTAACAGTTTTTCCTTTATAGGTTAAAAAAGTCTCCAATGGTTTGTTATAAAACTTGTATATTATGTGGAATTATAACATGTAATAAAATAGATGATTGTATAGTGGCTTTTTTTAAAATTGTTAATTAGAGAAAACACATTCTGACACATATAAATAATCCAACAGAGATAGATAAAAATAATACGAATATAGACAAAAAACAAACAGAAATCAAGCACTCTGGGCATCCACGCACCAACGGCAAGATTCTGTTAAGTGCCGGAACTGAACCATAAAACAACATAGAGGTAACCGACAGGTCTCGTCATCAGGGAGCCTAACCATATCAGTTACCTCAAGGGGAACTTTCTTAATAGGATGCAGGTAAGCCCAAAAAACATCCCCAGGCCCCGAGTCCCCCAAGGAAGCAATATGTCAAAAAGAAAAATGAAAAGACAAACACAACTTACAGAATGGGCTCAACGCACCATACATGCAAGCACACAAATATCCTAATGCAAAGTAAAAGATGCATACATAACCCAATTCCGTAAGTGACGGTTATGGCGAAACAGCAGCCAATTCTATCCTAAAAGTTACGTCATTGTAACATTACTATAGCGCCACCCCCCCCCCCCCATTACAGCTTAACCAAATGAAAACATAAAAACTATTCTAAACATCTTTAAAAATTCCTGAGTCTAAATGCCATTTTTTAAAAACTTTTAAATTGCCGAAATTTTTAGGGAAATCGTTTTTACTTAAGTTTTCCTCGAAAATGCTACAAGCCTCCAAAAAATCCCCAGCGTTGTTACATATGTTTTTTATTCTGTAAAGTTGTGAGTAAAATATATTATAATAAATTTTATAGTTTAAGTTGCTATGGAAATTTGTAAAAGTAATAACCTCGAAGTTAAAATCTAACCTGTTATCATATATCCCTATTTTTAATTCTCTATTTTGAATTTTTATTTTTAAATCCAGATAAGTCACACAAAGATTATTATCGTTAGTCCGGTTTAAAGTTAGTTCCTTTGGGTAGATTTGATTAAGGAATTCCAAATCGTTGCAGTTAAAAAATATGACGTCATCAATATATCTAAATCTGGTAACATTATTTGAGTTAAGAAATTTAGTTTCGTAAAAATGTAAGAATAGGTATAATATATCTAAATCCGGTAACATTATTTAGATAGATAACATTATTTAGATCTTAAAATGTGACTGGATTGATTTATGTAAATTTAATATTTTTGAAAACTACCTCTTTAATGGTTTATGTTTCTTTAAACAGATAAAGGGTATTCTAGTGCATTTGCCAACCTATTCTTGCATTTTTACGAAACTAAATTCCTTAATAAATTCTTAAATAAATTAAAAATCATTATTACTCACCACCACCCTCATTGGAGACTGAAGATTATATCTCATTGTATTACTAAACTCGGTCCAAAAGCTGACCAGAAATCTCAGCATACAAAATAGCGACTAGGGCTAAAGAGCGGACAACCTAGAGTTATATAACAGTCACGGCCTTATCTTCAATTGCTCAAAAAAACGTTAAAAATTTTCAGCACCAAAAACGCAGAGGTCAGAAAATGTTCTAGTACAATTAACACCTTTAAGCTATATCATTGCTTAAAGGAAGTTTGCTGGGACGTTGCTATGGAGAAACTATGTCCCTTTAATGACCGAGAGGGTGGCAAGTAATTCTCCCTTCTTGTGCAAATGACCTTGTGTACTATCCGCACTGTTACAGGTCACACACTCAGTTGCCTACGGGAGGCACATCCCCTTCTCCTAGGAAAACCGGTACGAAAAACCACAGGAATGATTTTCAGCACATAGACATTTTAAGATTTACAAAATAAAATAAATACGCTTATAAATGTGCATGGAACCGAATTAATGTTGTTTTGAAATTATGAAATCAGAAAATGAAATTATGAAATCAGAGTTCCATGTCACATTGTATTACCAGAAATTTTGAAGAACTTGTAAAAAGGCAGGAGCGCAAATCTGTCAAAGTAATAACGATAGCACCAAAGTGCTAATCAGACAGAGAAAAAAGGACCGATATTTTAGATGCGCCTCAACTTGTTTTTGCTATACGAATAAGTCATTATTTTTACCTCTTTTCTGAAATGTTACGAAAACATTGCTATATTACTTCTTTTACTGAAAATACTGGAGAATTCGGGAAAAAGCAGAAGAGCAAATACGTCAAAGTCCTGTAGCACATTTGGGCTAATAATATTTATTTTATTAAACCATTCACAAAACAATTTTTTTTAACCGAAACCATGAAAAAAAAATCAGAAAAATGAAGTTTCAGAAAAATCATGTTATCACGCAGAAACATTTAAAAAATAGGAAAAAAGGTTACAACTTTCGCCAAAAGTCCTAAATCCTTCTTTAAGCGTCGAAAGTAAAATAACAACAGAACGCTTAACATGATTAATCCTTCTGAAATCTGGGGATCAAAAGGAATTCAGCTAGAATTTTTAAATACAGATACCTTTTATTTTCAGAAAAATATTTTATCAAACCATTCTTTGGTTATGTGTTACAAGTTTTTTTTTATTAAACCCCGAATTCAAAGGTATATTTGTTGTAGTTTATTTATTAAAGGTCTACCAATGTCCTTTCTATTGATTAGGGGCACTATTAGAACCACGTGCTAGGACAAGGAATTGATAAATGACCTCTCGGCATCAATGCGTTATAGCCGCAAGACTAGTGGTTCTCAACCTTCTTTGGTCCATTCCCCCTCACCACCATACTTGAGAAAATAATACCCCCCCCCCCCCGCTTCCAAAATATTATGGATAAAGTATTGAAAATCTTTTATTTTTTTTCTATATTAGTACAAATACATTTATTTGGATTATTTTTTTATAGTGGGATTTTACAAATTTAATAGTAATAGAAAATATTGACAGTTTTAAAAACTTGAATAAAATTAGTTTTTTTAATACTGAGAACTAATTACTTAACCGACTAATGTTAATGAGAACTGACTAAAAAGAAAATTAACAGGCCAAAAATAAAGCCCGCATGCTCAAGATCTGATTTTAATCTGCGACTTTCAATATATTTTATTGAAGGCCACAGACTAAATTAAAAACAAACTACAAGTTTAAAGATTGAACAGGACTAAGGTAGCCTAGTGGTTTCGCTCCGCTTTCGGTGCTGAGGGTGCTCGGATCAAAACCCGATAAACGCCATTAAATACATCCATGCCTAAGTCCGATATGGGCACTTTAAACCTTTGAACCGAAAAGTTCCTCTTTGAGGTCAGAGTAGGTAAGAGAGGGTACGACCCCCCACAGATGTCACCCTTGAAGGTGCTCGGTCAAAACTGAAATGACACCTGGCTAACTCGGACCCCGACTCTTGATGTGCCATTATAAACCGGGGCAGCACCTCTCAGTCAGCTAGTTTATATGGACCTAGTCCCTACTTCCGACCAGGGGGCATTAGAGCAAGAACATTCTATCTTCTCAGAATAGTGGTCCCAATACCCAGTCGGAGACCATAAAATTCCCACCAAGGGTGGAATTTCGCCTATTTTGAAATACCCTTCACTTTACCATTGCGGCACGTACAGGAATTTCAACTTCTGAACGCCATACCTCACAAATGAAATACCATATGTACCAAAGAAAAAAAACCTATTTTAGACCACACTTAAGGCTGCTGTGTACTAACCCTATTGGATTCGCTCAACTCAGTGTTAACCTTTGGAGAAATTTGTGCCTACTATTGACAGCTACATAAATGCTAATAAACCAAAAAAAACATGGTATTTTCAGCTAGCCTGAACTTTTGTGCACCTTGCGACAGAATTTAGTTATAAATTTCGCTCACCAAAGGAATTAATGAGCGTTTAAGGGGTCATACGACTGACTGTTAAATCGTCAAAAGATTGATTTTTTGAAGAAAATACACATGAAAGACTAACCTTTTCTGAGTATTTTAAGACAATCGTCTTGAAAAAATTCCCATAATTACAAAAGTTATGAATAAAAACGTGTCAGGTATTTACTATAAACAGATTTAAAGAGCAACACTTCAAAGGGATTTATCTCAAAATGTGTTTTTCTCACATAACGCACTTGTTATCTCTAGAACTATTTCATATTTTTGCATTAAATTTTCACAGACGCTACATATTATCATTTGCTTGAAATTGAACCTAAATTTGTTTACAGATCTCTAGAGAATGCATTTTTCATGCATAGATAAAATTTAATTTATTAAGAAAAAAAGCACTATTTTAAGTTTCATAGTAAAAATAGAAATATACCTTAAATATATACAAATTTAGGTTCAAATTAAAATTTAGTTTCTGCAGTATGTGTTAAAAGCAGAAATTCTGTCTTAAACTCAATTTTGTTTGGAGTATTTATGTGCTTTAGCTTTGATATCACTTTTATCCAAAGCAAACTGATTATTATTTATGACTATTTAACACAAATTATTTTTAACTATCAAACAAGAAACAGGTATATATTCATACATCAAACATTGTTCTATTGACTCAAAAAAAAGTATGATTTTAAATCTTATACTTTTCAAGATATAGAATGTCGAAAGTGACAAAATTTTTATATTTTTTCGACTTCTAACAGTCGTATGATCCCATTAAACACACTATACCAGATTGTTTCCCCCCAAATACACTGCTGGCCACTGTAAATGCAACACCCTGAAGGAAACATGCAAATAACATGAAATTTACAACATACATTACCGGAGGTGAGATATGCAAATGATTAGAATTTCAACGCAGACGCACATCACTCGCGCCTGTGGCGCCACTTCAAAGCGCTATTTAAGGCTTGGAGATTTCGACGATTTCAAGTTCGGCAATTGTGTTTTTCTTGTGGTTTTTTCAAAAAAAACGATCAATTATGCCTCGTCGAAAACAGCGATCATCTTTTGATCAAGTATCCGAGTTCCACAGAGGACGGATAGTGTCCTACCGAGATTGTGGATTATCTTTCAGGGAAATCGGTAGTCGTGTTGGACAAAACCAAACAACTGTAATGCGGATATGTGATCGTTGGATGCAGGAGGGTACGACGGACCGGCGTGTTCGATCGCATCCACCTCAGCGCACCACTTCACGTGATGACAGGCAAATTGTGCGCATGGCAGTGACGGATCTCTCAGTCACATCACGAACCATAGCACAGCACATGCAGTCTGTAACGCATCATCCAGTGTCTTCGCGTACCATTCGACGCCGTTTACAGCAGAGTGGTCTGTCCGCAAGACGTCCATTGCTTTGTCTACCCTTGACGCAGAACCACAGACTTCTCCGCCGCCAATGGTGCGATGGCAGAAGGATGTGGACGGCAGAATGGAATGAAATTGTCTTTACTGACGAGTCACGCTTCTGTCTGTAACACCACGATGGTCGCATTCGAGTCTGGAGACACCGTGAAGAGAGGATGCTGCACAGCTGCGTTATGCACCGCAACACTGGTCCTGCACCGAGTATTATGGTATGGGGCGGTATTGGATATCACTCTCGCACACCTCTAGTACGCATTGCCGGTACTTTAAACAGCCAGCGCTACATCTCCGAGGTGTTGGAGCCAGTTGTTCTTCCTTACCTTCAGGGCTTGCCCACAGCCATATTTCAACAGGATAATGCGCGACCACACGTGACACGCATTGTCCAACGGTTCTTCGTCAATCGCCAGATTGAATTGTTTCCCTGGCCGCCTCGCTCTCTGGATCTTTCGCCGATAGAAAACATGTGGTCCATGGTTGCTCTACGATTGGCCCAGATTCCATCCCCAGCTGCCACAGCAGATCAACTTTGGCAACGTGTGGAAGCTGCTTGGTCTGCTGTACCCCAAGAACTCATCCAAAGTATCTTTGAATCAATGCCGAGGCGTGTGGCAGCGGTGATCTCCAACAATGGCGGCTACTCTGGCTACTGATTTTGGCAGGAACCTCACTTCACAGAAGTCTATAAATTTAATCATTTGATACTTGGTCAACATGTTATCTACAAAATAAATTTTGTTGTGATATCTCTTGTCTTTCTTGGTGTTGCAATTTGGTTGGCCAGCAGTGTAATTTAAATTTTAAAATATTACTTGCATTTAAAAAAACGAAAAAAAGGTGTCATATTTCTTTCTCTATTACGGAGTACAATTTTTTTAAAAAAATTTTCGATCTAAGTCTGTAATCCTTGGACCCATATTCTCCATAGGTTTACATTGAGGTGAGCGAAAACAGTAGGGTTAGTACACAGCAGCATTAATGATAGATGTAACAATAATTAGTGTTATTTCCAATCCGCGATAAAAAGAAACTTTCTCTTAATAAACATTATTTTTTTTACTACAGAGACTTTTAAGGGGACAGTGGACCTTCAACCCTAACTTTTTTTGTTTTCAATGGATTTGCTTGAAATTTGAATATGTGATTAGCACTATAGATATGTAAAAGTGGTCAAAATTTAATGATGAAATGTTAATAATTTATGAATTATGAATTATTAATTATATAAAAAATTGGCCTAATTAAAAATGTTCCATGCGCATTTCTTTTGCTTATAATAGGGTAATTTTTAATTACAGGATACCTTATAGAACTAACAATGAAACTTATTGCTTATTTTAAGCATTCATTCAAAATATAAAGAGAAAAAAATAATAACAGTGAAAACACTCTTTTTATTACGCAAAATACCTCTAAATCATCTTTTCAAGTACAAAATTTAGAAATTCTGAGCTACGAAACATAATGTTTTTCAATAAGATTTATTTAGTATACAGTTAAGTATATAATACTTAAATTTCAAAGCAATACGATAGTTAGAAATTCGTCTGGAGGAGTTTGAATATTCGTATGATATGAAAATGTTTATTTTGAGAAAAACATATTTAAAGTTATTGCTGGGCTTGTGGCGGCCCTGTGGTACAGCGCGCTGGGTTACGGTGCTGAGGGTGCTCAGATCGAATCCCGGCGTGGCGGCACGAAAAATGCTTCCGTTCGTGTCGTCCCTTCATAGGGGGTAATGGTGTCCACCTATATGGTGCCCCCATAATAAAATGGGCAGTAAAATTGCGGTGTAGTATAGGCCAATGTTATTTCATTACAAGTGCCTCCGCATTGGCCAAAAAAAAAAAAAAAAAAAAAAAAAAAAAAAGTTATTGCTATTAGTAACCACATAATATTTAAATTAAATACAAATGCCTATAACTAGGGAAGTAATCACTGAAATTAAAAATTCTTTTTGCAACACATTCCTACTCGTCCGTAGTTTCACAATTCAATAAAATAAAAAAAATCGAATTTTTGGACAAATTTCACAATTTTGAAAGTCCACTGTCCCCTTAAAGAAATAAAGGAAACACAAAAATTACCAAAGGTTTGGAAAATTGAATCCATAAGGGAAACTTAGCAGTCAGAAAGTGTTTCTTGTACGTAGAATCATTATATAGCCTGACAGTTAGAGTCTCTTGTATCTCTCTAAGATTTTTGATGGTGACTTCTCGTTCAGTATGGAACTTTGTTCGTAAAAAGAGTTTTATTTCCTGAAGGCGAAAGAAAATAAAGGACATTATTCTGCTCCGCCACCAATTAAAAAATAATCGACACCAAATGATATAATATTACAAGTATCTTCTTCTCCTGATTCGGATTGTCTTTTAATAGAAAATAAAAAAAAATATTTATATATAATATTTATATATCCACACATACATACTTACATAAATATATAAGCACACACAGTGGCGCACTCACGATTTTTTCTTGGGGGAGGGGGCGAGATGAACGAATAAAAATATTTATAACGCAAAATCAATATTCACAATGCAATTTCTATTTCTTTAGGGGGGCGAGGGCCCCTTGTCCCCCCCTGGGTGCGCCACTAAGCACACATACACATTTATGGTGATACTAGTAAGTACAAGGTGGTCATAAAAAACTTTGCCGATATATGGACCTCTAGCGGCCGCTCCGTTCACCCTATGGAGATGAGATTTCAGATATAGTTATTCAGAGGTATGAGGTCGAGATTCTGTGAACGGCAACAAAGTGGCGCTCACGGTTTCGGTTATAGGTACAGACACTCGAAATTTTCGAATGGCAACATCCACTTTTTCTCGTCGCAAAATGCTCAGAGCATGCGAAAACCTTAAAGAGAGTTGAAACGGTACGTATATCACAAAAAACGGACGCGTTATGCAAGCACAAAAAAAAGCTCTGCGAACGGCCAACGAAAACACAATCGGGGCGAACGGAGGAAATTTTTATATGACAGAAGCATGAGATCAATCACTGATGACAACACAGATTGGACAAAAGAAATGTTTTATTTGGATTACACATTTTCCACATGAGTGCTGTACAGTAATAACACAGCTAGTTAACAAGAAAAACAAAACTTTATTTCATATTGATGAGACGAGGGGCAACACATCACAAAAAAGGTGTGGAACACATCTCATTATGACTGTAGCATAATAACGCAGCTACTCGTCAGAATCGAAAATAGACGGATGATATCACCTCCAAAAACATAGGTGTAGCTCAGCACGAACAACCCTTCATTCTCTTGATAATAAACTTATAGTCTCTTGATAATAAACTTATACAAGGTATAAATTTCACCTGCAATTTTTTACAACAAAGTAAATTCGTCCGCGAGCGGAGGGTTAAAGCACTTGCTTATTCTACAGGATGCGGTAAAAGGATATCCACATTTCAATGGGTAATAAAAATCAATGAAACAATTTGTAGAAAAAAGCTTTTCGAAAGCATTTCGAAAAGCAATAATAATACAGTTTTTATTTCCCATTAGGTTTCGAAAATAGCATCTCTCACGTGCCGCCCATTATTTCCGATGAACAGCCAAAGCCGTTCTCTATAGTTTCCCATCCCTCTGAATTCACCATCGGATCGATGGTTTATTTAGAGGAAATTAAGTTAAAGTATGCAAACCACTGGTGTTGTTGATAACTCAACAAGCGGTTTAAATTATCTCACAGGTAACTTCTTTGTACTCAATTTTGATAGCACGTTTTAGTGATAGAAAATACTTTTCAAAAGATTTCATTAGTTTTCTTTTTCTTCAACGGTTGAAAGCCCCATTCGGCCAGTTCAACGAATTGGCAATTTTTCCACAAATAAAATAGCTTTTCCTTAAACAAGATTTTCCTCTTTCATATGAAACAACGAAGCTTGCTGATTCCACCATCTTCTGTGGGAATTTAATGAAGATTATACTCTGAAATATAATTTTAATTCCCTTTAAGAAAGCAAGCCATGGCCAAATATCGACAATTTTTCTGCTGTTTCTTCTGATAGCTAAGATTTTTTATAAAAATGGGGATAGTGTTTTGCATATCTTGCAGTACCGAATTGCAGAAAAAATGATTAGTTTTAGTGTTATAGAGAATTATTTCTGAATATGTGTGTACGTTGTGTATAGCAACTAAATGTTCAACGTAAATACCGTAAGGTTAAGGTTAATAACTGTGGAAATTGCTTTTTCTTTTAGAAACAGTCTTAACAGCCAACCATATCATATAAGCTTGTTTTTACAACGAAGTTCTGGCTCCAGAAAACTTAGGCCGAAGACTGGGAAAATGACCAGGATGTTGAGGTCTCGAATACCGCGGTAAACATTGGTATTTGTAGTCCTTCTGAGACGTCTTTCATTTCTTGCTGTCTAGAACCATCCATCAAGGTTTAGAAATGTAGAAAATGGGAAACGCCACTATAATTTTTACCATGTTTCTATTAACTCTCTTTCTTATTTGTTTGTTTGTTTGTTTGTGTGTGTGTGTGTTTGTTTGTCTGTCCAATACAAATCTTGCAATCCATTTTTAACTAGATTCCCGGCTAGCTATACATTTGAAACTTTTAGAATATCTCAGAACACGATGACAATGCATTCTTTTAATACTTTTAGCCATCTTTCAGTAGAATTGAATGCATCTTCAGTTCATTTTGTTTTGTAGAATGGTGCAGCCATCTATCGCCCGGGACGGGACCGAAAAGTTGAACGCAAGTTAACTTCCCATTCTCTAGCTAAAAGCATTTGGTTATACATTTGATACCTCTTTATTACGCATTTTCTTTTTTGAAATTTGATCAAAAGAAAATTTGATCATTTTCTTTCAAGTTGATGGGATAATTCGTCAAAAAAAATTTAAAAAGTATTTATTAATACATAGAATTGTCAAGTTTATATGATTCAACAGAAAATTTAAAAACATGGTATATAAAAAGTTTTTGTTTATCTTGTAATTATTCAAACTACTATTTAACATAACACTGGTTAGATATTTAAGGAATAACCAATAAATTTCTGAAGTTTAATCATAAACTTTTATGAGCGAAAAAAAAAAGATTTGAAAGGAAATGTGTTAAGGCTGCAGTGTACTAACTCTACTGGATTCGCTCACCTCAATGTTCACCTATGAAGAACATATGGCTGCTGTATACAGCTACATGAATGCTGATACTTCAATAAAAATGGTATTTTCAGATAGCCTGAACTTTTCTGCACCTTACAATAGGAATCATTTTATAAATTTCGTCCACCAAAGGAAGTTAGGAATTTTAAAACACACTCTGCAGATTAATTTAAATAGTCTAGTAAAGCTTTCTTAAACCCAATAAAAAACATTTTATTACCATAATTCATTGTACAATTGTGACATGGAACTCGACTTTGGTAATTATTTTGATTTTTATACTGTTTTAGCTCTAAAAAAATAAGAAAAAATACTATTTTCTTATTTCACAATTTCGAACCAACATTAATTCGGTTCCATGTACATTTATAAGTGTATTTTATTTATTTTGTAAATCTTAAATTTTCTGTGTGCTGAAAATCATTCCTGTGATTTTTCGTACCGGCTTTCCTAGGAGATGGGAATGTGCCTCCCGTATGCAATTAAACGTGACCTGTAACAGTACGGATAGTACACAAGGTCATTTGCACAAGAAGGTAGAATTACTTGCCACCCTCTCGGTCATTAAAGGGACATAGTTCCTCCATAGCAACGTCCCAGCAACCATCTTTTAACCAATCATATAGCTGAAAGGTGTTAATTATTCTAGAACATTTTCTGACCTCTGCATTTTCAGTGCTAGGAAGTTTTAACGGTTTTTTGAGCAGTTAAAAATAAGCTGCGACTGTGTTTTTGCTCGAGGTTGTCTGCTCCGCAATCCCAGTCGCCATTTTTGTATGCTGAGATTTCTGGTCTGCCTTTGGACCAAATTTAGTACAACAATGAGTAATAATCATCAGTTTATAATAAGGGTGGTGGTAAGTAATAATAATTAGTAATATATTTTATCTGGAGAGAGCACAGAATAATTAATATATGTAGCTAGGTTTTATTGTGTGTTCAAATGCTCTCTTAATGTATGTAGATAACTATTATATTGTTTCTGTGCAAACTGTAACTAACGATAAAATTAATTTTAAATAAGAAGAAGAGATATTAAATGCTAATATTATTTTTTCAAATTGAGTTTGTTTTTCTAATTATTTCAGACATGTGTAAGAATGTGTTTTCTCCAATTAACAATTTTAAAAGTGTTCCTATACGATCATCTATTTTATTACATGTTATAATTCCACATAATAACAATCTATGCAGGAACAGCACATTGAATCAAACTAAAAAGCGAATATTTGGCACTCTTGTAGTTACGTTCATAGTTAAAAATTAATATCTAATGCGAACATTAAATGAAAAATTATGTCTACAAATCTGATCCGGAGATCCGGATCAATGAAGGTCGTATAACCGAGGTTTTACTGTATTTAATCACTACTGTATACTTTTGAGAAAAAAGGTTTCAGAACTTAGGCAGATACCTTAAAACGACAGTTTGAAACCTTAAAGAATCATCAAATTATATATTTTTTAACCCGAAGTAAAGCTTCAAGAAAGTAAGAAGGCCATATAAAACTAACAATAATGACATGAAAATTTCTAGTTCTCAAAGAACTATTTTCAAGCCAGGCTCCTCTAGGGGATTTTTTTAATGAGAATTTAACCTCAAGTTTAGTAGTTTGTTTCGAAACAGGAAGAAAAGTCTGCTGGAAAGAAATGTCTAAATTTAAGACAAATTTTAGTTTTTTACAAACATTTGCTGTTATGTCTTCTCTTTTTACGCGTCGTTACATAAGAGGATAATCAAGGAAAGATATATTTCAAAATACTGCGGATTCCATATGTTAGGATTATTTAAGATATAAAGGGTTGGAATCGTTATAAGAGTCAAAAGATGTTGGTGTGGTTAAAAATAAAACGAATCGTTAAATACATCCAAACATAATCAAATTACGTTGGATAATGTAAATACTCGTATATTGCATGCAACTTACCAAAAATTTAGTATCTCATTCAGTTGAAATTTTCACGAGAAAGGTTGCTATTCCTTCCTTTTTTATCAGAAAAAAAAGAATGGGGAACTGACGTATCAGAGAGAAAAACATACACGCGGCTAGATTCTGCCGTTCAGGAAAAATTACTTTCATTTTAAGGGGACAATGAGCAGTTTTGATTTATATGATAATCATGACTTCATTCCTTTTCTCAAGTGAAATATTTATCATGAATATAACATTAAATTTGTACTAAGGAGCTTAATGGTAAAACAACAATTTTAGTGTGATGTTTGAAACTTTTACTTGTCTCCTTTGACGTTATTTTGAAAAGCTAATTGTAGAGACTGTGTTTTAAGCCAAAGGTAAATTCTCGCACTGCATTTGCCACCTTTTAGTGTCACAATCTTTCAAGCCAGCTAGGAAATCGGATATTAACTCTCGATGAACGGCCAATTAGCGAAACCGATTTACTCGATTAGGGATATTCGATTTCAAGAATCGATCCTTCGAGTGAACACTAAGCATTCGCTGATTGCTGTCCTTTGAATGTGGAAATTTCAGCGCTGATTTTCGGGAACAATTCCTGTAGCATTACAGTCGAAGCCTTTGAATTGTGTTTAGTTTATGGTCTTAGAAACCCTGTTATTATAAAAACAATGTATACATATTGATGTCTGTTTAAATAATCTTTTTTTAGGGTTTCGGAACACAAAAGGTTTACGAGGAGGGCATTCGAGCGTCGTAGTGTCTGCAAATTTAGGGGTTATTTTTTTCTGTATTTTTATGATATTCCCTTCACTGATCTTCTAGGCCCCTTGCACCGGGGCAAGGGGCCTAGAACCTCATTTTTTTTACTCCCTATACAAAATGAGAATAATTAATGTTCCTTTTTACTACATTAAAGGCCCTTAGAAATCACAAATCAGTGTTTTCGGGCAGAAAAGACTTTTTCAAAATATTCTTCAAAAATCATAGAGATTTTCAAAATGATCATTAATTTTTTACAAATTTCACAGGATTGTTAATGGAAGTGTTTGTCATAAAACTGTGCATCAGTCTTTGAAACCACATATTTTTCAAATTTTTAGACCGTGAAATACAGTGAAAGTATGCAAAAATATAAAAAAATATCAGATTAATAAAAATATATATTTATAGCATTAGATTCATACAAAAAAAATTCAATGCCTAGTTATATTTATGTATATATAGTAAATTTATATTAAAAATTGAAGAGTTTAAATGATATGGAATGCTCATGGACCATTTTGGAAAATGCTTACATTTTTGCAAAAATATTTTGAAAAAACAGTCATAATTTTGCTAAAATATCTCTAAATTGAATTCTAAGTGTTTTCAGGGTCTGTAGTAAAAATATATATTACTTATTCTCATTATGTAAATAAATTAAAAAATTGAAAATTAAAAAATTCGAGTTTGAAGGTGCCATGTCAACTTAAATTAGGATTTTATCGATATTGGTGCAACGATTTGAACACTCGCAAAATTAGTATATTTCGCAACTAATACTACTGCATAGGAAGAACCTACGTAGGCACAACTGGTCATTTTACAGAGAGCTGTATACAAGTTCCACTTTATTTGAAGGAAATATGCGATAATTTCTGAAGGTATGTATCATTTTCAAGTCTCTTTAGTTTAAATAGCATTGAAAAGATCATTACCGTAATGTTTGACGTTTTAAATATTCCCGAGTCGCTTGCTTTCAATTATCTTAATGTCATATATTTGTCACAACTTCATGCTTCAAGAATTTTAACTAGAAATCTCAGTGACAACCTTATGAAATTCTATCTAGAGACGCTAATTTAATGCTATTAGAAAAAAAATATTAAATTATCATATTTACTTTCGATATATCCGAGAGGAATTAATGCAGAAAAGATTTTTACATTTTAAAAGGCATAAATAATGTGTTTTTTTAAAATACATATTATATTGTTCGTATTACATTTGACGATGCTTCTGCCCGTTATGTGCCATTATTGAGCCATTCTCTTTTCATAAGTTTTTAATGTAATTTTACTCTTTGGGGGGCGCCGTTTGCACAGTGGAAAAGCCTAAATCTAGCCTTTTTTCACTTGCATTCAATGTATTCCAGTTAAATGAGCAGAAATATGTCTTGTGCTTACATCTGTTATCAGTTTAGAGAAGTAAAACCATTTTGTAACCTATACTTGGAAAATTTTTCAAGATTTTTTTAAGTTAAAACAATTGGGGTAAAAATCTGCACCGTGCAAACAGTAGAGTTTGTTGCCCCTAAAAGCGTTAAACCGTTTTTGGTGTGTTTGGTTTGAGTGTATCAATTATGCAAGAACATTAGCTTTTTTAAGGTAAATTCAAATTATTTTGTATCGGTAAAGTTCTTTCAACCTCTGGACAAAATCTCATCTGAGTTTTTTTTTTTTCGATTTTCACTAAAACTCACCCTAAAATCAATATCTGAAATCTCTAAGATTCTTATTTATGCTAGATATGTCATAAAAATGAAGACAAGTTTAAAGAGAGTAATGATTCAGCTTGGGCAACACAATACTTTCAATTTTATAAAGTTAATACTAAAAAAAAACTATACAATCTTGATTCAGGATTTTAAATTCGTACCGTGGTTCTATTGATTAAATTAATTACTTATCTTCCTCTGTTAATCGCCATCAAGGTATTGCTATTTCAAAATGTTGGTAAAACTTATAAACGGCAGACACGGGAATCTGCCAAAGAGGGAACGGTAGCAGTTTAGTTTTAATCATGGGTGATTTTTAATAAATAGACGTTGTTAGAAAAATTGTTAGGTTTAATTTACACTGGTAAAATTTTTAATTTCATTGCTGCCATGTGTATAAGTAAATAATATTGTTTACTGCAAGATTTTATTTTCATTGAACGAAGGAAATCCGGTAACGTGGCTCTAAACTCAGAAAAACAATTTCAGGTAGTCTCTTCTAACGAAACTACCGCGGGTTATTAAAGTAGGATTACTTACCGTTGCTTACCTCATTTTTTCAATTTTTAATTTTATTTATTTTTTTTTTTTTACAAATTTTGGTATTTTTCTGTTTAACTGTTTTACTGCCACTGTGTTTGGCGCGCTGCCAAAATCATAACTCGTGACGGACTCTGGATTTTTTTTCTTTCCGGAAAACCCTTATTGATGAACGTAATCCTATGGTGAAAAAGGAAAAAATGCTTGAGTATTTTAGACACGAGACAAACCAACCGCAAAAATACATAAATGTCATTGAGCACAGTTCAGTTACTCTTGAATGCTTTATTACCCTCGATTCGAAATTAGTTTAAATGTCTAACCTCAACCCCCCCCCCCCCCCAAGGAGTGCTAAACCCACCTAAGTCTTAGAGTGACTGTGATCCTACACATAGCTTCTATTTAAAATTATCTCTACTCTTGCTTGTATGAGACTTGCCTGTAGACTCCCACCTATCTCTGTAGCAGAAATTGACCGTAGCAAACCAAACCAAATCAAACCAAACCAAACATACCTAACTCCTTCACCTTAAAAAAAAATGTAGCACTCAGATCATCACTTTTATCTTACAACTAGAATCGGCGTGCATGGAACATTTTTTTACTTTGCATTTCCCATCAAAATTATTTTTACCATTTTCTTTTTAACTCGTTTTCTCGTTTGAGTGTGCGTTTGTCCCATGCGTATCTTGCAATCGATGTGTAACTAACTTCCCGACTAGCTAGACATTTGAAACTTCTAGAATAGCTCACGATGGCAACGCCTTATTTTAATAATTTTAGCTCTCTTTAAGCAGCATTGAATTCATTTTCAGTTAATTTTGTTTTGTAGACTGGTGCAGCCATCTATCCGCAGGGACGTGAACGAAAAGTTAAACGCAAGTTAGCTTCCAATTAACTTCATTTTCAAGTGGATGGGATAATTCATCAAAAATATTTTTAAAAAGTATTTTTTAATACATAGAATTGTCAAGTTTATATGATTCAACAGAAAATTTAAAAACATGGTATATAAAAAGTTCTTTTTATCTTGTAATTATTTTATAATTATCTCGTCTCGAGGTTGTATGGGACTTGCTTGTATACTCCCCACCTATCTCCGTAGCAGAAATTGACTGTACTGAACCAAACCAAAGCAAACCAAACCCACCTAACTACTTCACCTTAAAAATATGTAGCACTCAGAGAATCACTTTTGTCTTACAACTAGAATCGGCGTGCGTGGAACATGATTTTGCTTTGTATTTCCCATCAAAACGATTTTTATATTTTTCCACTAACTTATCTCGCATCGACTGGCCCTCGTCCAAGGCTCAGATGCGAACACTTTAGCAAAAGCATTTTTATTAGCGGTAGTACAAATTAAAATTATTTTGCACACTACTTGACTCTGCTTTTCACTGCGAGCGACTGATTGGTCATTGCAGTCCGTACTTGGGTCTTTGCGTGACACATTACGCATTTTCATTATGATTTTACTTTATGATTTTAACGGGAAAACCTCCACCAACAAGTTCTCGATGCTTAAAAATATATGAGCATATGAGTATTGCAGAAATAATAGTTTCCGATCGATTAACGGGAAGCAGTCATTTGCATTACTAACACTTTCAATGATGGGAAATAAATTTTTTGGAAAAATCATTGGTAGTTTCACACAAACACAACTTTATTTTGATATGTTAGTTATTTGTAAGCACTAGCTGAATACCCGTACTTCAATACGAAGTACATTCAAATTAAATACAACGGTCAATGTATGCAAATAATGCCAAAAAATATATATATATATTTATATATATATATATATATATATATATATATATATATATATATATATATAAAATACATACAACGATCAGTGGTGTAAAAAATATATAGATATTTATAAAAATTCCTAACGGATAATTTTATAGACAAAATAATGTAGAAGAAAATATTAAAATTAAATCTAATAGAACATACTCTTTTACTGTATTTTAATATATTTTAGGATAATTTTTAATCGTCTGCCGCATTAGAAAGAAGAAAAAAAATGTTTTTTTTTCTATTTCGTTGTTATGCACGTGACGATAAATTAATTGAAAGTATCACAAAAAAGAAAAGAAACCACTTGATTAGCATTTAACAAATTAAATTATAAAAATTAATCTTTAAAAATTCACCAAAAATCAGAAAATGGAAATAAAGATTCGAAAAAGATTTCATTTTAAAGGAATTTTTATGATCTTTCTCGTGATATAAATGTCATAACCCTCAGATTATTATTTTAAATGCAAACTTAAAAAAAGTTACTAAAGCAGTTTAAAAATTTAATTTTAAAACAATCGAAGAAGAATTTTTCAAAAATCTCTCATAGTGCACCCCTACACTGTAAGAAGAATCGCCATGCAAAATTTCAGCCCTTTAGTTCCAGCGGTTCGGTCTGTGCGCTATATGTCAGTCAGTCAGTCAGTCAGTTACGGTGCTGTTTTAGATGTATAGATTACATTATGAAATCGATGACTGTAAAGGAGGAAAATATGATATGATGACATCTAGATATTTCTAGCGTAATACCTCTAGCCTGAACACTGCTGTTGTAGAGCCTTAACTGAAATAACCAGAGTTATAGCAGTGGCTCGGTAAAATAGCTCGACATAAAAAGGAGATAATCCTTATTGAATGGGATATGAAAACACATATATTATATAAAAGGAAAGTTACTGAGCAATATGAAAGGGAAATTGATCTGAAGTATAAACACGATGGGCTGTAAAAAGTGTTTACAGCAGCTGAGCTGGATGTAAAATTTCGAACGTAGGTTCATCTATTTTTATGGTAAGGGATGGATAAACACAGAGTTCGCTTTTAAGATATAAGTGCTCTCTTACCAGTGCAAAGATCTTTTGAAATTATTGAAATTTATTTGTCTTAAATTCGGTAAATACATAATACAAATTCCGTTAACTGCCAGAAACGAAGCAGATTAAAATAAATAGTAAAAAACGCAGTGTAGCACGCGGTTCATCGCTTCTATCTTGAAACAAGAATCGGTCTGCATGGAACATGCTTTTGCGGAGTATTTCCCCGGGAAAATCTTTGTCCCTTGCCAACGCCCCATGTTACCTCCTTTGTCGTTCATGCTAGACTGAGATAGGAGCACGGAGGCGAGAGTATTTTTATTAGTAGTATAAAATTTAAAACTTTTATTTATTATTCATCCAAACGTCCGTTCTCGATCATTTTCAGTTGTGCTACGAATGTTTGTCAATGCGGGGCACATTTCAATGAAGGCATTTGCACATAATCCGCTAGAATCATTGGTTCCTTTATGGAAGCACCTTATAAGTGAACCAACACCAACCCTCCGGTGCCACCTCAGTGTTTACCGAGCAACACCAGGGGCGACATCTGCGGGATCGTACCATCACCTAAGAAAAATAAATTTTCCCACTGACCTCATACGATGACTTTCCGGTCTACATATTTAACATGCCCATATCCGGCCTAGTCAAGATGATATTAAAATGGCGCTTGTCGGTATTCGATCCGAGCCCCTCTGTACCGAAAGCCGACACGCTACCATTAGGCTACCTCTGGCCCTATTGTTCTGAAAATTGGTTTTTGATAACTAACTGATATTGTCCATTGAATCCATCTTACCATCGTGTTAAAACCATACCAATAGACAAACCACCACGAATAGTGGACAGAGATGGGTTAATTTTTATTTTAAACTAGCTGAAAACCGCTTCGCTACGGAGTATATTCAAATTAAATACAACGGTCAATGTATGCAGTTAATGCCAAAAAAAAATAAATATATATATTTATAATAAATGCGACGATCAATGTATACAATTGATGTAATATTAATATATATATATATATATATATATATATAATATATATTTATAAAAGAATCGTAAGGGATATTTATTATTTTTTTATAATATCGAATCGTCTGCTGCATTAGAAAGATAAAGAATATTTTTTTTTGTCTATTTAGTTGTTATGCACGTGACGATAAATTTATTTAAAGTACCAGAAGAAGAAATCACGTGATCGCATTTAATAAATGGAATTCTAAAAATGAATCTTTAAAAATTCACCAAAAATCAGAAAAAGGTAAAGGTTCGAAAAAGATTTCATTGTAAAGGAATTTTTATGTTCTTTCTCGTGATATAAATTTTATAACCCTCAAATTATTATTTTAAATGCAAACTTTAAAAAAAGTTACTAAAACAGCTTAAAAAGTTAATTTAAAAAAATCTAAGAAGAATTTATCAAAAATATCTCTTAGTGCACCCCTACACCATAAGAAGAATCGCCATGCAAAATTTCAGCCCTCTAGGTTCAGCGGTTTGGTCTGTGCTTTGTATCTCAGTCAGTGAGTCAGTTACGGATCTGTTTTATATATATAGATTGCCCATTATCATATATCTGGATATACGTTATATACAGGGTGATTTTTATTAAAATCACACTACTCGGAGCCATCTGTAGCGTTATCTATCCGCTGGAATTCCAACAAAATTGATAGAAGGACTAAGGGCGACATGGAAATTGTTTCTGTGAAAAAAAAAGTTCCAAAGTCGCCGATAGAGGAAGATATGGCGCTGTTGTAGTCGGCGCACCCGAGAATTTGCACAAAATGCAAATTTATGACTACGTAGTCGACAGCAGCGCCAGTATTTCGGGCTATAAAGGTAAGGAGTGAATAACGAAAAAGTTGTAATAAGCAAACAAATAAAAGACGAAAAAAATTCACTATAACAGCGCTTTATGCAAGCAAATTCCCTTCTCTCTCCTTTAATGTGACCACCATCCTGGTGGACGACACATTGTATCCTGAACAATGCGTTCTCAACGGCCGAGCATAACATTCCACTAGGAACATTCATCACAGTCCGGGATATGATGTCCTTTAGGGCCGTCAAGTTAGAGACTTTACCAAGATGCACCTTGGACTTTAAATAACCCCACAGAAAAATGTCACATGGGTTAGGTCCGGAGAGTGAGGTGGCCATGCAAGTGGAAAAAGCGACCGATGTCCTTTCTTCTGTAAAGCGATTGCGCAACAGATTCCGCACCGATCTTTATAACCCAAATTACTGGCACTGATGTCTACTACGTAGCCATGAATTTGCATTTTCATGTTTCACTTGCGTTTTATGAAAATTGTCGGGTGTGCCGATAACAACAGCGTCATATCTTCCCCTATCGACGACTTTTGGAACTAATTTTTTTTCATACTCTCTCCCATGTCGTCCTTAGTCTCTCCGTCAATTTTTGTGGCATTCTGGCTGATAGATCTCGGTACAGGTGGCTCTGAGTTATGTCAGTTTAAAAAAAAATCACCCTGTAGATTCAGTTGAAAATTACTGTAGGAGCACTTCATAGCTGAACTTTGAGTTTTTCGAAGAAATTTCAATTAAATTTTCATAATGTACTGCCAGAAACCCCGCTGCTATTTTTAAAACATTATAAACTTGACAGTTAGAGCATTTTATTCAACGTTCTGCGGACTATATTTGGCGGATTCGTGAACAGAAGACACCAAATGAATTCACATAACATTTTTTAAGTTTTTGAATTTACTTAATAACTTTTTCTATTTGTGCTAACCGTTATCTGTAATTTCAGTTCGTTGGTTTTATCACATTAAAAATAGTGAAATAACATCTGTTTCAAACAACAGTGTAAATGACTAGTGTAGGAAAGCATTGTACATAATTAAGCTAGTCTTGAGTTCGTGAAATTGTCCTGAATCCGAGGCGAAGATATAACAGAATATTACATTGCCGTCTTATGAAAAGTTACGCTTTCAACGACTTTGTGCCCGATAATTATTTATTAATCCTATTTGGAAAATATTCAGCTATAAGTAATCAGAAGAGATAATTTTTGATATCGTTATGCAGTATAACTTAAGGCTGCTATGTACTAACCCTATTGGATTCGCTCACCTCAATCTATATATATAAAACAGTTCCGTAACTGACTCATTCATTCACTAACTGACTGACTGACTGACTGACATACAACGCACAGACCAAACCGCTGGACCTAAAAGGCTGAAATTTTGCATGGCGATTCTTCTAATAGTGTAGGGGTGCACTAAGAAAGATTTTTCAAAAATTCTTCTTAGATTTTTTTAAATTAAATTTTTAAGCTGTTTTTTAAACTTTTTTACGTTTGCATTTAAAATAATACATTGAGGGTTATAAAATTTATATCACGGGAAAGATCATAAAAATTCCTTCAAAATGAAATTTTTTTCGAATTTTTACCTCCATTTCCTGATATTTGGTGAATTTTTAAAGATTAATTTTTAGAATTTAATTTATTAAATGCTGATCACGTGATTTCTTTTTCTGGTACTTTCAATAAATTTATCGTCACGTGCGTAACAACTAAATAGACAAAAAAAAATATTTTTTTCTCTTTCTAATGCAGCAGACGATTGGATATTATCCAAAAAAAATGCATATCCCTTACGATTATTTTATAAATATATATATATATATATAGATAGATATATATTTTACATCAATTGTATACATTGATCATCGCATTTATTATAAATATATATATTTATTTTTTGGCATAAATTGCATACGTTGACCGTTGTATTTAATTTGAATGTACTCCGTAGCTAGTATTTTCTCCGTAGCCGTTTTCAGCTAGTATTAACATATGGAGAAAATTTGCCCAAGGATTGCCGACTTGGATTTAGAGATTTTTTTAAAAAAATTAAACTCCGTAAAAGTTTAAGGAATTTTACACCTTAGAGCATTTTTCCTTTTTTTAAACAAAAAAGCAAATCATATTTTTAAAATTTAAATTATTCGGGAAAAAAATCTGATATCCTGTGTTTTGAAGGGTCATAAATCCTTTGGTGGACGAAATTTCTGAAATGAATCGTGTAGCAAATTGCAGATATGTTAAGGCTATCTGAAAATACTCTTTTTAGTAGATTATCAGCATTTTATGTACAGTCGAACCCCGTTATAACGAACTTCAAGGGATCAAAGGTTTTGTTCGCTAATTCCGGTGGTTCGCTATATCTGAACCGTTAAGAAAAATGCTAGAGTTCACAAAATGTAAAACTCATTAAGTTGCAATGTGTATTCAATAATGATGTATTAAAAATGATAACATCTATTAAAAATGATGATTAATGAATTAAATAAACTATTAATGCACTATAACAGCTATTTATGCAGCAAATTCACTTCTCCCTCCTTTAATGTGAGTTCCATCCTGATGAAAAAGTTCATGGAAAACGGCGGGACCAAAATTTTCGTTCTTTATATCCGAGGGTTCGTTATATACTGGGTTCACTATGACGGGGTTCGACTGTAACTGTAAATTGTAGACACATTTTCTGCAAAGTTTGACATTGAGATGAGCGAATGCAGTAGGGTTAGTACACAGCCTTAAGTCTACATCAGATTTTTGAAGGGAGTCTCACTAAATTTTAAATGACAAAACTTTTATTCCAAAGTTGAATACTAATTAAAAGACAGTAATCCACAATATTTTCGCTGCATTCTTATGTCAATGTTTAGTACCCTCCGGATACGTGACTTGGATTGTCTGGAATTGAATTTAGAATTAGTTATTACTCATAGTGCATATTTAATAGAATGTTTTACATGTTTAATAAAGATTTACTTTAATTTTTGTAAATAAGAATTTACGACACCAGTAGTTTTGCAGTGCAGAAGAATTAACTACACTGCTGGCCACTGTAAATGCAACACCCTGAAGGAAACATGCAAATAACATGAAATTTACAACATGCATTAGCGGAGGTGAGATATGCAAATGATTAGAATTTCAGCGCAGACGCACATCACGCGCGCCTGTGGCACCAATTCAAAGCGCTATTTAAGGCTTGGAGATTTCGCGATTTCAAGTTCGGCATTTGTGTTTTTCTTGTGGTTTTTTCAAAAAAACGATCAATTATGCCTCGTCGAAAACACCGATCATCTTTCGATCAAGTATCCGAGTTCGACAGAGGAAGGATAGTGGCCTACCGAGATTGTGGATTATCTTTCAGGGAAATCGGTAGTCATGTTGGACGAAACCAAACAACTGTAATGCGGATATGTGATCGTTGGATGCAGGAGGGTACGACGGACCGGCGTGTTCGATCGCATCCACCTCAGCGCACCACTGCACGTGATGACAGGCAAATTGTGCGCATGGCAGTGACGGATCGCTAAGTCACATCACGTACCATAGCACAGCACATGCAGTCTGTAACGCACCATCCAGTGTCTGCGCGTACCATTCGACGCCGTTTACAGCAGAGTGGTCTGTCCGCAAGACGTCCATTGCTTTGTCTACCCTTGACGCTGAACCACAGACGTCTCCGCCGCCAATGGTGATGACAAAGGGATGTGGAAGGCAGAATGGAATGAAATTGTCTTTACTGACGAGTCACGCTTCTGTCTGCAACACCACGATGGTCGCATTCGAGTCTGGAGACACCGTGAAGAGAGGATGCTGAACAGCTGCGTTATGCACCGCCACACTGGTCCTGCACCGGGTATTATGGTATGGGGCGGTATTGGATATCACTCTCGCACACCTCTAGTACGCATTGCCGGTACTTTAAACAGTCAGCGCTAAATCTCCGAGGTGTTGTTCCCAGTTGTCCGTCTTTACCTTTAGGGCTTGCCCACATCCATATTTCAACAGGATAATGCGCGACCACACGTGGCACGCATTGTCCAACGGTTCTTCGTCAATCGCCAGATTGAATTGCTTCCCTGGCCGCCTCGCTCTCCGGATCTTTCGCCGATAGAAAACATGTGGTCCATGGTTGCTCTACGATTGACCCAGATTCCATCCCCAGCTGCCACAGCAGATCAACTTTGGCAACGTGTGGAAGCTGCTTGGTCTGCTGTACCCCCAAGAACTCATCCAAAGTCTCTTTGAATCAATGCCGAGGCGTGTGGCAGCGGTGATCTCCAACAATGGCGGCTACTCTGGCTACTGATTTTGGCAGGAACCACACTTCACAGAAGTCTATAAATTTAATCATGTGATACTTGGTCAACATGTTATCTACAAAATAAATTTTGTTGTGATATCTCTTGTCTTTCTTGGTGTTGCAATTTGGGTGGCCAGCAGTGTATTAGATGGTTTTATGTTAGTTGGATATTGTATAAGTCTAAATCATTCAATATCTGCTATTACGGTTTTAGTTGGTAACTTACCGTCATGTTCCAGAAAATAATTTGACCTCAATTACTGAAAAGTATTTGAAACAGATGAACTCTTCAAACAAAGTTTAAGATTATTGAAGTTACATTTTAAGCCTTAAAACAGTGGTTTTGAATGCAGTGGTATGAATCCCGAAGAAAAGTATCCATCATTTGATCCATCATTTGATGAATTATCATCATTGATGATGATATCATCAATGATGATATCCATCATTTGATCCCGAAGAAAAGTATCCATCATTTGATGGAAACTTTTCTTTGGGAAATATAGGCAAAATTAATAGATGGATCCACTTATGTTTGACCTAAATTCAATGGACGCCAACGTTTTATTAAAATCCGGTCTTATCGCAATACTAGCTAATGCACGTATTGAAGTGGAATTTGTAAAACTGGACTTAGAATTTTTCTGGTGTACGTAGTCAGAACTTTATGCAGAATTAACAAGAGCAGCATTAGAGACACTTTTACCATTTGCCAGCTCTTACCTTTGTAAAATAACTTTTTCCTCACTTTTGCACATCAAAACAAAAGCCAGAAATCGGTTAAATGCATCTGACGACTTATGTGTGGCTCTTTCAAAGAAAGATCCTCGTTTTAAAACGATAAATATGAACAAAGAACAAGAACGCAGCCATTAAAAATGTAGATATTGTTGTATATGTAATAATATAGTGTGTATTGCAAATGTATTGATATTTTTGGGGCAATAAGTAATCTTGCAATAAATGTCTTTTCATAAATAAAAAAAAATATTTTTCAAGGGGTTGTGAGATCTTATTTTCAGATTCAAGGGTGTTGACTATTAAAAAGTTTAAGAACCACTGATTTTAAAGTTTTGAAATTTACTGTAATCTGGCAAACTTTACGGGTGGACAAATCCATACATTCATTCCCTCAATAGTTAACTAGAAAATATAAAGGACATTGTGGGATTTTTGGCACTAATAATTTCTTGACTACCCGTCAGAATAGTGCTCTCAGGTTCCCTTAAAGTCTCTCAGTAATGTTTAATATATATAGTACAAACCAAAAGAACAACCCAAAAGTACAAACCAAAGTTCTCGAATATGGGGTATTTACTTACTATCTTTATTGTCCAAGAGATGACAGTTGGCTTTCAGCCTATTCTTATATCTCTTACCATGACAAATTTCAAAATGCTACTGGCGTTCCATTTACAGACAAAAGAACAACTCCACGCTCAGCATCATCTCTGGGAGAATCGTTACATTTAACATTTAAATGCAACAAAAATCTTGGAGCCATGAACTCACAAGTCACATCTATATATATATAAAACAGTTCCGTAACTGACTCATTCATTCACTGACTGACATACAATGCACAGACCAAACCGCTGGACCTAAAGGGCTGAAATTTTGCATGGCGATTCTTCTAATAGTGTAGGGGTGCACTAACAAAGACTTTTAAAAAAATCTTCTTAGATTTTTTTAAATAAAATTTTTAAGGTGTTTCTTAAACTTTTTTACGTTTGCATTTAAAATAATACATTGAGGGTTATAAAATTTATATCACGAGAAAGATCATAAAAATTCCTTCAAGATGAAATTTTTTTCGAATTTTTACCTCCATTTCCTGATTTTTGGTGAATTTTTAAAAATTAATTTTTAGAATTTAATTTATTAAATGGTGATCACGTGATTTCTTTTTCTGGTACTTTCAATAAATTTATCGTCACGTGCGTAACAACTAAAAATACAAAAAAAAATATTTTTTTCTCTTTCTAATGCAGCAAACGATTGGATATTATCCAAAAAAAATGCATATCCCTTACGATTTTTTTATAAATATATATATACTAGCGGCCCGTCCCGACTTTGTCCGGGTTGAACAAAATATTGTACCAATAAATTTCCAGTTGATAGCCAATAAATTGTAAATCTTTTTTTACCTTAATAATAACCTAAATAATACCTTAAATTAATTTTATGTTAGTTAATAATTAAAATAAATTTTTTAAAAGAAAAAGGCGTGCCGGAGAACGGCTAGGTTCGAACCGCTAGCGTCAGAACAGAAGCCCACCGCGATAGCAACACGATAAGGATCGTTGAAATCTCCGGAACAAAAAGCGGTAGAAGACAGTAGCGGAAACAATGGAGATTGTTAGGATTAAGCCCCTAACTTTATTTCTACTGCTTAGATATACATAATATATAGCCTATGTCCATCTGGAATAATGTACCTTTCAAACAGTGAAAGAATTTTTCAAATAGGTACAGTGGTTCTGAAGATTACCCTCCACGTACAAAATCTCTCTCTCTCTTTATATATAAGTATAGATAGATAGCACCACGCTAAGGATCGTTGAAGACTTCGGCACAAAAAGCGGTAGAGGACAGTAGCGGTAACAATGGAGATTGTTAGGATTAAGCCCCTAACTCTATTTCTACTGCTTAGATATACATAATATATAGCCTATTTCCATCTGGATTAATGTACCTTTCAAACAGTGAAAGAATTTTTCAAATAGGTACAGTGGTTCTGAAGATTACCCTCCACGTACAAAATCGCTCTCTCTTTATATATAAGTATAGATTCCGAGATGATCTTTTTAACTATTGTTGCCAATTCTAAGACAGCGAAAATAATATTTCCTTTCTAACAACAAAAGTATTTTCACGTGAAAATTAAAAAGTGAATGAAAACTTTGGTGAAAATTACGTCAGATTATAACACGATTCATCTATACTAATATTATAAAGAGACATTGATATTTGTTGCCAAATGAGACATGAATAAGTGATATGTACAACAACAAATACGTTTAAAACGATAGGAGCGAATATATTTTGCGATATCATGGACAATATTTTGCTTTACTCATGGACAATTATATGTTGAACTCTCTAGGTCAGGAAATACGGAGAATCAATTTATTTTAAAACCTCAGAAAAACGAAAAATGTGGTACACCAAGAAGTTTTAAAATAAGTTATACCTGCCTAATATCTACTTAAGATAGATAATTGTTCAAACCGGACAAAGTCGGGACGGGCCGTTAGTACAAAAATAAAAAAAGGATTTTAAGTAAAGAATGTTTTTTTAAATTATTTTAAGCACCTAAAATAGTATTCAAATTAATATTACGTTAGTTATTAATTATAGTTAATTTTTTAAAAGAAAGAGGTGTGCTTGAGACCGTAGTTTTATTCAAAAATAAAAAAAGGATTTTAAGTAAAGAATGTATTTTTAAATTATTTTAAGCACCTAAAATAGTATTCAAATTAATAGAAAAAGTAATTTTTTAAAAGAAAGAGGTGTGCTTGAGACCGTAGTTTTATTAAAAAAAAAAAAAAGGATTTTAAGAAAAGAATGCTTTTTTTAATTATTTTAAGCACCTAAAATAGTATTCAAATTAATAGAAAGAGGTTAACAGATGAAGTAAAAATACAAAAATAAAAAAAAGGATTTTAAGTAAAGAATGTTTTTTTTTAAATATTCAATTTTTTAAAAAATTATATTCTTAAAATAATATTCAAATTAATATTACGTTAGTTAAATTTTAACGTTAATTTTTTAAAAGAAAAGAGCGTGCCGGAGAACGGTTAGTTTCGAACCGCTAACGTCAGAACAGAAGCCCACCGCGATAGCACCACACCAAAGATCGTCGAAGTGTTTGGTACAAAAAGCGGTAGAGGACAGTAGCGGTACAAATGGAGATTGTTAGGATTAAGCCCCTAACTTTATTTCTACTGATCAGATATACATAAAATATAGCCTATGTCCATGTGGAATAATGTACCTTTCAAACAGTGAAAGAATTTTTCAAATAGGTGCAGCGGTTCCGGAGATTACCCTCCACGTACAAAATCGCTCTCTCTCTTTATATATAAGTATAGATTATAGAAGTATAGATACACATTGGTATCTCAAAATTAGAGTAAGAGATGAAATAAAAATACAAAAATAAAAAAAAGGATTTTAAGTAAAGAATGTTTTTTCAATTATTTTAAGCACCTAAAATAATATTCAAATTAATATTACGTTACTTAATAATTGTGTGCACAGCCGCCATCTTGGATTTTTTTGCGCCAACTTGGCGATTTTAGCCAACTTGGCGACCGTGTTTTGAGGAGTTGAAAATTTCTCGCCAATGTGTTTTAAGCGGTGTTTTCAAAACGCTGGACATTCAAATTTTTTAGCTTTTTTAATAAAAACCACCTGTTTAAATTATGAAACTTAGAAAAATTTTTGAAAAATCATTTAAACGTTGGACTTAGATTTATTTTTGGGTTTTTGATAAAAACCACTTTTTTGAAAAAATCATTCTCAAATATTGGAAATTTTGGGTTTTTCTTTTAGCTTTTTTAATAAAAACGACCTTTTTAAATTGTGAAACTTAGAAATATTTTTGAAAAATCATTTAATCATTGGACTGAGATTTTTTTTTGGTCATTTTTAATTAAAAACTACCTTTTCAAATTATGATCCATATGAAAAATTTGGTCAAATGAATTTTACTTACAGATAAAATTTCAATGCCATCTATTCAGTTTGCCCTAACTCTTTGACTAATAGCAATGAATCACCAAAATATTATGCCAATATATTGTTAATTAGAAAAAAATACAGCATTTTCGTACCACCTAAATAACTTGCAATTTAAAAATTATCTAAAATTCAGCTTTGAAAAATGTAAAATAATTTTGAACCCATAAATTTATGGTGATTAACCAGATCCTCTTTTTTTTTTTTTGGTTAGGGCATTGTGGTAATGAAATTTTACTTCAGATTTGACCTTAACCAAATATTTGGTGCATACAATAAAATCGGGACAAGGATTATTTGACCATTTATCCTGCTGTGTTGGAAATAAGAAAAAAAAAACACTTTTCCTAAACCAATAACTTAACCTTAACTAACTTTTTAACTTAGGTTCCTGGGGAGAGAGAAGTTGAACTTCAGTTATTTAAATTTATTTGTAATCCATTACAACTTGGAATTATAAAATATTTTAAAATATATTGTATTTAAAATGTATACTGTATTTTACATTTTACGAAAAAATGATGGCAGATAATTTTTACTTCAAATAAATGAAATGGTGTATCATTATAGTATACTAATTGACAATCCATAAACAAAATTAAAAGCAACTTAAATTTAATAAGTTAACGAAAAACTGATAATGGATTCAAAAATTTTCAACAAAAAGACTCTTAGTTTTAAAAATAATTTACTCTTTTGAGTATAGTCAATTTGACTCAGATTTCCAGGTCAAGGCCAAGATCTGATCTAAAATTATTATACTGTAATTAAAAGATCACATCAGAAATAACTGTTTGATCTTAAAATTAGAGAATTTGACATTGGGTTATTTTTTCCAGAACGCAATAATTATCGCCATGCGAAATGCGCCAAACCCTGGTGGAAAAATCCAAGATGGCGGCCGTGCACACAAATCTAGAGTATCCCCCCTAACTTTATTTCTACTGATTAGATATACATAATATATAGCCTATGTCCATCTGGAATAATGTACCTTTCAAACAGTGAAAGAATTTTTCAAATAGGTGCAGTGGTTCCGGAGATTACCCTCCACGTACAAAATCGCTCTCTCTCTTTATATATAAGTATAGATATATAGATAGATATATATTTTACATCAATTGTATACATTGATCATCGCATTTATTATAAACTAGCGGCCCGTCCCGACTTTGTCCGGGTTGAACAAAATATTATACCAATAAATTTCCAGTTGATACCCAATAAATTGTAAATCCTTTTTTACCTTAAATGTCCAATAAAAAGCGTAGTTCCAAATGTAGATTTCTTCAATAAACCCTTTAACGTTGCCAGTTTCAAAAATCCTTTTTGTATTTATCAATACCTCCTCTCCTTGAATCTTAAAAATATTAAACCTTTTCCTTACGGGGTGGGATAGCATATATCCGAAGGATATATATATATATATATATATATATATGTGTGTGTGTGTGTTCTGGAGATTACCCTCCACGTACAAAATCGCTCTCTCTTTATATATAAGTATAGATAGATAATAGAAAGAGGTTAAGAGATGAAATAAAAATAAAAAATAAAAAAAGGATTTTAAGTAAAGAATGTTTTATTTTAAATAATATTAAAATTTTTTTCAAATAATATTCCAAAAATAATATTCAAATTAATATTACGTTAGTAAACAATTAAAGTTAATTTTTTAAAAGAAAAAGGCATGCCGAAGAACGGCTAGGTTCGAACCACTATCGTCAGAACAGAAGCCCACCGCGATAGCACCACGCCAAGAATCGTTGAAGACTTCGGCACAAAAAGCGGTAGAGGACAATAGCGGTAACAATGGAGATTGTTAGGATTAAGCCCCTAACTTTATTTCTACTGATCAGATATACATAATATATATTATGTATATCTGATCTACTGATCTGATATACATAATTTATAGCCTATGTCCATCTGGAATAATGTACCTTTCAAACAGTGAAAGAATTTTTCAAATAGGTGCAGTGGTTCCGGAGATTACCCTCCACGTACAAAATCGCTCTCTCTCTTTATATATAAGTATAGATTATAGAAGTATAGATACACATTGGTATCTTAAAATTAGAGTAAGAGATGACATAAAAATACAAAAATAAAAAAAGGATTTTAAGTAAAGAATGTTTTTTAAATTATTTTAAGCACCTAAAATAATATTCAAATTAATATTACGTTACTTAATAATTGTGTGCACGGCCGCCATCTTGGATTTTTTTGCGCCAACTTGGCGATTTTACCGTGCTTTGAGGAGTGGAAAATTTCTCGCCAATGTGTTTTAAGCGGTGTTTTCAAAACGCTGGACTTTGAATTTTTTTAGCTTTTTTAATAAAAACCACCTGTTTAAATTATGAAACTTAGAAAAATTTTTGAAAAATCATTTAAACGTTGGACTTAGATTTATTTTTGGGTTTTTGATAAAAACCACTTTTTTGAAAAAATCATTCTCAAATATTGGAAATTTTGGGTTTTTCTTTTAGCTTTTTTAATAAAAACGACCTTTTTAAATTGTGAAACTTAGAAATATTTTTGAAAAATCATTTAATCGTTGGACTGAGATTTTTTTTGTCATTTTTAATTACAAACTACCTTTTTAAATTATGATCCATATGAAAAATTTGGTCAAATGAATTTTACTTACAGATAAAATTTCAATGCCATCTATTCAGTTTGCCCTAACTCTTTGACTAATAGCAATGAATCACCAAAATATTATGCCAATATATTGTAAATTAGAAAAAAAATACAGCATTTTCGTACCACCTAAACAACTTCCAATTTAAAAATTATCTAAAATTCAGCTTTGAAAAATGTAAAATAATTATGAACTCATAAATTTATGGTGAGTAACCAGATCCACTCTCTCTTTTTTTTTTTTTTTGTTTTTTGTTTGTTTGTTTGTTTTGTTGTTGTTTGTTTTTGTTTTTGTTTTTGTTAGGGCATTGTTGTAATGAAATTTTACTTCAGATTTGACCTTAACCAAATATTTGGTGCATACAATAAAGTCGGGACAAGGATTATTTGACCATTTATCCTGCTGTGTTGGAAATAAGAAATAAAAACCCTTTTCCTAAACCAATAACTTAACCTTAACTAACTTTTTAACTTAGGTTCCTGGGGAGAGAGAAGTTGAACTTCAGTTATTTAAATTTATTTGTAATCCACTACAACTTGGAATTATAAAATATTTTAAAATATATTGTATTTAAAATGTATACTGTATTTTACATTTTACGAAAAAATGATGGCAGATAATTTTTACTTCAAATAAATGAAATGGTGTATTATTATAGTATACTAATTGACAATCGATAAACAAAATTAAAAGCAACTTAAATTTAATCCATTATCAAACTGATAATGGATTCAAAAATTTTCAACAAAAAGACTCTTAGTTTTAAAAATAATTTACTCTTTTGAGTATAGTCAATTTGACTCAGATTTCCAGGTCAAGGCCAAGATCTGACCTAAAATTATTATACTGTAATTGAAAGATCACATCAGAAATAACTGTTTGATCTTAAAATTAGAGAATTTGACATTGGGTTATTTTTACCAGAACGCAATAATTATCGCCATGCGAAATGCGCCAAACCCTGGTGGAAAAATCCAAGATGGCGGCCGTGCACACAAATCTAGAGTATCCCCCCTAACTTTATTTCTACTGATCAGATATACATAATATATAGCCTATGTCCATCTGGAATAATGTACTTTCAAACAGTGAAAGAATTTTTCAAATAGGTCCAGAGGTTCCGGAGATTACCCTCCACGTACAAAATCGCTCTCTCTCTTTATATATAAGTATAGATATATATATTTATTTTTCGGCATAAATTGCATACGTTGACCGTTGTATTTAATTTGAATGTACTCCGTAGCGAAGCGCGGGTTTTCAGCTAGTATCACATATATAAAAGAACACCTTAACTCAAAAAATAATATATCGGTTTCCAAGCAATATTTAAAACTTGTTGCCAAAAGCAACTTAGTGAGTTTTAGATCTCGCGATACATGGATAATATGATAATATAGAGATACAACAGACATGTTGTTGATACTCTCTTGTTGTTGCCGTCGTGTCTAAAAATTGCGTCAAAGAGAAAGTCTTGATAACAGAAGCTGCCAGATCAGGCGCCTGTGAGTAATGCAGGAGTTCCTGCGGCCACAAAACAAGCTTGAAAAGGGCAGCCACGATTCGTTACAACTGTATATTTGATTTACAGATAATATCCTATAAGAGTAAATTAGGAAGCCATGTTTTAGAATCACCAAATTATTTATTTACAATGAAGTAAGGAAAAGTGGAAACATTTTAAAACGTTGACTGACTTAAGAAAAGTCATCATGGCCATAAAAATGGTTCAATGGCTAGATCCAGCTCTCTCTAGTTAGATAGCATAAAATATCTCTAAATGGATCCATAAAAGAGCTCTGACAACGTTGGAATAAATGATATATTTAGTTCAAAAAAATAATTTGTTTGTGTCATATAATTCTCAATGAGCGTAATCAAAGGCGTAATTAAGGAAATTTATATTGCCTTTACAAAAAATGCGAATCTTCGAAATGTATCGAAGGTAAAAATATTCATTAAATGGACATGATCGTATGGAATGACATAAATCACAAGTTCCATTGAAAGGAAAGCTTTATGCAGAAAATATATTTAATAATAATTCGCGTTTTTCCAATCTTACCTTTACTTGAAAACATATATATATATATATATATATATACAGTCAAACCTCGATATCTCGAACTTGAAGGGAGAGACAAAAAAATTCGAAATATCGAAAACCACATGTCATTAATAGTAATAGGGAAAATAAAAACTTTTTTACATGCCTTTTTATTTGAATAATAATTTTTATTTCAATAAACACTATTTAAAAAACTCTTTGAAAAAATATTCAATTGTTGCTTGCTTCAGAGAAGAGTCTGAAATTTTATCTATTACACTTTCTAAGTGGACAATGGCTTTAAATGTGTCCTCTTACATATTTGGTTGACTTTCAACATATCTCCTCAAAGCATCCACTGCAAAAAGTCCTTTGTTTGTCACATTTGTTGGCAAATGGCGGATTTCGTCCTCCTCTTCTTCTGATAATACACAAGAAGCTTTCGTCTGACCGATGATGTCATTGTCCTCCCACTGACTACACACTATTACCGTATCATCTACGACAAAGTCATTAAATTCCATGTTATCGAGGTGAATGAGCATCGAGGCACTAGCTTGAATGCAAGACAGCACAGGCATGCAGTCACACCTGTAGTTTTATCTTTCACTCCTTGTTGCAGATAAGAAATTCTACAATCTTCTTAGAAGCCACCCACCTCTTGATTTTTGTTCATGCCTTAATTTCCTGTTTTGTTAAAACCACCCCAACCCCTCTAGAAAGTAACCTTGGAGAATAAAAGGAGAAAAATAAAAGAAAGGATCGATGGTCACTGCATATGCATGGCAACTAACTGAAACGAGATAAGAAAACAATAAACAAGTTTACCACTGTAATGTTTGAATAGCTTTTCTATTTTTTAGGAATTTCTATTTTTTGGATATTATTTGTTTGTTTTTAGAAAAATTTTTCTTCTCCATTTATGGAAAAAAATTCAAGTTATCGAGGAATGAGCCAAAAAAATTTCGCCAAATCAAGATTTTTTAACATTGAGTGCATAGGAAATTTGAAGGGAATTTTTATTTCTTCAAGATACCGAAAAATTCACGAAATCGAGGTTCGAGTTAGCGAGGTTTAACTGTATATATATATATGTGTGTGTGTGTGTGTGTGTGTAAGTAAGCAATTATAACGCCCCACCATTATTAATTGCCTTTGAAAAGCTAACACGTATTCAAAGTTCCTTTCAACCTCAATAGAGCACATCCCCTCTTTAAAATGGTCACCTAGGAATAAACAAACTGCCCAACTATTCTATTCCCTGAACCCCAACACGCGGAACTTTAAAGTTACTTTTAGACATGAGTCAGCGTCTCGCGTCTATCTCGCCACGCCCCACCTGTTCGGAAAGTCTTGCGACGTTGAGTCACATCTTCACATGGTCAAAAAGGATGTTCCATTCTAACCAATGGAAAGAATTACAAACTCCTATCGCTCCCATTGTATAAAATTTTTAGCAGCGTTATTCGGCCCCTTCTTTGCCTTGATCGCTTGCCTTCTGGCTCGCACCCTGTCGTTCTTCTGTCCCTTGTCCGCGTACTGCTTCCAACTATATACTATGATGTAACCGGATTAGATACTCAAACCCCGGCAGTTCAGGAGCCGTTATTGTTAAACATCATGTCGTCAGCTTGTGACATTTCGTTCAACTATGTATGGATGTGTACATTCTCTGATGTCTTAAAGTATATTTCCATGGAATAAAGTACTCCAGATCCTCAGTGTAACCCTATTCTTTCCTCGAGTGTATTTTATCGCTACGGCTACAAAAGAGTTCGAATCGCGCCCGTGATGTACCTACATTACACTTACACACACACACACAGATATATATATATATATATATATATATATATATATATATATGACATAACATGTCTTGTAGAAGCAGGTGGAAAAGAGTTCGTTATTGGAACGCAGTGAACAGGCGAATTATTTAATATAGTTTTATTGTCATTCATACGCAGTTCCCCATAGGGAGGGAGCTAGACCGTGTGACATAAGAAATGCACAAACACTATCAGAAAAAAGACCCAGCTTTCAGCCGTGTTCAGATTTTTATATCGGCAAAATACAGAAGAGGTGATGCAAAGGTTATTCCCTATGACGTTATGTTACGTCATGGAATAGGGCGTGTCCAATGATTCTCATCGGCTCAGTCTCCCTAGACAGTGGTTGTCCTAATTGTACGAGGATCTTTCTCTGTCTACAGGGGAACGAAGAGATTAAGTACTGCAATCTTTATGAGAATTACATCATCTTTAGAAATCGAATAAATTATGTTTTACAGGAACATGAAGAAATCAGATTATTAATATAAAAATCATTTTTATATTACATATATATATATATATATACACAGTGCGTCAAATAATTTTTAGACTGGGTCTGTAAAAAGAAATGGAAACAAGAAATTAATACCTGTTTTGGTTTTTTATTCAAAATAGGACCCTGTGGCTTCAATGCACTTTTTACAGTGATTTATTAATGAATCAAACGCCTTTTGTAAATCACTTTGTGGAATGGCCTCCAAAGCACGCGTCGATGCTTCTTGTATGGTCGAAATATCCTCAAAATAACACCCTTTTAACTTCATTTTAAGTTTTGGGAATAAGGAGTAGTCACAGGGTGTTAAATCAGGTGAATACGGTGGATGGTTCAACACGCAGACATTATTTTTTGCCAAAAGTCGACGAACAATAAGGGAGGTGTGACTGGGTGCATTGTCGTGTAACAAACACCAACTGCTTTCAGGCCTTGTGTAGTCTGGACGAATGCGACGAATTCTGGCCATCAAACGCTTTAAAACAGCTAAGTAGTATGGACCTGTAATTGTTTGTTCAGTTGGAACAAATTCTTTGTGGATAATACCTTTAATATCGAAGAATGTAATGACATTGTTTTGATTTTGGATGGAACTTTTCTTGCTTTTTTGGCTTCCGTTGAATTTGGTGACTTCCATTCCGCACTTTGTCGCTTTGTTTCAGGATAATATTGGAAACACCAGGTTTCATCACCTATAACAATGGACTTCAAGAAGTTTGGATCGTTTTCAGCGGCTGAAACGATGTTTCTGCAATGTGCACTTCTCATTGCTTTTTTTTTCATGGGTTAAAGTGTGTGGAACAAATTTAGCACACACTTTTGTTTTGCCCAAATCTTCATGCGGTATGGTTCGAATTGTTTCTTTGTTGATGTTTAAAGAGTCTGCCATCATTCTCAGTCATGCACAGCGATCGTTTGTTACGAAATTTCGTACTTTCTCAATAACTTCAGGTGTCCTAGATGAAATTGGTCTTCCACTACGCTGATCATCTTCTACCGTATCTCTTCCGTCCAAAAAAACGTTTGTGCCACACAAAAACATTTGATCTACTTAAATAACAGTCACCGTAAACTTGTATCATGAGTTGGTATGTTTCCGAAGCACTTTTACCAAGTTTTGCGTTAAATTTAATTACAGTTCTTTGCTCCATCTTAAAAAATCAACATGAAAAAAATTCACTTCGGCAATAAATGCTCGCCTTCTCGCAACTACTTAACGAAATGCGCTCAACTTGTTGACAGTGTACCAGCAGACGATGGACGTTATGACACATGCACATTTACACTCACAGCACCATTACAACCTGCGCTCTGAGACGAGTCTTAAAACTTATTTGACGCACTGTGTATATTATATATATAATAGCCGTTGTCTCTGTATAACACTTCCGGGCTGTACTCATCTTTCAATTGCTCAGTAAACAAAAAGTCGGTTAGGCTTAATTTCAATTTCAGATGCGGATCAGAATTTTTTCTTATCTGAAAACTAATATCTTCTCCATCAAATCACGTTTGTTCAGCCTATTTTTCTATAAAACATTCAGAACTAAAAAAAATGGATGTTTTTAGCTGTATATTTAACAGTTTTTAAAAATCTGTTTACTTTTCGATGAATTCTGAAAGTAAACGAACTTGAATATGAATGAATCAAGTAGCTCAAGTATTCATATCGCGTAGTGAGCTGTAAAAAACTGGATGGCAGTCTACTACTCCAATCGCATGAAAAACTAAATAAATAAAAAATAATGAAAGGGTTTGCTTTTACAAGAAATGGATTTAATGTAATATTGTTAGATAATTCGGGATATTTTTTAACTTTCATATACTTTTTCCATTATGACGTCATTATTAGTATTATGACGTCAAAATGACGGGTTGGATAGCAGTCTACTACTCCAATCGCATGAAAAATAAATAAATAAATAATAATGAAAGGGTTTGCTTTTACAAGGTGTGGATTAAATGCAATATTGTTAGATAATTCGGGATATTTTTTAACTTTCATATACTTTTTCCATTATGACGTCATTATTAGTATTATGACGTCAAAATGAAGGGTTACCTTCTAGTATATATATATATATATATATACAGTACAAATAGTTTATAAGAACATCCAGGGGACTTTAAAAACTGGTTCTTATAATCCATAATTTTTATATCCGATAGATAACTTAAAACTGCTGGAAATACCAAATTCATTGTCACATAATTTCTATTTACACCTGAAACATGACGTTCAAAAAATAGTTGAAAGGGTCATGTTCAATAAAAGGTTCGTGTTTCAAACGCAACGTCCTATCCGGGATCATCCCATAAAACAGGCCAGTTTCATCAGTGTTGAAGATTTCATGGTCTTCATAGCCTTCTCTTAACGTGGTCCAAACGGTTTTAAGCCAGTTATCAGAAACTCCTGGTGTCACGGCCTTCAATTCTCCATTGATTCTCCCGAACACAATAGAATACCTCTCAAGAAATCTCTGGATCCACGAAGTTGAACAAAGAAAATCATATTTTTTAAAGATATTCGCAAATTCATTTGCTTTCGCTTGCAAAATCGGTCCGCTTAGGGGAATGTTGGCACTCCTTTGAATATTAAACCATCACAAAAGGGCTTCTTCTATATCAGCATGTGGACTTTTTCGAAGTTTTTTAATATTAGTCTGATCTTTTTCAAATTTTCTTTTAATTTTTCTCTATTCTTAAATATATTCGAAATTGTGGCATGACTAACCATTAATTCGTTGGCTAATGATCCATTTTTTCACCGTTTTCTAAATTGGAAATTCCGTTCACAATTAACATGTTCTTATAAGCGATATATTTTCCCAGAAACCAATTAATTTTAAGTCACTAAAAGCGATATGTTCTTATCAACGATGTTGTTATAACCGCATTTTGTATCCATCATTACACATGAGAATTGGCCGGGAACTAATAATTCCGTTCTTTTAAGCGATATGTTTTTATAACCGGTGTTCTTATAAGCAATTTTTACTGTATATATATATATATATATATGTATATATATATATATATATATATATATATATATATATATATATATATATATATATATATATTTATATATATATATATATATATATATATATATATATATTTATATATATATATATATATATATATATATATATATATATATATATATATATATATATATTATATATATATATATATATATATATATATATATATATATATATATATATATATATATATATATATATATATATATATAATTGAACGTATCCTACCTCTCTTTCTCCTTTCATCTTTTACTTTTATCTAAATCAAGAAATATAACTTAACTATTACTAAAATTACCCCAGGAATTCCTATTCACTATTTTAACGTATCTCAAGAGCATTCTGTTCATTACACTTTGAATCCAGTATTGGACGTTAGACTACATGCCCGGGTACTCCAAAAATCACCCCAACGGGAAAGCATGCAAAAATTTATATTTTAAACTCTCGAATCTTGAACTTTATTTCTCTTTCGACTTTCCTATCCAATCAGTACTCTCAAACCGTCTTTGGTTCCCCCTTGTCTGTTCTTCCCTGCCTCTCTAATGTTTTATTCTCACGATCGTTTAAGATCCCCATGTGTATAGCAGTCGCCACTAAGCCTTCATCTAAGATCTTGTAAGCAGTTACTTAATTTTTGTATTTTGTCTCCCGGTGGTGCAATTTTTTGAGCAAATGGTGTTACAGCCCTCAAGTCATGTGTTACGTGTTGCGAGTTCTAAACCCGGGTAACGTCGTTAAACGTAGAGAAAGCATTTCAAGAGGGGTCATTTCCATTGCCCGTAATAGCATACCTTTTTAATATCGGATTTCTCCGTAGACGGCAGCGCGCCTGTGTTGAATCATAGAAATTCGATGTATTTATTGCTTGACAAGAATGTAAAAAGAAGGTTACCAGAAATAAATGGTTATCGCTCTTTTAACGATTTTTTTAAGGAAAAATGTAAAAAAATTACTTGGGGTTTTGTACCAATATATGTATTTTTTTATTGTTATCTATAAAAAATTCCATATCTTGATATTTTTATTTTTCCCCCGAGGAAATCTGCATTTATCTCATTACGAATAGTATGACCCTGAACAGGGCCCTTTGTTGTCGCAAACTTAACATCTTGTTTGCTGAGGGGCCCCTTTTCCTTAACTTGTTAATTTTTACAAATTATTATCTTCTAAATATTTAATTTTACTCTTTAAACTATATTTACTTAATCTTAATATACATTAAATTATAATTTTTTCTTACCCTTCAATCTTTTGAAGGTTCTAAACAAATTTTTTATTTTTTGAAATAACTTGTAACTTTAAACTTTAATTATCTTAATTATTTAAACTACTGACCACATTTACATTGATTACAAATCATCTTGCGACAGGAGATATAACCATCTGGTCAAAGCACTCTAATCATCAAACTCAACTCCTCGTTCTATAAAAAATTTTCAGTACAATTATTTTACTAAAAATTCTTATGTTATTTATAATTTTTCTTACATTTAAAATCAATTAGAATTTTTAAGCATTTAAAAAAAAATTCATAGTGTTAAGTCCGATGAAACTGCATTAGGGTTGCCTAGAATTCGCTTGGCCCTCGCCGTATTGGCACTATTTTCGTAGGCAGCCATGTGCTATTCAGTATTATAGTTCAGTGCTCCCCAACCTTTTAATCGCCGGTCTGGCCTTTTACTGGACCGGTCAACGTTTGATAATTTTACCACGGCCCGCTGAGGGGGCCTATGACTGCAATTTTAATTCATAATCTTGATTTGACAATTGAATAAACAATAAACTAATTTAAAATAGTTACAAGATTTCTTTTGTTACAAAGGTATAAATTAGCACAAACCCGACAAAGTCGCAATAACCCGAGATAAATACACCATAGTAAATAAAATGGAAATAATTTAATGTTCCTTGGGCGGCCCGGTACTATTTCATCCACGGACCGAGGGGGTGGGGACCACTGCTATAGTTGGTCTGGACAGGTGCTCTTGCACGATTCGGTAGCTCCCATGTTCTAACATGTTCTACTTTGTTCTAATAGGTTCTAAATAAATACTACTTGTTACAGTTAATTTCTACTATGTTTATTTCTATATACAGTCCGCTGACTCATCGACCATAGCAAGTTTCTTATAAACCGTTTCCAACTTTTTCAGACCATACAGATAGAATTTCTGTCAAGAAATGTTACACATAAACACCATTTTCTGTAATAACTTACTTCTTATACTGTACAGACAATTATTTATATTACAAAGCAAACACAATCAAACTTTCAAATACAGAGTGTCCATAATTAAATTTCCCTACTTTAAAGTTGTCTACAGTCGAAACTATTGTTCAGAAAGTTATGAAATTTTGTGTAGGACATATTGAAGGGATGGGAATTTGTTTGAGCCTCTAGGGGTTCTAAATGGTCAAGTCTTTTGGCCAAAGCCCTGAAGTATCGAGAAGTCATGACTTCTTCTGTCTTTGGTCTGCCAATTCGCGGTGCGCCCAACAATGAATGGTTAGTTTACGAATTGTCCAAGAAAAAGTGGTCAGAGCTTGAAGTTCTGCAGAGCTGGATCATGCAGTAACGGGAGTTGATAATTCCAGTTCTAACTCATATTATTACTAATGTGAAAAATCCCTTCAATTTAGTCGAAAAAGTCAAAAGTCACTTCTTTAAGTTAGTCGAAAGTAGAAAAAGTCACTTCAAAAACCAAAGAGAAAAGGACAGTTTTTCTTGGGTAATTTGAAAACTGGCCATTGATTGTCCAGCGCATCGCGAAATTGCTGTCCAAAGTAGTCGTAAATTTTTGATTACTTTGGGCTTTGGCCAAATGACTTGGTCAATGGTATATGGGCCTAGACTTCAGCCATAGATACAAATGCTTTTATGTTATATACAAGGTGATTTTTATTAAACTGACTCTACTCAGAGCCACCTGTAGCGCGATCTATCAGCCGGAATTTCACCAAAATCGATACAGGGACTAAGGACGACATGGGAAAGAGTTTCGATGAAAAAAAAAAAAAATTAGTTTCGAAAGTCGCCGATAGGGGAAGATATGACGCTGTCATTGTCGGCGCACCCGAGAGTTTGCATAAAAAGTAAAACATAAAAATTCAAATTCATGACTACGTAACCTATAGCAGCGCCAGTATTTCGGGCTATAAAGATCGGTGAGGAATCTGTTACGCCATCACTTTACAGAAGAAAGGGTCATCAGTCGCTTTTTTCCACTTGCATGGCCACCTCGCTCCCTAGATCTAAACAATGTGGCTTCTTTTTGTGGGTTTATATAATGTCCAAGGTGTATCTTGGTGGAGTCTCTAACTTGGCGGCCCTAGAAGACAACATATCCCGGACTGTGATGAACATTCCTGGTGAGATGTTATGCTCGGCCGTTGAGAACGTAGTGTTCAGGATGCCATGTGTCGTCCACCAAGACGGTGGTCACATTGAAGGAGGGAGAAGTGATTTTTCTGCATAAAACGGTGCTGCAGTGAAATTTTTTTGTTATTCATTTGTCTGCTTATTACAACTTTTTTGAGTATTCACCCCTTGTCTATATAGCCTGAAATACTGGCGCTGTTGTAGACTACGTAACCGAGAATTTGAATTTTTATGTCTTACTTGCGTTTTGTGCAAATTCTAGGGAGCGCCGCCAACAAAAGCGCCCTATCTTCCCCTATCGGCGACTTTTGAAACTTTTCTTTTTTTTCCAGGAAACTCTTTCCCGTGTCGTCCTTAGTCCCTTTATCAATTTTAATGGAATTCCAGTTGATAGATCACGCTACAGATGTCTTTGAGTAGTGTCAGTTTAATAAAAATCACACTGTATATAGATACAAGTTAAGCTGAAAGTAAAACACGATCTGTTATTTTGTGTACCTGAAAATACTTCTAATGCTTAAACCGTAGCTTTAGCTTCATGTTATTTCAAATATGATCTTTTTAAAAAAAGCGTTTTTTAGACTTAAATTTAGTGATCATTATTCTCTGTTATCATGGAGAAAAGTTTAGAGGAAATAGTTTTCAAGCGCAGCTGGTTTAATAGATTTTCTCGTACAAGATGTGAGAAGGATTTATCTTTGCGTGCTCCAAAAAAGCTATTAATTAGCCGTATCAATTCGCCATTATCTTGAGTAGTTCTTCATTAATACAAAAGTTCGAGATTTTTGGACATACAAAAAGGTTACAACACTTCAGCTGTCCTTCGATAAATTTATCAAGTCAGCTATTGTGGTATATCGTAAGAAGATTTAAAACTTAGAAGTTAGGTTCATTTCTCGAAAAGTGTGTGTTAGTTCCCACAAATCACGTTAAATATTTTGCTTGTCTAACAAAGCAGCTGGGCATTTAATTGTTTAATAGCTTACTAGAATATCAATCAGTATATGTTATTAAACATCAAACTTTTGACAATTAAGGACACTAATGACAAATAATGAAAAATAGATCAGGAATTTAGAAAGAGTTTAGAATGTTTTTCAGAACCTTATACATGCACAGGAAAATTGGACAGTGTGTCTATATATATATATATATATATATATATATATATATATATATATATATATATATATATATATATATATATATATATATATATATATATAAATATATATATATATATATATATATATATATATATATATAATATATATATATATATATATATATATATATATATATATATATAACCTATATTTCACTTATCTTTTCAAGCTTTTAATTCCCGGCTCTTGTGGTTCTGAGCATATACTGGTTTTTCACATTCAACTTTGTCTTTTATATATATATATATATATATATAATGATATCGGCTAACGCACAAGGTAAACTTTAACTTAAACTATGTAGAGGAGATGAAACACACACAAGTTGTAGACGTAGCCAGAGAGTCAGCTGTTGAAGACCATTTATCGAGAGCCGTTGACGCATCGGGGAGGAAAACCACACACTGGAGAGGCATTGGAAGGAAGCACACAACAGATATGCGACGCATATTAATTTTTTCCGGATTCTAATGTAGACAAATATTATTCAGAAAAACACAGATATCTTGACAACTGGACACGCACAATAGCAACGCCAACGGTCCCTGCCGGGGCGCATTCAGAACGCAGATTTTACATCATATCGGACAGCAGCGGAGCAGCGCGTAAACAGGACAAGACATCGACAGACAGTAAAAAGCACGCCATAAACTTTTACAGAAGGTTATAAAGTGTAGGGGTACTGACCGCGGGGAAATAATTTCATTGGATAGAATTAAACATCTGACTTGATTACATAAGGACCGCATGATGTTCCGAAAAGCGCTCCGAGTCGAAAACATCACGTGGTGCTGAATCATGTTTACAGATATCTTTAACGCGCGTGCACTAAGGGGTAATCTGGACGGTTAGTTGATCAATTCCTAGGTCACAATTTGAAGAAAGATACTGTACTTTATTGAGAAGAAACAAGGAAAATTTAGAATGCGCGTTAAGTAAAAAAGGTGGGGCGGAACAGTTTATAAGGATGGGGCGTCATTATTACATATATATATATATATATATACACTGAAGTGCCACTGGATTAGGGATACATACAGAGTAACGAGTTGGGCCTCCTCTGGCCTTGATAACGGCTGCCACACGACGAGGCATAGATTCAACAAGTTTCTGGAAACGTTCCACCGGAATGGCTTGCCAAATATTGGCTAAAGCTGTCCATAATTCAGTAAGGTTCTTTGGTGCTGTGTGATGGTCTTTCACGCCTTGTTCCAAAACATCCCAAACATGCTCAATAGGATTTAAGTCTGGGCTTCTAGGTGGCCAATTCATGACAGAGAAGTCAGAGGAATGCTCAACCAACCAGCTTGTAGACAACCGGGACTTGTGAGAGGTACAGTTGTTTTGTTGGAAAACTCCATTACCGTGCGGATAACAGAACAGCATAAACGGATGGAGGTGATGACCCGGCAACTCTACGTACCGAATTGCATTGAGGGAGGTTGGTACGCGCACCAAAGATCCCAAACTGTGCCACGAAAAAACACCCCAGACCATGATTGAGCCACCATGCCCTCGTACAGTTCCAGCCAGGCATGCAGGATCCATGGCTTCATGAGCCTGACGCCATATTCTAAGCCTCCCGTAGGCGTTAAGTAGTCGGAATCGAGACTCATCACTCCATGCTACTCGTTTCCAGTTCTCTACACTCCAGTCTCTGTGCTCTCTTGCCCAGGCAAGACGTGCAGCCCGATGGCGAGTATAGAGCAATGGTACTCTCGTAGGTCGACGGCTCCCGAAACCCATACGGTGAAGCGAACGTTGCACAGTCCGTTTACTGACTGTACGACTGGCACCGTCATTAAACTGGGTGGTAATTTGAGCTAATGTTTGGCTTCGCTGGCTACGTACAATACGCCTGAGCCGTCTCTCACCACGCACTGTCAAGGCTAATTGTCCTTTGCAGTTTGCCCGATCGTTAGTTTTTTACCACCATCCATATATTCTTGGTATACTCTTGACACTGTCGACCTTGAAAATCCTAGCTGTCTGACGATTTCGGAAATTGAATGGCCCATGCGTCGCGCACCTACGATTTGTCCGCGATCGAAGGCGTCTAAATCAGGCAGTTTACCTATACTGGCAATTCCAAAAACTAATTCAGAACAACCACAGTACGCCCTATATATGCAGTTACCACAGCGCCCTCACTTGCGCATACATGATGCGCAGCGCTACACAATTTGCATAGGCTTTGCTATCCCTAATTCAGTGGCACTTCAGTGTATATAATATATATATATATATATATATATATATATATATATATATATATATATATATATATATATATTTTATATATATATATATATATATATATATATATATTATATATATATATATATATATATATATATATATATTTTATATATATATATATATATATATATATATATATATTATATATATATATATATATATATATATATATATATATATATATATATATATATATATATATATATATATATATATATATCACCAAGGCAAGAAAAGTGACATAACTCACTTGATTTTTCTCAAATGCAGCATTTGAGAAAAATCAACCTAAAGAATACCATTCAGCTTGAACTAGCATTGTAATAAAACTGATACAACTACTCTCAGGTGAACACATTGCGAGATTAGGGTGATCGCTTTTCGTTCACGATGGGGCACTTCATACATATTTTTCAATGTCATAACTTCAAAATTGCCATTTTTTTCACTTGTGCCATTTTCATAAAGGTATTTTTCATATATATATATATATATATATATATATATATATATATATATATATATATATATATATATATATATATATATATATATATATGTGTGTGTGTGTGTGTGTGGTGTGTGTGTGTGTGTGCTATGCCAGTAAAATATTCCTCATTTTCAAACTTAATTTGACCTAGAAGTTTGTACTTTTATCAACCCCTGTTTCATTTTCCGTAATTTTGTTTATTTACCCTCAGGCAAGCTCCGAGCTAAACATGGCCGTGAGAAAATAGCCACCTTGCAGTTTTAGACTACAGGGCATTATCTAATTTAACGATATAAGTAAATTCGAAATCTTCTTACTATCCCTCTCCTGACCTGAAGAAGGATCCATTCCAAGGGTTTGGGGATGTTACATGACGTTTAATTTCCTTAACTCTAGTTCTCTCAAAATGTCTAAATAAATCCGTTTTTTTTTATAACTTAACTCTGAATTATTGAGTTATACCACTCGTGCCACCTACGACTACAAATTTCACGATGAGTTTCAGTTTTAATTTTTTATCTTAACATATGTATATATCTTATCCCAACAAAGAATTTGTTATTACCAATATGCTATAAATACCAATATATTTCTTTCTTGTATAAGAAGCATTTGATAAATATGTTATTTAACGCACTGAAAATTTGTTTACGATAAAATAGATAAGCAGAAAGAGAAAAAAGATTCTTTTAGTGGCAACTATTGGCTTGGGAAGAAAACAAAAAGACCAGACATGCGAAAAACGAAAATTAGACCGTGTGAAAACACTCTGGGAAATCTGCAGACATCGCTACTAATACACCTACTGGATTTGTTTTCGATATTTTTAACCAATTTAAGTACCCCAGCTTCGTGGAAACAGGAAAAACCAAGAATAAACCCTAGCTAATGGAAATTAACGAGTAAATATTTCCACTTGGGGAAAATACCAGCAAAACTTTGTGTAATATGTTTCTATCACAATGAAATGTAGCTTTAAAGATGTTTTTTAATTACCTAAGGTGCTTTGCTAGATTGGTTATAGTAAGTGGCATGTCAAGCCCTATTCAGAAGATGCCAGAAACTTGTTTTGTATCCTTAATTTTAATGTTTCATAAACGTAACCAAGTGTAATAAATATAAAAAGCTGTTCAATTAAGATTTACAAACTTTCTAAGTGGTATAAGAAGAAACACATACGTCTAATATAGGGAATATAATAATATAGTAGAAAGAAAAATCTTAAATTATTCGAGGTCAACAGTGTTGTAAAATTCTCTTTTTGAAAGTCAAAGGACGATAATTACAAGATAAAAAGAACTTTTTATATACCATGTTTTAAAATTTTCTGTTGAATCATATAAACTTGACAATTCTATGCATTAATAAATACTTTTTAAAAATGTTTTTGATGAATTATCCCAACAACTTGAAAGAAAATGAAGTTAATTGGAAGTTAACTTGCGTTTAACTTTTCGCCCGTCCCGACCGATAGATGACTGCAACAGTCTACAAAACAAAATTAACTGAAAATGTATTCAATTATCTTTAACGATGGCTAAAAGTATCAAAAGAATGCATTGCCATCGTGTTCTGAGCTATTCTAAAAGTTTCAGATGTCCAGCTAGTCGGGAAGTTAGTTAAAAATCGATTGCAAGATTTGAACTGGACAAACACATAAACACACAAACAAACAAGAAAGCGAGTTAATAAAAACATGTAAATAAAAAATACACAGCGACGATAACAATTTTACTATTTTATGTTGGGATTTTATTGTTAATGGAGTTATGTTAAAGAAGTTGCACGAAAAAATATTCTTAATATCGAGGTAAAAAATACACTTCTTATTTCTCAGTTTATTTTGAAATATATTATATCAAACGTTTCCGTTTTAAATGTATTACGTTTTAAATCATGCTGTAATGACAGTAGTAAAGTTGGTGTGGTCTTTCCCTTTCTTTTCCTGAAAGAAGCAGATTGTCATAAGATAGATGTTCATTGAACTTGACACATAGCACATACACACGCACAAAAAAATTAAACACAGAAGAATCTTTTTTGACACTCTAATACACTGCTGGCCACTGTAAATGCAACACCCTGAAGGAAACATGCAAATAAAATGAAATTTACAACATGCATTAGCGGAGGTGCGATATGCAAATGATTAGAATTTCAGCGCAGACGCACATCACGCGCGCCTGTGGCGCCACTTCAAAGCGCTATTTAAGGCTTGGAGATTTCGACGATTTCAAGTTCGGCAATTGTGTTTTTCTTGTGGTTTTTTCAAAAAAACGATCAATTATGCCTCGTCGAAAACAGCGATCATCTTTTGATCAAGTATCCGAGTTCGACAGAGGAAGGATAGTGGCCTACCGAGATTGTGGATTATCTTTCAGGGAAATCGGTAGTCCTGTTGGACGAAACCAAAGAACTGTAATGCGGATATGTGATCGTTGGATGCAGGAGGGTACGACGGACCGGCGTGTTCGATCGCATCCACCTCAGCACACCACTTCACGTGATGACAGGCAAATTGTGCGCATGGCAGTGACGGATCGCTCAGGCACATCACGAACCATAGCACAGCACATGCAGTCTGTAACGCATCATCCAGTGTCTGCGCGTACCATTCGACGCCGTTTACAGCACAGTGGTCTGTCCGCAAGAAGTCCATTGCTTTGTCTACCCTTGACGCAGAACAACAGACGTCTCCGCCGCCAATGGTGCGATGACAGAAGGATGTGGACGGCAGAATGGAATGAAATTGTCTTTACTGACGAGTCACGCTTCTGTCTGCAACACCACGATGGTCGCATTCGAGTCTGGAGACACCGTGAAGAGAGGATGCTGAACAGCTGCGTTATGCACCGCCACACTGGTCCTGCACCGGGTATTATGGTATGGGGCGGTATTGGATATCACTCTCGCACACCTCTAGTACGCATTGCCGGTACTTTAAACAGCCAGCTCTACATCTCCGAGGTGTTGGAGCCAGTTGTCCTTCCTTATCTCCAGGGCTTGCCCACAGCCATATTTCAACAGGATAATGCGCGCCCACACGTGGCACGCAGTCTCCAACGGTTCTTCGTCAATCGCCAGATTGAATTGCTTCCCTGGCCGCCTCACTCTCCGGATCTTTCACCGATGGAAAACATGTGGTCCATGGTTGCTCTACGATTGACCCAGATTCCATCCCCAGCTGCCACAGCAGATCAACTTTGGCAACGTGTGGAAGCTGCTTGGTCTGCTGTATCCCAAGAACTCATCCAAAGTCTCTTTGAATCAATGCCGAGGCGTGTGGCAGCGGTGATCTCCAACAATAGCGGCTACTCTGGCTACTGATTTTGGGAGGAACCACACTTCACAGAAGTCTATAAATTTAATCATTTGATACTTAGTCAACATGTTATCTACAAAATAAATTTTGTTGTGATATCTCTTGTCTTTCTTGGTGTTGCAATTTGGGTGGCCAGCAGTGTATATAGTAGAGCCTCTTCCTGTCTCTTTGAGAATCTTCACAGATATCCGTTGCGACTTCTCCAGACTAATGGCCTGTTCACATAGGAGTCCGGTAGCAGAAGCGTAAAAGGAAAGATGGCGCTGAGACGAAAATAAACCCGTCGGACGGGTTTGTAACCAGTTGCGCCGTGTGCGTGGCTCCATTCAATTACATAGGTTACGACTCATCACGGACTGGTTTGCGATTGGAGTCAGTTATCAGTTTCCTTTGAGCTGCTCCGTGTGCAGACGGTCTTAAAGTTTCAAATATCGAACCACGTATAAATAAATTATCGTACGAAAGACAACAAGAAGTATCTCATTAAATTCGATAATTCTGTACTTATTTTCTCCCTGATACTAGTTTAAATAAACCATAATAAAAAGTTAAATTTGCTTTTGTTTTAAAAATATCGTATAATTTTTTTAATATCCGAAGGTCTTACAAATAGGCCAGTAGGCAGGGAGGGGGGGGGGTGAAATAACCCGGATTCGGAAATAATTTAAACAAAGGTGGAAACTTTTTTAATCACTTTATTTTAGGTCAAAAATTAATATCCTGAGTTTTCCCCCCTCCGACGAGGCGAGCGAAGGTGGTTAGGTCAAAAATTGAATGAAAAAGAGTGGTATTTTTGCAATTTTTTCAAAATAAATTAAAACCGGTTCATCCCATCAAAGAAACCATATTATAAAATTTTTAGAGTATTAAATTCTGCGTAAAATGAGTACCAATACATAAAAATTACACAGGTTATAAGATTACTAGCTTCTTTCGAAGTTGTCGTCATTTTTTCAACTTTTTTCTAGTAAGTGTGATTTTCGGGGAAAGTAGCTGTTTGAAGAAAAAATAGCTCTAACTAAATGTTGTGGAGCATTTAATTCTGCGTTCAATGAGTATTTTTCAGATCGCCGAATGGAAAAGGCCGAAAACAAAATTTAAGTGACACGCGGTGTTAATTTCTACGGTTTCAAGACACTTTTTGACACGCGTTAGAAAAAGGTTCGCCATCCCTGATCTAGGACAAATTAGTTGTAAATTCAACTTGTCATAAAGATTTCAGAGTAGCCCTATCTGATGACTTTTTTAAAATGCAGTCCAATGCTACGTTTTTAGAGTTTCTTATACCAGATTTATCTATCTTCTTTCGATAGTTTATATCTGCCAAACTTTCTATTATTTCATGTTATTTAACACTAGATTTTCAAAAATTTAAACAATTCCTGGGCGAATTTGTGTGGCAGGAATTAATAATGATAAATTACACATCCTCGCAAAAAATTAGCAAAAAGTTACGGATATACGTATTATAACTTTCGCCGTCTCTGATCTAGGACAAATTAGTTGTAAATTCAACTTGTCATAACGATTTCAGAGTAGCCCTATCTCATGACTTTTTTAAAATGCAGTCCAATGCTACGTTTTTAGAGTTTCTTATACCAGATTTATCTTTCTTCTTTCAATAATTTCTATCTTCCAAACTTTCTATTATTTCATGTTATTTAAAACTAGATTTTCAAAAATTTAAACAATTCCTGGGCGAATATGTGTGGCAGGAATTAATAATGATAAATTATACATCCTCGCAAAAATTTACGGATATGCGAATTATAACTTGCCAGATACATTTCGGAAATGAGTTAATATCGGCGGGAAAATGCTGTTGTGTCGGGGGAAAATAAAGTTCATATCATTGAAACAAAGTAATTCTGATTAATGTGATATGTATCTTTCCAGAAATCGGCATATTCCTAAATTACTTCGAGCAGAAAATTAGATTCCTCGAAGGGGAAGTCCGCAAATCGAACATCTTCCTCTGTTGTACCTTTTAAATAATAAATCATTCATTTTATTTCAAAGAATGCGTGAATCTAGAAAATTTTTCTGAAAATGTTTCTAGAGGGAGCACCTCTCTGTCGTTCCAAATACAATGGATGATTAAAATTTCGTATATTTTTGTGAATTTAGAGTATAGATATTAAAATACATTGATGTAGTATATAAATATTTCAGGCTTATGAATACTGTATCGATGTATAAATATATGAAATTGTAAATACTTAGTTTAAAGATTGTTTCCTAATACACGCACACACACACACATATATATAACACACTTCGGTAACTAACTGACTCACTGACTGACAAATAACGCACAGACCAAACCGCTGGACCTAAAGGGTTGAAATTTTGCATGGCGAATCTTCTTATATTTTAGGGATGCACTAAGAAATATTTTTGAAAATTATTTTTAGATTTTTTTAAAATTAAATTTTTAAGTTGTTTTTCTAACATTCTTTAAAGATTGCATTTAAAATAGTGATTTGAGGGTTATAAAATTTATATCAGAGAAAGATCATAGACATTTCTTTAAAGTGAGATCTTTTTCGAATCATTAACTCCTTTTTCTGATTTTTGGTGAATTTTTAAATATCAATTTTTAGAATTGAATTTATTAAATGCTGAACACGTGATTTCTTTTGCTGGTACTTTAAATAAATTTATCGTTACGTGCATAACAACTAAATAGACAAAAGAAATATTTTTTTTTCTTGCTAATGTGGCAGACGATTAGCCATTATCCAAAAAATATTAAAATACAATAAAATATAATATGTTCCTTGGCAAAATTTTTGACATAGGATTACTTAAAACTTTCCACAACAGTCAGGGAGACGAAAAACGTATTAAGATGTTTATTGTGCTCAAGTTGTAGGCTTAAATCTCAGTAAATGTATTCTAAGATTTTTTCCACAAACACACCACAAATTATATGATATTAACTAAGTGTTGGCCAAAAAAATTACGGCATTACTAAATGCGATTTTTTAATCGATTATCACTGCAGTAGTAATCGATTTCCTTTAACCATCCAATCCCTCATAGAAAACAAACGCCCCAAGACATCACGTGCTTGACGTCAAAAAAGACACGCCTATTTTTCCCCGCTTTACCTTCGTCCGGAAATGAAGAACGAAATCTCCAAAATGAGATTTCTCGCAAGAGTTTCCGAATCATAAAATAAATTATTAAAAAATAACTACAATTTGTAAATTAATTTTGTTTCTCGCTTTCGAAACTGTGATGTCTAGAGTCTCTGAGATAAAAATTTCGTAAAAAATGTAACGACATTTACGTATCAATTCGACCATTTGAAAAAAAGGGTCGCGGCCAAAATCGCGTTTTTTTCCGAAAAACGGGTGCGTACAGGCGATCGAAAAAAAATCACAAATAATCGATAAATTAAGACAAACAATTTTAATTGTGATTTCCGTATAGTGTCATCTTTCCCGTATAGGCTCGTCCGAAAAAAAAATTCTTGGACGGATACGTTAGGATTTACGGAGCTTTTACTCGTCCGGGAGCTCCAAATCACGACTAAATATTTAATTACGGAAAATCTAATTAAAAAATCGAAAAAAGGGCTTCGAGGTGCATATTAAGACCTCGGGGGGCATCTTCGTGTCGAATCTCAAGACTGTCCGACCTGCCGTCTTTGCGCCGTGCCGCGAGCAGACAAAAACTCGGTAACACACACACAGGCTTTGACTTTTATATATAAAGATACATTTATTTATTTATTTATTTATTTGTTGGCATTAATTGCATACATTGACGTTGTATTTTATTTGAATGTACTCCGTAGCGAAGTGCGGGTTTTCAGCTAATACATATATATATATATATATATATATATATATATATATATATATATATCTGTGCTTGCTGTGCAAAGGATGTTAAGTCCGAAATGGGCTAAAATGAGTTATAAAACCAGACATGTTTGAAAAATCAAGGGCTACTGCTGGGTGCGGATAGCTAAATCCAATTCCACTCCTAAATATTTTTTTCATCAGGCAAAATTTGGGATATGTGAAACAAAAAACATACATGTTAGTGTTAAAGGGGTTATGTCCCAATCAAGGACTTAACACTCTTTACTCAACACAAAATAAAATTAGAAAATTTTACTTGAAAACAAATTGAAAATTATACTTTAAAAAACTGTCAGTTCGAATGTCGTTTCTTTTTCGAATCCCGTTCTTGTCAATACTACGATTTTGGACTTGACACTCTTTAAATTGCAAACACAGATATATATATATATATATCTATATATATATATATATATATATATATATATATATATATATATATATATATATATATATATATATATATATATATATTTATATATATATATTTATTTACATGATATATAATGTCCCGCCAGTTATAAGTTCCTATCCTTTAAATTTCATTTTTCTTTTCAAACTAGATAGTACCCGTCAAAACTTAACGGTAAATAATTGAACAGTTCCAATTAAAAAAAAAATGGTTCATAACCTTGTTAAAATATTAGAAATTTTTACAGAATATTAGCTCTTTTTAAATCCGATGTTATAATTAAACATGTTGTAATAATCCGAGATATTATAATCCGAGTTTAGAATTAAAAAAAAGTCTTTCTTCTTGGAAAAAAAGCATGTTGTAACTTGACCAAGAAGCAAATTTATATCCAAGAGAATTCACGAAACACGATTTCAAGCGTCATGCATTTATTTCTTTCAAGAGTCCAACACCGACTGACTATACACTCTCTTCGCGTGAACCGCGAAGCAACCAGGTGGCGCTACTAGTACGCCAAAAACAAATACAATGTACAATATAATTTCAATTTCCAACAAAGCATGCTTACCGCTGATTTTTCATTCCGACTTGCACAATCTAACTAATATGCTATGTATACAATCTAACTATTATGCTATAAATATGCTATGTATAAATATATTAAGCAAAAATAAAATATATAAACTAAAGAAAATCAGATGAAAAAATCATACAAATTACTCACGTGCAAAAAAATTACAGTCTATTTCAATAAATAAGAATAAATTCAAATTTAACAATCTAATTCAATCTATTTCAATTTAATATAAATATATTATATATTCATATATTACGCTATTTACACGTATAAATATGCTATGTATAAATATATTAAGGAAAAATAAAATTTATAAACTACAGAAAATCAGATTAAAAAATCATACAAATTACTTACGTGCAAAAATACAATAATAAACAGAAATTAAAAACACTATCATCGTAATAGAATGCTTTACGAAAAATCGGTATGAACAAAAGAACAATATTAAGCAAATAAATATTCAATTAAACACAATTAAAATGAAAAATTCAGTTACTTAGCTTGACATTTATATCCAAATATAATCATTAAGACATTATGAAATAATAAAAAAAAAATGTGGCCGGTATGTTACGTCACACCGTTTAAATAAGAAATCGAATAGAATACAAACTGTTATAAAGGTACTATTAAAAGTAAATATTAACACTATCATCGAATAGAATGCTTTACGAAAAATCACATGAAAGCCACATGTGAGCGCATGAAAGCCACGTGTGTTGGCAATTTAGAAATATTCATTTCTACCGTACACATTTTTTAACATATCACTACGCATACGTCGGGTTTGCAACTTTTCGAAAATACTAAATTTGACATTATTGTAATATCTGGTTAAAATATATATATTGTATGGTTAAAATATAAATATATATATATATATATATTAAAATAAAAATATAATGAAAAACTGTTTTATTGTGGAGAAGATTCTCTTATTTAATTTTTCTTAAATTAAAGACGATGAATGAATCACGGTGAATGAATGACTCACTTGTGTTTACATTTTCAAATTATGAGTATATAAAATGAATACTTGTACTTACAGCCGTCTAAAAATCGAAATAAAGTCGATTTGTGTCGATATTACGTTGCTTTAATTAAAATTATTTGGGTTTAGATAGCAAATAATCCTTTTGAACTTTACTTTTAACTTGTTAAGCCTAACTCATAAAATAAAATGGATGCCATAGGCTGATATATTTATGAAGCGGTCGCTCCGGAAGCGTTACATGACAGATCCATACACAGAACACGGCAACTACTAGGGGAATGTTTAAAATATCAATTCCTTTTTGATGTTGGTCTCAACTACATATCTGAATTGTCGTACAATCACAATGTGGTACAATCGCATTTCTTGGAAGCAATTTCTTGATGTACTTTTCGTACAACTCCTTTGTCCTGTGAGGCCAAAGGCTCCAGGGAGACCTCTTCTGTTCAACAACTATATTTATATCTTAGTATCAGTGACAGCCTCTAAATAAAGGCACTTGATACTAAAATGGCTGAAAAACTAACCAAAATTAACAGAAGAAAAGAATAATTAATTCAAACAATGGAAAATCACAGTGCTGCCATCTATCGCCGAAAATCTCAAGTGTGTGGAGGGACTCTTTTAGTCTGACGAAATTCAAGTGAAAAATAAACGTTAAAAAATATTATAAATGATGTATATTTTTGCTTAGAAAATAAGTTTTAACAATGAAAAATGTAATTAATAACGTCTTACATATATAAATATTTTCAAAATCCTTCAAAAAATTAGCTGTCCTAAAGACACTTTTTGCTGATTAATTTAAACAATTTTTATACAAAAATGAAGATCCTTCTTATATTCAACCATTTACAACCTAAAACTATAACTAAAAACCAATTATATTCTATATTTGAAATACAGCTCAAGTGAATAGAATTTAAGGGAAAAAATGTTTAATTAGGTGGGTCTCTTTTAAACCCACCATGCCGGAAAGTGACAATGCGGAGATGACACAAAACATGGACGGGACAAAATAAACATATGAGGACAGTCACAAAAAATGCCGCGGTAAACCCTTGCTCTCGCTTATAAGAAGGGTTCAGGACCTCCTACACCAGGGCGCCAAAAACTTCTAATTGGTTATCGGTGACCATCTGACCTCGTGCATCAGAAGTCGTATGAACTTTCGGAAGGCGCGAGAAAAACTCGTGATGTTGAATCATGTTCTTATGAAAACAACTTTTAGTGCTTAGCGCACGTGCGTTAAGGGGCAATTTAGCTAGTTAATTCTCTTATCATTAGGTCACAATTTGAAACAGGGGGCTATACTTTATTCAAACGTTAACGGGAAAATTCAGAATATACGTTAATTAATAAAGGGGGAACATTATATATATATATATATATATATATATATATATATATATATATATATATATATATATATATATATATATATCTGGCTTGGTTCTAAAAGTGTCAATGTCAAAATTGTTAGTTTCGAGAAAAAGACATTCAAAGATATTGAACATTTTGCTGAATGTTATATCTTTCTGATACTAAGCGTCACATTAATATTTTTTTGTTCATTTTAGTGTACAAAACATTATTTTTATCATATAAAAAATTTCCATCTGTTACTATTTTATATAAATCGTATGCCTTTGGTCCTTTAGGATCTAAAGTTGCTGCATCTGAAATACCATTGGCTGACTTCATAAAGGAAATATAATCTCTTTTTGTTCGTTATTCGGCTATGGCGTTTTTAGATTTCAAGATTACTAAAATGGAAACTTTTGGTATTATTTTTTTTTTTTGTCTAATGCGGAGGCGCTTGTCGTCAGACATTCACCTTTTGTTATTCACCGCAATTTCACATGCTACGTCATTATGGGAGCACCATATAAGTGAGCCAGCATTGTTTCCTATGTGGGAACGGAGAAGCCTTATTCGTGATTTGAACCCAAGCTCACTCGGCAATTCAGAACGCTAACCACTATACCATGTGGGCGGTGCATGTGTGTATTATAATATAGATAAATTTTATATTATAATATATTACTCTCTATAAGTTAAAAATAATAAAATTACGGTGGTAATAAAAATTAGAAAAATAAGGAAAAAATACGCACTAATTTTCATTTTCTCGCATCCGATGTGAAACATTGAATGGAAAAAATGTATTTAAAGTGTTGTACCAATAGGAAACGTTTCGACAGAATAGTTTCTTCATAGCTGAATTTGGTACGTAACTATAACTCTTCCCATTCTTACTATTATCGTTACTAAAACTCTTACCAGTAACGATAACTTTTTCAGAAATTTGAGAGGAATACCAGATCCATGTTTTATCCCAAACCAATTCGATCCGCCCAAGTTATGACGCCCCTATTTCCTCTTAAAGGATTCGTATCTATTCTAAAACTTCTCAACTTGGAGATACACTGAAAATAGAACTATAAAAAACATGGGATGATTCTTCCATTAAGTGAGCAATAAAAAATCCAATTTGACTCTCAGGGGATAGACTGCATGTGACTAAGAAAATGGAAGGGAAGTGATATATTTTTAAGATAGATTACTCCTTTGATTTAAGTTCAAGGAAAATATTATTCGTTAAATTGCGAAAGGAAATACATATCAATTGGTAATATGAAAATTGAAGAATGTCAAGTTTAAGGTATCCCACTATGTTCGAATCTGGCCTTTTTTCAAAAAATTTCTTTTCGAAATTTGTTTTTTCCTATTTTTCGAGGGAATATGGTACTAAAATAGGAAAATGATGAAAGAATAGTCCATAAGTGTGCAACTTTGGTCGAAATTTAGCAAATTTTAACATAAACGGCTATAGCGCTAAAATAATTTATGCGTATAAAGTTAATTTATCATATCGCTCACTCCTTTCAACAACATCATATCTAAAAAAACGTGATTTTTCAGGAGAGTGATTTTAAAGTTTAAAAGTAGAATAAAACGTATTGAAAATAAATATTAATTCTGCTCTCTAGTGGCTAAATATTGAGCAGTGACATATGACGATCTTGCACGGATATACTGTACTCATGAAGCTACAGAAGGAGCGGAAGCTTCAATGGGGAATTTTTCGAAAAATGAACCGATTGTTGTCGCTCACCAGTAGAGGGCGCGACATGCAAGCGAAGTGGCTATTTTACATTGAGTTATACGGCGTGGTGGTGAAAGTTGTTTTATAAATTTTAAAATTTATTCTGTGTGCAGAATTATGCCAAACACGTGTTTTGCTCCGGGTTGTTCTACTGGCTATAGATCAGCTTTAAAAAGAAATAAAGAAACTGGACAGAGAAATCCTAGTATATTTGCTGCTCTTAAGGTAAGAGCATTATTATTGTTTTGTGTTAATATAAGATGTATAATAATGAGAGAAAAGTACAGCTGCTGTGTTTTAAGTGAACGCAAAGTTAACACATCTTAAGTTCTGCTGGAAATAACCATAATATTGAATTTAATCACTATTAAGTTAGTTAAATTACGTAAGTTAGTTAAAGTACGTAAAAGTATCATTTTTGGACCTACGCTGGATTGTATGTACTACTCATGATTTTTGCTTGATTTACAAGAAATTTTTTGAGTAACTGCCTATAATACTGTTTATTATATATGCAATATTTCAAGGTAATTAATAAAAAAAAAATGATTTTTTATGCATAAAAAGTGAATATTTTTTTAAAATCGAGCATTTTGCAGTCAACTACTGTGCGCATTCTATCAAAATAAATTATTAAGTTACATTAATAATTGCTTACTATATGTGATTACAACACTTTAGACAACAAAATCTACCAAAATTTTTTAACCTTAATATATTTTAATTTTTAAAGAATTTTTTATAAGCTTTTACTCAGTCATTTTTGAAATTTCTAATTAAAAATAGCACGTACTAAAAGGTTTTAATATATTTTAGAATAATGTTGCTGGATATTGTTGCCTGAAGTATTGTAATCACATGTAGTAAAAAATTATTAATGTACCTTAACAATTTATTTTGACAGAATGCGCACAGTAGTTGACTGCAAAATGCTCGATTAAAAAAAAAAAATTCACTTTTTATGCATAAAATATCATTTTTATTAATTACCTTGAAAAATTGCATCTATAATAAACAATATTACAGGCAGTTACTCAAAAAATTTCATATAAATCAAGATTAAATCATGAGTAGTACATACAATCGAACATAGGTCTAAAAATGATACTTTTAAAGGTACGTAAAAGTGACCACACCCCTTAAGTAAATAAGTTTTCATTGTATGATAAGCAATGTTGTTACTATAAATGCTTATGCAAAATCTGCGTACAAAATCTGTTTATGCAATAAAATGCGTACTTTGTGAAAATTCAAAAATATAGCTGATTTGTCCTTGTCAAAGTTATTTGTTTTTTTCTTTTTAATTCGCTGAAAAAATTTGTATACAGTAATTTACCAACTTGACGATTATACCTCCGGTTTTAAAAAGTGTAATCTGAGATGCTTTGACTGATTTTTTTTCCAAAGGAAGATATTTTAAAGTATTGTCTGATTAAATACTGAATTGACTTCCTATTTTATTAGTCCTGATAAGAATTTATTTGTGATTGATAGAAAATGTTGCTTTTCTACTATGTGTGTGTGTGTGTGTGTTTTGGTTAATCACTATTATTTCTCACATTTTTTTCCATAAGAGATTATGAACAATGATAAAAAACTTTCTTCACAATTCTTTTCTGTAATTTCATTTCTTTAATTATTAAATTATTACAAAATTCTGAACTAATTTATTCTGAAACCAATACACAATTATTCTGAAAAAGTTTATTTACTCATTTCCTTTAAGAATTTTATTGAATTGTAGCAAAAAAAAACACTTGAAATAAAGATTTTGAATGAAAATAAAAAATTGTTAAATTGAATAAATAAATTCATATTAAATACGCACTAAAATAAAACAACTTGTTTTCGCTAGGAAAAATGCGAAAAATCCATATTAAAGCGTAAGGTTGTCCGTGTCTAAGCCGCCCGCTAGTGCACGCGAGCGCCCTCTAGTGGCGGCGACAAAAAGGGAGACACATTTTTAACACTAGCTTCCCCTCCTTCTGTAGCTTCATGACTGTACTATTGTTTCAGGGCATTCTGAAAACAGGCATAACTGAAAATCGCCGATTTTCAATATATTATGTTGTTGAAAGGAGTGAGCGATATGTTCGTGAGATCCTCATGAGTGTTATGAACTAAAAAACTAATCAATGTCTTGAAATTTAAAAAAAAATACGCTATTTTATACAAATACATGTAAAATTTTAGTAATTTCTCATACGATTTTTTTTATGAATATAGCTATAAATCAGCAAATAATATACCTAGAGCCTAATCTGTAGTTCATTACATTCTTAGTATTATTAAAAACATATGTGATAAATTTCATATAGATATCATAATTATATTTTAATTTATTATAATAATAGTTTTCATTTTTGATGAAAAATAATTTCTTCAGAAAACCCAATTATAGTTTTCAACTTCTATTGAAATTAACAGCTACTGCTTTTCTTTAAATCCCTCTAATTTCGTTTCTAATGATCGTACAGAAAAAAATAAAAGCACATTTTGAAACAGAAATTCACAATCTTTAAGAAACAGGATTAAAAAAGAATTCGGAATTTTCATCAAAATTGACGTTCTAAATGTAGTCGGATATCTTAATGAGATTTTCTTCTACTATGTTGCAGTATTTTACAAGGTACATAGCTTTTGAGAGCAAGATCGCTGCATAAATTTTAAATTGAGAGAGTTTAAAAGAGGTGTGCCGAGTATGATACTCTTTAAAAAAAGTACTCATCATTTTTCCTCGCCAAAAATTTGAGAAATGCGCCCCATTTGTCTAAATTGCGTAATGAAAGCTATCTTAGAGATATGTTTTTTCAGCAAACAATAATAGCGATAAGAAACATAAAGGAACTTGGTTCGAGTATTTAATACGCACCAAGGTGTTAGTGATTAACTTCATTACATTTATATATTAAACTTGCCATGACTTTATTCTATTTCTTGCCATGACTTTATGTTAGTCTATTAAATAAAAATTTCCCCTTCCTCTGATTAACGTCGCCAAAGCATTGCTATAAACTTGTTTTTTTCTGCATCTGATAAATGTCACCTAGGCAGTAATTTTTTATGAATTTGAAAAAAAAGACAGAAATGTAAATCTGTCAAAAGGATAACAATAGCATCCCAGAGTGAATAATGCAAGAAATTGAACATCACTCATTTACATCATTTATATCTGATAAAAGAGCAAACATTAAGTTCCGTAGAGTGTAATGATAGTACGAAAGTTAAATCTTTTGTAAATGTCTAAAAGAGATTTCTGTAAAATAATTTTCTCTTCGGTGTAAGGTACAAAAATTTCTGTGATTTACTTCATTTAAATCTAAAACTCCTTTATAAAAATAATTTTTAATTTGTAACTGTTTTTCTGTCTACATCTTTATTTAAAATACTTTTTATTTCTTAATTCTTAATTAAACTATACATTTTATAAGCTTTCATAATATACTGTTTTGCATCTTACTTTAGTTTATATTATATCCATTTTATTTACATTATAATTTAGATATTTCATTTTATAAGGTTTCCTTTCCTATTGCCATAAATTATAAAATCTATTAGCCAAAAACTTTATAATTAACGCCAATCGATTAACGTTCAACAAGCTATGTAATTCTCTTACAGTCACAAATAAAATGCTTCTATGCTAAACTACATTGCAGCCATGTGAAGCGCATGGCAACAACGTTAGAACTTCGAATTCTTTTTCTAGTATCTCAAATTCCGATACTTACATAACCACGCCTTCCCGAATTAAAGCATCAGACATTTTTACATTCGTATGACATTGGATAGGTCTAACAATAGCGTGGTATTCTCGTGACATAAGAGAAAATAACGTTTTTGCTATTGCTGCGAATAAATTCTGATTAATGTAGCTCATTGTCTCTGAAGAAGTCATGGTAATACAAAGTTATTTCGAGCAGAAAATTAGTTTTCTCAAAGGAATGATCATTCATTGTATCGAAATTTTTCCTCTTCCAGTCGTTTAAAATGAATCACGTATTTTAATATAAATAATAGATCAAGCAAGTTTGTGCAAATTAAATGCGTTTCCGTAGAGAATGCATTTTATTTATTATAGATATATTAAAACTTTAGTGGGATTACAAAGAGGGAATCTGTGAATAGATAATACTCGTTCTCTGTATTATATATACACAATAAGTATTCACGTGTTTACGTTTATCTAAAAGCATGATGATTACTAGTTTACCAGGAATGCAGAAGAAACAAGCATTTTAAGTACTCAAGTGTATAAGTGACAGAAAAGCTTCCTCTCATAGCCAGTCTCGAGATTTTGGTGACTCAGTTTGGCGCCAATGATGAAGCATCTTCTATAAGTAGATTTTTTAGTAAGCGTAGTAAAAATATGAAATCATTACCCTATGTAATGCAAGTAAAATAGTTTACTTACAGATTTTATGCTATTCAATAAAGTGGCAGTTTCGTATGCTCTCTGAGGTGTTTAGACCCTAAAAAGTGTAAAATTCACAGGTTTACGTGTGAAATATGGAAGAATGAATGTATGCGTAAGTAAGCGCCTATATGCATATGGGCATCCATTATGGCACCTGCGGCAAGTTCTAAAAATGGCGCCTTTACAAATTTTTGGACAGACTCTTAATCCGGCAGGACGCGCGCCTCCTAAACGAACAGAATGACGCGCGGGGGTTATACAATGACCCCAAACTTAAAAGCGACTTAAATATTTTACTAGTAGCTACCCGTCAAAACATGACGGCTAGATAGTAAATAAATGTACTAATAGACAAATTATACTCAACACATCATTCCCAAATGTTGAAAATCATAATAATGCGCAGAAACAAATTAACTTTTTTAAGCGGCCTCGTGCTTAGTGAGTGTCTAAAGCCAAATTTAAAAATGTCAATGAACATGCGCAGAAAGCAATTTTTTTAATTGTAAATCATCGCTAATTAAACAGCGCGAGATAAACAATTTACACCAGGTTTATTCTTATTTTTCACAATTATCTTCAAAATGGTGAATTTTATGAAGGCTTGGGGATTGATTCATAGCCAGTTTCAGGAATTTCTTAAAAGCTTGGATGCTGAATATGGCAATACTTTTAAGAAATAAGGTAGCTCAGTGGAGAAAATATTAAAAAGGATTTATAGCCTACTTGATGATATCAAATTGTTTATGACATTGAAAAGTAATCTGTGCCAGAACTTTTTGATAACTGGCTTGCAGATTTAGCAGATTTTAATAGATCTGAATGCCCATTTAAATTACTCAAACACCCGTCACTTCATGGATTTTACTTCAGTGCAAAATCCATGAAGTTGAAATTATGGCAAGCCAAATTAAATGTTAAAATTTTTTTGCGTTTCGAGACGCTGACCAAGCACAATTCTAAAAATGTTACAAAATACGCAGCCCTACTTTCCGATTTAGTACAAGAATTTAAAATTGATTTCAGGATTTTGGGGAAAATAAACAATTTTTTTTTGCATGTTTTCTACTCTATTTGCAGTCGATATAGATATAATACTAGCAAATTGTCAAATGGAATGCATAGAGTTGCAATCTGACATCTAACTTAAAGAGAAATTCAATCGAGTCTCTTAGTTGTACTCATAAATCATACCTGCCCAGTTATAAATATCCTTCACTGCATAGTCAAGCGTTATTCTGGTCATCAACGTTTGGAAGCACGTACATCTGTGAACAAATATTTTCAAGAGTGAAGCACACTAAGAGTCAAATTAGAACCAAAATTTATTTGTTGTTTTTTAGCATTGATGTGTATGACATTTCCCATCCCTTTTTTATACTATGTTATTTATACTATGTTTAATTTTTCATGCAGAGTTCACAAGGCAAAAGACAATTTGACATTTTTACTTTTCAGCTTTTAGTGATGAAAGGCTGAATCTATCTAAATTCTGAGATGTGTATAACATTTCACATGTTTTTTTCCTATGTTATTTATACTGTGTTTAGTTTTTAAGTTGACTTTGGTTAACAAACATTCATATTGAACCCCGAATCAAGAAATGAGAAACATAGTTTATGAAGGTACTTGAGATAATATTTGGATCAGTTTAATTTAACAGAGATTTATATGGAGTTTAATAAGGACAGGATGTTTCTATTATTGCTACAGAATCTTGCATTTATGGTGCGTGTAGCCCAAATTGCAGATTTCTGTTAATTTTTTCATCAGTCAGTGCCTTTAACAAATACTTTAATACTTTATTTATATATTTTTTTGGCTACGGAATCCTGCATTTATGGAGGTATTTATATGGACAATTAGACATTTTTACTTTTAAGCTTTTAGTGATTTATTATAAATGTATATATTTTATGATATTTATACTGTTATTAAATCTATGTTATTTATACTGTGTTTAGTTTTTAAATTACTTTTTGTTAACAAACATGAGACAATTTGACATTTATAATTTAAACTTGCAAAATGAAAGGCTGAATCTACTAAAATTCTGAGATGTGTATAACATTTCACATGTTTTTTTTAAATGTTATTTATGCTGTGTTTACTTTTTTAATCAATTTTGTTTAACAAACATTCGACAAAATGACATTTTTACTTTTCAGCTTTACTTTTTAAAACTCTTAACTTTCCAAGAGACAATTTCACATTTTTTCCTTTTCAGTTTTTAGTGGTTTATTATAAATGTATATATTTTATGATATACTTTTCAGCTTCTTTTGCTCGAAAGATGAAAGGTTAAATCTAGATTAATTCTGAGGAGTTAATTATAAAAGTATATATTTTTATATTGGACTTTTTTTTTATTATTTGGGTGTATAACATTTCACATGCTTATTTTTTTATGTTATTTATACTGTGTTTAGTTTTTAAATTGATTTTGGTTAACAAACATTCAACAAATTGACATTTTTCCTTTTCAGCTTTACTTTCCAAAAGACAATTTGACATTTTTCCTTTTCAGCTTTTAGTGGTTTATTACAACTGTATGTATATTTTATGTTTTACTTATCAGCTTCTTTTGCTCCAAAGATAGAAGGTTAAATCTTGCTAAATTATTTAGATTTTAAATTGATTTTGGTTAACAAACATTCTACAATTTGACATTTTTACTTTACAGCTTTTAGTGGTACAATGATGAAAAACTGCATCTACCAAAATACTGAGATATGTATAACATTTCACATGCTTTTTTTTTTTGGCTATGTAATTTATACTGTGTTAAGTTTTTAAATTGATTTTGGTTAACAAACCTTCTTAAAATTCCGGGCAACGCCGGGTACTTCAGCTAGTAATTATCATAAAAATAAAAATGACAGAGAGAGATCTAGAGAGACTCCTCGAAATAAATGTGTTTATCATTAAAACATGTCACTGAGCATGCGCAAAATCAGTGAGAGACGGATTTAAATATGCCACTAAGCATGCGCAGAAATCAATTTTTAATTGTAAATTATCGTTAATTAATAGAAATTGCGTTTACAGATACCAAATTTGACAAATTTACAGATTATAATCCTTCGTTTAAGACCAAAATGAAGTAAACTGATGCAGTAGTTTTCTCTCACAGAATGCCCAAAAAGTCGGCTTAGCAACTTAATTATATAGATTTTTTATCAGAACCATATACGGCTTTTCGTTTTTTTAGCCATTTAGATTATACTGCCAATTAATCAAAGTTTTATTCAATTGTTTTTACAGTTGCGAAATAGTAAAATAATTTCATTTTCTTCTTCTTACAGTAAGCAGACATATCTGTTAAAAAAATATCTATAAGAATAATTCAAAGAGATAACAATATTGCTGCACTATTAACATAATATTTAATTAAATTTAAGGGAAATGCAAAATAATATGCCAATAATATCCAATCATACTTTTTCTGTTTGAATACATGCTTTGCATCCGCAAAATAGATGTCCCTTTCAAACAAAAGTGTTACATATTTGGTAGGCGTCAGTTTTTTTATATCCCGATTTCTCGTAATGAATGTATCTCTATTAGAAATTGTCTACCTAATGTAATAACGAATATTTTGAAAAAATTATGTATTTATTTTTAAAAACACATAAAATTTTTAAAAAATTACAGAACTTTCAAAAAGTAGAAAAGGTAAATAAATTCGAATATAATATGATATGTAACACGTGTACTTTCTAAATCATTCTTTATGGCAGCAAATTGTTGGATTTCATCTCTATAATTTGCTTTTCATACCGTCTTTTCTGTAGATATGATTGCCAGATCATTCTATAGATTTTAAGTTGCTGTTCTTCATAGATAATACTTAACTATTTTGAGTTTTGAAAAACTAAGCTCCACTGCTGTATAGTACAGTTAGTGGAATGCTCAAGGCTATAACAGCGTTTGTAAATATGTAATCAAAATTTAATTCTCATAATTTCAAATTAGGGAGTTTATAAAAAAAATAGTCAATCTGTTCGATTTTATTTGTATACTAGCAGGAGTACCCGGCGATGCCCAGGATTTTAAGAAATGTTATTGACATCATTAAAATGAAAACCCGACATAAAATTATACAAATTAGAATAAACTCCTCAGAATTCCGCCAGATTCATCCTTTTATCATTGTATCATTAAAAGCTGAAAGGAAAAAATGTCAAAATGTCTTTGTCATTTGTGAACGCTGCATTAAAAATTAAACACAGTATAAATTGCATAGTATAAGAAACATATGAAATGTTATGCACCTCAATAAAATGCAAATGAAAATATTTCAAAAAATTTTATACCTCGAAATAAATTTTTAAAAGTTCTGAAAAAATGACAGATCTGAAAAAGATATATTAAGAAAAAAATAATCATGATACTTGAGAGTGTCATATCACGAATTGGCCTAAAATTAATGTGCAACTATATTTGACGTACAAAATAATACATATGTAATGCATTTCAAACATGTTTCGAACCTTAAGCCCTCTGTGAGTTTAGGGAAATCTAAAATTTATTCAACCAACCTGAATGGCCACGCCCCCTTTCAGTCTCTGGCGTAGCATGTCTTTGATTTTGTGTATGAACTATAACTATTACTTTAATTTCATCAGAAAGTGAGTGTTGATAATTTTCTGAAGCTTTTTCAGAAAAAGCTTAACCACAGTAGAGTCGCGATAATACGATATGATTGGGACCAGACCCTTTTCGGATTAGCGAATTTTTCGGATTAAGCGAAATCATTCTTCAAATATACTTAAATTACATAATAACATGTGGTTACATAAATATTACATACTTCATGTGATTATACAGTTTATTTTATAAGGTCTGTCTAAACATTACCAAATCTATGGACGCAGTGGGTAATAGGAGAGCGGAACGCTGCCTAGTACAGTACAGTAGAGTGTAAGTTGTTCATACAGTAGTCTAAGATTTTTGACGATTAGTAGATTGTTAAAGTGAATTTGAAAGAACCTGTCAACGTCTCAGACGAGAGTGAAGGTGAAGCAGAAGGTGACAGTGAGCAGAGAGTATCCCACTCAGACGCCGCGTCTGCATTTCATGTAACGCTATGTAATTTGGCTTCAAGGGAGGGGTATTCTTCTCTTCGACAAAAAACAATAACAACTTTTTTCAAACCAATGTAGTTCAGTAATAATTAGTTCAGTACATTGTTTAACTTTGAATTTTCTTGTAATTATCAGAAATATACTTTATTTTACTAAGTATCACTGTGGTTTTATTGCAACCTTAGTTCTTTTTGACTTTTGGTTCCGGATTAAGCGGACTTTCGGATTACCGAAGTTCGGATTATCGGGACTCCACTGTATCACTTTTTCATGCCAGCTTTTCTGTATTTGTTTCAGTTTTATGAATTACTAGAGGCCCGTCCCGACTTTGTCCGGGTTGAACAAAATATTATACCAATAAATTTACAGTTGAAAGTCAATAAATTGTAAATCTTTCTTTTACCTTAAATGTCCAATAAAAAGCGTAGTTCTAAATGTAGTTTTCTTTAATAAATCGTTTAACGTTGCCAGTTTCAAAAATCCTTTTTATATTTATCAATACCTCCTCTACTTGAATCTTTAAAATATTAAAACCTTTTCCTTACGGGGTGGGATACATATATCCGAAGCACATACTCTCGAAAAATACGGTGTGATGTCGGCAGAGATATATTCTCGGAATTCCACTTCGTTGTGACTTTCCTAACGGTTTTGCCCCCAAAGAACAATTGTGTGACGTTCTGGGAACGGAGGGTGAATCTTGCCGAAAAGGACTGAATAATAATCTTTTGTCGTTCTAGCTAGAGGCTATTTCTTTTCAGGCGAAAGACATCAGAAGGGCGGTTCACCCGCGGTTCACCCATTTTCAGCCTTTTGAGAGATGAAAGAGGCACGGAGTGCCGATGAACTACTATTGAAATTCTTCTTCAATAGTAAGAAAGCAATAAGAAAGCAAATAACAACTCTTTCCCCTGACCCCCACGCTGAATGTCCCCCACGTAAAATGGGGATAGGAAGGAGATAGCATTTTCCAGTTCTAAAGAGCGATTTCGAAAAACGGACCCCGTAAGCTAAAGGGTGTTGCTATGGTTACTTGACTGCGGTTGACAAAGGAAGAGTTGTAAGGTACATTTTAATGTACAAAAGTTGTACATTACCTTCCACATACAAAATCTGCTCTCTCTCTTTATATATTATTATTATAGAAGTATAGATACACATTGGTATCCCAAAATTAGAATAAGAGATGAAATAAAAATAAAAAAATAAAAAAAGCATTTTAAGTAAAGAATGTTTTTTTAATTATTTGAAGCACCTAAAATAATATTCAAATTAATATTACGTTAGTTATTAATTAAAGTTAATTTTTTAAAAGAAAGTGGTGTGCTCGAGACCGTAGTTTTATTCAAAAATAAAAAAGGATTTTAAGTAAAGAATGTCTTTTTTAATAATTTTAAGCACCTAAAATAGTATTCAAATTAATATTACGTTAGTTATTAATTAAAGTTAATTTTCTAAAAGAAAGAGGTTAAGAGATGAAATAAAAATACAAAAATAAAAAAAGGATTTCAAGTAAAGAATGTTTTTTTTAAATAATACTCAATTTTTTTAAAATAATATTCCTAAAATGATATTCAAATTAATATTACGTTAGTTAATAATTAAAGTTAATTTTTTAACAGAAAAAGGCGTGCCGGAGAACAGCTAGGTTCGAACTGCTATCGTCAGAACAGAAGCCCACCGCGATAGCACCAGGCTAAGGATCATTAAACTCCCCAGCACAAAAAGAGGTAGAAGACAGTAGATGTAAAAATGGAGATTTTTAGGATTAAGCCCCTAACTTTATTTCTACTGATCAGATATACATAATATATAGCCTATGTCCATCTGGAATAATGTACCTTTCAAACAGTGAAAGAATTTTTCAAATAGGTGCAGTGGTTCTGGAGATTACCCTCCACATACAAAATCGCTCTCTCTTTATATATAAGTATAGATTATACCAGTTTGTATCCTTTGTGTTTACATAGTAACGCCCGAAGATCTGTAAACAAACTTAAAAATATAAATTTTAAGAGTATAAAATCTGACTTGAAAGATTATTATACACTGCTGGCCACCCAAATTGCAACACAAAGAAAGACAAGAGATATCACAACAAAATTTATTTTGTAGATAACATGTTGACCAAGTATCAAATGATTAAATTTTTAGTCTTCTGTGAAGTGTAGTTCCTGCCAAAATCAGTAGCCACAGTAGCCGCCATTGTTGGAGATCACCGCTGCCACACGCCTCGGCATTGATTCAAAGAGACTTTGGGTGAGTTCTTGGGGTACAGCAGACCAAGCAGCTTCCACATGTTGCCAAAGCTGTGGCAGCTGGGGATGGAATCTGGGTCAATCGTAGAGCAACCATGGACCACATGTTTTCTATCGGCGAAAGATCCGGAGAGCGAGGCGGCCAGGGAAGCAATTCAATCTGGCGATTGACGAAGAACCGTTGGACAATGCGTGCCACGTGTAGTCGCGCATTATCCTGTTGAAATATGGCTGTGGGCAAGCCCTAAAGGTAAGGAAGGACAACTGGCTCCAACACCTCGGAGATGTAGCGCTGGCTGTTTAAAGTACCGGCAATGCGTACTAGAGGTGTGCGAGAGTGATATCCAATACCGCACCATACCATAATACTCGTTGCAGGACCAGTGTGGCGGTGCATAACGCAGCTTTTCAGCATCCTCTCTTCACGGTATCTCCAGACTCGAATGCGACCATCGTGGTGTTGCAGACAGAAGCGTGACTCGTCAGTAAAGACAATTTCATTTTATTCTGCCGTCCACATCCTTCTGTCATTGCAACATTGGCGGCGGAGACGTCTGTGGTTATGAGTCAAGGGTAGACAAAGCAATGGACGTCTTGCGGACAGACCACTCGTCTGTAAACGGCGTCGAATGGTACGTGCAGACACTGGAGGATGCGTTACAGACTGCATGTGCTGTGCTATGGTTCGTGATGTGACTGAGCGATCCGTCACTGCCATGCGCACAATTTGCCTGTCATCACGTGAAGTGGTGCGCTGAGGTGGATGCGATCGAACACGCCGGTCCGTCATACCCTCCTGCATCCAACGATCACATATCCGCATTACAGTTGTTTGGTTTCGTCCAACACGACTACCGATTTCCCTGAAAGATAATCCACAATCTCGGTAGGCCACTATCCTTCCTCTGTCGAACTCGGATACTTGATCAAAAGATGATCGCTGTTTTCGACGAGGCATAACTGATCGTTTTTCTTTAAAAAAACCACAAGAAAAACACAATTGCCGAACTTGAAATCGTCGAAATCTCGAAGCCTTAAATAGCGCTTTGAAGTGGCGCCACAGGCGCACGTGATGTGCGTCTGTGCTGAAATTCTAATCATTTGCATATCTCACCTCCGCTAATTCATGTTGTAAATTTCATGTTATTTGCATGTTTCCTTCAGGGTGTTGCATTTACAGTGGCCAGCAGTATGTTTAATTATTATTCTGGTTTAATATATGACTTGAAACTTTAATTTTATTTATTTCCTATCGTTTTCACTTATCGCTGCTAATTAAGCCCAACTTGGCTGCTGAAACTTGGCAGAGGGCTGTGAATCCAAAAAATGTAAGAGCCTCACGCTCTTACATTTTCTAGATTCACCCTTAAAAATTGTTGGGATTTTATTAATTAAAAATTAACAGTAATTAATTTCGATTGCGGAAGTTCTTAGCTACATCGGCTGCTTTTAACGACGCCTCTGTGTAAAATTTCCCGATCGTCGCTTCTAAATAGAGGATTTTTATGCAATTACAGACAAATTTTCATGTTTATATAGTAGATTTTTATGAATTTCTTCATTTATTAGATTAAACTAATATATTTTCGTTATTCGCTGATTTTATATTTTTACTCTCTCTTCTTCAGGCGCCTATTTTAATTCCTCACCTCACATACGGGACCGGCTCTGCATGTGTGTGTGTGTGTGTTATTTAGTATACCTGATGAAACGTAAACGTAATCTCATTTTAGAGAGAAATATTTATTCAAAACGTACATCTTCACAACAAATCGTAATCCTACTGCATGAACATCGTAGCATGAACATCGTAGTTGACTCGAAAAACTAAATTCAAAACCACTGTGCCATCTAACTGTGTTGCCACACAGCAACTTAAATGGTAACATAATCTCGGCGTAACCATGGAGTCATAACATACTCCCACCTTTGATTATATGGCTTATAATCAAACAAAAAATTCAAACCTTCTTACAAACGTACTAATTCGAGTAAATTTTACAATAAAATTACATTATTTTTCCTTTTCTCATATTCAAATTAAAATTAAGCAGTTAACTAATAAAACAACAATATAAACACACTTATTAAAAATTACAAATATACATTACGATATAAGCAAAGTTACTAATGTTCATTAAGAGAGTTCCTTTAACTAAAAGTTTTAAGTGTCACAATATCTAGCTGGGAGTTTCACAACTCTTCCTCTTTTCGTGGTTTTGTGCTTCTCTTTAATATCAAGGCACACATCGTCTGGATTGATATCAACACTAGGAAGTTGGTCCTTTTGAGCCTTAGTAGAAGTTGATCTGATATCCACTTCATCTTGATGTAACTCTAGAGGGTAGAGACGTTGAAGCGGTCGAATAACGTTGCCATTAGCGGCTCTTATTTTTGCTGCTCTCTGAATTGTATCTTTTCCTGGAAAGAGTTCAAGAATTCTGGCAATCGGCCAGTGAATTCTTTTCAGATTGTCTGAACCGATCAACACTATATCTCCCGGTGCTAACTTATTCCTCTTTGCAGTTAAATGTGGATTTCGAACAAGCTCTCTGAGATATTCTTCTTTAAATCGTTGTCTCAACCTTTCTCTTAATGATTGTAGATATCGAGCCCGTTTTAGCAAATATTTTGAGTCGACAGTATCTAGGTCTGTAGTATCCCCTTCTCGTATATTTTGGATAAAATGAGATGGTGATAAAGGCTTTAACTCATTCGGGTCATCCGATAGGTATGTTAAAGGACGATTGTTAATTGTACATTCGATGTCACAAAGTAAAGTGACCATCTTTTCATAATTCAGACTAGCTCGTCCAAGGTTTCTTCTAAGTAGCTCTTTCATGGATCTGACCATACGCTCCCACCATCCACCATACCATGGGGCAGCTGGAGGATTGAAATGCTATTTGATTTGAAGCAAAGCACATTCTGTCTCTATTTTCTTCCAGTCAAGTGCTTTTAAAGCTCGAGATGTCCCGCTAAAATTGATACCGTTGTCTGTATACATAATTGATGCTCTCCCTCTTCTCGCAAAAAACCGCCTCATCGCTTGGATAAATGCGTCTGTTGAGAGAGAATTCACCAACTCTAAATGGATTGCTCGGTAGACTCCACAGGTAAATAGGACGATCCATGATTTTGTACCTCCTCGCAAATAAAGAGGTCCTGCTAAATCCGCACCAGTCACTTGAAACGCAGCCACTCGATTAATTCTATCAATGGGTAATGGAAACTCTTCTGGAATCACTTTCTTAGAAGAGAAACGCTTGCACTGTATGCAAGTACGAAGGACTTCACGAACTACTCTTCGGCCTTGGGGAATCCAAAAGCGTTGCCGCGTATATGATAGTGTTGTTTGAACTCCACTATGTCGTAATATCTTATGATTGTGTTCAATCAGTCGCCTTACAATAGGATGATCTGGCAAAACAATTGGACGAAAAAAATCTTCAGGATCATCACTGAGAATCAGCCTTGTCTTTACCTTTAGAAAACCGCCATCATCATAAAACTGTTTGCTTTTGGCATATTTTTCTTTCTTTTCAGGCGACCATTCTGACTGAACTAATCGTAACGCCACTGCTTCGTGACTTCTACTTCGTGATTTTCTACTTCTTGACCGGTTAAATCTGAAGTGATTTTTGGATGTTTCTGCTTAGCATTATGGCAGAATCGGAGTACCCAATCAATCGTTCGTATAAACTTAGGATAACTTGAGAAATACAACAATCTTCGGCTAAAATCTTCATTCTGAAATGCAATAGAAGTGCTTGCTGTAACATACTTCTTTCTCTCCTTCAATGCTTCTTCAGGAATCTTAATCTTTTCACTAGGACAAGTGTTTTCTGGTTGACGTAACCAGGCTGGTCCCTCCCACTATCGACTGCGTAATAGTTCCTCAAAGTTACAGGAGCGAGAAGGTAAATCCGCTGGGTTCATTTCCCCAGGTACGAATCTCCAGTTGTTGATATCTGTGAGAGTCCGAATTTCTTTTACACGATTGCCAACAAAGGTATTCCAGGGTTCATTCTTCGTAATCCAACCCAGCACAACCATAGAATCAGTCCACAAAATAATTTGTAGAGGTAACTGTAACGTTGACTGTATTGTGAATAAAAATTGTGCACCAATCGCAGCTCCTAGTAACTCTAGACGGGGAATGGAGTCCCTTTGCATTGGAGCTAGTCTTGATTTAGCAGAGATCAATCTCACAGAAATGCCAGTCTCATCTTCTGACTGCAAAAATGCAGAACACGCATAAGCATCCTTAGATACGTGTAAACTATTTAGTGCATATTTTCCCATAGACATTCTTCTTGGAATGCTACACTGTTCTACTAAATGCAAAGTTTTAATCCATTTTCTTCAGGCATATATATTATATATTTGTATACCGATTGATATATTTTTTCCGTATATCAATCGGTAATATCTCATCCCGATCAATTTTGCTTTTCCATGCCTCTTGCAAAAGCAATTTAGGCAATAAAAATGCAGGGCAAACAAATCCAATCGGATCATAAACACTATTCACAACGGAAAGCAAACTTCGTTTAGTAATTGCATCAGAATCAGTGAATTCTTTCGGACCACTAATGATGAAACGTAAACGTAATCTCATTTTAGAGAGAAATATTTATTATAAAGGATAAGAATTTGCTTATTTTCGATTTCGGATTCTGTATTCAACTCTACAAATTGATTACACGCCGTAGTAAACAAATGTCGGAAATTCGTTCTTTGCTTCTTCAGTCTTTCGACATGACTTACTTCATCAGTATTTAATTTTTTTTTATCATCAGTCATCTTGACCAGTGTATCATCAGTCATCTTGATTCGTGTATCACTAATAGAGTCAATTTCGTAAGCTACTGGAAAACGTAACAAAGTTCTTTTTAATCGTGGACGCCACAAATGATAAAAAAACATTTTTCCACTCTATATTTTGCACAAAGAGCAAAGAAGATTCAAAAGAAACCGAAGATAAATGAAATTATGAAAGACCAAGCCCTTCTGAAACAATATGCAAATAAAATAAAGAAGCTTTCACAAGAATTACAGGTTATTAAAGAGCAAGGAAAAGAATTGGAAGAGAAAACAAAGCAAAATGAAATCCTCAAACGGCAAATTGGGGCTTTAAAAGCAAACTTCGTATCTCAAACAGTGAAAAGTTCCCGTCGTGAAACATGGGGTGGTCGTCATGATGCCAGGCGCTTCCAGTTAAAAAATTTGAGAAAACCAGTTCAACCAGTTTCTGATTTACCAGTTCTTGAAGAAGAATCTGAAGGAGATTTAGAAGCAACAGACTATTATGCAAATAGAATTTATCGACAGAGTTGTTCTTCATATCCCAGAGCTTCTCTTTCAAAGTGCATTTCAAATGCTGAAACACAGACTGAGCCAGAAAATGAAGAACATAAATGTGGTGTTTGAATGTGTTCTGTCTACAAATGTTTCAGAATCAGATTCCTTGGTAGATACTTTACAAATGGAATTAAGAGAGCTTCAAGCATATACAACTCTTGAAAGACAACTTTTGAGAGCTGAGAACGAACTTCAAGCCGAGATTGAGATTCAGAAGCAAGAAAACAGCACTTTAAGAAAACGTCTAGATTTATTATTGAGTGAACTGTCTGCTCCTTCATATTCCCCTTTTTCAGATTATCTTTACCAGAAAATCTTTTTTGAGTCTAGCACTGAAAGTTGCCAGACAGATAGTTTGGCTTGCCAAGGCAAAAACATCTACAAAAAACCTATAAAATTAAATAAAAACCTATCTTCTATCCTTAAACCTTCTCTTAGCCTATTATTCTTGTCCCAGAGCAAATCCTTTGGCTTTGCTCATTTCGTAGTATTAGAACTCACGGATTCTGAACCTTATCTCTCTATCCAATCACTTCACTCTATTCTCTCTCAACTTGCCAATTGAAATCCAGCTTACAGACAGCCATTGGCTCCACTCCCACCAGCGTATCAACTCGAAGATCCAGGAGACATCCAATCAAAACTGCCCATTTTCACCCTCCTACGTACTGACCAGAAGACTCATTGCTACACTTTTTGTGTTGCATTACCTGAACTTTTGACGTTTCACAACGCACTTTTTTTCTACTTTCTGAGAATATCCAGCTCTTCGTTTTTAATATTATGAAATTTCTGAGTTTGAAGGCGTTGGCCTAGGAAACTCAGTTAAAACATTTTGTCCTATGGTCCTATGGTTTGAGTAAAGTCATAACTCCCAAAGAATGTCAAACATCACCGTTAAAAACTGATGCTAGTTTAAAGCTTTTGCAAGAGCAAAACATAGAGTTAGAGCTGTGTAATCAAAATTTAAGGCAAAAAGTTATTGATCTTGAAGCTTCTCATTGTTCTGAGATTAAGATATTGGAAACAAACTTTAATTCCCTGTCTGAAAGGAATTCAAAATTGCAATTAATGAGTGAAGAACTGGAAGCAAAATATGAAAAAGAATTAGCTGAAATTAAGCATCAGTTAAAAGAAACTGAAAATGAGTTATGTAATTTGAAACACTGGCAGGAAAAAGCTAGTGGAAGAAGCTAAAAGTCAGGAGTTTAATTCAGACTTAAAGCAGTTACAAGAAAATTACGGTGAATTAGAAGAATGTAACAGAAAACTGAAACAAGAACTTTGTGATATAGTGTCATCTCACCAAGAGGTCAAAGTTGCCAAAGAAAAAGGGGAAACTTCTGAATCTGAGTTACTGTTGAAAATTAATAATTTAGAAACTGACCTGAAAGAATTAACTGAACTTAAGAATCAGCTGCAAGAAAAGTACAGTGAGTTAGAGCTATGCAATAGTAATTTGAGGCAACAAATAACTGACCTGGGAGCATCTCACTTCTCTGAGATAAAGGAGTTAGAAGGAAATTTTGAAAAAGAAAGCTCGGAATGGAATTCTAAAACAGTTGCACTGTTGAAAGATTTAGAAGCAAAATATGACCAGGAATTAACTGAAAATCAAGAAAATAAATTAACTGCAGATCTTCAGGCAGTATTTAATAAAAAAATGCAACTGTACATAAAGGAGTCTGTGATTTAAAGGAGGAAATAGAAAATGTAAACTTGCAAAATGTAGAATTATCTAATGATAAACAGCAATACTTGGAACGAATCAAAGACCTTAATCAAGTTTACTCAGAATCTCTAGATAAAAGGGATGATCAGAGAATTCAGATAAGAAAGGAGAGCACTGAAGATCTATTTGCTACAAAAGCAAAATATGAAAATATGATAGCTCAGTACAAAGATAAAGTGAAAATATGTAAAGTTGTCTATACGGAGCTCCAAACTCAGGCACAGCATTATGCGGAAGAAAATGAGACTGAAGAATGAAGCTGGTAGTGACAGCTCACAACATTTGGAAGAAAAGGTTAAGGATTTACTGAATGAAAGAAATCATCTACAAAAGATATATACAGCTGCTAAACAAGAAATTTCAGAGTTGAAAGTGACTTTAAAGAAATATGACAAAGAATTACAAGATCAAAAAAGGCTGTTGAAACATGCAGACATTAAAGAACTACAAGAATGCAACAAAATGTTACGTTTTGATTTAGATCAGAAGATGACTAAGATAATATCACTCGAAACAAATAATGCAAGTTTGATTCAAGAAATAAAACTGAGAGATAAAGTTTCATCAAAATCTGGGAATTGCAAATGTAAAATGAACAACGAAGGACTAGAATTCCCAGTGAATCGGGAAAACTTTAAAGAAAATTTTAAAAAAGAGAAGTTCAAGAAAATCATAGGCCAGTACCAATTGACGATGTTCAGAAGGAGAATATTCCTGAATCCAAAGAGAGTGAAAAGGTAGACCAAAGTGACCTTTATCTGATTGGTGGTGGTAGTGGACCTGCTAATATAGTAAAATGTTATTGGCTGGAAGGAATGATATATCAAAAAGACAAAGAAGTAAAAAAATTAAAAGAGAAATGTGCTTAATTTAATTCTGAACTTACAGCATTTAAAAGACGTCCAGATATACCCAATGATACCAAGCCAGAGGTAAGAAAGCCTGATGTTGGAAGAACCCCAGTTTCAGTGTTGAGGGAGAAGAATGAAAATGCCGAAGGAAATTCACCGTCACAGTATCAAAGAGTGGGGCCCAAAGTTAGAAAGGCAAAATTTAAGGAATCAAAAGAGGGATAGTAAACCTTATAGTAGGGGAGCATATGTAGTCCCATGGCGGTATTAATGATGGGAACATGGGTGGATATTTTTTTCATCCGAAACTACCTGTAGATGAATAATTTCCATGGTGTCACTCTTTGGTGTGTGGCGTATAGCAGTAATGACGTCATCAAGATGGCCTCCATGGAATTAAAAAAATCCACTTTATTTCGGTTATTTATCGGCCGATTTTCTTTTGTAATACCTCATATTGAAGATAAATAAAATGTCTAGATGACAGATGCAGAATCAGGGGAGACGGAGTCATCATAGAGCACAAAAGGTATTAAACGAGTCCTCTGAAGAAGATGGTTGGCTCGCGGTTGGAACCTGTGTTATGCTTGGTCAAAGTTACATTGGAGACCCTCCATGAAGGATAAAAAACTTTTGTGCTTGTAATTAAATTATTATGCACATCCTGCAAAATCTGCAACTATGAAAAGAACGGATAAATTTTAGGGCAGCTAAAAGGTGAAAAGAAAGAAGACGGGCAAAAACCACAAACAGAAGGTTGTACTGACGTTCTGCATATGATATCGGGAGAACCAGAATGCACTCAGCAGTAATACAAAGGGATTTTAGAGAATGTTTCAATATATCTTTTATATATATATATATATATAAATTTGTGTACTTTTTTAGAGAGAAATATTTATTCAAAACGTATATCTTCACAACAAATCGTAATTCTACTGCATGAACATCGTAGCATATAACATCGTCGTTGACTAGAAAAACTAAATTCAAAACCACGCCATCTAACTGTGTTTCCACACAGCAACTTAAATGGTAACATAATCTCGGCGTAACCATGGAGTCTTAAAAATACCCATCTGTACGTGAATGTAATTATAATTAAGCATTTTGGTGTTTGCTTGTGTATTTACGAGTTGCCCAGCCACTATATAAAATATTACAGATTTAATAAGAAAATAATTTCAATTCCTAGAGAAAAATATTCCAAGATTTTTCTCTAGGAATTGAAATATTAAAAACAAATTCCCCTCTGACACAAAGTCTATTAACACGTAGAACGGCGAAATACATAACAAAAACTGATTTTAACTAAATACATTTTAAAGGAAATACTCGTGTTAGTGAAAAACAGTCAACATTAGTTAATTCTTCTGCAATGCAAAAATTCAGCAAAGTGAAAGATGAACAAAAATGAAAGCCTTATAAAATTTAATAAGTTTGTGTAAGCATTGCTTAAAATAGAATGGAATAAAAAGGTGCTGATATAAAAAGTACAAAAATTTGTTCGAATTTGTAAATTCATTAAAATATATACTATAACATGTAAATACAAAATGCCATCTTTCACTAAAGGTATTGTATAGTCGTATATAAGGTTGCATAATTTATACAGATAAAACTTTTTCCCTTCAAAGTAGTTTAATTAGTTTTTTGATAATAAATATAAATTATAATTAACATCCTTGTTACTTTATTCAGATCTAATTATACATGTATTAAATAAAGTTTTAAACTTGTTATTAGTTGTGCAAACTAAGATATAATAAAGCTAACACTGGGTATAAAAAAATGAACTTAATAAGTTAGAATGCTGGAAAATGTCATCACAGTTTGAATGAGTTTCAATACATGCTACAGTCATTATTACTTTTTTGTACACATCGTACAACGAAAAAGATTATACGTTACATAACTTAATATTAAATATGGTATTACATATTTTTTTGCAGTTTTCTTTGACTCTTAAGTTTTATTTCTTCCAAATTGAGCTGTAAAACTCATATATTGCGGTCTCTCTTTGTGCATTATTAACTGCTGTATATATTTTGAGGCTTCACGTATTTTATGAACAACAAACATTCTAATTATAATTTTATTTTATGGTTTAAAAATGTTCATACTTTTGATTATATCATGCCACATGCAGTCATTTTATAAAGCAGCGATTCCCAACTTTTTACCACGATTTTATTAACTTGCTTTCTTGTTTGTGTGTTTGTAATGTACAAATCTTGCAATCGATTTTTAACTAACTTCCCGACTAGATAGACATTTGAAACTTTTAGAATAGCTTAGAATACGATGACAATGCAATTTTTTAAAACTTTTACCCATCTTTAAGCAGAATTAAATTTATTTTCAATTATTTTCAGTTAATTTTGTTTTGTAGACAGGTGCAGCCATCTATTGGCCGGAACGGAAACGAAAAGTTATAAGCAAGTTAACTTACAATTACCTTCATTTTCTTTCAAGTTAATGGGATAATTCATCAAAAAAAATTTTTAAAAAGTATTTATTAATACATTGAATTATCAAGTTTATAATATTCAACAGAAAATTTAATCACATGGTATATAAAAAGTTATTTTTATCTTGTAATTATTTATACTTGAGTACCACCTGAGAACTTTGAAGGGACTTGGCGTACCACTAGTTATGTTATAACTTTTGAAGAGGGGTCAACTAAGTTCTATACACATATGAATAACTTTATAATATGTATTTAAGTATAAATAAAACAAAATACAGAAAATTAATCCATAAGACTTGAAAAAGCCGTTTATACGTAATTGTTATTAACAAATGGCAAATACAACATCCCAACATTAAAATGTCTGTATCAGAAGCTTAGTGAGAAAATTGCTGTTTCTTATGCTTATTTCTTATTAGAGCTTCTATATCAGGTTCAATAGTGTTTATCTTTAATCTTAAAGCTGTTATGTACTAAGAAAAAAAATCGTATTTCCGTTTTCCTCTTCTTGCAGACTCTTGTGGTGGGAGGAGCCCAGTTGACAATTCGAGAATTCCACCCCCCTTAGGATTGAGGGATTGTAATGGCTCTCTCTCTCTATAGGGGGGTTAAGCGCTGCCCCCAAATTTTTTATTTAAAATATATTTTTGTCAACTATTTATAGGTACATAAATGCTGATAATCAAATAAAATTGGTATTGTCAGACAGCCTGAACGTTTCTGCAAAGCCCTACAGGATTCATTTTACAAATTTCGTTCACCGAAGGAATTTAGGAACGTTTAAAACACACTATACTAGATTCTTCCACAAATAATTTAAATTTAAAAATATTAATTGCATTAAAAAAAAGCGAAAAATGTAGACAAATGTAAAATTTCTTTCTCTAATTTCTAGTACAATTAAAAAAAAAAATCTTTGAATCCAAGTTGACATTCCGTGGACACATTTTCTCCATAGGTTAACACTGAGGTGAGCGAATCCAGTGGGGTTAGTACATAGCAGCCTTAAGTTATTGTACTTATTATTGAACCCTTCTGCGTACCAGCTTAAATACTCTTGCGTACCACCATTTGGGAACCCCTCTCGTAGAGTATTTAAATGAAATGGGGTTTATCAGGTGCGTACATTCGTTTGGTTGATCTGGATCGCAGCTGCAGCACTTTGGTAGCGAGTTGTGTCATATTGAATCTCGTGTAAAACCACCTTCGACTGCGAAAAAAATGTATCTTTCTTGTATGTCAAGGTTGTGGACGGCAGTAAAGTTGTGCTTCTTCTTTTACCATTTGTTAGCCTTTGAAGTATTAGTTTATTATAAACGTCTTGGTTTACTGGATGAAGGAGCTAGAATCTTTAAATGTTATAACCCGTTAGAAATGCAGTGTTATATTTTGCTGTAAGCACCATCCTGGATCACCGAGAATCGCATAATCAGGGTGGAAAATGTAGATTTCAATAAACCCAACGCGGATAGGTGTTGGCTCATATAAGCCGCTCACTCGCCACATAGGTAAGTCCATAAAACAATAATTACAAGATAAAAAGAACTTTTTATATACCACGTTTTTAAATTTTCTGTTGAATCATATAAACTTGACAATTCTATCTATTAATAAATACTTTTTTAAAATTCTTTTTGAGGAATTATCCCATCAACTTGAAAGAAAATGAAGTTAATTGGAAATTAAATTGCATTTAACTTTTCGTTCCCGTTCCGGCAGATAGATGGCTGCACCAGTCTAGAAAACAAAATTAACTGAAAATAACTGAAAATGAATTTAATTCTGCTTAAAGATGTCTAAAAGTATTAATATAATGCATTGTCATCGTGTTCTGAGCTATTCTAAATGTTTCAAATGTCTAGAAAGTCGGGAAGTTAGTTTAAAATCGATTGCAAGATTTGTACTTCACAAACACACACACAAAGAAAGCAAGTTAATAAAAACATGGTAAAAAGTGGAAAAAATGATATATATTGTTTTTTTTAATTCCTCAAAATATATAATTTTCGAATAAACAGAGTAGAATGTACTATTATTGCAGATGTAGCTTTTATCTGACGACATATAAAATCAATAAGACAAAATATCATTCGAGTCATCGTTATTATTCTTACAGATTTTGCGTGATTGAGGAACTTAATGGATAAAAAAGTTATAACTTCCAATTCAGTCTTTAAAGTTTTTTTTTTTTTTTACTACTGGAACAAAATAAAATAATTGTTTCATAATTCACAAGCACTTCTGCAGAAGTTAGACGGTAACTGACTCTTTTATTTTAATCTTTTGTGATGAAACAACACTAAACGATTTACCGTTATCAGCAAAATCGGAGCAGCTCAGTGACGCACGCAGGAAAGGGGGAGCAAGGGGCCCTGCCCCCCTAAAGAAATAGAAATTGCATTATGAATATCGATTTTGCATTATAAATATTTTTATCCGTAAATCTCGGCCCCTCCCATGCATTATAAATATCTTTATCCGTTCATCTCGGCCCCCCCATGCATTATAAATATCTTTATCCTTTCATCTCGGCCCCTCCCATGCATTATAAATATCTTTATCCGTTCATCTCGGCCCCCCATGCATTATAAATATCTTTATCCGTTCATCTCGTCCCCCCCCATGCATTATAAATATGTTTATCCGTTCATCTCGCCCCCCCCATGCCTTATAAATATCTTTATCCGTTCATCTCGTCCCCCCCATGCATTATAAATATCTTTATCCGTTCATCTCGCCCCCCCCATGCCTTATAAATATCTTTATCCGTTCATCTCGCCCCCCATGCATTATAAATATCCTTATCCTTTCATCTCGGCCCCCCCCCTGCATTATAAATATCTTTATCCGTTCATCTCGCTCCCCCATGCCTTATAAATATATTTATCCGTTCATCTCGGCCCCCCCATGCATTATAAATATCTTTATCCGTTCATCTCGGCCCCACCCATTCATTATAAATATCTTTATCTGTTCATCTCGGCCCCTCCCCCAAGAAAAAATCCTGGGTGCGCCACTGGAGCAGCCACACGTTAAAAAAACGTACAAAAGACAAAATAGAAATATGCGAAAAAATATATTCAAAATCAGCAAAGGAATCGGAATATAAGGAACCGGTAACTCACACCCCAATTGCAAAATATTAACTTAAAAAGTAACTTATTAAGGGGACAGGGAACCTTCAACCTTGAAAATTTAATCTTCAATTTTTTACTCTATATACAGAATGAGAATAATTAATTTTCTTTTTTACTACATTAAGATTCCTAGAATTCAAAATAAGGATTTTTTTGGCAGAATAATGCTTATTTTTCAAAATTTTTTTCAAAAATGCTAACATTTTTCAAAATGCTTCATGCGCATTCCATATGAATTACATACTAATTTAAATTGTTTATAATAAGTTTACCATATATATTTAAATATAATTGTGAATTTAATATTTTTTTTTTGGTATGAACCTCAAGTTTTAAATATATTTTTCCTATTCTGCCTGTTATTTTTTTTATATTTTTGCATGTTCCCACTTTATTTTATGATCTTTAAACTTGAAAAATAATTGATATTTTAAAGAATTGTGCACGGTTTTGCGGCAAACACTTCAATGAACAATCCTCAGAAATTTGTAAGAAATTAGGAGAAAATAAATGCGCATGGATCATTTTGAAAAATTCTAGGATCTTTGAAGAACTTTTTGAAAAACAGGTTCTATCCTTACAAAATACTTATTTGTGAATTCTAAGTGTCCTCAATGTACTAGAAAAGAATATTAAATATTCCCCTTTTGTACGAATAGTAAAATATTGAATATTAAAAAAACAGGGTTAAAGGTCCTTTGTCCCCTAAACAAGAACAGAAAATTGTGGGAACGGGACTGGTGTGTATACAGTCAAACCCCGTTATAACGAACTTCAAGGGACCAAAGATTTTATTCGCTATATCCGGTGGTTCGCTATATCAGAACAATTAAGAAAAATGTTCACAAAATGTATGACTCATTAGTTGCTATGTGTATTCAATAATGATGTATTAATAAAATAATAAAATCTATTAAAAATGATCATTGATGAATTAAATTGCCCTAAAATCGATTACATTATACTGGCAAAATACTAATTAAATTAACTAAAAATGAAGACAAATGGAAATAAATTCATTTTACCTTTAATTGTTTCTCACTGTTTTGATACAGAAATAATCCGTTAATCTTCTGCTGACGTGATGCCGATTTCAAAAACATTTTATGAATTTATTTGTCCAATACATCAAATGACCCCAAGACTCTTCTACTGTTTGTGTAGACAAAAATTTATTAATTACACTTATCGCTGCTGTAGCATCTGAGGTAGTGGGGATTTCGTCATTTATGTGCTACTCTTCATCAGCATCAGATGCAGAATCTTCGATTTCAGAAGAATTAATTTTAATTTCTTCCACAATATTTTCCTCAGTCGGATTTTCCCATATAATGACTTCATCATCACGTATTTTCAACAATTGCATGTCACAATCTGAGAATGATGAAATTTTGTCCTTTTTTTATCCACATCGCGATATCTAAATCTTCATCATCTTCTTCAACATTCTTAAAAAGTTTAAAAATAAAAATAAAATCAGTATAATAAAAATCAATAAAAATAAAATGTCGACTGAAAAAAAAAGTTCGTTATAGCCGATCCTTAAGATTTCGGAGATTCGCTATAAAAGGATAAATTAGCATTAAATACAATAGGAAAACGGCGGGACCAAAATTTTCGTTCGCTATATCCGGGAGTTCGTTATATACTGGGTTCGCTATAACGAGGTTCGACTGTATATGGCGATTTGTCGCCAAGCGGGCAAGTTTCAGTCACAATACATAAGGGGATGTTCTAATAAAGAAATTGAAGTGCTGTTTTTTGAAGTGAACTAAACGAAATAAATAAAAAAAATGGCCCTGAACATTTCGATAGACTGGTTGGAACACAAAGAAATCGCAATGTTCTCATTATAAGAGGAATAAAAAAAATTTTTTCTGAAAAGAAATATGAAAGGATTACAGATTTTTGGCGAATACTCGATGGCTCTTGAGGTCACGAAGGATATACGATATTTCCAGTATAAGAGGTTAGTATGGACCAAACACATTACGACTAGTAAGAACAAAAAGAACACAAGATATTCTCATAAAATGGACCAAATACTTGTAAGGCTAGTAGTCGGAAAACCAACACAGAGCATTTTTAAAGCTAGAAATAAAGGATATTGAAAGATGTGTGATTGAAAAAGTCGGAAGAGTCCGTAAACATGAAAATACGGAATTCTCTAATAATTGAAATTCGAGCATGAAAAAATGTTCAGATAATACTTTATATAAACAGCTTATCTTCGTTAGTTGGGTAAAGTGGAGATGATGAGACTGCTAAATATCAGTTCTTATAAATCTGTTTGTCTTTGGGATGAAAAATTTCATTATTTACAACATTTAAAGATCATATGAGAGATTGTTGTGTATTTCATTGTTCTCATTTCACTAAATAATCTACCAGATTTTAATTTTTTAATTCAGATTCTGAAATTTGTTCCCCTAATTACGCTGAAAAAAGAGGAATATTATTGCCAATGAAATGATTAAGATATGTCGAAATTAATATTTTTTAAATAGTGAGGATAGTTGTTTTCAAAATTTCTCCATGTTTAAAACCGAAAAAATATATTATTGCCATTAAAATGATTAATATATTTAGAAATAAATACTTTTTAAATAGTCAGGGTAATTGTTTTCAAAATTTATCTATGTTTAAAATCGAAAAAAAATACTATTGCCATTAAAATGATTAATATATTTAGAAATAAAAAGTTTTAAATAGTGAGGGCAATAGGGCAGGGTCTCGCAGCATGTCACATCTCAACTCTTACAGATTTTACTTCTTGTTTCTCGAGGAGTGGTAAAAAATTGGATAATTTAACATGGCGTTCAATGAGCATTCTTACAGCTTGTTGAAAAATATGTTCTCAGATTACGCAAAGTCTTTAGATACGGTATCTAAACAGAGGTATATCACTAAATTAAACATTCAGGTACAGCCCGGAAAGATTTATTCAGTATGTGACCCGTATTTATTGACAGAGGAAGACTGGAGTTAAGATACAAGACGCTGGCTCGAAGTAACTTATCCTGATACCTATACATATCTCAACATAATAATAATCTTTCACAACGAAAGAATGATTATATTCTCTTAAACCTTGCGAAATATTGAAAAAAAAGTGTTAAAATACCTGTTACATACAACAAATATGAGCAATTTTATAAATAAACTTAAATTATTTAACTCAAAATGCAGGTATCGTCCAAAAACAGATGCAAACGCAAAGGAACGGTTTCTGTTTTCTGCCACCCGATAATCACGTGATCTATAGCAGACGAAAACTGACGTAGCCAGTGACGTTGCGACGTTGCGATGTTTCGCCTTATTGTTTTCAAAATTTCTCCATGTTTAAAATCGAAAAAAAATATTATTGCCATTAAAGTGATTAATGTATTTAGAAATAAATATTTTTTAAATAGTGAGGGTAATTGTTATCAAAATTTCTCCCTGTTTAAAATCGAAAAAAAAAATATTATTGCCATTAAAAGGATTAATATATTTAGAAATAAATATTTTTTAATTGGTGAGGATACTTTTTTTTTCAAAATTTCACCATGTTTAAAATCGGAAAATAAAAAAATAAAAAAAACTATTAATACGGTAGATGTACTATGAAACACTAAATACGCTTCAAGTTTTGAATTTCAAAATATTACTTCGGATAAGTAAAATTAGTCAAGAATATTTTTGTGAGTATTATGATCATAATGTAAAGGTACACTTGAGTTGGGGGGGGGAGGGGGGAATCATAATATACTTTATACAAATTAAAATATTAAGACTAGAGTGTCACGGACCTCTTTTAAACAATCAATCCATGAACTGACGTAATTTGAAGTTTGTCCGGAGTCCCTGGGTCTTTTAAATTTATCTCCTCAAGGTAAATGAATATCAAAATAAAATTGCTCAGTAGGTAAAATTTAAATTTAAAGTAATAAAATATAAAAAATAAGAAGATTAAAATTCGTGATTTAAAAATAGGAAAATTTAAATTTAAAAAATTTAAATTAAAAATATAAGAATAAGTCCCTATACAGAAATTTAAATAAAAAATTGAGATGGAATGTGCTTAAGAAGGAAGAATTTTAAATTGCAATGTAAAGAATTATATTAGCATTGAGATAATTGCAAAGTCCCGGGGAAAGGTAAAAATAGCGGGGAAATGAGTTTTAGAATTATAATGTTAAATAAATTAGGAAAAGAAAATAAATTACGTAAGGGAGGAGATTCAACCATTAAAATTTTACACATTTATTTTTGAATAAAAATATACTGTTTTTATTTAACGGTACTTCATTTCATTGGCAAAAAAAAAAACAATTAAAAACACGAGTACTACTGCATTACTGAACAAATTGGAGTTTTTTCTGTAACATACGATGTACTTACTGGCACTGCAGTGCTATGAACAGCTCCCCGTTATCTAGAAAGCTAACAATATTACTCAAAGAAGGGAGCTGTGAGAAGAAATATGTTATACCAAGCTACGAAAGATGTTAATTCACTTAGTGAGCACAGTTATGGGAATTTATTCCTTATTCTCTCGCTATCTAGGTCTCGCGTTTCTACTATTTTAACTTAGCCCAACGTAGGGTGAAAAGAAAACACAATTGATAGAAAACTCCTGAATTTTTTTTTAAAATTTGGCTTTCCCTATTCACTTATAATTAAAATTTGACTTACTTGTACGTCCGAGGATTAGTATGACGACTGACTTAATAAGTTAAGGCTGCTGTGTACTAATCCTATTGGATTCGCTCGCCGCAATGTTTACCTATGGAGAAAAGGTGCCCAAGGGTTGATGAATTGGATTTAAAGATCTTTTTAATTGTACAGTGTAATACAGAAATAAATTTTACATCTTGGGGCATTTTTTGTTTAAAATAAAGTCGAATAATATTTTAAAAATTATATTATAACGGTTATCATAGTTTGCTAGAGTCATATGTGTGAGAGCTCAAATCCCGGTAAAAACATAAATTTTCCTGTGTTGTCAGCTCATAGGGAGCAGTGATAGCTCGTCTACTGGCTCGACCCCCTATTATAATGTCCAATAAAATTATGGTTGTGCTTGGGTGACTGTCCTCAAGATAAGGGTCTTCCGCATGGGATTAAAAACTCTGGCGTCCCCAGAATTATGAGGTAGAAAAAAAGTTTAAATCTTATCTCTCAAAAACTTAACATAATTTCACATGTTTGCCCTTTTTATTACCGTGAATGATGTTCTCCAGAATCGGCATTCCTCATGTATTCCAAAATGATATTTTTGAGGTAACTGCCAATTATAGTGATTTATAATGTTTATATTCGCATATTGTTATAGGTGGTTGTTGTTCCTAATGCTCCCTGGCCGGAAGTGCCAGGGAGAATTAGGTCAATATAGGCTTCGGTCAATATAGGTTCCAGGTCAATATAGGCTTCGGGATGAGGAATGAGGCTCCGGTTTATAATAGCACCGCAAAGGTCGTATTCCGTATTGGCTAGGTTCCACCACGATTTTGACCGAGCCGTCTCAGTGGCGACACCTGGAGGATCATACCTTCCCCACCCACTGACCTCATAGAAGGACTTTGCGGTATATGGATTTAACGTGCCCATATCCTACCTAAGAAACGAAGGTATTGGAAGGCGCTTATTGGGATTTAATCCGAGCAACTTCAATACCAAAAGCCGACGCGCTACCGATAGTTTACCTCTGGTCCAATTTTTGAGATTATTGTCTGTACGAAGTGAATTGTTATCAGCAAATTTGCCCTATATTTTAGAAATAATGCCTGTAAACTCGTTTTATTGTCTTGTAAATTTTCCATTGTTTTAGAGCAAGTAAAATTGATTTCCCCTGTAAAATTGATTTTCTTTCATATATCACATATACGTTTACCATATTTCAAGAAAGAAAGATAAAATTAACTTCATTAATTATAAAACCAATCAATAATCATAAAGATCCTGTAAAAATAAGTATAAAATTCTTGCATAAACTCGCTCATCTCAAGAGCAAAAACGCTAATGCAAACACGACTAAAGTCCGCCGACTTTCCTGTCTGGCTTCTCTGCCGTAATTAAAAATTGTTGAACAGCATTATTGTTATAATTTTGAAGAAACTTCCATTCCTTGCGTCACCACTTTAAGCAGAATAAAGTTAATTTATTGCAAACTTTCTTTGAAAAAAAAAACAAATTACCTTTATTTGACAAGTATATGGCCGATAAAACTGCTTCATTATTTTTACACCGGCATCTGCATACACAATCTATTTCTATGAACCTTCAGATATTTTGATCCTTTGTCGTAATTTAACGCTGAAATGTAAAGACTTTAACCGAATAAAAATGAGATAAGTAACTCGAGAACCTTGAACTAATTAGGAACAGCTTCATATCCCTATGCTATGGAAATCTCTTGTTTCTAGGAACGAAGATAATGACTTTGGAAAAAATTGTATTGCACGAGGGTTACGAAACTTGATACATCCAGGTTTGACTATATTAATTTTCTTTATTTATCTCACTTTTGCATTTTTATTTATAGGGCTATCCTTTTCGTTAATCTCGTCTGTTTCGAAATTGTGGATGTAAATGCATGCGTCAATTCAGATGTTCTTTAGATAAAAATCTTCTGTTTAAGGGGTTTGGTACCGTTTTAAAGCCTAAGAGATTCGACAAACATCCCTATTTTCAATCATTAGTAATTACGAAAATCATTTATTCAGAGTTATGAAATTTTTACTATAAGTTACACACTCCTTCTTTTTCGTAAATATGGCTCTAAAGTTTTGCTAACTTGAAGATATTTTTTAAAAATATTTTAATACTAGCTGAATACCCGTGGTTCGCTACGGAGTACATTGAAATTAAATACAACGGTCAGTCTATGAAATTAATGCCAAAAAAATATATTTATAATAAATACAACAGTCAATGTATGCAATTAAGGCAAAAAAAATCACACAAAATATATAAAAAAATCTTAGCTGATATTTTTATAGACAAAATAATGTAGAAGAAAATATTCAAATTAAATACAACGGTCAAAGTACGCAAATAATTTGTATGTTTAATATCCATAAAACATACTAATTTGCGTTAAATTGTTAAAAAGTTTCCATCTCAATTAGTCTAGTGTTAAATTTTTATCTTTTACCGTATTTTAATATTTTTTTTGTCAATTTATTTCGTCGTTATACGTGACGCAAAATAAATTTAAAATATCACAAAAAGAAAAGAAACCACGTGATCAGCATTTAATAAATTAAATTCTAAAAATTAATCTTCAAAAATTCACCTAAAATCAGAAAATGAAGGTAAACATTCAAAAAAGATTTCATTTTAAAGGAATTTTTATGATCTTTCTCGTGGTATAAATTTTATAACCCTCAGATTATAATTTGGAATACAAACTCAAAGAAAGTCACAGAAACAGCTTAAAAGTTTAATTTCAAATAATCTAATTAGAATTTTTCAACAATATTTCTTAGCGCACCCCTACACTATAATAAGAATCGCCATACAAAATTTCAGTCCTTTAGGTCCAGCGGTTTGGTCTGTGCGTTATCTGTCAGTGTCAGTCAGTCCGTTAAGGAATTGTTTTATCTATATACCGGCTGGTTATAATTAAACTCCCCCTATAAACGGCATCCTACAGCGCAAACGGGTGAACGGAATGCAACGAAATTTTGAATATGGGCTATACACGAGATGCGCTCACGGAATTTCGAAAAAAAAAATTAATTCCAAAATGTCCACCAGAGGGCGCCTTTTCGGGAAAAACATGAAATTTAACACAATAAACGACCAAAACGAAATGCAGAAACAATATTAACATTTATTGACTAGTTTCCGATCACCTTGTCATCGAACGACATTAAGTAAATGTAAGGGAGAAACAAAAACAGTTCAGTTTGCAGAAACAAGAACAGATTAGGACGAAATTGCACAAGAGGAGCAGTTGTTAATCGTGTCCAGGACGATGTAGGGAAAGCTGCTCCACGTGACCACCTTCATTCACCTGAAAAATTTCAAGTCGATGGACAGTGTGTTCAACAGCAGATCATAACTGATCAGTTGCACATGAAGCGTTATGGCTTCGCACATGAAGCGTTATGGCTTCGCACATGAAGCGTTATGGAGTTCTTTAAGTCATTCAACGTCGCAACACCTCAACGATACACCAGACTTTTTTAATAGCCCATAAGCAGAAATCGCACGGAGTTTGATCCGGCTATATATATATATATATATATATATGGCATTTATTGCATACATTGACCGTTGTATTTTATTTAGATGTCCTCCGTAGCAAAGTGCGGGTATTCAGCTATTTGTTAATGTATTAAATGTTATAAGACCCTAAAGGGAAAAACTAAGCTGTAAAGCTGAGCAGTCGTAAAATAAAAGCTTTGAACGTTTTTCAGAGATTTCAGATTGATTTCCCAACCAGATAGCCGCACGTCATACTGTGGAATGTGCGCATCAATAATTTTGACAAGCATAGTTATTATAATCTAGTCTTTAAAAAAATTCTAGAATTAAATTATATGGTTGTTGTTTCTTAAGTATTTCAGACTATGATCACGTAGGCTAGCGGGCTGAGGTTTTTGGCTCCGGTTTATATTGGCACATCTAGGGTCGGAGTCCGAATTAGCCAAGTGCCACCTTAATTTTGACCGAGCCACATCCCCATGAGCGACATCTGGAGGGGGAATGTCATAACCATGATCAACTCTCTCTGACCTCATAGAGGGACTTTCTGGTTTGATAATTTTACATGCCCATATCTGGCCTAGGCAGAAGGTATTTAATGACGCTTGTTCGGAATCGATCCGAGCCCCCTGAGCATAGAAAGCCGACGCTCTACAACTAGGTTACCTTGGGCCATTACAAATTTAAAATCTTTAGTTCACTTATGAAATAAGATAAACTTGTTTTGCAAAAGGCATAAAGTGTGTCAGAGAGGCGGAGCTGAAGGCATCATTACACATATGTAGCAAAAATTTACATACATAAACTCATTTGATATTGGTATTAATTTAAGCTTTAATTAACTGCCCTGGGATCTAACTGCCTCGCTCTTGGGTTTAGCGAGAAAAATAACGAAAATTCTTTGGATTAAAAAAAAAAAAAAAGTACAACTCTGTAAAAGAAGTACCTCTCATCTGGCTTAACTGACAGTCATCTTCTTCCCGCATCAACTATATGCATTTGGAAACTTCCAGTCTAAATTTATGAGATCTTCTTGTTTCTAAAAGGATTTATTCCAACTCATTTTGATATCATTTGTTGGGGGTATCTGAAAATAGACTTAGGGCTGAAGTAAAGCAGCCTATTGCTGAGTAAGAATAAATGGATCATCCCTGTGTGAAAGCTATTCAGAAAAATGATCTAAGAATGAATAAAGATTTATTTGCAAACCATTATTCAAAACTGGGAATGAGTACTGCAAGTGTTTGAAAGCCTCTCTACGACTTTTGAAAATACCGAACTGTAAAAGGTGATACCTATTAACGTCGAATCTGTGTCACGTAGAAGTGTGGTGGTATACCTAATAAACCAAATACAATAGTTCCAAATATAATGATTTAAACGGCACCAAATATAATGGACTAAGTCTTGCTCGTAAAAAAAAATGGTAATGGTCAGGGTAGTCAATTTTGAGTGTATTACCAATAGAGATAACCATTTAAGCACTACCTATTCGCTTGACTAATAAATATCGTACTCTTGCGTTGTGTTTTTTTAATATACTATAAATCATCTGATTGAATAATAAAGGATAGGTTTATTGTAATCGAACATACATACATTTACAATAGCAATTTTACATAAGTATTATATTACAGTTGGCTCTCTGTTTAACGACGCTCTACTTAACGACCATCTCTATTTAAAGACGATATTTCCCAGTCCCGGCTCCTCCGACGTTATGGGAAATGTTAACTTTTCACAAATTCTGTTTAAGGACGATCTCTACTTAAGGACGATTTTTCACGGTCCCTTGAAAGTCGTTAAACAGAGAGCCAACTGTAATATGATTCTTCATTTTAAATGACACATTAATCTACATACAGGTAACCCTCCTATAACACGGTAGATAGGTTCCTAGAAAATGCCGTGTTGTGTGAAACAGTGTTATGGGAGACCCAGAGACAGTTCAAAAAAGGGGGTTACGTTCTGAAAACTTATTAAAAACAAACATTTTTTTAAAATCCCATATAAGCAACTTAATTTTTATTAAATTATAAATGTCTGTATAATACAAAACGAAAAGAAACAGTAAAATATTATTTTGATTTAATGCGACCTTAATTTAATAAATTTCTTCCTCATTACTGCTCAGTGCAATCAAACGAAAACGTTTTTTCGAAAAACGGTATCACCTTCACTTTCAGAACCTTTTTCTTCATTTAGATTTTTTTGCACCTTCTATCCTCTTTAAAAAATCTGTAATTTTGGTTTATTTGCTGGTTCTTACAAGGTCATTGTAGATTCACAGTATGGAGACAAACAATTTTGCAGCTCCCTCAGCTTCTTTCAGCGGAAGGGTCTGCATTCAGGAAAAATGATTCAAGATTTTCAGCTAATCTTAGGCCTTCTTGTAATTTTATAGAGTTATAAATTAATAAATTATAATTTGTTTATACATTTTCATGTAACATGGTTCAAGAAATATAGTTCACGAAATATAGTTCATCATTCCTTCCCGTCATTATTTTAAGGCAATTTTGTCTTTAAATGTGTTAAACAAAATTCGTGTAATCTAGTGCTATAGAAGTGCAGTGTTGTACAAAGGTTTTCGATATTTTTTTGCCGTGTTAGAGGGAAACCGTGTTACAGGTTACAGTGATATACGAGGGTTCCCGCAATTTATCCTATCGTGTTAGGGCGAAACCGTGTTGTAAGATGCCGTGCTGAAGGAGGGCTACCTGTTTTTTATCTCCCTCTTTCTAATCAAATACAATCTACTTATTCGATAGTACCTTTCTAAACTACGAGGAAATGCATTTATCAATCATTTTCATAAAAACACCTTTTTTTTAACAAAATATTATCATTCACTACGTCCGTTAACTTAATTAAGGATGAGAGGTAATCAGGCACACACTATTTTTGGGATCAATAAAAGGACTGCCACACATACCTTCCTTGACGTCCTTTCACACTTCAGCACGAGGCTCATTGAGCTGGCTGTCAATTCTCCTTACTGGGGATCCTTTGTATATCGGCACGCTTCGAGAAACAAGGTAATCTTTCTGTACGCTGGCGGGTGGCGGTTGGGGGACTCGCTTTCTTCCACTGTCTGGGATCGGCAATCAATCAGTCCCTTGGGGGATGTGGCGCTGCACTTCCGATATATCTTTTCGTTCGGCATCCGTCGCTGGCTCTCTTATAACTCCCGGTGCATTATCATTAATATAGGTAGCTGCGATATACGCGAATCTCATCTCGTTTTAGCATCGGTTTATTATCAGGTCGGTATATCATTCTATTCTGTCCACAAATCAGCATCCAACTACATTAATCTCGTAGTATGGGTCGCTCGTTCTACGATGCTCGCTCTCTATCAAATAGCAAAAGTCTCACTCATCGTTCGGATAATAATAATAATCTTGTTCCTACCTTTCTTGTGTCTCTAATACTTTTTGCCTTTCCTAACTAACTCCTCCTTTTCACATTCGATTGGTAATGTATTTCCTTGTCCTCCAGTATTGGTTCGTTAGACTTCATCTGGAAGCTTCTATCCCCCGCCCTGCTGAAGGCGTGTCGCTTTTTCTCATTATCCTCCTCTTTTCACGGTCATCTCCCGAAATTTCTAGAATTTCATCTGTTTCTTGTTTCTTATTATCTTCCTTCAACGTCTTGTTTTTCTCTCTCTAACACCTTGCTTTTCCATCATCATTTACACGCATCTGTAATTCCTTTTTGCGACGTGTCGTTTATCCCGTAATTGCCTCTAACTACTTCCTTTTTTTCCCAATCGGCTACATCATGTTTACCATTTCCTTAACTCATCAATTTCCCGTTTTCTTGCGGTTTCTTAATGTAGCGGCCATTTCCCCGCTAAACCAACACGCTGTTACGGTCAAAGAATTTTACTAGCTGGATGCGGGCAAGAAGCAATCACACTAATGAACTGCTCTCAGCCTGTGGGAAGTCTCTTATACCTGTGTTTGCAGTGTAAATAGTGTCAAGTCCAAAGTCGTAGTTTTGAGAAAAACGGGATTGAAAAGCAAAATTGATTGGTCAGCAGTCCAGTGCTTTTACCATTTGGACGTGCTGCTACTTGCAGTTTCCTTCGGAATGTGGCAATAATTTTTGTTCTTTATAAACAGTTCGATTAATTTTCTGCAGTTTCTTCTAAGCATAAATGAGAGAAATGACTTTATAGTTCAGAGAGTCATTAAGAACTACCGTATTCTTCGGACGATAAGACGCGCCTCAAAACTATGGAGGATTTTTAGAAAAGAATATTTTGAATTTTGATAGGTATATAAAGATATTTTCAATTTCTTACCGTCAAATTTTGACTATAATACGCATGATTAATTTTGCGCGAAATTTTCGGAAAAAATTTAAATTCCAATATAATAAGCACCCATAACTTTTCAATATTTTATTTAAAAATTGCACAGATAATTTTTAGTAGAAATAAAAGTTGCAATAAAAAGAAACGAAAACGTTAAATTTGATCGGGAAAAAAACTTAAATTTTTAATCAAAAGGAACAATACTGTCAAATTATCTGTGTTAATCATTTTCACTAGAGCTCATCTATTGTTGTTGCGTCCATGTCATAATTATAAGTGCCGTCGTAATATATATATATATATATATATATATATATCACCATCATCATCCTCATTTGATGACACCTCCCCATCCTCCCAAAATATGTCGTTCTCACAGCCGTCTCACGTTTAACAACTGATAATTTTTCTGCTGTCGTACAGGACCGCTTTGATTAAATTTTCAGGAAATAAATAAAATAAAATAATAAATCTTTGTACTTGCAACAACCGAGAATTATCACTATTTCAAGGGACCTGTTATTAAACGAACGCGTGTGCGATACGAACTGTGAGTTCCGTTTCTTTAAAAGGAACACCTGCTTAGTAAAAGGGTCGATGAATCATGGAGTGCAGAAGCGCGCGCACCCTTGTTGGTACAATGTCTTACAGCTGATGTACTTTCGTTTATAAAATGTTTAAAACTACTTCTCATTTTATGCGAGTATAATGCGCACCGTCATTTTTGCGGACTAAAATGTGAATAAAAGTGCGTAATATACTTAATGCGTATTTTACTGTACTTACTTTCACGTGTGCTCCAATTGCACTATGCCGACGTTCTGGCCTGGTGACACGCAAGTCTTGGGTTCGTACCCGGACGGTGGCGTTTTTTTCTTCCAAATTTAGTCTTTTTCTTTTTAGCTTCCCCATGGAACTTTACAACTATCTCAATACGAATTTGTTTATATTAAAAGCACTTGCTACATTTGTACTCTCTTATTACCATGTTTTTATTAACTTGCTTACTTGTTTGTGTGTTTGTTTGTGTGTGTGTTTGTCAAGTACAGATCTTACAATCGATTTTTAACTAACTTCCCGACTAGCTAAACATTTGAAACGTTTCGAATAGCTCAGAACACGATGGCAATGCATTTTTGTAAAACTTTTAGCCATATTTAAGCAGAATTAAATTAATTATCAGTTATTTTCGGTTAATTTTGTTTTGTAGACTAGTGCAGCCATCTATTGACCGGAACGGGAACGAAAAGTTAAATGCATGTTAACTTCCAATTATTTTCATTTTCTTTCAAGTTGATGGGATAATTCATCAAAAAAATTTAAAAAAAGTATTTATTAATACATAGAATTGTCAAGTTTATATGATTCCATAGAAAATTTAAAAACATGGTATATAAAAAGTTCTATTTATCTTGTAGTTATTTATTAACATCGTTTTTGACATTTTGTTTTCTGTTATGGGCCGATTTCTTATCCTTAAATTTTTAATATCTTGATAACTTAATTTTTCACCCTTTTATTTACTTTATCTTTTCAATTTAATTCTCCCAATTAAATACTACCTGTTATTATTTTTAAACCTTATTTAAATTTTTAATCTCATTTTCTATATTTACTTTTTTCTTAACTTTAAATTTTTTAGTTTAAAGTATTATGTAAGTCGTTTTACTCCTCGGCTCCTCCCACTTTCGCGTGTCAGCCCATGATTCACCGCAGACCGGTCTCTACGCAGAAATTCCTGTATACGCAGACGAAGGTTAATTTCCCAAGTTCGGTGAAATGTCATTGTTGTGGGCCTGAGCGCCAGACGGACAGTACAGATCTGCCGACCAATTGGGGCAACCCGGGGCCCTTAAATGATTATGTAAACCGAAATAAATAAATATAAAAAAATTCTATTCAATTTAAACCATTACACATTTTAAATGGTATTCTTTTAACGTGCAAGGAAATCAAGATCCCCTATATTTGCGAATTTATATCAGTGCGCCTGTGTAGAGCAATCGTGGTGTCGAGTAGTCTTTACAGATCTTTCCCTCAAATGAAGATGCAGATCTCAAACGAAGAATCTGAGCAGAATATTGAGATGATTGGAGTCCCTTGACCATGAGGTTTTATCTCCAGTACGCAAGATGTTAAGTAATCAATGATAATGTGCTCAGTAGTTAAAGTTTAAAGGCTAATAAGATAATTAAGAGTGAGATTACTTTCAATTAAAGTTAATAAAAATTAAAGTTAAACACCTTCAAAAATTAAAGGGTGGGGGAAATTTAAGCTTAAGTAGTTAACAGGTATTAGAAAAATAAAAATTAAAATGTTAAGTTTAAAGATACGAGGCAAGATGACAGGAATAAGTTAAGTGGCCCTCAGCAAATGAAAAAAAAGGCCCTCTTCAGGGTCATACAATTCTTAACGAGTAACTTGCAGAATTCCACGGGGGAAAAAAGAAATATCAAGATGGAATTTTAACTTAGGGTTTCATAGATCAGCGCGATGCCTCTGCGCTACGGCAGGACATAAGCAGGTGTGCAAGATAGAAAGAGTATCGCGATGCGGAAGTTAATGTTAGCTCCTAAGGAGGCACGCCCTAGGGCGCTTGCGATTAGCAGGGAGAGAATGGTCATAATCTGGCAATTCTGCAAGTACTTCTTTACGAATGTTTGGAAGGGTTTCATAAAATTTTTTACAAATTTTATGAGCCTGTTTCGAGAATGTGGAAATGTTGAAGTCACGCCTGATTGTCGAATTCGACAGGTAACGGAAAGCTGGGCGGATACGCCTGAGTGTTTTATTCTGGAAATTTTCAAGTTTTTTAATGCGAGTAATTTAACTTGACATATAACTAATACACACAAAATAAAAATAGTGGTATTAATACTTAGATGAAGTTTTATGACTCTCTAGTCTACTCTCTGAGAATCTTCAGAGCAACGTCTCTCGCCTAAGATCACCAAGCACGGCACCTCTGGCTTTCTCAAAACTCAACTGACTATATCTTGCCTTGGCCTTCAACAATCATCGTGGGTCACCTGACTCCTTAGAATTTCTGCCAAGGCCACCCACCGCGATGTCCTGCAATCGCTTTTCTTAGATACACTTTCTCCCTTTTTACCTTGTTGGGGCAAAGCGCTCCTGTGTGGGCGCTACTCTTCACCAACTCTACTGTTCTATACCTCAGTACTAGGCACAACCTCTAGCTAAAAGCTTCTGATATTACACAAATTATGAAATAACACACTTTCTATGAACTCACATTTAGTAAGGTACCTTCTACGGGGTATAGTAAAAATGGCATATTATTTACATTTTCGGTTCTCCATGTTTAACCCTTCAGCGGGCGCGCAAGTTGACCAAAGTGCAAAAGTGCATTTTGAGTGGTTTTTGAGTGGTTCCACTCAAAAAGTGCATTTTGAGTGGTTTGTTTTTACATGTAAGGTTTGAATTTATAAGCAGTTCCTATTTATTACCATGTTTTTATTAACTTGCTTTCTTGTGTGCTTGTTTGTGTGTTTGTTTGTGTGTGTGTTTGCCTAGTACAAAAATTGCAATCGATCTTTAACTAACTTCCCGACTAGCTAGACATTTGAAACGTTTAGGATAGCTCAGAACACGATGATAATGCATTTTTTTAATACTTTTAGCCATATTTAAGCAGAATTAAATTAATTTTCAGTTATTTTCCGTTAATTTTGTTTTGTACACTGGTGCAGCCATCTATTGTCCGGAAAGGGAACTAGTCAAATGCAACAAGCCAAACAAGTCATATGCAAGTTAACTTCGAAATAACTTCATTTTCTTTCAAGTTGATGGGATAATTCATCAAAAAAAATTTTTTAAAAAGTATTTATTAATACAAAATTTGTCAAGTTTATATGATTCAACAGAAAATTTAAAAACATGGTTTATAAAAAGTCTTTTTATCTTGTAATTATAGCTACACCCTTTCTAAGGCAGGTCTGATTTTCTGACGCTTGTATTCCTTTCCATTCATTATTAGTCGGGATTTAACCGTGGTAAACCACCCATTATACTGGATCATAATGCGAGAAAAGCAGCATTTGATGTAGTCGATCAATTGTGCAGATATTACACGGTATCCCGCATACCACGGAGATGTACAATTATGGACAATCTCATTGTTTTTTAGGGTTTTGGATATAATAGGAATCCATTCGCAAGTTGGCCTTAGATCTAATAAACCGGACAGTTTTGAAATAAGGTGATTGTATCTGCATTATTCGGCTTTTAATTATAAATATAACTCAGTATTATCAACATTTAAATCTTTTCATAAAACGCAAAATTATTATCATTAATCTGAAAAAAAATTGTATTACAAAAGGAATAATCAAGGTTGAAATGGACGTTGCACTTTGTGCCACGCGCGCCTTCTGGTGTTCCAAAAATTGGCGTGCCAGCTGAAGGGTTAAAGAACACCTAATTGTAATTAACTTTGTTTAATATCTATTTCAAAAAATAAATTTTTAAAAGCTCCACTTGTCAATTTTTCTTGTAACAACTTGACATACACAATATCTACGAGCAAACAGCATCTTAAAATACAAAAGTAATCATACGCTAATAACAGCTGTATTTTGAATTTATCTTTAAAGGGATCCATTTTAAACCACAGCTGATGTTTCGCTTAAATATTTCAGCTGTAATACACGATTCAACATATGAAAGCTCTTTTTCTACGATTTCAAAAAACGGAATAGTATACTCTACGGTGAAAAAAAATATCCCCCCATTTCAGAAAATGGAGATAACAGAATTCACTGAAAATAGCAGAGTAGCAAAGACGCTGGTTTCCGGAGTAGCAAGAGATATTAGTCCACTTAGCCCCCGAGATTAGGGAGTTTATTTCTATTTTCTGCAATATCATTTGTTACGGGACTCGCGGTTCTATTTTAGAACAGTTTCCAAAGCTAGAAGTATGCGTATAATGTTCAGAAAATGGGATAAAGTAATGCACATTTATGGAAAGACAATTTCGAACTTTTCGAACATTGCACTTTTTGTTAAGTGAAGAAAGCATGACTTACTGAATCAAATACTGTCAGACAAGGCGAGACCGCTTCATTTAATTATAAATAATTAACCTTTACCTTACGGGGTGGGATAGCATATATCCCAAGAATAGGGGCCCAAGAATTAATTAATATATAAATATATATATATATATATATATATATATATATATATATATATATATATATATATATATATATATATATATATATATATAGTGGAATCTCAATCGTTCCCCGAATGATCGTGTTCCCGTATTTATCGTTTATTTCACCCAGTCCCGAATAAATTCGACAGTAAACAAACAAAAACAGATCGCAGCTTATATATTAATTTATCGGATCGATCGTTTTTTCATCATAACTGAACCTGAATATAAATGCCTGTATTGAGCTAGAATGGCGCCTTAATTAAACAATGAGCATTTAAGATGCACGTTCTCGTATTTTTGTTCTCAGCTGTTTAGCCTGGTTTCGCTTTATCGTGCCACTCCCATTATTTGTTCGTCTTTGGTGTTTCTTTAGCCCCTGGAGTATCCTATTTTCGGCAACTCATTCCAAATTCTCCGACTATTCAACATTTCTGTTCAGCAATGGCGCATAGTCACCTGAACTGAGCGGTTCCTGCTGCCTTCTGGCTTTTCTGTTGGCCTCGGGTTGAAGGCGCCCTGGTGTTTTTGTTCTAGGGGTGAGAAGTTTTTGATTGCTGCAGTTTACACTGGCCGATGAGGGATTCCCCAGAACGCAGAACTTCCTTGTGGCCTTATGTCGGACCCCATCCTGTGCAATGGAACTGTTCTAGTCACAAACGATTCACGGCTGCCGCTTCTTTATACTCTCACACAATAACCGATACCGAAGAGAATGCAATTTGCAACACAGAAAAAATATTGTTTACTTGTGGAGAAGAAACCGCCAAAAAACAAATACTTTTATTTGAATCAAAATTCCTGTGTATTTACGTGTATATTATTATTACGTGAATGTTATTTTCTATCTACGTGTATTTTTTTTTAATTATTTTTATCTTGGATTTCAGTACAACTTTGCAATTTTATCTTCAATTACACTACAGGTATGTATGCATTTATGTATCTAAGTTTTTTTTTCTCTTATACAGAATCTTGCCGTTGGTGCGTGAATGCCCAGAGTGCTTGATTTCTGCTTGTTTTTTGTCTATTTTAGTATAATTTTTTATCTATTTCTGTTGGATTATTTATTTATGTATCTAAGTAAATATATTTTAGGGATATCAAACGTTAAGGTATGTTAATACTTTTTTGTATGTTCCCGCATCTATCGTTTTCATGCATCCATCGTTTAGTTCAGTCCGTCCCTTCAAAAACAATAGATCGAGAATCCACTGTACATAACCAGTCCTACCCTCCTAAAGATGCAGAGGGGCTGGTGTAAACAAAAATGGCGCCACGGTTGGCGTAAAAATTTGGCTTGGCGAGAAAGTGCGTGTATAAGGAAGCTGTTCCGAAAATAATAGAGATTATAAATATTTAAAAGATAAAACTAAGCAGAATTTGAGTTTGGAAGTGGAGTACCTTGGCCTGACGGCTTTATCTCCTGTAAGCAAGATAATTGTTATCACGGTGGGAGTGCTCAGTAGTTAAATTTTAAGAGGAAATTAATATTAAAAAGAGAAATACGCGTTAAGAAAAAAAATAAAATAAAATAAATGATAAATCAATAATTCAATAAAATAAAGGAAAAAATTAGTAAATGTAATCAAAGTAAGATCCACGGGGAAAAAATAAAGAGTATGAGGCCCCAAGAAAGCAAGTTATCATCGTACAGGACAAAGATTTTTATTTTTTTATTTTTTGTAATATAGGTTTTTCAATTTTTTTTTAAAAGTTTTTATGAGAATTTTCGAAGTCAAGGTAAATTTATATCTATGTAATTCTATAGAAACAAAAAATTCTGGTATACTAAATAAACATTAAATTATATCTATTGTTTTACTCACTTGTTTAGAAATTGAGAGGAAATAATGAAAAATAGAACTGTAAATTGAAATTTCTAATATATTACAATCTGACTGAATTCATCTCATCAAAGTACTGTCACAAAAAACTCATTTAACACTATGATAAATTACTCACATAAGAAAATTTGGAAAAGGTAAGATGACTCTATACATTACATAAATTCATTCTTAGCATTGGAAAAAAAAACCGAGGATTGCATTTCATGAAAAAAGTTGATACATGTAAGATGTATCTTAGTAAATGACATCTGTAGATTCATATTTCATGTATATATTAAGTATATTATGTGTTATTTTCCGATGGTAGGAAATATACATATATTTTAGCTTTTCGGTTTCTGAAAGAGTGTATGGGTGCTTTTTCTTCCAAAAATGATAAAATATCCAGGATCGTATGATTATTATTAATTTACAAACGGGACATTTCTTGTACTTCTTTTAACATACCGTAAAATCTTGACTATAATGCGCACACGGAAATAATACCCATGATTAAGTTTGCGCTAAATTTTCAGAAAAAATTTAAATTCCACTATAATACACTCATCTATATATTTAAGTTGCTAAGCCGACTTTTTGGGCAGTCCGTGAGACTGCATCAATTTACTTCATTTTGTTCCTTAAACGAAAGATTGTAATCTGTAGATGTGTCAAATTTGGTTTTTGTAACAGCAATTTCTATTAATGAGCGATAATTTATAATTAAAAAAAATTATTTCTGCGCATGCTCAGTGGCATGTTTAAATATGTCTTTAGAAACTCACTGTTTCTGCGCATGCTCAGTGACATGTTTTAATGATAAACACGTTTATTTCGAGGAGTCTCTAGATCTCTCTCTGCCATTTTTATTTTTATGATAATGATGTTTGTGAAATATAAGATTAAACCTGATGAAATTTGTTTAATTAGCGATAATTTACAATTTAAAAATTTTCTTTCTGCGCCTGCTCAGTGACATTTTAAAATCTGGCTTTAGATACTAAGCACAAGGCTGCTTAAACACATTAATTTTTTTCTGCACATTTTTATGATTTTCTACATTGGGAAATGATGTGTTGAGTATAATTTGCGCATTGGTGCATTTATTTACTATCTAGCCTTAATGTTTTGACGGGTACTAGCTAGTAACTTTTAAATATTTTATTTAAAAATTGCACAGATATTTGTTACCAGAAATAAAATTTGTATTAAAAAGAAACGAAAACGTTAAATTCAGTAGAAAAAAAAACCCAATTTTTATTCAAAACAAACAATACTGGCAAATTATCAGTCTTAATTGCTTTCACTAGAATACAGCTCATCTATTGTGGTTGCGTCCATGTCATAATTATTGGTGCCGTTGTAAGATATATCGTCATCATCATCCGCATTTGATGACACCTGCCCATCCTCCCATAATATGTCGTTCTCACTGCAAACTCACTGCAAACTGTCCTGCTCACGTTTAACAATTGATAATTTTTCTGCTGCCGTATAGGACCGTCTTGCGGAAATTTTGAGGGAAATAAATAAACTAAAATAATAATTTTCTGCACTTACAACAACCGAGAACTAGCACTATTTCAAGGGACCTGTTATTAAACGAACGCGTGTGCGATACGAACTGTGAGTTCCGTTTATTCAAAAAGAACACCTGCTTAGTAAATGGGTGGATGAATCACGGAGTGCAGATGCGCGTGCACCGGTGTAGCGACAACGTCTTACAGCTGCTGTACGTTCGTTCATTCAATGTTTAAAACTACTTTTTTTTTTGCAAACGAGTATAATACGCATACTCATTTTTGCGGAATAAAATGTGAAAAAAAAGTGCATGTTATACTCAAGATTTTACGGTAAGAGAGTATTTGACAGTGTGTGTATATAAGCACCTTAGAAAGGTGTTTATTCATAGGGATCTGGGAATCGAACCCATTCGGCAACACATTAAATATATCGCCCCTATCTTCTACAGTATATTATATTCTATAGACAACGAAATATTGCTAACCTCCCGTATTACGACCTAAGGGAAGGCTATTGGATCCTAAGGGCGCTATAATTATTTACCCTGGTCTCCTTCCCCGTTCTTAACTTTCCCTCCAATGTCTTCTAAATTCTAATTTGCAATAGCACGGCGCTTCTGGTTCTGACCTGTTATTCTTTGATGGATCGACCTCAAAACAATCTCACAAACTTCAGCTTAATCCTCAGCCTTTATTAATTCTGCCTTCTTTATCCTTTTATTAATTCTGCCACTTACGATACTTGCTAAACGTTCCATTTATTTATTTAAATTTTTAACGTAGGATTACGTTACTCCATAATGGACCTCCGGAAAGCACAATTTCAGATGTCATGCATCGCGAGTTATAATTTTGGCAGCGCACCAAACCCAGTCTGTATCGCTTGGGCAAGCAGTAAACAGTTAAACAGAAAAATACCAAAATGCGTCAAAATTTTCATATATATATATATATATATATATATATATATATATATATATATATATATATATATATATATATATATATATATATATATATATATATATATATATATATATATATATATATATATATATATACAGGGTGTCCATAATTAAAGTCCCACTTTCAAAAGGATGCAAAAAAAGAACCACTGGTCAGAATGACTTCAAATTTGAACTGAATATACTGGAAGAAGGGTGAAATGATTTGGCATAATTAAAAAAGTTCCAAAATATATCAATAGATGGCGCTGTAAGCGGTTGGAACTTTTTTTTATTATGCCAAATCGTTTTCCCCTTCTTCCAGTATATTCAGTTCAAATTTGAAGTCATTCTGCCCAGTGGTTCTTTTTTTTCAGCCTTTTGAAAGTGGAACTTTAATTATGGACACCCTGTATATATATATATATATATATATGACAGAGTTCGTTGTCATGGGTTATTAATTAATGAAAAGCAATCGGGCACTGCAATGAATATACACGACATAATTCCATTAACTGGTTTTTATTCCATTATGTTTTGTCCAGAGCTCCGACAAAGTTCAGCACACCACCCCATTTGAAATCTCTCATGAAGACGTACGTGTTACCTCTCTCAAACTTAAGTGCCGACTAACTAGATTTTCTTTCTTACACCCCCGCCTAATCTTCCGCTGATTCATCATGGAATGTTCTCCACATTTCTTCCTATGTAATCTTTTTATGTAACTTACTTCTGCCAAAAAAAATATCTTTTCTGAACAGTACCTGTCTAGTGTCGACCCCTATTAATAATTTTTGCTATTAACAACCCTTCTTCTTTTTATGGCGAACTTTCGTGAGTTAATAATTTTTGATTGCCAATTCCTTTTTTCCCAAACAAAAGCCCCCTATATTTTAGTTTTATGTTTTTCGTTACAACTTTCCCCCTCCCCCGTCCTCTGAAGGCGTGCACACAAAGAATGGTCAGTTCAGTGCGGCAAGTCTCCAGAAGAGAAAACTTAAATTAAATTCAAACTCAACTGGTTGTTACTTGAAAAGGATGCTGAACAGGGTTGCAGTCCCTAATCAACAAAATTAAATAAAAACCTAAATGAAAACTATTCCTAACTAAATTTTTCTTTTCTTATTCCTAATTTGGTTTCCTAACTATCTCTAAATTAAATTATTATTGTACACAACCATGAAGGTGCTCTAGATGAAATATACAACTTACAGCTGTCTCCAGTCGAGACAGAAACTAATATATCACATTATTAATCATTACAATAAAGTTCACAACATTATCTACAAAAGTCAAAAAGAATTTAAAGCACTTATCAAGACAAAAATAAATCACTAAATTTACATTATTATTACCTTGACACATGAAAATTAAGTATTCAATAGTTAACAATAGTACCCCTCTTTTTTTAAATCAATTATCCACAACAATTTTAAGTAGTAAGAATTGGACTGCCACAATTAAAGTTACACAAATGTTCACATGCTTGAATTTTATCAAGTCCATGCCTAGTATTGGCTACCCTGGAGTTCTATAGTTCTTTGACTAGTTACAAAATTCTTAATTCTTCATCCATACCATTCTTATTCCAGCTTTTTGGACAGTTCCAGAAAACATTTCACATATAAATTCAAAAATATTAATAAAATATCATTAAAAACAAGGAAATAATACAAAAGTACTGAAAAATAGATTTTGCGGCGCCACGTATCCCAGGAGGCCTCCATCTTGTTTAGCTATCTTGTCTCTGTAAAGACTCAGACGCAAAAACATTAATATTTGACACTATAACAAATTCTACTTTTTTCATAGGATCCAATTTATAACACATCATATTTTAAGCTTCATCAATTTCATTTATCTTATAGAACTTTTCCAACATTTTAAAATTTACTTACACGAAATTCCACACTTCTTCATAATTTAATTTGCAATTTTCATTTAGACAAAATTTTCAGTTACAATTTACCACATTAAATTTTCATAATGACAGATTCATTATGTAATACAATTCACTTCTGGTACTGGTGTACCACTCCTTCATCTGTGTACATTCTGTTTAATTCAAGGTGTATGTTTTTGTTTGTGTGTGTTTGTGTAGTTGATTGAACAAGTGTTTAGTTGGGTCAGAGGAGAGCAGGTTCAACAATTTCCCACCGTCTTAACCACAACTGACCTGGCATCATTATTTTGTAGGGTATACTCATTACTAGATGTTGGGAAAGAACAAGGGAATCAGATTTTGCTCTGAAACTTGACACACCAGGTAGCTCTACTGCGCTACGATAAATGAACCAAAACTTTTTCTCCTAAGAGACGGTTAGCGAGCCCTTACCACTCTTTCGCTGTACGCGGCAGACGTGTCGGTTGCATTTATCTAATGCTTCTTTTTATTTACTCAATTGTGAGTAATGTTACTTTTTGTGTAATAAAATTTTCTTTTCTTACGTCCACAAGATTAGTTATCTTTCCTTCCCGTGAATCCAGTATCCCAAGAGATCCCCCAACCTTTGACTGCAAACCAAAGGTAGGAGAACTTTTTTAATATTTCTTCATAGACGAATTATTACGCCTTCGGACAAAGTCCAACACTAGAGTGGCCCTCTCCACATTTAGCACATCTAGGGGTGAGTTTGCACGTTAGTGAAGAATGCCCGAACATTTGGCACATGTAGCACTGAGTAACTCCAATTTGCTTGTAGTGCTCAAAAGTCACTCGTAAGTAGTTTATGGTTCAAATTTGGAGAAGGTTGTCAATATTAGGGGAAGGCCTGATCGAGATTACAAATAGAGGCATCGTTTTTTGGTTTTCCTACTGGTAAGGTAGGCTGTTTTAATTGGTTCTAGACCAATTTCTCGAATGGCATTTTCAATATCTTCGGTAGGAGGGTATGAGTGAAGACCCCTAATGACATTTGCGTGGGCGTTCGTATCTAGGATCCATATTTCTAAACGGTATTTTAAGCCATCCAAATGTTTTTGAATGATTAGGTAAGAATCAGCACTACCAATGTTAATTTTAATAAGGGTGCCCGAAAGTTCTGAATCAACATCCGTAACAAGCTCTTTTATATTTTGCAACATAGTGCGCCAATTTTTGTTTATCTCAAAAAAGACTTAAAATTTGTACTGTTTGCTGGGAGGCGGGTTAGCGCTACTAGCATCCGCATTGGAAGTATCCATAGTTCCATTTGGCGCCACAAATGGCTGCGTGGCGGGAAAGTCAGTTGAATTATCATCATTAGGGAGTACATCGAACTGATTATGTGTTGACGCGTTAGGCGTGCATCAATCGCAGTCATCAGTCTTGCGCCTTTTGGAAGTAGAGCGCATGATAGTAAGTACACCGTTAACTCGCGTTATACATATACTAGCTGAAAACCCGCACTTCGCTACGGAGTACATTCAAATTAAATACAACAGTCAATGTATGCAATTAATGCCAAAAAAAATAAATATATATATTTATAATAAATACGACGATCAATGTATACAATTGATGTAAAAGAAACAAAAAAATATATTTATCAAAAATCGTAAGGATATTTTTATAGACAAAATAATATAGAAGAAAATATTCAAATTAAATGTAATAGGACATACTAAAGAATATAGTACAGTTAATACAGTTCAGTTTGAGTAACATGATATCTTTTATTGTATTTTAATATTTTTCGGATAATGTGCAATCGTCTGCTGCATTAGCAAGAAAAAAATATTTTTTTTGTCTACTTAATTGTTATGCACGTGACGATAAATTTATTTAAAGTACCAGAAAAAGAAATCACGTGATCAGTATTTAATAAATTAAATTCTAATAATTAATTTTTAGAAATTCACCAAAAATCAGAAAACGAAGGTAAAGATTCGAAAACGATCTCCTTTTAAAGGAATTTTTATGATCTTTCTTATGATATAACTTTTATAACCCTCAAATTATTATTTTAAATGTAAACTTAAAAAAAGTTACCAAAACAGATTAGAAATTTAATTTTAAAACATCTAAGCATTTTTCAAAAATCTTTCTTAGTGCACCCCTACACTATAAGAAGAATCGCCATGAAAAATTTCAGCCCTTTAGGTCCAGCGGTTTGGTCTGCGCGTTGTATGTCAGTGAGTCAGTCAGTTACGGAACTGTTTTATATAAATAGATTAAGATGTTGAAGAGAATTGTTAAGTTCAGCATTACATTGCTTATGATATAACTCAAATAGATTATTTTTAAGAAATGCATTAATATCACTGCATCGACTGCTGAGAAACATATATAATTGATAGCAAAAACTACTTACGGAGGGATCATCAGGTGCTTTATCGATGGCAGCCTTTGTAAATTGCTGGAACGAGAGTATATTTTCAAAACATTCCCATTCATGGGGGTAGTTACACTCATAATTGTTCAGCAATTCGGTGAGTGTTGGAATATTCGGAGGTAAGGCACGCGTTTCAGTGACCGCAGGGTCCGATTGAATGGCAGGGAGAGGTAAACAGGCCATTTCTTCAGGCTTCGCTGGAGCGCTTGAAGTCATGTCCGAACAGCTCTGAGACATAACTAGAACTGAAAATCTCCGCGGGTCCACCAGAACTGCTTTTTAGAAGTACAGTGCCTTGGTCGATTGACTTTAACTCCTGTCGCAAGATTTTTATTATCAATGTATATGTGCTCAGTAGTAAAAATTATTAAGTTACGTGAAGTATTACGTTAACAGTTACATTAAATTAAAAATTATGTTTAATTCCTTCTAAAAATTTAATTTTAAGAAGGGTGAGAAAATTTTAGGAATTAAAATTACATTGAAGATTAAAAGAAAGAATTTAAAATTAAAGTTAATGAGATTATAAGTTGAAATACCCTTGCTCTGGTTTAAATAATCTTCATGAGGTCATTGTCACATGACCATTCCACTCTGCATTTATTGGCCGGGCAAGTTATCTGGGCACAAAAGTCCCGTGTCTTGTTATACAAGTTTTTGGAACCCACGAGATTGGGGGTTAAGGGATGATATATTAATTGCCTACTTTTGTATTTAGGATACTCTCCATTCCTTTGTTCTTAAAACGAAAATAGCTTGCTTACGCCCAAATAATTTTAAAGAGAATGAAAACGAATTTCGAAATTAGAAAAGATTTTTCATTTTATATGTTATATATATATATATATATATATAAAATATATATATATATGTATATATGTATATGTATATATATATATATATATATATATATATATATAAAATATATATATATATATATATATATATATATATATATATATATATATATATATATATATATATATATATAGAGTCGGAGTCCAACATGGGTAGGTGACACCACAATTTTGTCCAAGCATCCCCATGGGCGATGTTATAAAGCCATGTGCTTAATAATTTGCTCAATTGCAATTTAATTGCACTAAAATACATCGAAGGAAATTATCGCCACTGGGGCGATGTACGCCAAGTAGGAGAGCTTTTCCGCGTCCATGTGCGCATGCCCTTGGCGACCTTCAAGGAACGAGTTTCCGCTCTCGCGAAGAACAGACGGCTGTTGGCTACGATAGAGTGAGCATGTTTTTCTTCTGTGTGTGGTGTAGGGAACCAGGGTACGAGAGAGATGGAGCATGTCATTCCACCATTTTACCTTTTTTTAAGTGAATGATCCAGATGGAATATTTTTAAATGAATAAAGAGTACTGTTGCTGTCCCCAATCGACTTCTCAATATTGTAATTGCGTGAGTCATGTTTTATTTTTATTTTATTTCTAGGTTTTAAGTTCTACACGTGGTGCACCCGAGCCACGTGGGGTGTTCATAAAATAGAAGTGTAAGTTTCCATACTTAATCTTAAATTAAGTCAGTCTTATATCTTGGTAACTCCTCAGTGAGACTTAACTCTGGGTGTATTCTATATAAGTACTATCTTAACGTGCTGCTAATTTTTAATAAGTTAACTTTAATTATTTGTCTTAACGCAATGTACTTAGGACCACTATGGTCGATGTAACAGGCGAGATCTAAGGGGATCGTACCTTCTCTCACCCAGTGACTTCATTAGAAGGTCGCTTTTCGTATTTATTGCCTTCTACCTTCATTTCCGTATTTTCTTGGATTTCTCAGCTTTCTGGTGGGCTAAAAAGACAGGAAAATTTTTCATTCAGGCAGGCTGTATTAAGATTTACAAGTTTTTTTTTTCAATGCGGAGGCACTTGTCGCGAAGACATTCGCCTATAATTCACCGCAGTTTTGCTGCGCACTTTATTATGGGGGCGCCATATAGGCGGACCAACATTGCCCCCTATGGAGGGACGACACAAACGGAGGCATTTTAGTGGCGCTTCGCCAGGATTCGATCCGAGCACCCTCAGCACCGAAAACCAGCTCGCTGTACCACAAGGCCGCCACGGCCCCTAAAATTTAAAAGTAATTAAAAAAAAAATATGTCTAAAAAATATGTCAGCGCAAATGCACAACAAGAAAAATTAATGAGCTCATGGTTTGGGAAAAAATTTAAAAATTCCGTAATAGTTGGCAGGTATGTTATTGGTATAAATATCGCAAAAACGTGTGAAGAGCAAAAGTTTCTGTTAAAAAATATACCTTCCTTTTATAAAGATTTTGCTGCAATATAAAGGGAAAAAAGGAAAAAATATGAACAGATATTGTAAGTAAGGGAGTTGGAGATGAAAACTTTTGAATTTGTTTTCTCCTCTCAATCTCTTTCCAAATCCTTGTGATGCAAAAACGCAAAGTCGAGAACTAAAGTTTTGAGTTCTCGTTCTGTACATAAACATGGGCAAAAATACGATTCTTTCCTAAAGTTTTTTTTTTCAACCGGAGATATCTGAACAGACAAAGGGGATTTATATCTTCAGGTTTAAAACTCTGATTCAGGATTAAATAGTTTCGTTACCTTCCCATGTAGCAATTTTTTTCCATACAAGAATTTCAATGTCTAATGCTCACTTGATGGTTAATGGATGTAATTAAACATTTAAAATCAATTGATTAAACTTTTATTTTTTACGTGTCTAATGTAATTTTATGTAAATACCTTTTAAGAGGGATATTAATCATACCTTAACACTAGAACTACGGTAGGGGTCATTTGGACTCCAAAATTAAATTCTTCTTCTTGTATACGTTTTATTTTCGTTCACACAAAGTTGCAATTTCATGACTTTTTATAAAATGTTATTAATATTATGCTACAATAACTTTCAATTTCATCCATTAGATTATTTACAGTGAGCTCTTATACGCAGAACTACGGCTCGGGGTCAGTTTCACACCTAACACTAGATATAGGACATTGGAAGTGTCTAAATTCAGAAGAGTGATCCTGGAACCACTCGGTAGCAACTCTCGACGTGTGGGTCCGACGATGCTATGTCCCGTCTCTTGTTCGCCGACTATACCGCCAAGTTCAAAGTCCCATACATCGTGATAACACGCCATTGTAGCTACAGGAACCGATCTAACGTCTTCGCCAAGGTCAAGGTCAAGGTGGTTTGGTTTGCGGAGTACCTAGCACGCGCGAAGCGCGTGCTTTAATCTCCGAACGAAAAAGATTAGTTCATCTAGACACCTGTTGTCTTATATAGGTACCGCCGACCGCATCGTGTTACGCTGACTGGCTGCATGTCTCCGCTATTTCCATATGCACGCCTGTACCAGTTTATTATTTCGTTCTTCAGTATATATATATATATATATATATATATATATATATATATATATATATATATATATATATATATATATAATAAGATTTCGTTGTCTAGGGCTGAAACGTCGAAACATAAAGTGTTCTAAACCAGTTGTAATTCTATCACGCAGATAAAAAAAGTTCCTCAACTTCTAAGTAATAAAATGACTAAAATAATACGATTCTCATAAGACGAACACTTATATTTATACAATACGGTACATTAAATATAATCTTCATAACATAGAAATACGTCGTTATACTACATCGTTAGAAAACAGAAGTCATATCACAGCCGTCAGCTGCGCGTCTTAATCGTAAGGAAGTTAATTCTCTTCTGCGTAGTTCACGGAAAGTGAACAGATGGCGCTGGCTGTAAATCAGAATCGTCTGCCGCGAGTGTCAAAAGTTGGTGTCAGGACCCGACTTTGACCCAATGGGGCCCTGGGCAAAGCAGACTTCGGGGGCCCCCTCCAAGGATAGATTCAGAAGGGGGCATGTTCCTCCCCATGACCAGATTTCAACACGAACATCTGGGGCACTCACCCACCGGAAATTCAAAAAATTTTTGACCAACAAGTCAAAAATTTTAAAATTAATAATAATAATAACAGTAAGTGTTGATTTATAAATTTACTTTTTAATGTTAATTAATAAATTCATGAAATTTTCTTTTGAAATTCAAAATAGATCACAGTCTAAAGTTATTACACCCCCACCCCCCCAAAAAAATATTAAACCAGAAACGCTTAAGGATATAAGTATGCTTTCACTATAGTGGGTGCACTGTACCCCAGGATTATTTTCTGTATCTGCCACTGCCCCCATTAAAGGTATTAACCAAAAACCAAATTTTCAAAAATATGTACAACTTAATACTAAATTAGGGGCCATCCATAATTTGGGGGCCCTGGGCAACTGCCCCACTTGCCCATGCGGAAATCTGGGCCTTATTGGTGTCAGAAGTGGGTGCCAGAGGGCGTTCCCATATATATATATATATATATATATATTGTAGAGTATTGCATTTCAACCTCTCCGTTAACAAAAGAAATTCTTCTATCTCGGCCTGAGACACTTCAAAAGATTTCCGACGGCTTGGGTGGCAATATGCTGACAGCAATTTTCCTTTTGTTCATCCGATAGACTTGTTCCACAGGACCTTAGGGGACGTGGTCATTTTTCTTGATTTAGTCATCGCCACCGGGTGACGCCGCTGGTATTTATTATAAATGACAGGAGACCCCCCAGGTGCTTTCATTCATGAACTATCAATTGTTAAGCAGCATCCTGGAGGCGTCGCGTGCCTAAACAAAAGGACTCGTGCCTTTCGCATTTTACCGAAGCGGCCCTTTTGAGACTCTTTGAAGTGGCTTGGAGGACAAACTAAAAAGGCGGCCGCTTTAGACCCGGGGAAAATATTTCATTATCGCCCCAGGAAACCCATTTCCGTTGCTCACTTGTTCTAGATCGTTCGACTTTCTGGAGAGTGATGCAATATCCGGTGGAGGTCTTCTATAAAAAGAGAATGGACCCCTCAGTCGAGGCTTGCGTCTTTTTAGTTCCTGACACGTAGCGGATCCAGTTCTAAGAGCAGCCGGGTTTGCCGCCCTTATCGGTTCAGAGTCCCTTGTGACTGTTTTGCAGCGACGATCTAGTTCCTGCAGGAGTAAACATACTCCACTAATTTGTCGGAGACCAGTCTTCGTGGAAGGAGCCTTTGCTACCTTATTTTCCAGTGAGGAGTCCTTTCTCCTTAATTTAATAATTTCATCGCTACCGGGTGCGTGCAGTGATCACCGCCGTTGATATTATTGGGGAGCCCTTTCCCGTCAGGAGAAGTGCCGTTTCTTCATCATTGAAGCAGAGCCAGTTCTGCTAGCCTAGCGGACTTCTGTGTTCTTACTCCGCCCCACGCCGATAAAATCGAGTGTGATTACCTACGTTACGAAGTTCATCTTACATCTGTGCAGTGTACATATCTCATCATCATCAATTTGATTAATAAATTGCATTTGTTTTGTTTATGTAATGAGTGATGTATACCTGGTGTGTTTAAATCATCTTCTGGTTGACACTACGAACCTCAGTTCACTACAGAAGGTATATATTCATTCATAATTTTGGTGGCAGCGTTTAGACGAAAAAAAAAAGCGACAGTAAGAACATTTTGTTTTCCTTAGTGATAGTCGCGTGTGTTCAGAACTGTGACTGTGCGGAAGTGCTATTGCTGGTGTGTATCCTGTGAAGTAGTGTAGAGCGGCTGACGTTCTTGTGAAATCTGCTAAACTGCTGCAGTGTTAATTTCCTTAGTGACATTCGCGCGTGTTTCAGAACTGAGACTGTGTGAAAGTGCTATTGCGGGTGTGTGTATCCTGTGAATTAGAGTAGAACGTTTGACGTTCTTGTGCCATCTGATAAACTTGCTGCAGTGCCAACTAGATGCCAGTCTTCACATCAAATTGTGAGTACCATTCTGTTTCTCTTTTGTGCTGGTATCCAACAGTAGTTTAGTAAATAATATTTTGGTTGTTTTCTCAGAAGTAGGAGAATTAAATTGTTGAATTTAAGAACCGTAATTAATAGCTTGATCTGAACTTAAAAGGTGTTAAAATTTTTTAAGTTGAGGTAAAATAAGAACTAGTGTTATTGTGTAAAGTAGAATTGTTATTGAAATAGTAGTGTGTTAAATTAGTTCTCAGAAATTAAGGAATGTAACTGTGCTCAAAAAGAAATAGTGTAACTACATTGTGTTTAACTATTTTGCATTGTGTATTGTTGTGATATGTTAAAAGCAAAGTGAGTTATCTTTTATGAACCTTAAAATAGTAACATCGCAAGCGGAATTTTAAAAGTAATTTAGTTCATTTTTGTTAATGCATTGTATGTGTACGTTAATTGATTGTGTTGTGTAGTTGCATTTTGTGTTCAGGTTTTAATGTAATTACTACCTCAGGGTTTATAATAGTGTGTATTATTCTGTGTAGTATTGAAATAGCTTTGTATTCTGTCAAACATGGGTTCTCTTGTTCGTGCAAAGAAAGAGGACTTAGTTAACCTCGCTATAGAAATGAGTTGTGAGGTAGATTTGGGAATGCTGAAGCTTGAGATAATCAAAAAAATTGAAAGTTCAGCAGATTACAATGTAAAATTGGCTGAAGGGTTGTTAGCTGAAATTATGGAGACCCGTATAGAAAACGAGCAACGAGCCCGAAAAAAACGGGAAGATGAATTAGCTCAACAAGAACGGGAGGATAGGTTAGCTCAACAAGAGCGAGAGTTTGAGCTAGCCAAATTAAGACTGAGTAGGGAAGCCCCCCAAGAAAGCCCGTCTGTTAGTCCTCCGAGACCTGCGGGACACTCATTAAGACACATAATGCAAAAATTCGACCCTGAAGAAACTGATATAAGTCTATACCTTTGCCTTTTTGAACGGCAGGCACAGCATTTAAAAATACCGGAAGCTGAATGGTCAGGCAGTTTAATTAGCCTGTTACCATTATCAGTAGCGGCCATTGTGTTACGGGAAAAAGTCGAGGACACACAAAAATATTCCCATGTTAAGAGCGTGCTTCTCGAGCGATTCAGGCTCAGTCCTGAAGCTTTTCGTCAGAAGTTTGTTAGACACCAGCGTAAGCCAGGAACCCTATGGAAAGATTATCTTTTCGAAATAAAGACGTATTTCGAAGGTTGGATAGAGGGTCTCGGTGTTACAACTTTTGAGTCGTTAAAAGATCTCTTTCTGGTCGACCAATTAAAACGGAAAATGGGAAGTGAAATCCGGGAGCAAAATATAAGGGATTGGGAGAATTACACGTCCCCTGAAACCTTGGTCAAAGACGCGGATCAGTTTGAGCTTATCAGAAAAACAGGTAAGCCCCCCAACCAACCGAAGAAATTCGAGGGACGCGCGCCCGACCAACGGAAAATGTTTGGGGCTGTAAAAACGGGAGAGAAAGTTGAAAACCCCCCCGAACAACACGAACCCGAACGAAATTTAGATAAGGTGAGCTCCCCTCGCCCAAAAGAAAACCGCCGTAAAGAATGGAACCATAAAGAGTTCGACAAAAGGCGTGTGACAGACATTAAGTGCTATTTTTGCCACGAGGTCGGGCATATTAGGCCCCAGTGTCCGTTATTAACAAAAAAAGAAGAGGTTAACTCCATAGGTGCCGATTTGGAAATCACAGATCCCTTAAAACCATATGTGAGTATAGGGACTGTGAACGGCCAGGTATGTGAGATACTTAGAGATACGGGTAGTACGATTGATCTGGTTTGTAAAAGATTTATTTCGCCCGACGACTACCTCGGCGAAACAGTCTGGCTCACTCAGCCGTTAGACACTCGTGCCATTAACGTGCCCCTAGCGCGCGTAATTCTGAACTCCCAGTATGGAAATATAACAACAAAGGCCTGTGTCATTAGCGACAGGTCAAATCAACAAAGATACATACTGGGAAATCAAACGGCAGCTCTTCTAAGACAGGGTCAACAAAACTCTAAGAGCATGCAAATCAATGCAATAACGCGCTCGCGTTCCAAATGTCAAGAGAGCTGTACACAGACACTTCAGTCAAACGATTCTCTTCGAGAGCGTTCGGACAATAGTCCCTCAGATGGGGAGTCAATCGTTTTGACACAACTGGAAAGGGAGGAACAGGCGAAATTGTTAGTTTTATCCCCCAACGACCGCGAAGACCCAGCGTTGAGTCTATTAAATGTTTCCCCAGAGAAATTCGCAGACGCACAGCGGGAATGTGTAGAATTGGCCGCATTGTTAAAAAAAGTCGAAAGTCCAAGTCAAACCGGCGAGAAGGGTTATGTAGTGATAAACGGGTTATTGTGTAAACAACAGAGGGACCACTTTGGGGATACACGAAGTCTTTTAGTTGTCCCACAGGTATTCAGGGAAAAACTGTTGGCAGTATGCCATGAGTCAACAAACGCTCATTTAGGTGCGACGAAATCGAAACAGAGGCTAGCCAAATCGTTTTTTTGGCCCCGATGTTACCAAGAAATGGAGGAATACGTGAGGTCGTGCGACGCATGTCAGCGCATAGGAAATGCTCAAGATACTAAGAGATTCCCCATGCGATTAACGCCTATAATTAGCGAGCCATTTGTCAAAATAAACATCGACGCTTGCGGACCTCTGCCCGAATCTGAGAATGGAAATAAGTACCTAATCACCGCTATATGTTTAGCTTCAAAGTTCCCGGAAGCAATTCCCGTGAAAAACCTAAGGTCATTATCTGTCACGGATGCTTTGTTGCAGGTATTCAGTAGAACCGGGTTCCCGAAAGAGGTGCAATGCGACAATGGCACGTCGTTTACGAGCGAGTTAACGTGCGAATTTTTTGAGAAATTCGGCATCAAAGTGACGCATAGTTCAGTGGGGCATCCACAAAGCAACCCTGTAGAGAGATTCCACCGAACACTTAAGAGACTGTTAAAGGTCCTGTGTTTGGAAAACGGGGAGAGTTGGGAACGTCATTTACCAGCCTCGCTCCTCGCGATTCGGACTATAACGCATAATAGTACGGGATTCTCACCGGCCGAACTGTTGTATGGAAAAAACCTACGAACACCCGAAGTTTTATTGTACGAAGGTTGGATGGGAGGTTGTGAGGAAGAGAGACCCGTGACAGAGCACGTCCTTACCCTAGTGAATAGATTAAAAAGAGCGCGAGAATTAGCTGCTCAGAAAATGGGTGAAGAACAATCTAAGCGTAAGGAAGCGTATGATAAGAGCGCAGTTAAAAGGCATTTCGAGGTTGGAGATTTAGTTCTGATTTTCTCTTTATCTCGACCTAGCAAAATGGCGCCGAAGTGGATAGGCCCAGCGAAAATTGAAGCTCGCATATCCGAGACGAATTATCGAGTGCAAACTCCCGGGCCTAGACAGAAATCCAGCATTTACCATATTAATATGCTGAAGCCCTATATCAGGCGTCCCGAAACTATAAATTGGGTTTATGAAGGTAAAGTCGAAATTGGTACTGAGGATGATTTCGCAATCCACGTTTTTGAAACCGGTGCTACCGATTTCGATTACGAGGAGATTGTGCGCGAGAGCGAACTTGACGCTCGTCTAAATCTCACTCAAAAAAGGGAATTAAAGAAATTATTGTGTCGCCATGCAAATATTTTTTCTAATAACCCAGGAAAAACCGAGAAAGTTACGCATGACATAGAGCTGATCTCGGATAAGGTCGTTAGGTCTAGACCATACAAAACGTCACACCGACAGAACGAAATCTTGAAGTTGGAGATTGACAAAATGTTAAAATTAGGAGTGATACAAGTAGGTGAGTCTGATTATACCTCGCCTATCATTTTGGTAGAAACCGATGGTCGTGAACCGAGACCCTGTATTGATTATCGTAGGTTGAACGAAATAATTCGCACCGAATATTACCCCCTCCCCAACATAGAGGAAAGGGTTGAACAAGTTGCAGGATCTGATTTCATAACAATACTCGATCTTGCAAAGGGGTATTGGCAAATCCCCTTGACAGAAAGGGCCCAACGCATTGCGGCTTTTGTCACCTCATTCGGGACATTCAGGCCTTTGCGGATGCCTTTCGGGCTTAAAAACGCACCTTTCTTTTTCAGTAAGCTCATGGCTGACGTCCTAAATGGGTGTGAGGAGTATGCCGTTCCATATATCGACGACATCGCGATATTTTCTAAGACCTGGGACGAGCATCTGAAGCATTTAGATATCGTGTTAAGTCGTGTAGCGCAAGCGCAGCTCACAATCAAATCATCGAAATGTCGGTTCGCCCAAAACCATGTAAAATAGTTGGGGCACATGGTCGGCGGAGGTTATCGAATCCCGCCGAATTAAAGGTAAAATGCATTAGGGAATTTCCCCGGCCAGAGACAAAGACGAGTATTCGGGCATTTCTGGGTCTCACTGGGTATTACGCGCACTATATTCCAAATTATTCTATGATAGCGGCCCCCTTAACCGATGCGTTAAAGGGACGGGAGAAACGCGCGGCGGTTGTGTGGGACGAAGCTTGCGAGGCAGCGTTCACCACTCTGAAAGACGCTCTTATAAAAACACCTGTGCTACGAGCTCCTGATTTTACTGTTCCATTTATTGTCCAAACGGACGCATCCGATCTGGGAGCCGGGGTAGTGTTGGCCCAACAAATAGGTGATAAGGAACATCCTATCCTGTACCTGAGTAGGAAGTTCTCTGAGCCCGAAAGGAAATACAGCACCACAGAGAAAGAGTGCTTGGCGATCATATTCACGTTAAAAAAACTTCACTACTATCTGGACGGAAGCGAATTCAAAATCGTGACCGACCATAACCCATTGGTATGGCTCAAGAAGAATGCCAGTTCAAATGGCCGTCTTTTTCGGTGGCAACTTATGTTGCAGCAATTTTGTTTTCGGGTAGAACACAAGCCGGGAAGACAGAATACAAACGCTGACGCTTTAAGCAGATACATTCCTTAAACGTCCGCGAATTACCTAGATTTGTAAATGTAGTAACCTAGAGAATTAATTGTTAGTACCATGAATTTATTTGTGTTTGTATTTAGTAATCCAGTTAGTGCATGTGTACGTACTTGTTAGAATTGTGTATTTTTTTTTGTGTAGTAGAAAAAAAAAACTGTTGGAACTGGTACATTAGATAGCAGAATTGGGAACCACCCACACGAAACGTTGGTTTTCAATATGCAACCACATTGAAAACTTTAACGGCAGGGGGGTTATGTAGAGTATTGCATTTCAACCTCTCCGTTAACAAAAGAAATTCTTCTATCTCGGCCTGAGACACTTCAAAAGATTTCCGACGGCTTGGGTGGCAATATGCTGACAGCAATTTTCCTTTTGTTCATCCGATAGACTTGTTCCACAGGACCTTAGGGGACGTGGTCATTTTTCTTGATTTAGTCATCGCCACCGGGTGACGCCGCTGGTATTTATTATAAATGACAGGAGACCCCCCAGGTGCTTTCATTCATGAACTATCAATTGTTAAGCAGCATCCTGGAGGCGTCGCGTGCCTAAACAAAAGGACTCGTGCCTTTCGCATTTTACCGAAGCGGCCCTTTTGAGACTCTTTGAAGTGGCTTGGAGGACAAACTAAAAAGGCGGCCGCTTTAGACCCGGGGAAAATATTTCATTATCGCCCCAGGAAACCCATTTCCGTTGCTCACTTGTTCTAGATCGTTCGACTTTCTGGAGAGTGATGCAATATCCGGTGGAGGTCTTCTATAAAAAGAGAATGGACCCCTCAGTCGAGGCTTGCGTCTTTTTAGTTCCTGACACGTAGCGGATCCAGTTCTAAGAGCAGCCGGGTTTGCCGCCCTTATCGGTTCAGAGTCCCTTGTGACTGTTTTGCAGCGACGATCTAGTTCCTGCAGGAGTAAACATACTCCACTAATTTGTCGGAGACCAGTCTTCGTGGAAGGAGCCTTTGCTACCTTATTTTCCAGTGAGGAGTCCTTTCTCCTTAATTTAATAATTTCATCGCTACCGGGTGCGTGCAGTGATCACCGCCGTTGATATTATTGGGGAGCCCTTTCCCGTCAGGAGAAGTGCCGTTTCTTCATCATTGAAGCAGAGCCAGTTCTGCTAGCCTAGCGGACTTCTGTGTTCTTACTCCGCCCCACGCCGATAAAATCGAGTGTGATTACCTACGTTACGAAGTTCATCTTACATCTGTGCAGTGTACATATCTCATCATCATCAATTTGATTAATAAATTGCATTTGTTTTGTTTATGTAATGAGTGATGTATACCTGGTGTGTTTAAATCATCTTCTGGTTGACACTACGAACCTCAGTTCACTACAATATATATATATATATATATATATATATATATATATATATATATATATATAATTAATTAATTAAACTTTCAACGTTTATACTTTTTCAGTTTATCCTGACAACAGAAATATAACCACATAAAATTATTATCCTTACCGAGATTAGGGAGCTCTGCTCTCCAGTGCCTCGTTAATGTACCATGTCTATATTTATATTTGATCGTGAGAGTTGTGAAGCTGATGCTTTCGACTTTGACTAGAAATATTTCGTGAGGTGCCTGATAGGGCCAAAATGGCCCTTTACCCTCGGTATGAATATGTGGAATACTGCTGCTTGTTTACTCATGGTCCAAGAAGATAAGAATTAATATTAGAAAAAAAAAAAAAAAAACCCAAAGAGGGAGTAAGTTATAAATTAAAACAGGAAAATCTTAGTGTAAATTACATTAAAGTTAAGAATTAACTCAATACATAAAAGTAGTGATACAAATTGAATGACTATATAATGAGCTAAGTTAAGTGAAAAGATAATGTAAAAAGATACATTAAAGAAATTATTTTGACTAGTGCTAGTGTACAGTAAAATTAAACGTTAAAGAATCTTAACAAGTCAAGATCGAGCCACAGGATCTGCGAGTGCGAAGTGAGCAAAGCCGGGGAAAAGCCCGTGCAGGAACGGTGAAGCTGTCTGACTACCCAGAGAGCAGAAGGCCAACTGAGAAAGCAGATGATGAGATTGAGAGGTGGGAGCGGGGAGCTTAGTGATTGGCCGAGGAGCTAGTAAGAGATTGGCTGAAGAAACAAGGTCCAGGATCTTAATGGAATAACTATCCAGGCGTGCTGAGACAGCGCTACAGTATTAAATTTATTCAATCCTATCTTTCTGACAGAACTTTTGCTGTGTGCTATTCTGGCAATACTTCCTCCCTTCGCCCAATTAACGCAGGTATTCCTCAAGGATCGAAATTAGGTCCGACGCTGTTTTCTTTGTTTCTCAACGATATCCCTTCCACCCCCCCATTCCACCCTAGCTCTCTATGCAGATGATACTGCAATCCTTGCCAAAAACCATAATATCAAGTTCACGCACCTCTACTTACAACGTCACATCACCATCCTCGAACGCTGGTTCGAAAGATGGCGGATCAAATTGAATCCCAGGAAAACTAAAGCTATCTTCTTTTCTTATAGTAGGATCCCCCCTCCCCCTGTTAACGTCTACGGTCAGCTCATTCACTTTGAAAGAGAAATTAAGTACCTCGGTGTTTACCTCGATAGTAAATTAACTTGGAATAAAAATATCAACAATAATATTCGTAAATTCTTCAAAGCTAGAAATGATATCGCCCACCTCCTGTACCATAATGAGATGAGTATAGACAATAAGATTCTGCTCTACAAAACTGTACTCAGACCTATACTTCTCTATGCTGCTCCTGTATGGGGGTCTGCGGCTTCCACCAACGTTCAGAAATTGCAAAAAACCCAAAATAAAACCCTCCGCATCATCACCAAAGCTTGTAGGTATAAAACTAACTATCTCATTCATAAAGATTTAAATATTGACCCCATCCGCACTGCCATTGTTAAACTTGCCACTAAATTCTATTCTAATATTTACTCAGTCCCTAATGAAGAACTAGCCAACCTCCCTGATTATGATATAAGAACTTTTTCGCGTAGACCTCGTGCTACTCTTGTGCTTAACACAGGAATTACTCCCGATTCATCTTTCCCTTAATTTCTCCCCTTTTCTTTTGGTTTCCATTATGACTTGCAAACTTTTGGCAATATCTTCCGCTAAGATCCTGGACCTTGTTTCTCAAGCCAATCCCTTTTCTCGTTCTACCAGCTCCTCGGCCAATCACTTAGCTCCCCGCTACCTTCGCACTGCAGCATGCTGCCAGCACGCCTGGGTAGTTTTTCCATTAAGATCCTGGACCCTATTCCTTAAGCCAATCACCTACCAGCCCCTCGGCCAATCACTTAGCTCCCCGCTCCCACCTCACTCAATCTCATCATCCGCTTTCTCAGTCGGCCTTCTACTCTCTGGGTAGCCAGACAGCTTCAGTGTTCCAGCACGGGCTCACCCCGGCTTTGCTCATTCCGCTCTCGCTGATCCTGCGGCTCGATCATGACTTATATTGATCTTCTAACGTTTTATTCGGTACACTTGCAATTGTAATATTAATTAATTTTTATCTCACTTCAGTAACTTTATTTTTTAACTTAGCTTCATACATAATCACTCTTTTATTCTTCACTACTTAATTGCAATTAGCCTTTTCTTAACTTGCGTTAATATCACTCTTATTTTCCTAATTAATTCATATCTTACTCCCTCTCTGGGTAGTATTCTTTTTTTTTTTTTTTTTTTTTTTTTTTTTTTTTTTTTTTTTTTGCTAATTTTTAATTCTTATCATCTTGGACCATGAGTAAATAAGCAGCAGTATTCCACATATTCATACCGAGGGTAGAGGGCCATTACTGGCCCTATCAGGCACCTCATGAAATTTTCATTGTCAATGTCAATGTCAGCGCTACAGTACGAAGGTAGCGGGGAGCTTAGTTATTGGCCGAGGGGCAGGTAGTGCGTGAAAAGAGATTGGCTGAAGAAACAAGGTCCAGGATCTTAGCGGAAAATACTACCAAAAGTTGCAAGTCAATGTGCACCCAGAAGAAAGGGGAGAAATTAAGGGAAAGAGGAATCAGGAATAATTCCAGTGTTAAGCACTAGAGTAGCACGAGGTCTACGAGAAAAAGTTCTTAAATCATAATCAGGGAGGTTGGCGAGTTCTTCATTAGGGACGGAGTAGATATTAGAATAGAATTTAGTGGCAAGTTTAACTATGGCAGTGCGGATAGGGTCAATATTTAAGTCTTTGTGGATGAGATAATTAGTTTTGTACCTGCAAGCTTTGGTAATTATACGAAGGGTTTTTTTTGGGGTTTTTTGCAATTTCTGAACGTTGGTGGAAGCCGCAGACCCCCATACAGGTGCAGCATAGAGAAGTATAGGTCTGAGTGCAGTTTTGTAGAGCAGAATCTTATTATCTATACTCATCTCATTATGGTACAGGAGGTGGGCGATATCTTTTCTAGCTTTGAAGAATTTGCAGATGTTATTGTTAATATTCTTTTTCCAAGTTAATTTACTATCGAGGTAAACACCGAGATATTTAATTTCTCTTTCAAAGTGAATGAGCTGACCGTAGACGTTAACAGGGGGAGGGGGAATCCTACTATAAGAGAAGAAGATAGCTTTGGTTTTGCTGGGATTCAATTTGATTCGCCATCTTTCGAACCAGCGTTCGAGGATGGTGATGTGGCGTTGTAAGTAGAGATGCATGAATTTGATGTTATGATTTTTGGCAAGGATTGCAGTATCATCTGCATAGAGGGCAAGGGTTGAGTGGGGGGTGGAGGGGATATCGTTAATAAATAAGGAAAAAAGCATCGGACCTAATTTAGAACCTTGAGGAATACCTGCATTAATTGGACGAAGGGAGGAAGTATTGCCAGAATAGCATACAGCAAAAGTTCTGTCAGAAAGATAAGATTGAATAAATTTAATAAGGACAGCAGGAATTTTAAATTTAATAAGTTTATAAATTAAACCACTGTGCCAAACAGTGTCAAAGGCTTTAAGGATATCAAAAAAGATAGCACCAGTTTGCATCCTGTTCTGGAGTCCATCATGGATGAACTCAGAGACGCGGAGCAGTTGATGAGAGGTGGAATGTTTGGGTCTGAAACCAAATTGGGTATTAGATAGAATATTATTATCGTTGATAAATTTATGGAGACGAGTGCAAAAGATATGCTCAGTCAACTTTGAAAGAGAGGTAAGGAGACTAATGGGTCTGTAATTTTTAGGTAGGGAGGGATCCTCACCAGGTTTAGGGATAGGGAAAATATTAGCAGATTTCCAAGCTTGTGGAAAGTAATTAAATTTAAAAATACAATTAATTAGGTCAGTGAGATAATTAGCATAGTGAAGGGGGAGATTTTTAAGAGCATTATTATTAATACCGTCTTGACCAGGAGCTTTACGATTAGGGAGGGAGTAAATAGCAGCAAAGATTTCACTAGAATTGGTACTATCAATAGTACTATTGTAATTCTTATTATTAAAGATTTGGACAATATCATGAACTTTATCGATGGTTCTAGCACAAAAAACACTTGCGTGGGGGTTAAACTGATTTTCATAATTGTCAGCTAAGACCTCGATTTTATCTAAGTCATTAGTGAGGGTACCGTTATTAGTATTAAAGTGGGGAAGGGGTTTGAGAGGTTTCCTAATTTTCTTAAGGTACTGCCAAATAGAATTATCACTGGGGGCTAGAGATTCAATAAAATCCTTCCATTTGGTATTTTTGAACTTTTTAATCTTACTTTTAACTTGCTTGTCGAGTGATTTATAAAGGGAGAGAAGAGTGGGGTCGCGGGTGTTTTGCCAGTTTTTCCTAGCATGGTTCCTGTATTTAATTAAGTCAACTATATAATGGGGAAGTTTATGGTAGTAGTGGGGGGTAGTGTGGACCTTAGCTGATTCAAGGGCACTTTTAATTGTATTAGTAATGGAAGCAACAGCACTATCTATGTCAGCAGGACTGTTAATGTGGTCAAAAGGTGGGGGAGAGTTAGCAACATGAGTAGTATAGGACTGCCAGTTAATATGGAAAGGAGGAATGATGGGGGGAAGCGTTGGGTTACAATTAATGTCAAGCTTGACTGGTAAGTGATCGGAGGAGAGATCAATCAAAGTATTAATTTCATAAGGAAAGTTAATGTTATTGAGAAGTGCAAAGTCAATAGTGTATTGGGAGCCAGAGAGGCCAAATCTAGTAGGGTAGGAGGGGAAGGCAATATCAATAGAATTGTTAAGAGAATAAGAGTTAATTTCGTTACCATAGTTGTTAACAGAAGGATTGTTATGGGGGTTCCAGCGAGGTTAATAGGCATTGAAGTCGCCAAAGAGGATAACTTTGTGGTCGAGAGTAAGGAGTTGATTAAGTTCAGTGGTAATGGGTCTACCGTTCGTTACCCTAAGGTAAGTAGAAGCAATAGTGATAGTAGTGTTATTATTAATCCAGATTTTAACAATAGTATTTTCTAAAGTGTGAAGGTTAAGACTGGGGAGATGGTTATGCTTAATATTCCTTTTGACATAGATCGCCGTGCCGCCAAAACGGGGTGGGGAATTATTAGTGGGGTCAAGACGGGCAGTAAAGTAAAGTTTATAGTTTTGAATTTTAAGGTACCGGGGGGTGGTGGACTTAACTTCCTGTACCAGAATGAGATCTACGGGGTTCTTAATTACGAACTCCCGTAGCTCATGAATTCGTGTACACAAGCCGTCAGTATTCCAGCTCAGAGCAGAAATTGCAGGGGAATAAGACGAGAGCATTACGGCGCAGAAGAGTTGGCTGTCTCATTAGAGGCAGCAGAAAGAACCGTATTTAAAGAGGGGGAGCTAAGAGAGTTAATTAGGCATTGAAAGTCTGGGATATTAAGTTCATTACAGAGACTTTTAATTTCCTTAAGGACATCCCTGATTTTAAGTAACTTATTGAGAGAGCTATCAAGATTACCAATTTGTGGCTCGTTTGAGGGTTGAGATTCAGTTATGTTATTAGGAGAGTTAGGGGCTGAAGCAGTTTTGTTGGGGGGGGATAGAAGGTTTGACAATTTGGCTGTATGAGATAGTGGGGTTGATAGGTTTATTAATAAACGTATTACCGGAGGTAGTGGGGATGGTGAGTTGGGGGGAATAATTACCTGCCTTAGCAGCTTTCTTGATAGATTTTATTTGATTGCGAAGTAATTTAACCTGCTCGGGGTGGGCACTGCAACCGCGGTAATTTGCAGGATTGTCGCCACCGCAATTAGCGCAAGTGGCGGGGGTATCATGTGATTTGGTGCACTCAGCAGAGGGATGGGTACCAGCACATTTCATGCCCACAGCTTGCGAAGCGCATACTTCACTGCTGTGATGAAACTTTTGGCAATTAAAGCACTGTTTAGTGCCTTTAAATTTATAAGCGTCGATCCTGACCAAGTAGCCAAGGAATTGTGGGACATCATAGATAGTTTTCAAATTTTCTGATTGTCTTAAATGACACAAAAAGATAGGGAGTGGTTCCTTAGTTTTAAATCTTTTAAGTTGCGATACTCTACCGACTTCAAAGTTGAGTCTGGTGAGCTCGGACTTAACATCTTCAATAGGGGTATCGACTGGGATTCCTTTAATAAGGACTTTAAGGGGTCTTTCGTTCTTAGTATTTTTACCGAAAAATTCAATTTTGCTAGTTATAAGTAATCTTTGGATGGCCCTGAATTGGTCTATGGTAATGGGGGAGATTTTAATAAAATTACCGGAAAGAACTTTAGGTAAATCACAGTTGATTGTTTCTCTAATTCTTCGCAATATATCTTGATATCCAGGGACCATTTTAACGAAAAAGGGCTCTGGTTTGGGATCTTTTTTGACTTGCTCAGCCTGATCTTCAATCTCAACATCTGAATCATCATCTACTTGGATAGGTTCGTATTTGTTGTTCAGTTCTAAGGCATCAGATTGAGCTATGCTCAACAGATCCTCGCGAGCAACTCGCTTAACCTGCGGCTCATTAGAATCTTTAGTTCTTTTTCCTTTACTGGAATGTTTTACAGTTTTGCTAGTATAAAAACTAACCGCTGTTGCTAAGTCATTTAAGGTTTCTGGATTGGACCGCTGAGCAAAAGCAACAAAATATTTCCACATACCTTGCAGTTTGTTGTGGGTCAGGTCTTTCTCAATCCCATCAGCGTGATTGTAGGTGGAAATCAGCTCTTTGGAGGCCGTGATAATACACTCAAGAGTATTCTTAAAATCATTTTGGTGGCCGACTGTAGAACAAGCTTGAATTTGAAGTAGCCATTGACTTAGTTTGTCGATTCCAAAGAATTCGGGATCAGAAACCATACAGCAAGCCGTAGGGGAAGGAGGGAGACCCTTGAAAGCCATATTAACATTCTCCATCAGGAAACAACCTCTCTCAGCCGAGCTGATGCTTTCGGGGATCAGCTACACAGTTTTCTTAGAACTCTCGGATCCAAATGCCCCTTTTCCTATCGCTCTACTGACCATTCATCTTCCTTCTTTCCATGTTCATTCACTATGGGATACCTTCGTTAGAGGGCGTGGCCCACTTAACATAGTTACACCTGATACCCTGTTGCCTTGTTTAATCGTGAGTTAACAAAAATCGAAAATAAACTCGCTAATTGACATCCAAACAGTGATTTTGCCTAAAATATAAGATTAAAACAGTAACAACTAGCCTATTTTAACAAACTTGATTTGCTCGAATAATCTATATTGATAATGAGGGATAATTTTTGGCCTCTAATTAGTTACTATTTCTTATAAATTTTGCGGATTTAAAAAGCTGCATCTTCAACAACATTGAAAAGTTTTTTTTTTATTTTTATTGAAAAACGTAATTCTCCAGTCGTTGTTGATTTTCATATTTTTCTGCACAAAAACTCAAGAAACGTTTCATCTTGTATAGGTTTTTCGTTAGCAGGTTTTTATTGCAATACAAAATAAAAATTGTAATCAAAATAAGAGGAGAAAAAGAAAATATTTTTATGAATCAACTCACAACTTGCTGAATTTGAAAATATCGTGTTTGACAAAAATACAGAAACTTATTCACAAAGTTAAATATTCGCTAATTTATTAAATATTCGCCATTTAAATAATATACGCTAGGAGCAATATTATTTAAAATTATTCGCTACCTGTGGGTTCACGGCCTCCAACGGGTTCGCGAAGTATTTTCCGGAGGGACGCTGTGGTTTTATTGAATTAAAATGACTTTAAATCAGACTTTTTTTTACAATATTTTTTTACAATGCATGTGTAAGTCAGTGATATTTTCCCAACCTTCCCAACTACGACCCAAGGGAATGTTATAGGCGTCCTAAGACCACTTTGATTATTCACCCTGGTCTCCTTCCCCTTTCTTAACTTCCCTCCAACCTCTTCTAAATTACAATTGCCGGCACTTCTGGTTCTGACCTGTCCTTTTTTTGATGGATCGACCTCAAGACTATCTTACTGATTTTTGCTTAATCGTCTGCCACCGTATCTTTTTTTTTAAATCTGTCACATTAAATAGTTGTAAAATTTATATTTATTTACTTATTAATTTATTACTATATTTACTTATTCATTATTATTACTATAATTAGTATTATTTTTATTTTATTTATTTATTTATTTTTAATTTATTATTATTTTTATTATTATTATTATTTAACTTTCAAGTCAACACTTTTCTTTTAATCCTGAGAACGGAAATATAGCCACAAAAAAATTATCCATACCGAAGATATGGTGCCCTGCTCTCTGGTGCCTCGTTAATGTAATGCCGTGTCGTGTAATGCGATTTTCTATAGGCAAAAGTTTAACATTTTGTATTTTTATATAATTCTGAATCAATAAGGTTGTTTCATTATTTTTCGTGGGGTTCTGTTCTGTTTTGTTATTCCTTTTACCCACCTTTGACAGAGGAATGAATGTTTCTTAACGTTCTCCATTTCTTGCAAAATTCTTATAAGTTTATTTTTTGCTAAATTAAGCATTGAGTTGGAATTAAATTGTTGAAAATGTATTTTATCGTTTTTTCTTTATGTCGCAGGAGGCTTTTTTAATGAAAATAGGCAAGGTGGGAAGGAATGGGGGTCTCAGGATACTTGGAAACCATTGAAAGAGGTTACGACTCGAAAAAGGTTGTGAAACATTGTGTTAGATGAACTATTTCTTAGTAGCATAGTTGGAGAAGAAGTTCTTTGTTTTCAAATACACTTTAAAATTCTTTCGACTGGGGAAATAAATATTGTCGTTGTTGATGCGGAATCCATTGCGACGTGACGTTCATGGCCAGTCGAAATTAACATAGAAAGGCTATGTTCACACTGAATTAGTCAGCGTTGTGTTGCATCAGTGTTTCTTGTATCGAAATAGTTTTAAACAATCACAGACCTTAACAATTTCGTAGCTAATTGTTAGGATATGTGCGATTGGTAAAATTTACTCGTATTTCGTTATGATTAAGGGCCTGTTCACATAGGAGTCCGTTGCGTAGCGTTAAGGAAAAGATGGCGTTGAGACGAAAATAAACCAATCATAGGCGTTAAAAATTTCATTGCTAATCGTTTGGAAGCCTAAGATTGGTTTATTTTCGTCTCAACGTCATCTTTTCCTTAACGCAACGCAACGGACTCATATGTGAACAGGCCCTTACGCTGATGCTACGCAATGCTGACGGACTCGGTGTGAACAAGAAGAACCCGATTTTGGCGTTAACTGCAGCTGGAGGGTTAAAGCCACAAGGAAAAATTCCTAAAAAAATAAACCCTGAAAAACTGTTAGCTCAGCCTCTTGACCATGACTTTCCGCCATTTTAAGTGGAAAAAATTTAAAACATTATTCTATTGAAATATCTTTTAATATTCGGTTGAAAAAATTTGCACTTCATAACTTGATAAGTCCCTGGTAATTACCCGCCCCTCTCTCGCAATAATAAAGGATAACTTATTTTTACGTTGGTCTAAAAGAAGTCGCAACCCCAAATGAATGTTGCAGATTTATCTTCAACCACGCTGAAATGCTCATGTTGGAGCAATTCTTGCAATCACAATAATTGAAAAAGAGACCTAAAAAAATGACACAGCACTGAACACTATTAACACTATCAATCGAGCACTTGTTCTTGTCAATATCATTAGAATAAAAAGAAAATAAAAATAGGTAATTTGAACACAAACTTTTATTTCTTCATAACTGCTATCAGAAAAATCTGAAAGAAAAATAAATATATATATTTTTAACATATTGTAATTTTTGGCACATGAATACTGCTGTATCCTATCAAGAGAAGGAGAGCCTATCCGGCTTTCTTCTAATTCCGAAACAAGAGACCCACTGTTGCACAGGATAAAGTAATTCAACCTCAACAAGAGAGATCTGAAGGGTTCTCAGAGTGGAACTCTGCACATAAAAGAGTTTGAAAGACCTCTCTGTTTTACCCATAGATAAATTTTTAATATTGTGACACTGAGATCTATAAATTCTGAGTGTTTGAATATTTCCGATCAATCATTTTCTCTAAACATTTTTCTTGTTCTTATGTGGAGGTACTTGTCGTTAGATATTTACCTTTTGCTATTTACCGCTAATTTACTGGCTACTTTATTATGGGAGTACCATATAGGTGAGCCAGCATTGCTCCTTGTGATGAGGTCGACAAGGAAACGACCACGCCTTTTTCGGGATTTGAACCGCACTGTGGCAGCTCGGAACGGTAACCACTGCACCATGTGGGCGGCTTTTCTCTCTAAACATATAGCACAAATTTTTTACACATAATTAACGTTTCCGCACTGAAAGGAGAAAAAAATGAAAAACGAAATCGTGATCACTATAAACAAACTGATAATTAAAATATTTTAAGACTGTTAAAGCCAAGAAAAAATGTATATGATAAGTTTTAATTACTGCATTAATTTTAGCACTAAAAAGAACTTTATTGAAAATAGAATAAACTTAGTTCATAACAGAATACCTCACAGTTTTGTTAAAGTTGTAGAAAATGGAAACTATTATAAAACTTTTCAGTGCATAATTTTGCAGGAATATCCGCATTTCATAGAAAATTTCTTTCTTTCAAATCAAAATAATGTTTTCATATCATATAAAAACTGAAAATATTTTCCCCTTCTCTTGGCGTTGCAAATGCGTTCCAAATCGAATTGGTCTGTGTTGAAGAACTCTGATTACAGAAAATAGTCACCTTTTATGTTAAATAAAAGAAGACGCTTTTAAAAGACATATATAGACATAATGCAGATGAAGATTTGATCTGATCACATGAAAGGTAGTTCACATATCTATGAAAGGTAGTTAACATTTTCCTACTCGTAAGGCGTGGCCTAATATTGAAGCCTTGCGTTCCGTTGTAGCAATGCACAGAAGATTAACATGATGATTTATTTTAAAACATTTGAAATTTCTTTAAATGACGTATAGATGTGGATAATTAGTTTAAATAAAATAATGCCAGAATTGCTCTAAAAAATTACTTGTGAAGTCGCAACATGTTTCGTTCATGCAGATTAGCACCTTAGTTTAATAAAAGAAAATGTTAGACTTCTGTGGCACTTTCTTTACTAATAACGCGTTTACAAGAACACTTTTTAGGGGTTTAAAATATATTGACTCCTTCTACTTCTAACTTGCCCATCGGGCAAACAAGTGTTATACACATGAGGAAGGTCTAGTCATTATGCTGAGAGTTCTGAGATGACAAAATAGAAACTAATCAAAAGAACATGGACTTCAGTATAAAATCTAACTTTCATTCTACAGATATTTAACGTTAGTTTAAAGCGATATCTAACTTTCATTCTACAGATATTTAACGTTAGTTTAAAGCGATAAATGCTTGGAGAGGGGGAATGATATCAATTTTGAATGTTGAACCATTTCACAGTTGTTGTATGAACAAAGTTCCTGTAAATTGTCTGAAGACACGCAAAGTTGAAAATACATTTTCTGCCGCTTAGTTAAAAAATATCATTTTCTTGAATATCGCTCCTTTGGAAGCATGGCAAGAAAGTTTATACTAGAAGTAAACTGGATTTGTATGAAACGTAGGAATGTGTCCATAGGAATATGGAGAGCAATTTGCTTTAAAATAAAAACTTTATTCAAGTAAAAATCTTTTTTTTAATATTTTTCCCCCTTTTTAAATGATCTGATTTTCATATTTTTCTTGAATTCTCCAGTTCCAAAATGATTGTTTAATAATCATAGACATAGACATAGACATGGTACATTAACGAGGCACCAGAGAGCAGGGCTCCATATCCTCGGTATGGATAATTTTTTGTGGCTATATTTCCGTTCTCAGAATTGAAAGAAAAGTGTTGACTTGAAAGTTAAAAAATAATAATAATAAATAAATAAATAAATAAATAAAAATACTACTAATAATAGTAATACATAAATAAGTAAACAAATATAAATTTGACAACTATTTAATGTTGCAGATTTAAAAAAAAGTAAAGAAAAAATGATACGGTGGCAGACGATTAAGCAAAAATCAGTAAGATAGTCTTGAGGTCGATCCATCAAAAAATGACAGGTTAGAATCAGAGGCGTCGGCAATTGTAATTTTGAAGCGGTTGAAGGGGAAGTTAAGAAAGGAGAAGGAGACCAGGGTAAAAATCAAAGTGGCCTAGGACGCCTAAAGCATTCCCTTGGATCGTAGTCGGGGAGGTTAGCTATTTCTTCGTTGTCTATTGAATATAATCTATTGTAGAAGTTAGATGCCAGATCTTTAATGTGTTGCTGAATTGGCTCGATTCCCAGATCCCTGTGAATAAGTACGTTTCTGAGGTACCACGGCGACTTCCTAATACCGCGGAGTGTTTTATTTTGAATTGTCTGCAATAGCTGTATATGGGTGTCAGCCGCTGAGCCTCAAACAGGCACGGCGTACAACAGGATGGGACGCAGTACGGTTTTATACAGAGTAGTTTATTATCTAAACCCTAATCATGTTATATTATTATACCAAGTAGAGCCAAAGTCTCGAGAAAACCTACAATAAAGCTTATGAACAGTAATATAAAATATAATAAAGAGATGGAGTGCTTGGGCGTCTATTTAGACGAGAAACTTAACTTTGGCAAACACATTTCTAATATAAGAGAGAAAACATTAAAAATCACCTATGGTATTTTTAGTCTTTAAGAAGACCCGGGGCCTTAAGGCTGTAAATGTAAAGGAAATTTATGACAAAGTAATAGAGAGAATTTTGTTGCATGGAATCCAGGCATGGTACACGGACACTAACTATATGAATAATAAACTTAAACAACTACAGAGACCCTTTTTACTCATGATCAGTAAATGTCATCGGACAGTCTCTACAGACCCATTAAGTGTCTTGGCTGGTTGTATCCCACTGGATATAAAAGCTAAAATGGAGTCGCTATTGTATACCATCTATAATGAAGGCGAACAAATCCAGATTGAAGATTATATTTTTAATGGCATGAATAGCGAGATTAAAAATAAAAATTTAAGGAAAATTAGAGAGTTAACTAAATATATTTGGTCATTTAATTTAAAGCCTATAAACAAGTACGAAATTTTATACGGATGGTTGGACGATAAATCATAAAGTTGGGGCCGCTTGCATTAAATACATAAATAATGAAAAGATAGAAATAAATTATAAAAGATTGAATGATCACGCTTCCTCCTATGCGGCTGAAGTTATAGCTATAAAAATGGCTCTCACTAACGCAATTAATAATGGAATAAATTAATTAGATATTTTTAGTGACTCAAGGAGTGCGTCGCAGTCCTTGAACTCTTACTACTATAAGGATAGTCAAATTGAGGATATTTAGAGTTTAATAGTTAATAATAATCTAAGGGTCCATTTTTATTGGGTAAAGGCCCATATTGGCTATACCGAAAATGAGGAAGTAGACCTGGCAGCCAAACTTGCTACTACTAGAGCCCAGATCGATGAAGAAATTAAATATACCAGGACCCAGATTAAAGAAAAAATCAGAGATTGGGGCTTGAGTGTATGGCAAGACAAGTGGAATAGAAGTGACCGTGGCAGACCTGTTTATCCTGAAGTATCAACACATGGGTTATCTTTAAATTTTTTTATTAACCAGGCCATCACTCAGCATGGTTGTTTCGGTTCATATCAAAGAAGATTTTTTGGAAAACCTGACTCTTGCGAATGCGGTGCTGTACAGACTACGGAACACTGTCTGAAAGTATGTGACAGATGGAAAGATCCACGTTCCATACTTCCTAGAGCAGTGTTGAATGGGCCGGCTAACCAATTTTATTTGAACTATTATTGTCGTAGATTCATAACGATTGTAATGAAAGACCTTGTAGAGAAATAATATGTCAAGAGATGGCGCTGTAAGCCCATCGGTTTGATTTTATTCTCAAATGTTTAGAATTCGCTTGTTCTTGTCTTAATATAGAGTGTTAAATCAGTTGTTAGAATGTAGATTTCTTTGAAAGGGATTAAGATCCCATAATATGTCTATTCTTTCGAATTTAGTTAATGTAGAGGCTTTCCAGCCTATTATTATCTTCTTGTAAATATGTAAATATATTAAATTCATTAAAAAATATGTAAAGATGATTTAAACTTTGCACCACTTTCGTTTTGAAGATTTCTCACTCCTTTGTTTAGTTTCTAGTAGAATATAGTAGTTAAATTTCTTCATGGTGCATCGGTCTCGGGAACCTAATAGTTTAGTATAGAGTAAAAATATTTAGTAATCGTTGTGTGTTCCTGATTATTTCAAGCAATTGGATAGCATTTTATGCGAAAACTGCCAAAGGTAAAGTTTTTGATACTTTATTTATTATGGATGTCAAGGCGTTAAACAAAAGAAGAGCTACTTTACGTTCTTCCATCACGAATATCGTTAAAAATGTTGATAAATTGATTGAAGACCAGGATAAATCAGGATTGGATGATTGTTTTGAACTTTTAAGTTCGAAAGAGATAGAAATTCGGGATTTAGATGAAAAAATCCAAAGTTTGATTAAAAATGAGGATGGTAAATTAGAATTAGATATTGTAACTTCCATGGAATATAGTGATACAATAATAATAACGAAATCAAAAATCAAACGTTATTTCAAGAACGTCGAATCTCAAAAATTGAACTTAAATATTTCTAGCGACTCGCATTCAGAAATCGGAAGTAAAAAAGAAAAAGAATCTGAAAGTAATGTTAAATTACCCAAAATGTCGATACAAAAGTTTTATGGCGATTGTAATGAATGGAGCAACTTTTGGAATTCATTTAAAATTACAATTCATGAAAATACAACGCTTTCAAAAGTAGAGAAGTTCAACTATTTAAAATCGTATTTAGGTGGAAATGCAGCAAGTTCTATTGATGGATTTTCGATTTCAGAATCCAATTATGATTCGGCTGTAGAGATTCTTACCAATAGATTTGGTCAAAGCCAGTTGATAATCAATATGCATATGTCAAATCTCTTGAATTTAAACCCTGTACAAAACTCGAATGATGTAACAAAATTAAGAAAATTGTATGACACAATAAATGTTCAAATTAGAAGTCTTTCCTCTCTCGATGTAAAACAAGAATCCTATTCTAACATGTTAATTCCGGTTTTGTTGAAAACCATTCCCAACGATATTGCTTTGGAGTTCCATCGTACTAATATAGATAGTCGAACTTTTAATTTAGACAATTTTCTCAAATTTTTACGGACTGAGATAGAATCCCGGGAAAAAATCTCCTGTTTGTCGCTTTCTCACAAATCAAAACAACTTCTGGAATACAAGAACACATATAACAAATTTGACTCAAAGTATACGTGGAATTCTAATGTTAAAAGAAAAGACTTTAACAAATATTCAAAACAAAAACCGTCGGTTACCACACATGAATTTATTGCGACAACATTACCAAACCGGAAGTGTATTTTTTGTTCTCAGGAACACTTATCGGAAAACTGCGGAGTGTTTACAGTAAATGAAAAAAGAGACATTTTAAAGCAGAGCAATAGATGTTTTTTGTGCACGTCTTTGAAACATAAAATTGCATTTTGCCCTTATCGACAAACAAAGGCTTGTAGGATCTGTGGGGGCAAACACTATGAAGGTATATGTTTTAAATCAAACACGGCAGTCAAAAATTCGGAAGCTGACAAATGTGAGGTTTCTTCAATTTCAAAAATTGAAACACAAGTTGAACCACGAAGTGAAAAAATTGTTTCCGCCGTTTCGCATGTTAACAATGTGATACTTCTGCAGACCTGCACGATAAAAATTAAAGCAGGAAAAGAAAAAATGTTTGCCAGGCTCCTTCTTGATACGGGTAGCATGAAAAGTTTCGTCACACGCGAATTAGCTAACAAATTAAATCTCGAAGTAACTAGGAAAGAAAAATTAACTGTTTACACCTTTGGGAACACCACACCTATTCAAAGAAATTATGACGTGGTTAAATTGAGTTTGGAACATAAAAGTTCTTCTGACTCTAGAATAGAAGTTGAATTATTAGTAACGGATCAAATTTCAGGCTCAAACGTTCCGACTCCTAGATTAGAAGAAATTAGACAAATTCGACAACTAAAGAATTTGATACTCGCAGATTCCCTCGATAGTGAAGAATCAATTGGTATTTTAATCGGAGCAGACTATTATTATGATATTGTCATGGGACACATTAAGCGTTTGAATAAAAATCTTGTCGCAGTAGAGACTATTTTCGGTTGGTGTTTACAAGGAAGGGAGAGTCAGAATGAAGTCTCTCTATCATTCAATGTTATTGTAGGGGAAGATCTAATTTCTAAACAAATAACAAAATTTTGGAGTCTAGAAAATTCAGGACTTATTAGTGAAAAAGAAAATTTAGATTCAACCGAAAATGAAGCACTTAAACATTTCGAATCCAATATAACATACGAAAATTCTCGCTACAAAGTTAGATTACCTTGGAAACATGACACTTCAGATTTGAATGATAACTGGGAAATCGCAGAACAAAGGTTCGATCGACTTAGAAAACGGTTTAAAAGAAATCCAGATCTATTTTTTGAATATCAAAATGTAATACAAGATTACTTAAATCAAAATATCATAGAACGAGTAACAGATGTTCAAGGTGAAGAAAACGTTACATTTTACTTGCCACATAGGGAAGTTATACGCGAGAATCGAACCACGAGCAAATTACGTATTGTTTTTGATGCGTCATCGCATCCCCCAGGCTCGAATTCTTTAAATGACTGTCTTCATGTAGGACCCAATTTGTACCCTGAGATATTCGACATCCTATTAAGGTTTAGATATAATCCTATTGCATTCACTGCAGACATCAGACAGGCCTTTCTACAAATTCTCATAGATGAAAGAGACCGAGATGTAACTAGATTTCTATTCTCCGAAATTCCCTCTGATGAAACCATCCCCCCTAATATATATAGATTTACTCGAGTGTTATTTGGGATGAACTGTTCTCCGTTTCTGTTGGCAGCGACTATTAGATACCACCTGAAAAAATATAGAGAAGTCTATCCTACAACTGTGGACCTTTTAGATGACAATATTTACGTAGATGACGCAATCGGAAGTCAGCTGACAGTCAGAGAAACTTTGACTACGACTCTAGAATCGATCAAAATTTTCAAAGAAGCTAGTATGCATTTGCATAAGTTTCGTACTAACTCGAAAGAATTACATGAACTGTGGATAAAGGAAGGTATCGTTTCAGATGAAGATCCCGAAACTTTTGATAAAGAAAATCTCCCATTTAAAGTCCTAGGTATGGCGTGGGATAATTCTAACGATCTGTTGTATTTTGATGTTCGAAGTCTATTGTCATTTTTGTCTAAACCTATAGAAACAAAAAGATTTATCCTACAGGTGTTGGGTCGGATTTTCGACCCTCTAGGAATTTTAGGACCCTTCACTGTTAGAATAAAGTGTTTGATACAAAGGATCTGGTCATCGCGTATAGATTGGGATGAACCACTGCCAGAAGATTTAACCTCCCAATGGAGAAACTGGTGTGAGGAGATTCCTCAAATGGCCGAATTTTCTATCCCTCGTCATTACTTTTTCAAATTCTCGAACTTTGATGTCCAAAATATCGAATTACATTGTTTCTCAGACGCAAGCACGAAAGCCTATGGTACAGTTGCCTACTTACGTTTCACAACAAACAATAATGAAATTAAAACTGCCTTCGTTGCTTCTAAAAATAGGGTAGCTCCACTAAAAGCTCTCACTTTGCCTAGATTGGAGTTGATGGGAGCACTATTGTCAGCAAAGTTAAGTAACAATATTTTGAAATCGATAAAGTTAAATATACCTTGCTTTTTTTGGACAGACTCGACAATTGTTTATTTTTGGATCAGAAAACAACCGGCAACTTTCAAACCCTTCGTAAAGAATCGTGTCGAGGAAATTCAAAAATTGACCCCGCCTCAAAATTGGCATTACTGTCCAGGGGTGGACAATCCTGCAGATCTCGTATCTCGGGGAACGAAAATATCTAAATTAACGAATGAACCCATTTGGACCCAAGGTCCACGGTGGCTTCAGCTCTCTCCTGATCTTTGGCCAAAATTAGACCTTACAGACACAATTGACGAAACCAAACTTGAATATCGGAAAAAATCTACTGATGTACATCAGCTTGAATGTACTACCGTAAATATTGATGACCTCTTTGACTTATCAAAATATAGTAATTTAGAGAAACTGTTGAGGGTCACCGCTTGGATAAAACGCTTCGTTTCAAAATTGAGAAAATGTAGTAGTGTTGAGGGAACTCTAAAAACAGAAGAACTATTAGAAGCCGAAAATTTCTGGATTCGGTCTGAACAAAAAACGTTTTTTGCCGAAGAATATAAATCCTTAATAGAAGGTAAACCGATTGACAAGAACTCCCCTCTGTACAACTTTGTCCCATATATTGATGAAAAGGGAATCATGAGATTAGGAGGAAGATTAGAATTTTCTGACTTTACACTAGGTAATAAGCATCCAATAATTCTGCCTAAAAATTCTAGATTGACCTATTTAATTGTACGTAAACAACACGAGAAGACAATGCATGGAGGGACTGCTGCAACTTTGGCTAAAGTTAGATCTCGCTTCTGGGTCCCGAAAGGACGTCAGTTAGTCAAAAAGACTATAAAAAGTTGTTTAATTTGCCAAAAATATTCAGCCAAACCTGCAGACCAGATGACAGCGCCCTTACCTAAAGACAGAATCCTTGAATCACCCCCATTTGCTGTTTGTGGAGTTGATTTTGCTGGACCGGTTTACGTAAAGAATTCAAAGGATACTCAAAAATCATACATCACATTATTCACATGTGCTGTAACCCGAGCTATACACCTGGAACTAGTTTCAAACATGTCGACAGAATCATTTTTACTTGCATTTCGCAGATTTTTGAGTAGAAGGGGAAACTGTAAAATCATTTATTCTGATAACGCAAAAACCTTCAAGAAGGCTAAAAAAGAAGTTGAGAACTTTTCTAGAATTTTAGAAGATGATGTGTTTAAAAATTTCATTGCCAAAGAGAGAACTCAGCGGAAGTTTATCATCGAGCGAGCCGCATGGTGGGGAGGGTTTTATGAAAGACTCGTAAGATCCGTCAAAAACTGTTTGAGAAAAGTTATAGGAAAAGCGTTGTTGACCTTCGAAGAAATGTCTACTCTACTCGTCGAGGTAGAAACTGTTCTTAATTCACGACCTTTGAGCTACGTTTATAATGAAAATGATGAGCCACAACCCTTGACTCCAATGTGTTTCCTGAACTTTGGACGAACTGATCCTACGTACCCTTTGACTTTCGCTGAAATCATCGGTATCGAAACAACAAGAAAGACTCTCTTAAAAAGAAAACGCTATCAAGAATTGCTGTTAAAACAGTTGTGGAGTAAATGGAAACAGCAATATTTGTTAGACCTTAGAACCGCCCATTCTTTAAAAAATCCTGACTTTCAACCCGAACTAAAATTAGGAGATGTTGTGCTGATTCAAGGAGATAGCAAAAACAAACTGTTATGGAAACTAGGTAAAATCATTAAAGCCGTTCCTGGACGTGACGGTAAAGTTCGATCTTGTGAATTAAAAACTGGAAATGGGACTTTGAAACGTACTGCACAACACTTATATCCTCTTGAACTATATTGAACTCTAACGTTTATATATCCTTTTTTATTTTACTTAAATATTGAATTGAATAATTTGAAATGTTCTTTAGTTTATTATTCTTTTAAGTTTGAAGTTTCAAACTTCACTATTTGAATTGTTTAATAATAATTTTCTTTATATTTGCATTTATTTTAATAATAATTCCTATTACTTTTTAATTTGTTAAACGCTTTCCTATTTTATTTTAGATAGAACTTTATGCCTATTATATACTCTAGATATTGAAAAGTATTGTTGATATTGATGTGATTTAATTCAAGTATTAACCTATTGTTTATTCTCTCTTTTTTGCACTGTATTTTTGAAAAATCTGATTGATTAGAAATTTTGCTTTTTAGAAATGGGAATTTTTTGTTTATGATTGTATTGGAGAAGATGAACTCCTATCAGAGTTCAGGTGGGGAGTGTGTAGAGAAATAATATGTCAAGAGATGGCGCTGTAAGCCCATCGGTTTGATTTTATTCTCAAATGTTTAGAATTCGCTTGTTCTTGTCTTAATATAGAGTGTTAAATCAGTTGTTAGAATGTAGATTTCTTTGAAAGGGATTAAGATCCCATAATATGTCTATTCTTTCGAATTTAGTTAATGTAGAGGCTTTCCAGCCTATTATTATCTTCTTGTAAATATGTAAATATATTAAATTCATTAAAAAATATGTAAAGATGATTTAAACTTTGCACCACTTTCGTTTTGAAGATTTCTCACTCCTTTGTTTAGTTTCTAGTAGAATATAGTAGTTAAATTTCTTCAACCTATTAGCTGAACATTTCTCTTTTCAGGGTACTTCTCCTTCCTAAATTTGCCGGGAATAACGAAACTTGACCTATATTTATTATTTATTATTTATAACTATAATGGTTATGCTTATATTGTTTGTAAAGGTGCATTTTTTAGACTTAAAATTAAGTTTATAATTCTGGTTTGTTGTTTATATTTGAAAGTAAATTTTGTACTTTTACATAGTGATTCCATAAATTGTAGCAATTGTATATATATGATTTTGTAGTTTGATGTATTTGAGTTTATCTGGTGTATTGAGCTGTGAGGCTTTTGAGCTTTGCTGATTTGAATTATGAAAGAAATGTAATTTAATTGTTGAAATTTGTAAGCCATCGCACCTCTAGTCGTCAGTTTATTACTTACCGTATACCTTCGGGCATGGCCGGTATTGCTTTCGGATTATTATCTAATTGGATTACCATTTGATTCTGGTACAGGAGGTGAGCGATACCCTTATGGACTTTAAGAAATTTTCTAATGTTACATTCTATATTTTTCTTCTACGCCAGTCGACTATCGAGGTAAATTCCTAGGTATTTACCCTCTCTCTCAAAGTGAACTAGGTGATCTCATACTGCAGGAGGATTGGCCGGAGGAGGTGGAATTCTATTGTAACTGAAAAAATAGCTTTAGTTGTAGAAGGACTTCACTTGAGCCTCCACCGTTCGAACCATCGTTCAAGAACTCCAATATGTCTCTGTAGGAACTTGTGCATGTAATTAACATTATGATGCTTAGCTAGTATTGCCGTGTCATCCGCAAACATGACTTGTCTAGTGAATGGAGAGTGAGGAATGTCATTAATAAAAATATAAAAATGATAGGTGCTAACTTAGAGCCCTGAGGGACTCCTGCATAGATTTCACACAGACTAGAATATGCTAGTGCATGGCGGACTTTAAAGGATCTGCCGAGAAGGTAGGAGTGTATAAAGTGTATAATTAAGGCTGGTATTTTAAGATTAATACGTTTGTAAATAAGAGCTCTGTGCCAGACTGGGTCAAAAGCCTTCTCCAGATCGAGTAATATTACTCCAGAATGCATCTGATTCTGGAAACGATCATGGATGAATTCCGTGACTCGAAGCAACTGGTATGTTGTTGAGTGGTGGGATCGGAAGCCTAACTGCGCATTAATAATAAAATTATTTTCGTCCAGGAACTTATTGATTCTGTGACACAGTATGTGTTACACTAGCTTGCTAAGAGAGGAGAGCGGGATGATTCATCTATAGATTTTTGGCTGAGACTGATTCTCACCAGGTTTTTTAATAGGGATGACGACAGTGATTTTCCAAGAAATGGGAAAGTATTTAAGTTCAAGGATTTTATTAGTTAATTTAGAGAGGTAGTAAATATAATTTAAAGGTAAGTTTTTGATAGCTGAGTTAGATATATTGTCAAAGCTTGGAGCTTTTTTATTGGGTAGCGAGGTAACAGCGTTCTGCATTTCTGCTGGGGTGGTAGGTTCGAGAGAGTCATTATTGGTGATAGAGTCTATTACTGAAAAGTTTTCCAAGAATATCGTTAACTTCAACAATTGTATCAGGACAGAAAACGTTGGGTTTGGGAGAGAACTGATTTTCGTAATTGTCTGCCAAGACCTCAATTTTGTCGCAGTCACTAATGGAATGTCACATGGTGTGTTGAGGGAAGGGAGGGGGGGGAAGGATTTTTGATGCGTTTAAGTTATGTCCAGAGGGTATTGTTAGTTTGTGCTAGTGACGCGATAAAATCAGTCAATTTTTTATTTTTGTTTTTCTAATTTCAAGTTTTATTTTAACATTTAGTCTATAAAACTCACTGTCAAATTTTCCTAACATTTTTTCTATTTTTAATTAAGTGCTTGATATGAAGGGGGAGCTTATTGTAATTATTAGGTGGGGTGTGAGTCTTGGCAGAGCTGAGGGCACTATTGATGATATCAGTGATGGCGGTAACAGCATTATAAATGTCAATTTTACTATTAATGTGCTCAAAGGGTGGGAGATTATTAAATATATTACTAGTGTAGTTATTCAAATTAATAAAATAAGGGGTGAGAATGGAAGGCAGGGGATACTGGTGTGCAAATTTAGAGTAATGGGGTTATGGTTGGATGATAAGTCGTCAACAGAATCATTATCGTAGGGAAAATTAATATTATTTAAGAGGGCAAAATCAAAAACTGATTGGGAGCCAGAACTGCCAAAACGAGTAGCAGAAGAAGTAAAAGCAAAATCAATAGCGTTATCAATACAAAAATCATTAATCTCCCTGACGTAGTGACAGATATAGTTATAATTATTGGAACAGTTCCATCGAGGATGGTGGGCATTAAAATCCCCAGCCAAGATTACCTTATCGCCAAGGGAAAATAAATTTTGGAGGTCTAGACCAACAGAATGGGTGAACGCTGCTCTAAGGTAAATACTGGCTATGTAAATTGGATTAGACGAGGTGGAAGAAATTTTAATTATAGTATTTTCTAAAATGTTGAGATTGAGGCTGGGGATGTGATCATATTTAATATTCCATTTGACAAAGATGGCAGTATCTCCATAAGAGGGGTTACCATTATTGCTGTCAACTCGCGGTGTGTGGATTAACTTGTAGTTTTGAATTTTAAGATACCGTACATTAAAAGTTTTAACTTCCTGTACAAGAATCAAATCTACAGGATTATCAATAACAAAGTCTCTAAGTTCGTCTATTTCACCATGGAGCCCGTTTAAATTCCAACTCAGTATGCGGACTGCATATCGAGAAATTAAAGTGAAAAGAACGAACCAGCAGACCCAGCCACAGCTGGGAAATTGAGTTTTCCGAGAATGGGGCCTAGCAACGCACCTGTATCAGAAGATTTAAGCTTGGTGAAGAGTTGATCAATGTTAATGAGGACTTGTTCTATTTCTTTGAGTTTAGAGAGATACATGTCCACTTCCTCAAAGGAGTTGGGAGCTGGTCTTGGGTTGGGAAGTATTGTGGTATTATTAAACCGGGCTGCAATTACGGAAAGGGGAGGGGTGAGTTACTTTCTGTTTGTTGAACCTTGAAGAGGTCTGCATAGGATATTTTGGGAGCATTTTCTTTTGCTGCGAACCTGTTGCACTGTATGCTGCCCTTGTGTGGTTTTCCGCCGCACAAATGCACATTAATAAATTAGAAGTTCTCCAGAATAAAACTCTCAGGCGAATCCGCCGAGCTTTCCGATACATGTCGAACGAGACAATCAGAAGAGACTACGTCATTTCTACTGTCACTAAGCAGGTTTATAAAATTTCTAAGAAATTTTATGATAACTTGCCTAATATTAATAATGTAATAATTGCAGTATTCCCAGATTACGATTTCAGTCTTCCTGCTATTCGTAAGCGCCCGAGGAAGTGTCTCCTTAGGAGCTAAGGTTATTTCCCTTAACGCGATACGCTTTTCATCTTGCTAACTTACTTTTGTGCTGCCAATTCGCAGTGTTATCGCGCTGATCTGGTAAACCCTACGTTGTGGGTTTGGGTCTAGGTGGTGTCGCTTAGTCTAAATTTCCGTATCATGATATGTTCACTTTTCCCCCGTGAAATACTACAATCATCACATTACGAATTGTATGACCCTGAACAGGGCCTTTTTTTCTTTTGCTTGCAAACCTAACATCTAGTTTGCTGAGGGCCACCTTTACCATAACCCGTTAATTTTTTTTAATCTTCTTCTTTTCAATTATTTCACTCTTTAAACTTACTTTACTCCTTAAACTTTCCTAATTTTAATCTTAATTATTTTAATGTTTAATTAATTTTACCCTTCATCTCTCGAAGATTTTTAACTATTTATTTTTAACAATTGAAGTAACTTGCAACTTAAGACTTTATCTAACTTAATGATTTTAATTACTGAGCACATTTACATTGAATACATACTATCTTGCGACAGGAGATAAAACCAACAGGTCAAGGAACTCCGCTTCTAAAAACTCAACTCTGCCTCTTTTGCTGCGAACGTGTTCCCTCCGCAGGTTTGAACAATGATTCTTTTTCTATCGATTTCAGTTTTGCCTGCTTCTCTAATACTTTTGATTTGCTGGCGTCGTTTTTAAATGGAATTAGAGTGGTTAATGCAACCTCTATAATTTGCAGGATGGTCTCCACCGCAGTTAGCGCACGTTGCCTTTTCAGTAATTGGCTTTTCGCAGGATTTGGTGTTATGATTTCCTGCACACTTCAGACAACGGGAGTCCATTTGGCAAGTGTCGCTGTTGTGGTGGAAATTCAAGCAATTATAGCATTGCTTAACACCCCCTTTGAATTTGTAGGTTTCTACTCTGACGATGAAACCTAGAAAATCTCGCATGTCGTATATAGTTTTAGTTAAATCATAGGGAAAATATTACACAAGAAAATAGGAAGTTTTGTCTGATCTTTAAATCCTTTAAGCTGTAAAACTCTCTGCACAAAGAAGCCTAACTTTACTAACTCATCACGAACTTCACTGGGATATCTGCAGGTACACCCTAAATTAGGATTTTTAGAGGTCATTCCTCTCTAGGATTCATTGTGAAAAATTTATTTTATTTTGCATAAGTAAGTTTTGTATATGTCTAAATTGATCTGAGTTGGCTGGAAAGACTTTAACGAATTTTCCAGCGTCATGTAATGGGAGTTTAGCATTGGTTATTGTTTGAATTTCATTAGTTATTAATTTCCATTTGGTTGGTTGATCTTTAACGATCCAAAAGGGATCCGGTTTCCTAATCCGTGGTATCCGCGCAGTAGTTATGGGGGTATTATTATTGTTTCCTTGATCTTCAATTATAACATCACCCTTGTCCTCAAGACTACTTTAACGATTTTTTAGTAGAAGAGAATCCTCTCTTGCCTCTTCGATTTGTGACCTCTTTGCCACTTTCTTATTTCTTGGCTTACTTTTTACAAAGGTCATATCGTCACCAATTTCATTATCAGAATTACTCTTTTCTCTTTCACTTAATTTCCGAATTCTTTTACTTTTTCTAGGCCACACATTATTTTTATCGAGATATAAACATCATAATTGAATTTCATCAACACTGATCTTAACCCTCTAAACGGAAATAAAATACCACATACCTGCTAATGTCAAGGTGGCTCTAAGTTTTGATTCATAATTATTGCCAACCGAGGCACTTCTGATATCTTTCAAAATGCCAACTATTCGAAGTATCAAGTCAATGTAGGCCTGTTTAATAATCATTTCTGTGAGACATTGTTAAAAGTCCAAATTTAAAAAAAGGGGGGGGGGTGAGATTGTATTGGACAAATATAAACCACTTATTGGAGTTTTCTTCTTTAAGTTTTTGCTATTCACTTGTTTTTTATGGTAACCTGACGAAATCGAATATAATTATATTTATATAACTCTTAATATAATTATACAACGATCAATATAATTTCATCATTGGCCCTAAATGAGGTTTCATTTTGAGGTAATTTAATTCAAGTCACTTCGTTCGTGTTACTTATGATTCGAGAATCGAAATTATTTGTGCTTGGTTATTTTCAACAGCAACTTCTGTGTTTTAAAGCAACGCTATCTTTAATATTTCTTAAATATTTCCCTTGTACCTGAAAATAATCCTAATTGTTTTCATTTCAACTGTGCTAATCTTCATAATTTCCATCAATAAATGGAACTTAATTTTCTAACTCTGCTGTAATATTTGTTATTGAAGAAATATTTTCAGTAAGAAATAATAATATAATTTTGTACTTAGTGTTCATTATTACTATATGCATTTATTGCAAAATTTCTTTTATTTCCATGAATTTACATTTGATTTCGGTAAAACGGAATAAATGTGCTGTTGCTTAAGCGTAAATGCCGTATTCCTGTAATAACCAAACTGCCAAATGTGGAAATTAAAAGTAAGAAAAATTTGTTTCATTCATAGAAAAATTTTCGTTTTCGTTACGTACAGACTAATTGATGTCTTGAATGTTCTGAAAAATTTTCATATTAAGATAATCTGTAACAAACTGCGCACTTTCAGTTTATTTTGATCGAAATTTATGTAGGATTGGAGCATGAAGCTACAGAAGGAGCGGAAGCTTCAATGGGGAATTTTTCGAAAAATGAACCGATTGTTGTCGCTCACCGGTAGAGGGCGCGACATGCAAGCAAAGTGGCTATTTTACATTGAGTTATACGGCGTGGTGGTGAAAGTTGTTTTATAAATTTTAAAATTTATTCTGTGTGCAGAAATATGCCAAACACGTGTTTTGCTCCGGGTTGTTCTACTGGCTATAGATCAGCTTTAAAAAGAAATAAAGAAACTGGACAGAGAAATCCTAGTATATTTGCTGCTCCTAAGGTAAGAACATTATTATTGTTTTGTGTTAATATAAGATGTATAATAATGAGAGAAAAGTACAGCTGCTGTGTTTTAAGTGAACGCAAAGTTAAGACATCTTAAGTTCTGCTGGAAATAACCATAATATTGAATTTAATCACTATTAAGTTAGTTAAATTACGTAAGTTAGTTAAAGTACGTAAAAGTGACCACTCCCCTTAAGGGGAGTGGTCACTTTTAAGTACCTTTAAAAATATCATTTTTGGACCTATGCTGGATTGTATGTACTACTCATGATTTTTGCTTGATTTACAAGAAATTTTTTGAGTAACTGCCTATAATACTGTTTATTATATATGCAATATTTCAAGGTAATTAATAAAAAAATAAAATGATTTTTTATGCATAAAAAGTGAATATTTTTTTTAAATCGAGCATTTTGCAGTCAACTACTGTGCGCTTTCTATCAAAATAAATCATTAAGTTACATTAATAATTGCTTACTATATGTGATTACAACACTTTAGACAACAAAATCTACCAAAATTTTTTAACCTTAATATATTTTAATTTTTAAAGAATTTTTTATAAGCTTTTACTCAGTCATTTTTGAAATTTCTAATTAAAAATAGCACGTACTAAAAGGTTTTAATATATTTTAGAATAATGTTGCTGGATATTGTTGCCTGAAGTATTGTAATCACATATAGTAAAAAATTATTAATGTACCTTTATAATTTATTATGACAGAATGCGCACAGTAATTGACTGCAAAATGCTCGATTTAAAAAAAAAATTAACTTTTTATGCATAAAATGTCATTTTTATTAATTACCTTGAAAAATTGCATCTATAATAAACAATATTACAGGCAGTTACTCAAAAAATTTCATATAAACAAGATTAAATCATGAGTAGTACATACAATCGAACATAGGTCTAAAAATGATACTTTTAAAGGTACGTAAAAGTGACCACACCCCTTAAGTAAATAAGTTTTCATTGTATGATAAGCAATGTTGTTACTATAAATGCTTATGCAAAATCTGCGTACAAAATCTGCTTATGCAATAAAATGCGTACTTTGTGAAAATTCAAAAATATAGCTGATTTGTCCTTGTCAAAGTCATTTGTTTTTTTCTTTTTAATTCCCTGAAAAAATTTGTATACAGTAATTTACCAACTTGACGATTATACCTCCGGTTTTAAAAAGTGTAATCTGAGATGCTTTGACTGATTTTTTTTCGAAAGGAAGATATTTTAAAGTATTGTCTGATTAAATACTGAATTGACTTCCTATTTTATTAGTCCTGATAAGAATTTATTTGTGATTGATAGAAAATGTTGCTTTTCTACTATGTGTGTGTGTGTGTTTTGGTTAATCACTATTATTTCTCACATTTTTTTTCCATAAGAGATTATGAACAATGATAAAAAACTTTCTTCACAATTCTTTTCTGTACTTTCATTTCCTTAATTATTAAATTATTACAAAAATCTGAACTAATTTATTCTGAAACCAATACACAATTATTCTGAAAAAGTTTATTTACTCATTTCCTTTAAGAATTTTATTGAATTGTAGCAAAAAAAACACTTGAAATAAAGATTTTGAATGAAAATAAAAAATTGTTAAATTGAATAAATAAATTCACATTAAATACGCACTAAAATAAAACAACTTGTTTTCGCTAGGAAAAATACGAAAAATCCATATTAAAGCGTATGGTTGTCCGTGTCTAAGCCGCCCGCTAGTGCACGCGAGCGCCCTCTAGTGGCGGCGACAAAAAGGGAGACACATTTTTAACACTAGCTTCCCCTCCTTCTGTAGCTTCATGGATTGGAGAAACGAAACAACGTAGCAACGAATTATTTAAAAATTTATTTTTTCTGCAAATCGCAATGTAAATGTTTGTTAGTAAGAAAAAAAGTAGTATTCTTTTCCAATCATGTGTTACCATTGGCGGCTCCAGGGGGGGGGGGGGGCAGTAGGGACAATAGCCCTCCCAAAACTGCCCGGCGTATTTTTTTCATATATAATACCACTGTGGAAATGTTGACGAACTGAAAGAGGAAGTTAGTGGCTGGTTCAAAAACTTGGCGGCATAGGAAAACTGGTACAGCGCTATGACAAATGTTTCAATTTGAACGGCGACTACGTAGAAAAATTGGTAAGATATCAAAATGTGTTGTAAAATAAGTTTTCTTTCATTATCTTGAATAAAAATGTCCAGAGAAACAAACGTTCTTTACTTTTAGAATGACCCTCGTATATAAATATATATATATATATATATATATATATATATATATATATATATATATATATATATATATATATATATATATATATATATATATATATATATATATATATGTAAAGAATTAATTAGGAAAAGAAAAATAATTAAGTTAAAATTTAAAGGGGGTTTCAGGATAATTTATTTCGTGGCGCCGAACGCCACTATTTTCACAGAGCATAGAACGAGGGCGCCGTGTTTTTTAGGGAATTTCCCCGTTTCATTAGATGTAACCTTGACTCGCGTCTGTGGTCGAGCGAATCAGGTTAATTAATAGTATTTTAAATAAAGGATTTAGATGTAAACTACTTGTATTCAATTCCACAGGCCTACGATTTATTGACAGCATAGATTTAAAATAAGTATTACTGAGCTCGTCATATATATATATATATATATATATATATATATATATATATATATATATATCCCTAAGAGCCGACGTTGCCTCCCCCCATAACTCGGAACTGGAGCCGCCACTGTGTTTTACACTACTAATGTTATAAAAATATTTTGATAAACAACCAATGAGAAGCATTTTCTTCAGAAGCGTTCTCTTTTGGAGACAATATGTTACTTCTAAAAATAGATGATAATATCAATTCCTGTTATTATTTTATGGCTAACGCAAATCGTTGAAAATCTTTAATTAGGGGCCTGGTGAAGCTGAGTGGTTAGCACGTCGGAATCCAGCATTAAGAATGCTCGGCTGGAATCCCGACAAACGCCACTGAATGCTCTCGTGTCTAAGCCAAATATGAGTACATTTAATGCATAGGCCGGGAAATTCCTTCGTATGGTTTGTAGGGGTGTGAGGTGGGTAAGAGCCGACCAGATATCGTCCCTTGGAAATATAGGTTAAAATTGTGGTGCCACGAGGAATAAAGTCAGCCTCCGACTTTTATGGTGCCCAATAACCGTGAGGTAAACTGAAGCTACATCTCTTTGCAATGCAGCATTCAATGGAACCAGTAAGGATTTATTCGGATTTATTTCGGCGTGAAAAGCGCCAGTAATATTTTTAATTACCTAAAAACAAATTTTTAATTTTTTTAACTTTCAAGTCAGGAAAAGTCTTGAGATCAAGTACTGTCAAGTCAAGATTCAAGTTTGCTTTTAATCCAGAGATCGGAAATTTAGCCGCAGTAAATTACCCTTACCGAGGGCAGGGGTCCATACCCTCGGTGCCTCGTTAATGTACCATGTAGATGTCATATATAGTATATACGACCAAACCGAAAGCTGCTCCACTTTGCTGTAGCAAACTAACGGATCCTGCAGCTGATAATCAGATCACTCCGTCTTTCACTTCGATGTATAATGCACTCGCTTTCCGATGTTATTTACAGAAATATATGCTGTAGAAGGCGTGGCCTACGAAACGCAGGTCCTCACATCTTCTTATGGTCCAATATATCCTATACATAGTTTCCCGCTGCTTATCCTCTGAAAGCCTGCTCATGAGGGCGTGGCACAGGAAGTGCAGTTAGACCCATTTTCTTTTGGTATTATATGCATTCCCATTCTTAACTATCCCTCAAACCTCTCAAAATTTTAAAATTACAATAGCCCGCGCTTCTGGTTCTGACCTGTCTCTCTTTGATAAATCGACCTCAAGACTATCTCACCGATGTAAGCTTATTCCTCTGCCACATTAAATAGTTGTAAATCTTATATTTATTCATTTATTTGTGAATTTAATTAATTTTTTTTTAACTTTCAATGTCAACACTTTTCTTTTAATCCCGAGGACGGAAATATACCCACAAAAAATTATCCATACCGAGATATGGAGCTTTACTCTCCGGTGCCTCGTTAACGTACCATGTTAATGTCTTAATTCGCTTGCAGTCTTTCGAACGTCCTTGTGGGGACTTACCGAACTGGTGACAAAACTGCCTCATTTTCAAATATAAAACACATATTTATATATATGAGTGGTGCGCAAAGCGACGGATAATTTGGAGTAAATTCATATGATATTGAATAATTTCTAATTAAATATGCTTTGAACTTTCTAAAATTACATATTTTTAATATATTCCAATATTTTTATTTGATAAAAATTATAAGATGTGATGTTATAAAATAAGATGTGTAACAGTTTTACAATAAAATTTTCATCAACTAGAACCTATATATACATTGCTTCCTTTTTATTCTACCTACCTGTGTGAAAAATAAGCACCTGTAATAATTACAAGATAAAAAGAACGTTTTAAATGCCACGTTTTTAAATTTTCTGTTGAATCATATAAACTTGACAATTCTATGTATTAATAAATACTTTTTAAAAATTTTTTTTGATGAATTATACCATCGACTTGAAAGAAAATGATCAAATGCGTAATAAAGAGAGAAATTATAAGAAATTTTCAAACAACAAAATTAACTGAAAATGAATTCAATGTTGCTTAAAGATGGCTAAAAGTATTAAAAGAATGCATTGTCATCGTGTTCTGAGGTATTCTTAAAGTTTCAAATGTCTAGCTAGTCCGGAAGTTAGTTAAAAATTGATTGCAAGATTTGTACTGGACAAACACACAAACAAGAAAGCGAGTTAATAAAAGCATGGTAAATGACTTCAATTATGCTTAAAGATGGCTAAAAGTATTAAAAGAATGCATTGTCATCGTGTTCTGAGCTATTCTTAAAGTTTCAAATGTCTAGCTAGTCCGGAAGTTAGTTAAAAATTGATTGCAAGATTTGTACTGGACAAACACACAAACAAGAAAGCGAGTTAATAAAAGCATGGTAAATGACTTCAATTATGCTTAAAGATGGCTAAAAGTATTAAAAGAATGCATTGTCATCGTGTTCTGAGCTATTCTAAAAGTTTCAAATGTCTAGCTAGACGGAAAGTTAGTTAAAAATCGATTGCAAGATTTGTACTGGACAAACACACAAACAAGAAAGCGAGTTAATATAAACATGGTAAATGAATTAAATTATGCTTAAAGATGGCTAAAAGTATTAAAAGAATGCATTGTCATCGTGTTCTGAGCTATTCTAAAAGTTTCAAATGTCTAGCTAGACGGAAAGTTAGTTAAAAATCGATTGCAAGATTTGTACTGGACAAACACACAAACAAGAAAGCGAGTTAATATAAACATGGTAAAAACCAAAGAATGATTGAGATTTAACAAGATGAAATGAATATAGCACTCTAAAATATTGAATAAATGTTATCTGATGTGCGACTCATCTTTCTCAGCCATTTTTTTTCTAGTTTATTTTTTATAAATAAATGAAATTTATAATTTATAGTACATTTAATATGAACCTTAAAATTCTCCCATTCTTAAAATTCTATAATTCTCTCATAAGGGCATGATTTCAGAATTGAATTTCAGGTTAAGGTAAAAATTAACACATTTTAATTTTTGTTAATTTTTACCTAAATAAAAGAAAACCTTGCCTACATATTAGTATTTAACACTAGAACCCCGGTTGAGGTCAAAATGGTCCTTTTAAAATTTCGGCTTTACATAACTTTCGTTTTATTAAATATTAGCAACCTAGCTTTCTCTTACTTTTCCTAATTAAATCATTTATTTAAATTAGCAATATATTCTAGTTTTTATTTTGCTTTCTTTAAACACTAGAACCTAGTTTACCTAGACGGCCGGAAAAGGATCAAAATGAGCCATTTCATATATTATGGTCGATTGATTTTTTAATTAAATGAATTGTGTTTCTACTGATAAATGTTTGCGCATCACTGATATACAGGGTGGTCATAATTAAAGTTCCACTTTGAAATGGTCATAAAAAGAAAACTACTGGACCAAATATTATCAAACTTGGTAATAGTTTGAAGGAGGTCATGGGAATTTCTTTTCTGCCAACAAAAAAAAAAGTTCAAAAACTCACCACCAGGGGGAAATGGCGCTGTATTCAATATTGTTAAAAGAGATAAGGGTCGGAATCTAACTTAACCTTTTGTTACACGGGTTTAACATTTTGTATAACCTTAAGAAACATTGACCTAAACAAAATTACCATTTACAGTGTGCGCATCCCGGAAATCGTTTTCTTCCAGATCGCTAATTTGTGAATTTTGAAGCCTGAATTCGGCCCTAAGACATGAAGATATCGGTTTAAAACGTTTTTAATCGTTTCTAAAACGAAACTGTTTGTGGGGTTATGCAAAACCGCAATGTTTTGTAATTGGCTTACGGCAGGAAGAAGTAAATGCTTTATGCAGATACGCCAATTGATTTTCCAGATAAAAGTGAGCCTGTTTGTCAGAGTTCTCATTGTTACGAATCAACAATGTCTCTAACCATGCAAAACCGTGCTTTTCATAACTTATTTCTTTTAACAATATTGCATGCAGCGTTATTTCCCCCCTGGTGGTGGGTTTTTGAACTTTTTTTGGCGGAAAAGAAATTCCCATGACCTCCTTTAAACTATTATCAAGTTTGATAACATTCGGTCCAGTAGTTTTTCTTTTATGACCATTTCAAAGTGGAACTTTAATTATGACCACCCTGTATACATATATATATATATATATATATATATATATATATATATATATATATATATATATATATATATATATATATATATATATATAACACTAGCAGGTTCCATTTGTCAATAGTATAAACATTCATAGTAAGTAAAAAATAAAACACTGCAGCAGTAACTTTAAAAGCAATACAAAATTCCTGAATATATTCCATAGGAAATGAGAAACTGTTTAAAAAAATCTTAAAGTTTGCTGAGTGAAAAAGATTTAAATTTTAAACGAAACGTAAACTCTCTGAAGTAAATTGATAACTGATTTTCAAAAATATATTCCAGTTTGTGTAGATGAAATTCATCCAAGGAATGTATTATTCCACCCTGTTTCTGACTCGGCTGTCTTACCTACTATGTGTGCTTTGCGGAATTTCGTCTCGGGTTTTAAAATTTCTCACCGATTACAGGAGACGTAAAGATTTTCTCGTCTTCTGAGTATCTGATTTTTCAGTTGAGGAATAACACAGATGTGTACAGATAACACACTGATACACCATTTAAAGGTGAGTTAAAAGATTTATGACGGAAGACTATGCTAAATTAAATATTTGTTTCCATGAAGTATTTGGAAAAACGGGCAGGAAATTATACTTTAGATTCTGAACTGTAATGCATCAGGTAATCTTTTTAGTCATTTTATAAGTTTTAACTCCACTGAATAAATCAGTCGACCAAGGAATACGGGCTTCATTCTGTGAACAAATTTTTAGAAATGATTCAGCATGTATATTTTTAACTCGAATTATAAGAATTAAATCCGTATAAGTAATTTATTTGACAAACAGCACTCACAGAAGGAATTGAAGTAAAGAGGAAATATCTCTCTAAAGTTCGTTAAAATGTTTGGAGATGTTACAATTGTAATACTTGTTATATAAATATGCACTGCTAAAAAAAATTAGGCGAGTAAGCAAAAAATTAAGAAAACCATGCGAGACAGCCACGTATTGGCATAAAATGGATAGTACACGCGTATCAATGCGCAATACAGAAAAAAAGACGTAAAAAAATTTGTAATTAAGCTTTAATTCTTTGAAAATATAGAAAAAACATGAAAAGATGATTTAGGGCAACAATTTGATAACATGTAAACGAAAAAAAAAAGTATTGTTTAGAAATGATGCAAGATTTTTAATATGGCTTGTGGTCTTCTCGAACAGCTAAGACTGCTGCACACCTGTTTTCCATGGTTGCGATGATGTTATCGATAAGACTTCGGGGAATACTATTCCACTCCTCAAGAAGTGCAATCTCTAAGTCTCGGAGAGTAAAAGGAGGCCTTGGTCTCGCAGCAATGCGTCGTCCGAGCATGTCCCAAACATGCACTATTGGATTCAGGTCAGGAGAGCATGTTGGCAATTCCATACGCTGAATTGTTTTAGCTTCAAGCATGTTTTCCATAAGACGAGCTGTATGCGGTCTGGCATTATCATGCTGGAAAACAAAGGAATCTCCAATGGCTGCAGCGTAAGGTATGATATGAGGTCACAGTATCTCGTCTGCATACCTTCGGGCAGTCAAAGTACCATTCCGAATGATATGCAGGTCTGTACGTCCACCTATGCTGATTCCACCCCATACCATAAAACCAGATCGTCTGTATTGTGACCTTTCACGAACGAATGTGGGGTTATTTCGAGTGCCCTTTTCCCTCCATACCAAAACACGCCGGCTGCCACACTCCAGACTGAATCGGGATTTGTCTGTAAACAGCACTTGGCTCCAATCATGTTGCTCCCAATCTCGATGTTCAGCAGCCCATCTTCTTCTGGCCGCACGGTGGCGTGAGGTCAACGGAATGCAGACCATTGGCCGACGTGCATAGAGACCTCCTTGATGAAGCATATTACGTACTGTTTGGCTGGATACCCTTCGTCCTGTTGCCAAGAGCAACTGTTCGACGAACTGTTAACGACTTGTTTCGACGAGCTGTTAACAGTATATACCGGTCATCAGTTGCTGTAGTGGCGCGTGGCCGACCTTGCCCTGGTCGACGTCTAACATTCCCTGTTTCTTAGAATCGATTCCACAGCCTTGCAACGACACTTCTGGCGACTCCAACAGCGTCAACGACACTATGTTGTGTTTGCCCGGATTCAAGTCTGCCTATAATACGCCATGCCAAGGATTCCGGTAAATCACGTCGTTGAGACATTTTCAAGTCACCTTTTCTCAAAAAGAATAACTGAGCAATCGAATTTCACAGTTAAGGCAGTGAAACAGACGTTTCTGCAACATCCCGATTCCCGCCCTTATGTTCTTTTTCTGGTTTTTGACGTCATGCACTTTGATTTGCATATGAAGTTTTCTTTTTCTGTTTCCTGCTAGGCTTTAAATTATAGATGATTTATTTTATGTTACTTATCGGTGTAAGTATTTGCGTAATTTCGTTAAAACCATGTGCTCTCAGAATTGTTTTGAACAGTGTACATATGTCGAAGGTGTACATGTAATGTTGATACGTTCCTGTTTCCTTCTTCATTTTATATTTTGTTTTTGTTGTTGTCTACACTGTACAACAAATTTGAACTTTTTTTCTGTCCTTTAAATCAGCGGTTCTCAACCTAGGGGGCGCGCCCTCTGGGGGGGGGGGGCGTTGAAGAATTTCAAGGGAGGCGTGAGTTTTAAAAAAAAGTAAATCTAACTGTAATTTACTGTACCCAATTTTGCGGTTACAATGTAACCGTAACGTATTTTCGACATACGAACACGATAACTGTCGTAATTGTAAAAACACGATAATTGTCGTACGTATGGACGTTGGACGTGACCTGAGGTGTGCTTTGTCACAGTTACAACCTAATATTCAAAAACTAGTCAAGGACAAACAGTGCCAGCCGTCTCATAAATGTTGTGAAAGTGACTGGTATTACATTCCAACCTCACCTAGATCTTTGATTACCTCAAATATATTTGATCTGTATTTAATTCTTTAATTTCATATGTTCCAATAATAATATGTTCCAAATTAAGATATGTGTAGTAATATTAAATTTTGTGTATGAAATTATCTATTCTATATTTTCATTTAATAATCAACTTCAGTATCAAATTCCGATTGTACTACTTGTATTGACCACATATGGTAGTGGTGGGGTAGGGGGAGGCTTGACCTCACATCAGTGTTCAAAGGGGGACACAGAGCTTGAAAGGTTGAGAACCCCTGCTTTAGATGAAACGATGTGATTCTGTATAAACAAAAGGTGATTGATTCATATATCAAAACTAAAATGGTCCATCACGTACCGTTTTTGTAGGAGAGCCACTTCTGATATTTATACAAATTGGTTACGGAGAAATGTAACAGAGGCTTGATAATATTAAACAGAAACACTAAAATGATTTTTTGGCCGTTTCCTCTTGTAATCCTAGAACCGAGTAATTCTGAGTCTGTTTGAGAGGGTTTTAAGTCCCGTACAAGTTCGTAAAGCCCTGCCTGTGTGATTTCATGATGTGAACATGTCATAGAAGTAGATGGGTGAAAGTCAGGATCTTGTTGGTTGCGGCACAGAGTGCGCTTGCCGCTACAGTATAGATTTCCATTGCTGAAATGTCGATTTTGGGGGAAATGGTGCGTGGTAAACGAAAAGTAATTATAGATTCGTTATTTTCAGCCAAAAATATGCAAGACACACACATTTTCATTTTAAAGGACATTTTTCATGTTGTACCGTGCTATCTTCTTGTACCTTTTTTCTTGTTGTTTTTGTTCATCGCTTGCAATTGGAAATTTTGAAAAAAAAAATTTCCAAAATTAATTTTCGTTTCTTGGTCAAATTTTTTTTCAACATTATTCCTTGGAGGGTTGATTTCGTTAACTCATTGCGTCCTGTTATTCGTGTTCATAATTTTTGTCTGCCTTTAGACATATACATAGACATGGTACATTAACGAGGCACCAGAGAGCAGAGCTCCATATCCTCGGTATGAAAAAATTTTTATGGCTAAATTTCCATTCTCAGGATTAAAAAAAGTGTTGAATTGAAAGTTATAATAATAATAATAATAATAATAATTAAAATAATAATAAGAATAAAAATAATTAAAACAATAATAATAATAAAAATAAATAAAAATAAATAATACTAATACTAGCAACAACAAAAAAAGAAGTAAAAATATATAAATTGACAACTATTTAATGTGGCAGATTTAAGAAGAAAAAAAAATTAAATAAATAAATAAATATAAAATTAATTTCGGTAGCAGACGATAAAGCAAAAATCAGTAAGGATAGTTGTCTGACTTTTCTCCATTACTTATCAATTTCTTAGTACCCATGGTTTCCCTTTGAGATCCTATCTAGGACTTTTCCGAATAGACCCAGGGAAGAATTAGGAGTGCGTTGTTTGTGACTTACGGCCCCTGGCCGGAGCATTCCATAACAGGTCCATAAAGGCTCTGGACTGAATGGTGAGGCTCCGGTTTTTAATAGAACCACGAGTATCGGAGTCCAATATAGCCAGGTTCCACCTCAGTTTTGAACGAGCACTACTAGGGACGATATCTGTGTGTGTGTGTGGGGGGGGGACGGGGCTCGTACATTCTCCCACACACTGACCTCATGCACGTGCTCTCCTGTCTACAGATATAAGTATCCATATCCGGCCTAGAAACTAAGGTATTAATGGCGTTCGTGAGGATTCATACTGGGCATCAGGCCCTGATTTTCCATTAGGCCTGGTAGGTCCGGACCTAGGGGCCCCCAAAAAAATTTTAACTTTAAAAGGAAAAGAAGAAAAAATTCACAAATGAATTTATTTTTATTTTACCTTTCTTAATAGCAATTTTCTTATATATCTTTTCAAATTTTATTGATTGATTGGTTCTTCATATGTATAGTTCATCATATGTATGTTATAGTGTATATGAGGGATTAATTAAAGTGTTGCGTTTTTCTAGTTGCTTTGTATAGGTGTTTTAATGATGAAGTAAATATGTTGTATTGCTTTTTGTTATTTGATAATGTTCTATTCTTCTACGCTTCAACGCTCCAAATAGCCAATTCTTGGTAAAATGGTACTTTCACAATGATTCATGATTATTATTTTTTTGTGTGTCAATTTTGGAAATTTTATGGCCACATCAGTGTTAGGGGACCCCCATTCCGAGTTGTGCCTATAGTCAAGAATTTAATAAATCGGGCCCTGCTAGGCACCTGCTGTCCGAAGCGCAGTCCGCTAACACTAGGCTACCTAGGGCCCAGCATTCGGTGCGATTATGCGTATGGGCAATTCAAAAAAGAGGATTATTGATACAGACAAAAAAAGTTGATACTTTCTGGGCTCTTATGAACTATGTATATGATGTGATGATTAAAAAGGCTTCCATGCAAGAAAAATGTAAGTTACGTAGAATTCGGTTCGTGAAAATTGAGTTTTCAACAATAGCAAAGCGACTACGGAAGAAATTATCAAAACTCTTAAATGTCCTCTATGATGAAAATGCAGAATTATGGTTAACAAGTTTTAGTACAGCGACGCTGATATTTTTCAATCGTTGGAAATATAAAATAATACCTTTATAATTTTAACAGGATTCAAAATTCTCGAATTCAATACAATATTTTTGCTACAAGCAGAGATTTATAATAAATACCGCAAAAGTCGACATAAAATTGATTTTCAAAGATGTAATATTTCGTTTTTCAATATGTAATATGTTACAATTCTCTAAATATATGTCATTATTCCACAGTACTCTTACTTTTTTGCTTCTCCGGTATCCATTTCACGGAATTCCGTTTCTAGTTTTAAAAAAATGGCAAAGTATTTTTTTTTACATCCATAAACAAAGATAAACAATTGAAAAAAAAAATGCGGAATTTTTGCGAGCAGTTGCAATTTTTCGCTGAAAAGTCGGCGGATAAATTCAAAAGTAAGCTGAAAACGCAGTCACATAAAAACACAACTGATTTGTCCGGATTTAATGCAGCGAGTTTTTAACGTTGTAAATAAAATATTCTACCCGTGTCTCTTTTAAAATGTAAGAATTTTAAATGGAAGTGTGTTTCGAAATCCATTTATGAATAACAAAACTTCTTTTGAAAATTTGCCAAAAAATGTGAAGTTTATGTTATCGTTTGTATTAAATTTGGGAACGACAGAATTTTTCAATTTAAGGTAAAATATACTCGTATAGAAACTGATTATTTTGGAGAAATGTGAAAAAATTTCATGATTTTGCCGTGGAGTGACAAAAATTTATTTCAGATTCCATTAAAAAAATGTAAATCGCACAGTTTCAGTAAATTTTCAATCAAAGCAATCTTCCGTGTGTTTGTTTACTTAAATGCAGCAAAATCCATTATGTAAAGTAAAATATTCATCCATATTTTAAACTAAGATTTTCCTATATAGATAACAATCGTTTAGTGAACTGTGAATATTGAATATTGTTCATGGTTTTGCCATACGGTAACAAAAGTTTATTGATCGCTCGATTTAAAGCAAATTAATTGCTCAATTAAAAACATATTTACAAGATTTCATTCATAGGGATTTTCTGTGTATTTATAGGCGATTAATTTGTTTACTGAAACCAAAATAAATTGGGCGTTTATCGCGTTCGCTGGGCCACGCCCTCTGAGGAAGTGAAGGCAGTTAATGATAAGTACTGAAACATTAGCAAATCCATGATTTAACGTAAAATATTCCTCCAGATATTATAAAATATTCCCTTATTAGACTGATTTTTTTTTGTGAAATGTGAAAATTTTGTCATAATTTTTTCCGTTACTGAACTGACTGACTGAATGTAGAGTTTCTTGGAGTTTCATGGTCGAGCAGTGACTAAAGTTTATTTTAAAAATAAAATAAAATATCATTATCACACTCTTTTAATAAATTTTATTCAGAGTCATCTTCTGTGTGTTTAGAGACGACAGATTTGTTTACTTCAAAATTAGCATTCGCTTTTTTTTTAAGGTGTAGGGTCAGAAAGTTTGTCATTTTTTTTATCTTAAGGATAATGATTGTAAGGAAAGTATGAACAGCTAGGAAGAGGTCAAGATAATGACCTTGCATTAATAAGCAGATACCAGGAAAGGCAAAACTATTTCTTAAGTTTAAAAATATTCCTCCCTCATTTAATGGACATAATAGGAAACCCTACGCTAGAAATATTAATTAGTTCCCGATTAAACTTGAAAAAAACTGTTTCGAGAGAAAATGTTAATTAGAAATTATAACGTTCTTTTCCGCATACTCGATTGATGAATTTTATATGCAATGAAGAAAGAGGCACGTGTATAAGTTGTTTTATGAAAATATCTACTTATTTTTAATCTCACTAATACGCCATTTTGCTACCAGAATAGATGTGGGAAATTTTAAACACCCGCTTATAACTTTGCACGGGGTAGTTTTATCGACTGAAATAAAATTCGAAAGTTTGTTTCTGTCATTCATTTTATTGTTTTGTTTTAAAACGTCAAAATATATACCTTTTAGAATTTTTCATTGTAATATCTATGCACATTAATGAAAATTCGGTCATGAAGTAAGAAATCATTAGTATAAAAGTGAAAAGTTCATTTTTTATGAATCTAAACCAAGCATTGTTCTGTTTATTATTCATAAACTTATTCGCAGGTCATTCGATTTTTAGTGATTCTTCATTTAGCAACTTTTTGTGGTATAGCGACGGATTAATAAATTTTTTCCATTTCTCCTTAGGTGTAATACTATTTTTTATCGATATGATAGATAGGTATGGATGTCACAAAAACTTTCTTGGAATGTTGTTCAACTGACTGAAAGCCAAAAACTAAACACAATTCACAGCCTGCAAGCAAACGAAGTGGGCTTTTCTACGAGATTTCTTGTTGATGCCATATTTTATTAAAATAACTTTGTTTGAAACTAAGTGTGTATATTCCCTTAGTTGAACGGAGAAGCATCTATAGGAAATTCTACTCGCTCTAGCAATACCAAATGAACAAAAAGGCAGGAATCTAGAAACATTGATCTCACTGATTTGCATCATCTTTTCTGCCTCACTTGAGTGTAATGAAAACCCAAAACAATTTAAAAAGGGTTTAGGAAATTGTAATCCAATGGATAGATGTTTGCTCTGGAGTGGCTCTTACAACAGAGGAATAGCGTATGTAGCACTTTGCTAGTGATGTCTCTACTATTCAACTCATACAACTGTTGAATGAAGGAAAGGGATCTTGGAAAAAGTCAGTTAGAATGCCTCCTAGTAATTACGATAACAACGTGCCTAATATTCCTAATTATGATGTTCAAAATAGTATTCTGAAATGTATTAAGAAATTTCTTTATTTAAATGAAATAGACGTACTATACAGACAGAAAATTATGAAAAAAATATACAATGTGAAGACCATTTAATACAACGTCTTTGCATGTCATTGATACACGAGAGAGTAGGCGGGGCCAATTTTTTAGAAATAGTAAATATGAATATTTGAAATAGCCTTTTGATCTTTCTTTATATGAAATATGCATGTGATACTGGCGCATAATATCCAGCAGAAGAGGTATGAATTGATTTATAAAGCATTCAGGAATTTCTATTTATAAAGCATTTCGAAATTCCTTCTTACGGATATCCAGCCCCAGCGCGTTATTCCGCCGCGTTTGCAATACGTAAAATTCGTTGATAGAAATTCCTATCGTCTTTTGAATTCCACTGATAGAATATTTTATAGTTAATTTCTAGAGACTATTTTTACAAGTTTTTTCTTCCTTCCATCATATGATGATAGTTATTCTTTTCGTTACTTTCTCTCTACGTCCAGTTCGCGTTAAATCGGATGTCACCAAAGGAAAGTTTGACTGAAGCATGAAGTTGAAAATTAGCCACGTAACTGTGGATTAAGGGGAAAATCAACTGGGTATTTTAGGAAAAGAAATAATCAAATATAATTTAACAGAATATAGTTCATGAGGCCAAGACAACCCGAGGGAGACGACACCTGCACAGGATCGTTAAGTTGCTTTAAATGCTCTACGGCAGCGGTTCTCAATCTTTCAGGCTCTGTGCCCCCCTTTGAACACTGAAGTGAGGTCACGCCTCCCCCACCACCATTACCATATGTGGTCAAAACAAGTAGTACAATAGGAATTTGATACTGAAGCTGGTTATTAAAGGAAAATGTAGAGTAGATAATTTCATACACAAAAATTTAATAATACTACACATATCTTAATTTGGAACATATTAGTATTAGAACATATGAAATCAAAGAATTAATTACAGATCAAATATATTTGAGATCAAGGATCTAGGTGAGTTTGACGTGTAATACCAGTCACTTTCACAACATTAATGAGAGGACTGGCCTGTTTGTCCGTGACAAGTTTTTGAATATTAGGTTGTAACTGTGACAAAGCACACCTCAGGTCACTTTCAACGTCCAGACGTACGACAATTATCGTGTTTTTATGATTACAACAATTACTGTGTACGACAATTATCGTGTTCGTATGTCGAAAATACATTACGGTTACATTGTGACCGCAAAACTTAGTACAGTAAATTACAGTCAGTTTTACTTTTTATTTTACTTTTTTTTAAACTCACGCCTCCCTTGAAATTCTTCTACGCCCCCCAGGGGGGCGCGCCTCCCAGGTTGAGAACCGCTGCTCTACGGCATAGACAGATTAAGACTAGAGAGATCTATCAGGACCTTCCTGCTGTGTCCAGGCAAACTGTATACATACGCCTGGCAGAGAAGGGCATTTATGTCCGGCGACTAGTATTGTATTCCTTTCTGACCATATCGCACAAGATATCCCGTTTTTTCATGGAGCCGAACACATTATTCTTGGTCACAACAAGATAAGAGGGCGTGTTCTTTTCACTGATGAGTCCATATTCAGTACACAGTGAATCCCGACGAGTTTTCATCATAAGGCAGCCTGGGACCCGTTATCATCGCTCAAATGTAAGCGAAATAGACCCTTTTGGTGGTGGGGGAATCCTTGTCTCTAGCGGCATCATGCTGGGCAGTCTTACACCGCTCCACGTCTTCGATACGGGTAGTTTTACTGCACAGCGCTATTATAGGGATGAGGTTTTTGAAACATATGTGAGGTCGTTCCGGGGATTGCCTGTTCGGGCATCTTTTTTATGGGCTAGAATGCGAGGCAACACAGAGATCACCCAGTTAACGGTTTTCTGGATGAGGATATTGGCCGTAAGGATCGGCCAGAGATGTCTCCGGGCCTAAATCATATAGAGCAGCGGTTCTCAACCTGGGGGGCGCGCTCCCCTGGGGGGGGGGTAGAAGAGTTTCAAGGGAAACGTGAGTTTAAAGAAAAAGTAAAATGAAAAGTAAAGCTAACTGTCATTTACTGTACTCAATTTTGCGGTCACAATGTAACCGTAACGTATTTTGGACATACGAACAGGAACACGTTAATTGTCGTACGTCTGGACGTTGAAAGTGACCTGAGGTGTGCTTTGTCACAGTTACAACCTAATATTCAAAAACTTGTCAAGGACAAACAGTGCCAGCCCTCTCATTAATGTTGTGAAAGTGACTAGTATTACATGTCGACCTCAAATATATTTGATTACCTCAAATATATTTGATCTGCATTTAAATCTTTGATTTCATATGTTCTAATAATAATATGTTCCAAATTAATATATGTGTAGTAATAGTAAATTTTGTGTATGATATTATTTATTCTATATTTTCATTTAATAACCAGTTTCAGTTTCAAATTCGGATTGTAGTACTTGTATTGTGTTCATATGGTGGTGGTTGCTGTAGGGGAGGCGTGACCTCAGATCAGTGTCCAAATAGGGACACAGAGCCTAAAAGGTTGAGAACCCCTGATATAGAGCATGTTTTGAAGGGTCTAGGAACAGCCATTGCATTGATTCACTGCCCTCCTAGCATCCCTCAAGCTGTAAAATCCGAGTTTTTAGAAGAAACAGATTTGTTGCCTCCAACTTTTATCAATATCCTCATCAACAGTGTCAGACTCTCGTCTCCCATTCCTAAGTGGAATTGATGAACGTGTGTAATAGCGTCTTCAATAAGCATCAAAAGGAGCGCAAACAGGTGTCGAGAGCCATACACCTTTGGAAACCCTTGACAATTGGAGGCAGCGAACTCATTTAGAATGATTAAGGAAACACAGCGGCGCACGTCACCTAAGGTAGGAACGGTGGACAATGAAACCGACAATAGGTGGTCTGCGTATCGTGGATAAAAAAGGCCGATTGTCGTTCGCGAAGGGAAAGAGGAGGCATAAAAGACAGACGCGAGTAACGAACGGAAGAATAGATTCGGACTGTTGAAGGGTCAACACGCTTACGGGAGACGGGAGCTCGTCGGACTTTGAAATAATGAGCCCAGCTCTCACGAGTATTTTTAACGTTCGTCGGAACGAAACTTTGTAAATAACGTATTTAACCAAGATTTTAATATGTTAATAAACCTCATGAAATAAGAGTTGACTCTACAATTATAATTCCTTCTACATGACAATGATTCGTCGGATCACGACTATAAAGGTTAACATTGGCGTAGTCGAATTAAAGAACGTGGGAGGACCCCAGCGATACGGAAGGTATCAGAAAAAGATGATCTAGAGTACGAGAGTGGTGATAGATCTTCAAGGAGACGCAGTTTCAAGAGAAGTTGGATTCCGAACGAGTCTACTGGGCACGACTTCAGCGACAGATATTTACTCTGCAACTGGTCAAGAAACAGGAGAAATTCAAGGTCGGAGTAAAGTGTGCATCAACGACGTGGTTATATACTGAACTCTCTTGAACTGTGATCAAAGTGCGGCAGCGGAGAAAGATTAGAGTGACAGTTTTTCATCGAGGTGAAAAAGGGGTAAGTGATTCTATCTTTTCTCCCTGTGTATGAGATAGCGGTAGTAATTAGTTGAAGGAATCTAATTATTGTTGATAAATTTTGAAGTGTTGATTCATGTGTATAATGATGGAAGTAATTTGTTGAGTTATTGAATTTTGGAAAATGGAATAATAATTTAAAAGTGAAAAAATGTTATTTTGTATAACGGGAAATGTGTACAAGTGTTCGTACTAGTTATTAGTGGAAGTGATTTATAATTGTAGTAGTTAAATGCTCTTAGAATTATCATAATTGTGGAAATAAATAGTTCAAGATAAGTATAGTTGGTTAAATTTTGTTATAGTTGTAAAAGTGAATTTGTACTTGTTTGCTGCATTTGTGATTAAGTGGTATAAGCTAAAAATGGCATTCATAGGGAAGGGGCGGAAAGCCGATTTAATTTTGTTAGCTACAGAGTTAACAGGGATTTGTCCGTCTTCGGAGAACAGGACATACACTGATCTTAAGGAAATGATATTAGGAAGTGAGAAATATCAGGAAGAGTCCGCTAAGGAACGGTTATTTGCCATAATTAATGAGAGATTAGAACGAGAAAAAAGTGAAGAGAGAGATAGACATGAAAGAGAGAAACAAAGAGAAATAATGTTAAAATTGAAAGAATTTGAAGTTGAAGAATTGAGGATGAGGGCAGGTAAAAGACTTTCAAGTTTTAGGGTCAGAGAAAGTATTGGAAGGGTTAATAATAATTTCGAAGGAGTGTTGAAAGAGGAAAAAAGGGTTATTCTTGAACCACTAGTTAACACAGATAAGGTATGTGCCAAAATTGACCGGAAAAAGGAGGATAAAAGATGTTTTGTCTGTAATAGTAAAGACCATTTGAAATATCAGTGCCCCAAAAGAGTTCAAAATCTCAGAAATAGAGGGGATCAGAGGGGAGATAAATTTGAGATGGAATTTAACAGAGGCGAAATTATTCAACCTGAGAATAAAATTGAAACCCAACAGGAAAGGGAAGTGAGAGATGTAATTACTCAAGGAAAGGAGGTCCTGGAAGGGGTAGCATGTTATCAAAGGCATTTGAGTAACAGTATAGATCAGATATTAGAGGAGGAGTTGATTATTCCTTCTAATATGTTCGAAATTGTAAGGGATACAGAGGAGGAGATGGCTAGTTCCCCGAATAGATTTGAAAGCGCAAGAGACACAGGTGAGGAGATGAACTATAAGGGAGGAGGTAATGAATTAAGTCCCAATGAGAATGTAGATGAGGTGCGAGAAATTGATAAACTTTTGGATGGGGAATTAAGTCTCAATGAGAATTTAGATGAGGTGCGAGAAATTGATAAAATTTTGGATGGGGAATTAAGTCTCAATGAGAATTTAGATGAGGTGAGAGAAATTGATAAAATTTTGGATGGGGAATTAAGTCTCAGTGAGAAGTTAGATGAGGTGAGAGAAATTGATAAAATTTTGGATGTGGAAGTAAGTCTCAGTGAGAAGTTAGATGAGGTGAGAGAAATTGATAAAATTTTGGATGGGGAATTAAGTCTCAGTGAGAATTTAGATGAGGTGAGAGAAATGGATAAAATTTTGGATGGGGAATTAAGTCTCAATGAGAATTTGGATGAGGTACGAGAAATTAGAGTTTCAACGGAAAAAGAGAGGAAAGATCAAATTGATATGTTAAGGAATAAAGGGTTAGAGGAAACTAATAATGAGAATGGAAATAATCAAAGGGAAACACGAAACGAAGAATTAAATGCCCAGGGAAGCTCTAGCGATACGGGTAGGAAACAGACGCAAAGTATGGAAGAAAACACTTCCACAGAAAAGGGTGATTTTGAACCGACACTAGATCACAAATTCACCACAAAGGAGTCAATGAGAGATAGTGAAATAATAAAGCCAAAAACCCATTCGTATTTATTTAAGGTCCCGTAAAAATCGCAGAGAGAATCACAAATTTAAGTAATTCCCAAAGAATTCCGGGAAACTCATGTAAATGTGTATTTTATAAATGTTCTAAAATTGATTTAAGTTGCTCTCGAAGAATTCATTGAAAATTTAATTAAATGTGTATTTTGGTAATTGCATTGATAACTAAGGTTGAATCCTAAGAAAAACGGATTAATTTTGTAAATATAATGGTATGATGAATTTAAGTATATAAGTTATGCGATATTTATTTTTTTTTTTGTTGTTTGTTGTATGAACACTTGGTTTATATATTTTTTTTAAGTGAAGAACTAAATTAATGTTAAGTATTCCCTAGAGATTTGGGGAAGTTTCATTAAAATATGTAAGTTTAACTGGTTAAGATTTAACCAGGAAATTCCTAAAGAGTTGAAAAAAAAAAAGGAATCAAAAGTGTAATTATCTTAGAAATTCTTGCATTGAAGATAAGTGATTTGTAGTCAAATAATTTGTTGGTGTTTGGTTTAAAGGAAAGAAATGAACAAGAATTATAATATTAATTTTGTGTCAAGGCTAAGTGTGAAAAGTAATTTTTGTTACCGGTAAATGTTGTGGCTATCTCATATGCAGATGAAAACATGGAATCATTTACTTGTAAAAATGTGTTATTGTTGTAGCTACAAAGCGCCTCCGTCACAAGTTAAAAAGCACAGTTATTACCCCATGGGTGTGCTTCATTATCCTCTGATCAACAGGGACTGTTGTTCAAACGTGAAAACGTCTCAAGGGACTGTTTTCACTTCTAAAGGAAGGGGCGTATGTCAGACTCTCGTCTCCCATTCCTAAGTGGAATTGATGAACGTGTGTAATAGCGTCTTCAATAAGCATCAAAAGGAGCGCAAACAGGTGTCGAGAGCCATACACCTTTGGAAACCCTTGACAATTGGAGGCAGCGAACTCATTTAGAATGATTAAGGAAACACAGCGGCGCACGTCACCTAAGGTAGGAACGGTGGACAATGAAACCGACAATAGGTGGTCTGCGTATCGTGGATAAAAAAGGCCGATTGTCGTTCGCGAAGGGAAAGAGGAGGCATAAAAGACAGACGCGAGTAACGAACGGAAGAATAGATTCGGACTGTTGAAGGGTCAACACGCTTACGGGAGACGGGAGCTCGTCGGACTTTGAAATAATGAGCCCAGCTCTCACGAGTATTTTTAACGTTCGTCGGAACGAAACTTTGTAAATAACGTATTTAACCAAGATTTTAATATGTTAATAAACCTCATGAAATAAGAGTTGACTCTACAATTATAATTCCTTCTACATGACAATGATTCGTCGGATCACGACTATAAAGGTTAACAAACAGTATGATATTTTGTTCTGCAGTTTGTATAGCTGTGCACGATGACCACAAGCACTATTACACGCACCGTTACGGAGATATGGTGTATCATGGTTGGACCGTTTTAAGTCTAAAAAGAATCTGGTTAATAATTTCCCTGCTATTCATCTTGTTATGCTGCTATATGATTTCCCATCCTATGTACGAAATTTCGTTGTAATGAAACAATTATTTCTCCGCATATAACAGGATTTGTGTTTGTGACCTTAATTTTGGTCACCAGTGTATTACACGGGAAAGAAATTGAAACGATGAATTATTTTCCAGGAATGTTCCATTTCCTTTCTTTCCACGCCAGTTGTAACTCAACATCCACCTGCGAATAAATACAAAACTCGGAACGAATACTGAAACAAATATATACTACATATGAAGACTTAAACATTATTTACGTAAGTTGTCAGGAGCTGTTTTTGGTGAGACAGACGCAACTAACTATTTTAGAAGAAGAAGAAGAAGAAATCGTATTTCTTTCAAAATTACACAATGCGAAAAGAAAATGCAGTGGGAGAGAAATACTATCAAACAGAGAGAGGGGTTTAAAACAGTTTCTTTAAAAACAAGTTTGAGCACTTTTTTTGTAGCAGTTTTAAAACTTTCGCCAGCGCTGTGTTTAGCCCATTTCAGTGAAAGGAGGTGTTAGGTTTAATTCCGGTTTCTTCCCACCAGAAGTTTTTCTTCGTATTGTTTCGAATTTTTTTTCCCCTCTTCTCGAGAGAAACTGAAGATGCGTTAAAAATGAAACAAAACAGGAGAGCCTCTCAACTATTTGAAAGGTAATTAAAGATAGTTTTCTGAAAAACTTGCATAGGAATGTCGTTTGCATTTAGCACATTAAACACGTGGATTACTTCATCTTGGGATTCGAATATTATGATTGATTAAGCATTTAATTTTCTCCATAATGTTGTTTCAACCATTAATGCGTATTTAATACATATTGGGAATCATGGATGATGATTTATTAACACGTTTAATGTCATTCATTCGGTAAAACTTCCGTTTTGCAAACATGTGACTGTACACCCTTGTACGTATAAAATTGTGTATTTTGTCATACTTGCATAACTCATCCTGATACCTATGGCTGATGATTCATTGAAGCATCTAATTTCGTTCATCCGACAGATGTTTTATTGAGTGTTCATCTTTTTATGTAAAATTGAGAATATAATGTATCTATAGATACGTGGCTAATTATTGATCTAAGCACACACACACACACACACACACATATATATATATATATATATATATATATATATATATATATATATATATATATATATATATATATATATATATATATATACACTGCTGGCCACTAAAATTTCAACACCATGAAGGAGGGATGACACAAATACCAAATTCGCATGAAAAGAAGATGCTGGGATATGCAAATGATTAGCATTTAAGTGGACACGAACGACTCAGGAGGGAGAAACGCTATCTGAAAAAATTGTATAAAAGATAATTTACAAAGCGGGTTCCCATTCGGAAATCGCATTTGAATGTTGTTTGTTTGTGAGAAGATCGTGTCATGCCTCGTATAAGAATGAGAAACAACTACCAGAACGTGTCGGAATTCGAGAGTGGCCTATCGAGAGTGTGGTTTATCGTTCCGTGACATTCCTACTCGCATTGGTCGGAATCCAAAGACTGTCATGCGAATATGATGGGTTCAGGAAGGTCACACTAAATGTCATGCAGAATCTCAACGGCCTCCCGCCACTAACACCTGAGAGAGCAGAAATGTTGTTAGGCTGGCCTTGCAGGATGGTACAACCATGTCACGGACCTTGAGTCAAGATTTTCTTTGCAGCAAGACAAGTATCCTCAAGGACAGTGCGACAACGTCTGGGGCAAAACGAACTGTCTGTAGGACGACCTTTGTTGCAGCTTCCCTTGACACTGCAGTATAGAGACGCACGGCGGCAGTGGTGCTCCCAATGACAAAACTGGATACAGGAGTGGCACCACTTCGTCTTTTCAGATGAGCCCCGCTTCTGCGTGCAGCATCATGATGAACACACTGATGAACTGTGTCTGGAGTCACCATGAGAACACACGTGGCTTACTTGCAATCGATATCGTCATACGGAGTCTTGCACATGGTATAATGGTATGGACAGCCATTGGGTATACGGCACGAACACCTCTTGTTCTCGCCGTCGGTGATCTGAACAATGAGCGTTACATTTCTCAGATGTCAAGGCCGGTGGCTGTCCCTTATATTCGATGTTTTGGAGACGTCATCTTTCAACAAGATAACCCAAGACAGCATGTTTCCCGTCGTGTCCCGAAATAACCTCGACACAGAGGGTGTTCGACTGTTTCCCTGGCCAGCACGTTCTCCAGATCTCTCACCCATTGAAAACATCTGGTCAGGGGTTGCTGACAGACTGGGTTGCCACAGTTCTCCAGCCACTGCGATTGATGAAGTGTGGCATCGACTTAAAGCAGACTTGCCTGTATCTGTCATCCAAGCCCAGTTCGACACGATGCCTAACCGGGTTAGAGCCCTTTTAGCTACCAGAGGTGGCAGCTGTATGTATTAATTTCGGAACCTGTATGCCCCCAAATTGCCTACAAATTTAATCATGTTTTCTATCTACTATGCTGTATACGTACAATAAGTAAAGGTTTGTTATTTGCTTTCCTTCCTGGTGTTGGAATTTATATATATATATATATATATATATATATATATATAACATTAAAAACCCCATACCATTTTAAAATCTAACATTATTCTAAATTCCCTTGGGCGTACGAGCTAAATTTCGCTTTTGATTCTAAACTCTAATAACCTCGAGAGAAAATATTAAATGGCTTCCTTTTTCAAATAGGCGCGGCGTCCCCAATATTTTAGATAAGCTCTGCGCAGATTATATAAAACCACATGTGACTTACCGACAACAGCAAATCCCTAATCGCGATGATGATCACATGACAAAGTTTATATAAACCACATGAAGGGTACATGTAACGCTTTTTTGATAATGTAACTGACTTGGAAAGACGTATTCTCCGTCTAATAAAATTTAATGCCGTAACTTGCCGCGTCGTTTATTCGAGCCACGACTACTCTTCATTGTCTGTGATGTGCTGGACGCCCACTCTTTCCTTGGGTTGTCCAGTACGTTACAAATAGACGGCAGCATTCTCACATGCTGCGACCACATCCCACTGGATTTTCCAAGGCATTTCGGCGTTTTCGTCTCAGCGTCACCGCGTGTTTAATTTTCGCTTTAGCTGGGTGCATTAGTGCGCATTTCTGCCTTACGATGGTGAATCAGCTCCATCTGCGACCGTCGATCGGAGGCCAGCGTGAACGGCTCCATTTCGGTGCTAGTGTCAATAAGTGCTTCGGCTTGCTGTGAGATTCATCCTGGATCAGTTTCAACGTGTGGGAGTCCAAGTCCGGTGTTTCTTCAAAAATTGTGTATCTTCCTTTTCAGAAATCTTGTGCCGGAATGTGTATACTTACGATTTGTGTTCCCCATTGCTTCGTGTGATCACCATTTAAATTCTTCGCGAGTGTCATCATGTAAAAAGTGCGTAATCCCCACCATTCAAAAATCATCGATGTGTTCTTGTGTGTGAATTTAATTAAGCCGGTATGCAAGCCCTAGCGCTGTACCGTGAATAAATAAAAATAAAAATTTGTGCAACCGAGAATTTTACAGTAACAAGACAAGCATCACATGACCAGGTTGTATGTCTATCATCATAAACTTTTTAAAATTGTTTAGTAAACTATGATTGTATGATATTATATTCTTGTTTTAAATTGAAATATAATTGTGATATTGTGTTAAACTTATAAGATGGAAGATAAAACTATAAAGACAGAATGCAAAGACCATTTTCAACTTGAAAATGTAGAGAGGGAATTCAGGGATTTTATTCCTTTTGACCCAGAGGGGGGAATGAAATTACAAAAATGGCTTGCCTATATTGAGCAGAAATTTTGCCAAGCAAATGTTTCAGATGAACATAAACTAAGATATATTTCAAAATTTCTCAAGGGGAAGGCTCTAACCGTGTTTGTAAACACTTGCTTAGACATCCAAGATTGGACAGAATTAAAAGACACTTTGCAAGAATTATTCTTTGAGGCAGATAGCGTGGAATTCTCTGAATTTTCCAATTTGAAATTTGAATATAATGATGACTTAACCAAATATTTTCATAAAAAAATTGATGTAGGAAAGAGATTGGGGTTATCACAGAAATTAATACTAGAAGGCCTAACAGAAGGCCTAAATGCTCAAATGAGAATGACCATAGTTGCAAATCCTCCTCAAACCACAACAGAATGGATAGTGTTGGCTAATAAGCTAATCAAAATAAATAATGAAGGAAACAAAACTAATCAAGGGAATCGGGATAACTTTTTTAACACTAGATTTGAAAATAGGAACCAATTACGACAGAATTATTACAACCAACCTCAAGTTAGGATGAATTATAGCCCACCTCACCAATTTAGACAAAATTACTCTTCCCAGCCTCAATTTAGACCTAATAATAATCAACAAACCCAGTTTAGACCTAATTATAGTCAGCAGCAGCAATTCAGACAATGGCAACCCAGAGATCAAAGGTTGAATAGAAATTTTGCACCCAATCCCAATAACCAAATTAATCACCACCAACAATATGCAGACTTACCATCTAGACCCTGTCGAAAATGTTCTAACTTTGGCATAAGTAATGCTTATCATTGGGAACAAACTTGCTCTATTAATGAGAGATTTGATAAGATGTCGGTGTCAGACAATAAACATCATTATGAGGAACCTGAATTTGAAAGAGATCAGGCGCCAGAATGACAATTACTGTCATTGAGGGGAAACATTATCAGAAATAATAGGGTTGACAAAACAAAAAGACTATATGAAAATGAGAAACAGAATTTTTTAAATTGTGTGATTGACACTGCTTCGACTATTAGTCTGATGTCACAAAAACTGGTCAAGCAATGTCAACTGAAATGCTATTCAAGTTCTCCAATTAAGGTCAGGCAAGCTGAGGGTGAAATCTTAATTACAACTAAATGTGTATTAACTTTGAGAATAGGGAAAATAATTAGAAACATTTCTGCATATGTTTTGGACAATGACTTGCCTTATCTTATTCTGGGACTTCCTGAGTGTAAAGAGATTAAATTAGTAATTGATTGTAACCAATTGTGTGTGTATCAAAATAGAATTTCTTTGAAAATGGTTAATATTTGTGATATAAGTAAAATTTCATTACACCTACAAAATAAATGTGATAATAAGCATGTGGATAATAATAGTAATGGTCATGAAATTGAAGTTTCTGATATGTTTAACCCTTATGAAGAAAATTCGCAGAAAGAAAATGATATTTTCTGTATTGATTATGATGTAAATGACAATTTTAATGAAAGCTCTGGTGAAATCAAAGCAGAAAGTAATCCAAATTATGAAAATGTTGACATTAATGATCAAATCAAAAATTTAGATGTTGATAGGGAATTAAAGAATTTATTGCACAAAAATAATAGACTGTTTTCAACTAACAAATATGACATAGGCAAAATAAGGATGGAACCCCAAAGAATAATCCTAAATTCTGATTTACCAGTGAGTCTAAGAGCATACAGGACTTCGCCAACTGAGGAAAAAGAGATCAGGACCCAAATTAAAAATTTGTTAGAAGCAGGAATCATAAAAGAATCACATAGTTCATACTCAAGTCCTGTGACTTTGGCAAGAAAGCGAAATGAGGGAAAAACTAGACTTTGTATTGATTTCAGAAAACTAAATTTAATTACTAAGACAGATGCAGAACCCTTACCCAGAATTGATGATATTCTAGATAAATTAAGCAGAGCTAATTACTTTTCAACTTTAGACCTTACCTCAGGGTATTGGCATGTACCCGTCCACCCAAAAGATACTGAGAAATTGGCATTTGCCACTACTTTTGGCTTATACGAATGGCTAAGACTCCCATTTGGTTTAAAGAACGCCCCTGCAATATTCAATAGGACTATCAGGAGAATTTTAGATAAATATAAAGTTAACTTTGCATGCCACTATTTCGATGATATTATAATTTTTTTCAGACTCCAAAGAACAACACCTTGAACATTTAGAGATACTATTTAACATTTTCAAAAAAGAGAATATCAAGTTAAAATTAACTAAATGTACTTTTCTGCAACAACAAATTAATTTTCTTGGATATAATGTAACAAATGGGAAAATTGCCCCAGACAACATTAACATTGAAAAGATAAAGTGTTTGAAACCACCAACTAATGTAAAAGAACTCCAAAGATTCTTGGGCACAATAAATGTGTATAATAAGTTTATTCCAAAATATGCAAAAGTAAGACAGCCATTAAATACATTATTGAAAAAGGGAGTAAAATGGGGATGGTCAGACAAGTGCCAAGAAGCTTTTGAGGATCTTAAGAATTTATTGATTTGTAAACCAATATTGCAATTGTATGATGTAAACAAAGACTGTCATTTATTTGTGGATGCTAGTAAACAACAGGTTGGAGCTGTTTTAAAACAGCCAGGTGAAGATGGGGTGTTGCATCCCATAGCATATCACTCTCGTGTATTAAAGGACTATGAGGCAAATTATTCTATTACTGAACTTGAGTGTTTGGCAATTGTGGACAGTTTAGACAGGTATTATCATTATCTCCACGGGAAAAAGTTCACAATTCACACAGACCATGCTGCCTTAGTTTGGCTTAAAAATGTGAAAAATCTTCGAGGTCGACTCTTTCGCTGGTCATTAAAACTAAGTATGTTCGACTATGAAATTAAATACCAGAAGGGAACTGCAAATATTGAAGCTGACATGCTTTCAAGGAACCCTATTCTAGAACCTAAAACCCAAATAAACCATTTAATTGAACTAAGAAAAATTGTAGAATTTCAAAATAAAGACAATGTACAGGGATTTAAATATAAAAAACTAAATGATGTAATCTACATGAGAAAGAAAGGATTTTTAAAAATTGTAGTACCATTTTCATTGAGGTTAGAAATTTTAAAAAGAGCCCACGAGGATTATGGACACCCTGGAATAAATAAAACAATGCAATTACTTACACCCCAATATTATTGGCCCAAAATCAATGAGGACATTAGTAATTATGTTAAACATTGCCATACTTGTCAATTAAACAAAAAGAAAAGACAGAAAAGGTTTGGATTGCTGCAAGAAGTACCTTCGACAGACCAACCCTTTGAGTGCTTAAGTTTAGACACAGTAGGCGGATTTAATTACTATAATTCCACAAAGAAATATTTACATTTGATAATTGACCATGCAACGCGTTATATTTGGGCTTTTCCATCAAAAAGCGTAACTACTGAAACTTATACGAATTGCTTAAAACAAATATTCCAAATTCAAACACCAAAAAAATTGCTAACCGACAGAAATGCAGCTTTTACATGTTCAAAGTTTAGAAGATTTTTAGAGCATAACAATGTGCAACAATTACTTACCTCGAGTCATCATCCACAAACGAACGGAAAGGTAGAGAGGGTAAATCAAACAATAATTACTAGATTAAGGTGCAAAGTACATAACTCAACAAGCAAAACTCCTTGGACAAACCTATTAAATGAAGTAATTAATGAATACAATCATACGCCTCATTCAGTCACCCAAATGACCCCAGCTTACCTACTTTTTGGAATATTACCTTATGAACCTCATGTTAAAAAACAAGATTTTTATCCTCAGGTAGATGAGGCGAGAAAATTAGCTAAAGAAAGGACAATTAATTACCATAATAGGAATAAAGTAAAATATGATGCACGTTTTGTAGAATCTAAATTTAATGTTGGAGATTTAGTGTTATTCGAAGAATTTCACTATCCTAATACTAGAAAATTAAGCTCACCCTATTCTGGACCTTACACTATTCTAAAACAAATGTCAAAAGTTAATTATGAAATTGATAGACCAAACTTTCACACTAAACGAGATTCTGAAATTGTCCATGCTTGCAGATTGAGATATTATAATGCACCAGAGAACTTAAAACTACACCACGAATAATGACAAACATTAGATCCATTTTTCTTTCTTTTCTATGTGATGCTTAACATCATTATATTTTTTTTAATTGATATAATTAATTATGTGTTGCCCTACTAAAGATATATTTAAAAAAAAAAAAAAATCAATTAAATTTAATTAAAAAAATTATCAAATTTTCACTCTACATCAGTTTTAATTTTGAGTCGACTCACACAAATAATAGAATATAACAATGAAAATATCAAAATCAACAAACAAACATGTTAAGTAAATGGAATTGAACATGACAATAATAATTTGAAGTTATTGTACTTTCCTCCTCAACCTCTAGAAGCGCGTTGGATGTCGTCCCAACTGTTTAAGATCTTTTTTAATATTTTTTACTATTTGTTTTTAATTCATCAACTCAGTCACTTAAAGTGCTGAAGATCATATGCTTGAGTAATGACTAAAACAGGGCTGGGATGGCCACTCCTTTTGTCCTCCCATTTCTATATATTATACTCCCACAGGTATGACAACTGCACCTTTTCCTTTTTCTACATCTGTGTACTATGCAAGATGCTGTTTTCCAACGCAGTCATATTCTGTCGGAGATTTACGGTTAGTCCACTGTAAGGCTAAAAGACTCTTCCTCCTTATTAGTCAGAGAACAATATGGAGAAAGAAAACCCACTTGTTACACAAACATAAACACAACCCTCACTGCTTAGAGGTAGAATTAAAGAATTTGAGACTAAGAGTTGGGGAACACACATACAACAAGGTACCTTCAAAACAAGGAAATGGATCCACATAAACTTATAATAAATATACAAAAATGAATAGTAGATAAATAATTTGAAAATAAAGTGAAAAGTATTGAGAATAAATAAATAAAGTTAGAATAAATATGAATAAGTATAATTAAAAAAATATTGAATAGAATTTTGGAGTGAATAAATATTGTCGAAATAAAATGAATATAAGAAATGATGAAATGAGAATAAAAAATATAAATGATATTGAAAAGAGATTTTTTTTTGTTGATAATAAGTAATATTGAAATAAAGGAGATAATGGATATTAAGAAAAAATAATGAGATAAATAAAGATACGAAAACTAGATAATGAGTGATATGTTTTGTAGTTTTTATATACAATTGATATATTTGAAATGTGATTTTATTAAATCTTGTGATTTTTATTGAAAGTGTGATTTTTATTATAAACTGTGATTTTTATTATGTAATTAAAGAACTAATTTTCTTTATATGTAAACAAGTCGAGATAATGTGATATTTATGCATTCTACGTTTGTGAAGCAGAAATAACACAGCACTAAAAAGACTGTGATTTTTTTTGTACCCAAATACAAAGGACTATTTTTTTTTTCTATTTAAGCCAATACATTGTGATCTTTTTTGTGTATTCTGCACTTGCGAGATGATAGGACACAGAACCTACCGAACTGTGATTTTTTTTTGTACTTTTCTCAAGCAACATACTGTAGATAACATTACAAGGAACGTGAACTATAAGCTACCATGTGTACCTTACAAACTTTTTGGACTCACCCCAATGTTGTGAGAGTTGAGGAGGAAAGTACAATAACTTCAACTTATTATTGTCATGTTCAATTCCATTTACTTAACATGTTTGTTTGTTGATTTTGATATTTTCATTGTTATATTCTATTATTTGTGTGAGTCGACTCAAAATTAAAACTGATGTAGAGTGAAAACTTGATAATTTTTTTAATTAAATTTAATTGATTTTTTTTTGAGATTTTGTTGTGTGGGGAAAGGCCGCCCTGCACAGCAATTTTCAGTTGATGATAAATTTATTTTTAGGTTTAAATTTTTTTCAAAGCAACAATATAAGAAATTTATATAATTTACAATTTTCTATAATTGATCATTAATTTCTATAATTTTTTTTGTTTTTATTGTGTTCATAAATTAGTAAATCATTAGTGTATTTTTATGTATTCAAATTTGAAATGTGCCATGTCTTGCCATGTGATCATCATACTAAATTAACTTAAAACATATGTTCCTTTTCAAACTTTTCCAAATTTGTGGTCGACGCCCATTTTCCTCACATGGTCGGGTGAGTCTGTCCTCCAATGCAGGCATTGTTGGTCAGCCTCTTCTCGGACGGGGTGGATATTCTATAACATTAAAAACCCCATACCATTTTAAAATCTAACATTATTCTAAATGCCCTTGGGCGTACGAGCTAAATTTCGCTTTTGATTCTAAACTCTAATAACCTCGAGAGAAAATATTAAACGGCTTCCTTTTTCAAATAGGCGCGGCGTCCCCAATATTTTAGATAAGCTCTGCGCAGATTATATAAAACCACATGTGACTTACCGACAACAGCAAATCCCTAATCGCGATGATGATCACATGACAAAGTTTATATAAACCACATGAAGGGTACATGTAACGCTTTTTTGATAATGTAACTGACTTGGAAAGACGTATTCTCCGTCTAATAAAATTTAATGCCGTAACTTGCCGCGTCGTTTATTCGAGCCACGACTACTCTTCATTGTCTGTGATGTGCTGGACGCCCACTCTTTCCTTGGGTTGTCCAGTACGTTACATATATATATATATATATATATATATATATATATATACTCGTATATACCGGGTGGGCAAAAAGTCCGTAGAAACTTTAAAAATTCATAAAAACCGGAAAAATAACCAAAATAAAATACTTCATTGCACCAGGTTAGATGTGATCCGGCCTCGTAGAGTTAGTAACAACAACTTTATAATTGTTATTATGCATTTCTTGTAGATAGCCTGTCCAATTAGTTTTTAAATTTTTTAACCCCTTCCTTCTCGCTCCCGTCGAAATTACGGAGTGAGGTTTCGCCCTCTATTTTTCGTGCGCATGATATTTCCGAGCTGGAGTATTCAAAAGTAACACACCAAAAAGATTAAAAACAATCCATTTCAATTACCCTGAATTTTTTTTGTTTCTTTACATACTAGATGGCAGCCAGCACCAGTCTATTTATAATGCAATTGGGGACGGTTCTTTTTAAAACTAGATGTGGCAGATCAAGAAATAAATGGAATATTCAGGAAAAATAGGGTCTTTTTTACTGTTTTCTTGAAAATTATGCGACCGTTAAGGGGTTAATGACGTAAGATTTATTTTAAAGTCACCAAAATGCCATGATTTAATCTCTGTCTATCAAGTTGATACCTTTACGGGATTTTTCTCCAAACCAAAGACACCACTTATTCCCATAGGTTTTCATCGCAAACTGTTGATACATTGTTTCAGATTTGTCAGTAAATACATAAAGGTTTTATTAAGACTCTTATTTAAAGTTAATCTTGTACAATTATCAGAGTAATTTGATTTCAACACAATCAAGCTGATATCTTCACAGGATTTAACTGAAAACCAAATACAGTCAAACCCCGTTATAGCGAACCCGGTGTATAACGAACTCCCGGATATAACGAACGAAAATTTTGGTCTCGCCCTTTTCCTATTGTATTTAATGCTAATTTATCTTTTTATAGAGAACCTACAAAATCTTAAGAATCGGCTATAACGAACCTTTTTTATCCGTCGACCAATGAAATTTTTTTAAAAAACTTTTTAAGAATGTTGAAGAAGAAGATGATGAAGACTTACCTATCGCGATGTGGATAGAAAAGCACAAAATGTCATCATTCTCAGATTGTGACACGCAATTGTTCGAAACATGTGATGATGAAGTCATTAATGTGAAAATCCGACTGATGAAGATATTATGGAAGAAATTAAAATGAATCATTCTGAAATCGAAGATTCTGCCTCTGATTCTGATGAAGAGGAGCACATAAATTTCGAAATCCCCACCATCTCAGATGCTACAGCAGCGATGAGTGTTATTAATAAGTTTTTGACTTCACAAACAGTGGGAGAAAGAGTGTTGGAGTCATTTGATGTATTGGACAAAGAAATGTATAACATGTTTTTGAAATCGGCATCACGTCCGCAGAAGATTACCGATTATTTCTGTATCAAAACAGTGAATCATTAAGGATCATTTTTAATAGATTTTATCATTTTTCAATACAGCAATATTGAATACACATAGCAACTAATGAGTTATACATTTTGTGAACTCTAACTTTTTTCTTAACGGTTCGGGTATAGCGAACGAAACATTTGGTCCCTTGAAGTTCGTTATAACGGGGTTCGACTGTCCACTACTTATTCCTATGTCTTTTCATCGCTAAATGTTGTTTCCTTGTTTCAGATTTGTAAGTTGGAGCCTCAATACATAAAGATCATATTAATACCTTAGTTCAAAGTTAATTTTGTGCAAGTTTCAATGAAATTTGATTAAAAAACATTAGCAAAAACTGTTAAAACAAACGAAGGCTTACAGATTTCATCTGCAAAACTACCTTCTTTTGAGTGTCACCGCAAGCGTAGTTCAAAAGTAATAGCAAATTGACTATTGTTCGACTTATTAAAACGAAAACTCCAGGCCTTTCATTTTCCTGTGTAGAGATGAATCATTCTTACTGATGTATGAGCGATAAATCCTTAATCCTGATGAATCATGGCCGTGTTATAAGATGTTGACACTGCCGGATAAATGGCATTGTTTTCTCAATCAAAAGTGCAGATTGTGCAAAATTGCGGGGACTTGGCAGTTTCCACTGGAAAGCAGCTGCGAACAGTCATCAGATTTTTGTGACCGGAGGATGTGCTACCTCGTGAATTTCACAGAAGAATGCTACTATAGAATCGAGACACCTACATTGGTGTGGGAAGCGTGAATAGATACGTTAAAAAAGTAGCGAACGCCAACTCGTTGGTTGATGGCTGAATGGCTAGGGAACTGGCATTCGGTTCAGATCCTGTGGGTTCGAGTCCCGTTGTTGTCATGGATGCTTGCAGCCGTTCGGAATTGGATTTAAACTGTAGGTCCCGGTCTAATTAGCCCTCGTGTAGCAAAGAGTTTACCGTAGTGCACCAAACCAAACGAAACCGTGGGTTCGAGTCCCACTGTTGGCATGGATGTTTGTAGCCGTTCAAAATTGGATTTCAGCAGTAGTTCCCCGTCTAATTTGTGCTCATGTATCAAAAAAGAAAGGACCGTAGCTCTCTTAACTGACCAACCAATTCGTGATTATCAACGCTCCAGTAGGCGGGTGTCAAACAGACGTGCATTCCTTGCTGAAGCAAAATTTAAAGCACTTTTTCTGGATGGAATAAAGAAATTATTAGATTCTTTATTCCATCAAGAATCCATACAGAAGTTTGAAAATGTATTGAAAAGAAGTGTGGTTGCAAAGAAAATGACATGTTAGTGGCATCTCTAAGTGAATTGCAACTCAAAATGTTCAATTTGCTATTACTTTTTGAAAAACCCTTCAATAGTTTAATTTGGCCCCTATCTAGCACTAGAAAGACGGCTGCCGTCATTTTGACGATTTCGGACGTACTATTGAGCGCTAAGTCTGTATTTATGTCCTGAGGCTTCTGAAATTTTATGCCCTTTTATAATTTTACGCGAAATATGCACATACATTTAGAAAATTATATTCGATAGTAAAGTGGGGGAGAAAATGTGTTGTATACCTACTAAGATTGAGAGCCGTCAATTTGACGGCAATATAGAACACGGGCAGTAATCTTTAAAATAATACCGAAAAATGTCAGTTACTTTTCGTTTCATCCCCATCTTGCAAATAACAGAAATATTCGCTCTTCGAAAATACAGAGGCTGTTCGCACATTTTTTAGACGATTTTGGTAAGCGGTAATAAAAAATCGTTTACTGCCAAAGAAATAATTGCAATTGTACTATGTTTTTAGAAGTCAAAATTATCATCTGCGGCTTGAAAGATTTGTTTTTATTCAAAATGGCGTTTTTAACAAAGCAGTGTTTCGAAGGCTACATTTATGCTCTTTCCGAAGAGAAATATGCATACTCCGTTATCCAAAAACGATGTGTGAGTCATGGTTTTGTGATATCTAAAGCGTCGATAGGTAATATCGTCAACAAGAAAGGAAAAAAAAAAACGTCAAATTGGAGCCTCAAGTGGGACAAAAATTCCAAACAAGTATCCAAGGAAAAAACGGACATCTTCGACTATTGCAAAGGTACGTTGTTTAATGTTAAAAGAAAATCCCCCTAGACGAAGGACAGTTGCAAAATCATTAAAATGCTCGGTGTTCACTGTAAACAAAATGATAAACGTTGATTTAAATCTTAAGAAAGCGAAATAACGCAATGTGCATCGTCTTCTTCCAAATCATATCGCTGAACGCAGGACACGTTGCAGAATTCTATATGAGAAACACTTATTCAAATAAAAATGGAAAATAATTGTCACAATAGATGAATCATGGGTGTATTTAAATGATTGCAACAAAAAAAAGAGCCATTTATTATCATAAAAGGGGAGAAAAAAATTTAAGTACATGGTTCAAAGAATCGAAAGAAAGTTTTTCTAAGGGATTCATGATTTTTTCTGGTTTTTCTTATAATGGCAAGTTAAAAATAAAGAGAGTGGAAAAAATGTCAAGATTGACTCCAAATACTATCAGGAACATATTTTATCGCCAATTTTTCTGAATGAAATACCATCGCTTTACCCACAGTGCCATCAATCTGTGAGACTCCATCAGGACAAAGCTAGCAGTCACACATCAAAATCCACTGTAAATTTCCTAAAAGAAATGGAACAAAAAACTGGTATCTAGGCCATACCCTTCACTGATATCCCTACTAAATCTCCCGATGTATCACCTATGAATTTTTGTGCTTTCGGACTTTTAAAATCTGCATTATCCAAACGTCGTCCCAAATCCCTTACAGGACTCTGGAAAGCTGTTCAGGAGGAATGGGATAGAATACCTCTTCTGACACTTCAAAAGGCATTATTATCCTGGAAATTGCGGTGTCGAAAGATAGTTCAGAATAAGGGATGTCAAATAGAACATTTAAAACACAAGAATTTTATGTAATTTAGTTTTGTGAATACAATATACATCATCTAAAAAATGTGTGAACAGCCTCTGTATAAGTGTTGAAAAAAAGGACTAACTCAAACCATGTATATAATTTTACGGATAAATCATTCTAGGTTGTCAGCTCGGCATACCTTCATAAAAGTATATTTAAAAATTAGGTAAGTGTCCCAAATATCGCCTACCCTAACTTCTTTTCGACATTTCATCCACTCTTTAGTTTCTGAATAGGGTAGAAACTTAAAGAACATCCCTAAGAACTATTTCCTTTGGTATCCTGAGATCAACCAGCTCCAAAACCAGTGCCAATTTAAGTTATGTAGCTAAATTGGAAAAATTGACATTTCCAGTGAATCCCAGAGCGGTTCCTAATATCCCTTACCTCTTATCCTATTACCGCCTACCAGGCGAATTTAGGAGCACCTGTTAAAAGGCTTTGATAGCAAAGTCCTTCTAAGCAAGATTTCTGGAGTTGTATGAGGGGGGGGGAGATGGAAAAAGAGAAGAAGAAAAGCTCAAATAAAAACACAGAACACAGAACAGAAGATCTATTGTGGAAAAAATTAAACAGAAGAAATACCAATAATTTAAACCTATTTTGGCCACTTAATAATTCAAACAGAAGGAATATACATATTTCCTGTGATCTCCATTGGCTGCATCACAATATTTGTGGTTCCACTGAAAGCAGCAGGTATGCATGAGTCACTTCTGACCACAGCTTCCCCCTCTCTGCCGATGACATTTTGTATACAGCTGATTTTCCTTTCGAGCAAAGCACCTGTACAATTTTTACTTTGAGCAGTTATAATCCCCGTTTCGTCAAAATTAAAAGTTCTGGTAGGGTGGAACTTAATTTTCTCAAGTTCTACTTTAAGAATTGTGAAGAAGGATTTCACCTTTTCTTCAGTGAACCCTAGGATTCTGGCTCTTGACAACGACTGTGGAGTTCCGATTGACAAATGGGAAGCGTTTCTTTTGAAAAACGAATTTAGTCACTTTCGACCTGCTGAGTTTGTTGTTCAGAGAAGAGGTGGGGAAGATTGTTTCTTATTAAATGAAGCTAGAACATATGATAATTAGAATATTTTGTATAATGGCTTTTTATTTTTTTTCTTTGCTAAATTATTAATTTGAGAAATACACTCTGACACATGTCTGAGACAAAAAAGGACACGAACTCAAATTTAATATCTAATGTTACCATTTAATTTCTCTTAATATTACTTAACATTAATTTAAACACTGATTACAAACTTTTACAGAAACCATCATATTAATTGTTTTCATACATTAAAAAAATTATTAGAACACATAAAATTCAAGTTACATATTTTCTGATAAATATAACACAAATAATTATGACTTACTACCACCCTCGTTTTAGAAGAAGCATCTGATCGTTTCTACTAAGTCGACCAGCGGAATCGGGAAAGCAAGAGAAAAATGGCTGATAGTTCTAGATCGGACCACCACGAGGTCCTCTTCCTGTCGCTGCTTATTCTTCGACTCACTCAGAAAAAGTTTCTCAAACTTTTTTTAGCACAGGGGAGAGCAGAGGACAGCTATGTCCTCGAACAAACACCTTTCAGCTCTCATTGGCTAAAAGGATGTTGCTAGGCCGTTGCTATGGGGACTCTAAGACCCTTTTACATCCGAGAAGGGGTGGCAAGTCTCCCTCCTATTCCGTGTACCCTTCCACATGTTACGCTGAATTAGCCTCCGGGAGGTACATACCTTTCTTCCGGAAACCGGTACAAAATAAACCATAGACAAGAACCCAAGCACACATACACATCTTAGGACACACATAACAAAACAGATACACTAAAATGTGCATGGAACCGAATCAATGATGTATGAAGACCATGAGATTAGAAAATATATTTACAAAGTCGAATTCCATGTCACATTTCTCAAGGCAAGCTGGTAGGCCATCTGCTTAACATCGTTTCGAGTCAAACCAAACAAATTGGATTCCATTTCCTTTCAGTAGTTTAGTTGCTCCTTTTCTCACCACTATTCTAACCTCCGCAATTCCATCGTTTTTCTCATTCACATATTTTTTAATCTACTCAATGAATCGTAGATATTGGAATGCCAAACTGTTTGGAAGCCTTTAACGTTCCCATTGCGGCCTGCAGACAAGGCGTACTCCATGTCTGTCTATTTTTAATTTCCTTTGGCATCTTAGACAAGAGGCCTCCAACAAAAAAGAACGGAAAGTGTAATAAAATAACTAAAATTAAATAGGAAACAAGAATACAATACTTAGTTTTTAATTATAGTAACTGTTCTAAATATCGCATGATAGACGATATTATGATCCACTTGGTAGGCAATATTAGAAACACAACACAATCAATACAATTATGCCAAGAACAAAGTTTAAAACCCTGTTTTTTTTCAAAAATAATAGCTCCCCTGGATTCTCTGTTAAATGCACTTTCAAATGGTATAAGCAAAAATAGAATTGGGATGCACCAACATGGTCATTCACTGGATTCTTTGGGGCCAAAATTTACGAAGACAACAGCCAAAACAACTTCAGACTTCATATAGTTTCTGTTGTCCGTGATAAGAGCGTTGTCGCTAGCGCCACTGTTAGTACAAACCAAGAACTAAGAAGTTACTGCATTTTCTCATACACAGCGAGAATCATACTTTAGAACAGGGGTGTCCAACCTTTTAGCTTCCTTGGGCCACATTGAAAGAAGACAAATTGCTTTGGGCCACATAAAAATATACCTAACATTAAAAAAAATTAATGTTAGGTAAAAAAATATATAATTTAAAAAATATAATATATAGTTAACATATTTCATTGTAAATTTTATTTATAATTATAAAGATAACGATAGGAGTCATACTAAAGCATCAATATATCAATATAGTAAACTAATAATTTATGGGTCACTTGAAGTGGTTGCAATTGTCATGGAGTTTTCAAGATGTTCATCTGATATTTTGGTTCTAATTTGACTCTTAGTGTGCTTCACTCTTGAAAATAGTTGTTCACATATGTACGGGCTTCCAAACAATGATGACATGAATAACGTATGACTATTCAGTGAGGGATATTTATTTCTGGGTAGGTAGGATTTATAAAAATCCAACAAAGAGACTTGATTGAATTTCTTTTTAAGTTGGATGTCAGAATGCATCTCTATGCATTCATTTGAAAATTTTCTGGCAGCATATCTATATCGACTGTAAATGGAGTATCGACTGTAAATTGTGTATTTAAGACGCAAATTGTTTATTTTAACCGAAAGTGCCGTAGTTCTAGCAGTTCTAGTTAATCCCACATGTCTCTCATTTTTGCCTATCATAGCTGAGGCACCAGTTACTATACTAGATATATTGGCAAGAGTTAATGAGAATCGCGTGCGCGTCAGCGTTTTCTTCCCTGCTTCATATAAATCGCTCGAGGTTGTCTTGTCTTTTAACGGTACTAATTAAGCCATTTCTTCAGTCACAATAAACTCTACATTTATACTTCTAATAAAAATGGCAAATTCTGCCGTGTCAGTAGCATCAGTACTTTCAGCCATCGACAAAGAGTAAAACTTAAAACTAGAAGCATTACTTTTTAAAACGCTCTCGATATATTTCCCAAGTTCATCATTTCTACTGGAAATAGTTTGATTAGGCAAAATGTGCTCGAGTACGCTCTCTAACAATATTTAAAATGGCCATGTTCGTGAATGTACTCATGAGATCATAGAACTGTGTGTTCATGGTGTTTAATTTTTTTATACAGATTTTAATTATCATTACAAATATGAAATGTTAAATGTTTAAAAGCTTCACATTTCCTTTTTTGTAATGAAATTAATATACAGAAATTGCATACGGAATTTTATATAGAATTAAAGATATTTCAAATGCTGTATTGTCGATTTTGAATGAACAAAGCGAGATCTGTTAATGGCCGCCTTCCAACATTGCTGAGGCGGGCTGTTGACATTTTATTTTCGCTTTGAACTCTCTTCTTGGGCCGCACTAATAGTTGCTTTGGGCCGCATGCGTTCCCGCGGGCCGCGGGTTGTACACCCCTGCTTTAGAAACACGAGTAGGCGATATTTGGCACAAGGGCGATATTTGTGACACTTACCCTATACTAATTTATTATACACTAGCTGAAAACCCGCACTTCGCTACGGAGTACATTCAAATTAAATACAACGGTCAATGTATGCAATTAATGCCAAAAAAATAAATATATATATATTTATAATAAATACAACGATCAATATATACAATTGATGTAGAAAAAAAAATATATATTTATAAAAAAATCATAAGGGATATTTTTATAGACAAAATAATGTCCAATCGTCTGCCGCATTAGCAAGAAAAAAAATATTTTTTTGTCTATTTAGTTGTTACGCACGTGACGATAAATTTATTGAAAGTACCAGAAAAAGAAATCACGTGATCAGCATTTAATAAATTAAATTCTAAAAATTAATCTTTAAAAATTCACCAAAAATCAGGAAATTGAGGTAAAAATTCGAAAAAAATTTCATTTTGAAGGAATTTTTAGGATCTTTCTCGTGATATAAATTTTATAACCCTCAATGTATTATTTTAAATGCAAACGTAAAAAAAGTTTAAAAAACAGCTTAAAAATTTTATTTAAAAAAATCTAAGAAGAATTTTTGAAAAATCTTTCTTATTGCACCCCTACACTATTAGAAGAATCGCCATGCAAAATTTCAGCCCTTTAGGTCCAGCGGTTTGGTCTGTGCGTTCTATGTCAGTCAGTCAGTCAGTCAGTGAATGAATGAGTCAGTTACGGAACTGTTTTATATATATAGATTATAGAAGTATAGATACACATTGGTATCTCAAAATTAGAGTAAGAGATGAAATAAAAATACAAAAATAAAAAAAGGATTTTAAGTAAAGACTGTTTTTTTAATTATTTTAAGCACCTAAAATAATATTCAAATTAATATTACGGTACTTAATAATTGTGTGCACGGCCGCCATCTTGGATTTTTATTGCACCAACTTGGCGATTTTACCGTGTTTTGAGGAGTGGAAAATTTCTCGCCAATGTGTTTTAAGCGGTGTTTTCAAAACGCTGGACTTTGAATTTTTTTAGCTTTTTTAATAAAAACCACTTTTTTGAAAAAATCATTCTCAAATATTGGAAATTTTGGGTTTTTCTTTTAGCTTTTTTAATAAAAACGACCTTTTTAAATTGTGAAACTTAGAAATATTTTTGAAAAATCATTTAATCGTTGGACTGAGATATTTTTTTGTCATTTTTAATTAAAAACTACCTTTTCAAATTATGATCCATATGAAAAATTTGGTCAAATGAATTTTATTTACAGATAAAATTTCAATGCCATCTATTCAGTTTGCCCTAACTCTTTGACTAATAGCAATGAATCACCAAAATATTATGCCAATATATTGTTAATTAGAAAAAAAATACAGCATTTTCGTACCACCTAAATAACTTGCAATTTAAAAATTATCTAAAATTCAGCTTTGAAAAATGTAAAATAATTATGAACCCATAAATTTATGGTGAGTAACCAGATCCTCTTTTTTTTTTTTTTTTTTTTGGTTTTTTGGTTAGGGCATTGTGGTAATGAAATTTTACTTCAGATTTGACCTTAACCAAATATTTGGTGCATACAATAAAATCGGGACAAGGATTATTTGACCAATTTATCCTGCTGTGTTGGAAATAAGAAAAAAAAAACCTTTTCCTAAACCAATAACTTAACCTTAACTAACTTTTTAACTTAGGTTCCTAGGGAGAGAGAAGTTGAACTTCAGTTATTTAAATTTATTTGTAATCCACTACAACTTGGAATTATAGAATATTTTAAAATATATTGTATTTAAAATGTATACTGTATTTTACATTTTACGAAAAAATGATGGCAGATAATTTTTACTCCAAATAAATGAAATGGTGTATCATTATAGTATACTAATTGACAATCGATAAACAAAATTAAAAGCAACTTAAATTTAATAAGTTAACGAAAAACTGATAATGGATTCAAAAATTTTCAACAAAAAGACTCTTAGTTTTAAAAATAATTTACTTTTTTGAGTATAGTCAATTTGACTCACATTTCCAGGTCAAGGCCAAGATCTGACCTAAAATTATTATACTGTAATTAAAAGATCACATCAGAAATAACTGTTTGATTTTAAAATTAGAGAATTTGACATTGGGTTATTTTTACCAGAACGCAATAATTATCGCCATGCGAAATGCGCCAAACCCTGGCGGAAAAATCCAAGATGGCGGCCGTGCACACAAATCTAGAGTATCCCCCTAACTTTATTTCTACTGATCAGATATACATAATATATAGCCTATGTCCATCTGGAATAATGTACCTTTCAAACAGTGAAAGAATTTTTCAAATAGGTGCAGTGGTTCCAGAGATTACCCTCCACGTACAAAATCGCTCTCTCTCTTTATATATAAGTATAGATTGGTATGAAATAGATCAAAATTTAAAGTATTTAACCATTTAAAAAAACATTAAATATTTTAAATTCTTGATTTTATTTTTAACCGTCAAAATGACGGCGTTCAGTCTTTTTAATAAGAAAAAAATTCCCGTCTTTCTAGTGTTAAGTGCAGTTTATCAAAGCTAAAAATAATCATCATGATATATATACTCTCCGCGTACCTGTTACCACTTAAAAATATACACATTGCTGCCTTTTAATTTACAAGAGGGGTTCTTTCGAGCAGTGTTGCCAACTTGGGGGTTTCCCCGCTAAATTTGGGGGTAAGTTAGATGAAAAGAGGTGTTTTTAAGGGCCACATTTTTTCAGGGGCATTTTGTGGGGTGAACATTTTTTAATATTTTGTACAATCGAGACGAGTGTTTTATATTAGATTATAAGTTCCATACATATGTCAAATGTAAATAAACCTCCATTTCATAATGTAAGTGTGTATTTTCTATTTATTTCAATTTATCTCTCAAACAGGATGCCTATTTGGAACCAGAATTTTTTTTAGGAAAGTCTAGGGTGATCTCAAGTTGGTGTTAGGGAAAACAGGGGGATTTCGAGATGGCGCTAGGGGTGTGCGCTTCGTAGAGGTTGGCAACACTGCTTTCAAGGAAGGTTCAAGTCCATTCCCTCTATTAGTCTCAGCAGCGTAGGCTAATATTTGCTATTAAATAAGCTGGTTCCTACATTGTTATTTTTGGCATCCATTGTAACTTTTCTTGCTGCTATATTGCAAAGGGGGCAAAGCAAACAACCTTGAATAGCCTCATTATTTACTTGTGTGGCAATAGAGATATTTCTTTGATAGAGTTTATACCGGTTAATGGCTTTTTTGGAAGGTGTAATAAGTTTTTAAGGAATATCCACTTCCCTAATATTCAAGAGAATTTTTTCACGCGTATTCAGGATAATATATGATATTTTTAGCTCTTAACAAGGTACTTAAACTTTTATTTAAGGCTGCTATGTACTAAGAAAAAAAATCGTATTCCCTTTTCCTTTTCTTGCAGACTCTTGTGGTGGGAGGAGACCAGTTGACAGTTCGAGAATTCCACCTCCCTTAGGATTGTCATTTTGAGGGATTGTAATTGCTCTCTTTCTATGGGGGGGGGGGGTTAAGCGCTGACCCCAAATTTTTTATTTAAAATATGTTTTTGTCAACTATTTACAGGTACATAAATGCAGATAATCAAATAAAATTGGTATTGTCAGATAGCCTGAACTTTTCTGTAAAGCGCTACAGGATTCATTTTATAAATTTCGTCCACCGACGGAATTTCTGAGCGTTTCAAACACACTATACCAGATTTTTCCCCGAATAATTTAAATTTTAAAATAATAATTGCATTTGTTTAAAATAACGAAAAATGTACACAAATGTAAAATTTCTTTCTCTATGACGGAGTGCAATTAAAAAAAAAAAATCTTTGAATCCAAGTCAGCAATCCGTGGACAAATTTCCTCCATAGGTTAACATTGAGGTGAGCGAATCCAATGGGGTTAGTACATAGCAGACTTAAGGTGGTCCAGGACACAAAATTCTTCGAATTTTTGAAAAAAAAGATTTATTGCATTAAAACATTCTTGTTCTTTTCCGCTGAAAAAAGTTTAAATCATGTTTCTTTCTTAATTAGAACAGGCGAACTAGCTAGACATTTGAAAATTTTAGAATAGCCCATAACACGATAGCAATGCATTCTTTTAACACTTTTACCCATCTTTAAGCAGAATTGAATACTTTTTCAGTTAATTTTGTTTTGTAGACTGGGGCAGCCATCTATCGACCGGGACAGGAACGAAAAGTTAAACGCATGTTAACTTACATTTAACTTCATTTTCTTTCAAGTTGATGGGATAATTCATCAAAATTTTTTTCAAAAAGTATTTATTAAAACATAGAATTGTCAACTTTATATGATTCAACAGAAAATTTAAAAACATGGTATATAAAAGGTTCTTTTTATCTTGTAATTATTGTGTTTGTGATACTTAACTCGTGATACTTAACTATAGAAAAACAAAGGGGAAAAATAACAAGACTTTGCTAAGATTTACTTACGGTAAAAAGAAGTAAAGAAATTATAAGAAACTTTTACACTAAGAACTGTACAAACACGTTAGAGTTTTTCTGTAGGTAAAATTGTTTGGCTTGCTCCAACTTCCGTTTACTCGACAGGGCAGTAGAATGTTAAATTTTAGTTTTTCTATACACCAGGTAATTTTTTTGGTTTTGAGTATTTCCCCGTTCGGAAGGGTATGTTGAGGTGGAAAGAGACTTTAAACAGTAATCAATCACAGCAGTCGAAGAAATGTCTAATGTCACCGGCATACTGATAGATTCAATTTCTTAAATTTGTGAATTAAGGTGACTGCCTACGTTCGGAGCCAATTTTTTCTAAATAAATTTTTAAAGGATTTTGTTCTTCTTTTATGTAAATTAGCACTTAATAATTAAAATAGGAACAAAAACGCCAATTTTAAATAAAAATAAATTTTTTAAGGATTTTTTTGGTCTTGTATGATAAAATAGCAATTAAAATTTTAAACAAAATTAATAATAATTTACCTGTAAATACTATACTTTTTTATAAATTGGTCCATTTGAAGAAATTTTTAATGAAATTTAGCTAAAACGCCTATCACTCTGCACGAAATTCTAATGCTACTATTTTAACTTCCTTCTCACACATGATACATATGACAGTTATCTTCAAAATGACCTACAACCTAAGAGAAATTTTAAAATGTGAAAATAATACAGACAATTTTATGATCCATTATGAAAATTTTCCCCGATTCGTCATTCCTTTCCTTATAAAAACAGCCCCAAGTAAAAAACTATTTATTATACATAAATTATTGCACGTCATTTCATTAACAATAGCATTTAAAACATTTCCAGAAAATTTTTATTAAATTATATGCATTATTATGTGAGATATCATGATAACGGTAGAGATTTGTGCTAAAAAAATAATTCTGAGAAGAGCACATTTAAAGTTGTTTGTCCCATCAATTTTGTAGCAGAAGATGCTTTTTTAAATAGCTATAACTCTGCTTCTAATTGATGTAGAATAAAAATCAAAACGGATTTGAAAACACGATTCTTGCAAAAAATTAAATTAACCATAACTAGCCGATGCGCGACCACCATGGTCGCTTTTAGTTTTATATTTCCTTTTACAAAACATCTCAACTGGAAATAGCATATGTAAGGAATGTTACAATTACCCGTCATCATAAATATACGTTGTTTAGGGGTGTTCTTTATAGGGCTGATTCTAAAATATCATGATTAAAAAATGTGAATTTCCATTGCTTCAGAACTGAGTTAAAGGTAAGACTGAGAAACCCAACACCAATGATTTTATAAATTACTTCCCTCTCTGTATGTACTATTTTTCAAAATTAAGATATCTACACTTTTTCATTGCATCAAATACGGAAATTGTTGGGAAAATTTCTTCACTTATAAAATGGAGTAAAAATTCAGAAAGTAATGAAAAAAGTGTAGAAAATTAACTATTACTGGCTATCGGTTTGCTACGCCGGTGACGGTTAAGCCTAACCTCGCCTCATTTATGCTCTCTCTTAATGAATTATTTCTTCTTCGCTTTCTTCCTTGAGACTGTTCCCAATTTTCACTTAATCGTGCAGCTCGCTTTTGAGCATTTCTGATTTCAGTGCGTAAATTCATGTTGACACGCGGTTGCAAATTGCGGATTTCCCGCTAATGTTTACATGTGGTAGTTGCAGCCGTTGCCATTCGGAGTGTAGAAATATCGTCGATTTTTGTGCCGTATACCTACGAGTTTTATATATATAGATAGTAAGAAAAAATAACATTTTCAACGTATGCAGTCACCAAGAAAGCTTAGCGGTATGATATGTGGAATTTCAATAGAAGTGTTTCTTTTAAATTTCTCTCAATTGTTCATCACAGTTTAGTGCGCCATGACACGTTCTAATAAAGCACTTAAAATAGTCTCACTCTATTATAATCAAGCATTGATAGAATCCAATTTTTCTTTATATGTTATTTTTGCTAGTGGTTTGCAATGGTTGTAGATTTGAAAATGGCTCGGGATAGCCCAGTGCGCCTACTTTCAGTGCTCTGATCGAATTCCGACAAGCGCCATGAAATGCCTCTATGTCCAGGCCGGATATGGGCTCATTAAATGCGTAGGCCTTAGAGCCTCTCTATGACAGGGGTCGTCAACCTTTTGATACTTACCGCCCACTTTCATATTTTTATTCATGGCAAAATTTCTTTACCGCCCACCGGTGCATATCCGCAGTGAATCAATTTAGCGCAAGTGCGAAGTAATTTTTAGAAGGGAGGGTTTGAAAAAAATATGTAATTAAATTTACACTTTTCTTTATACTTTATGTATATTTAAACATAGATAGCAACGGATGGCTACGGAGCTCATTCGTGTATATATATATATATATATATATATATATATATATACTGCTGGCCACCCAAATAGCAACACCAAGAAAGACAAGAGATATCACAACAAAATTTATTTTGTAGATAACATGTTGACCAAGTATCAAATGATTAAATTTATAGACATCTGTGAAGTGTGGTTCCTGCCAAAATCAGTAGCCAGAGTAGCCGCCTTTGTTGGAGATCACCGCTGCCACACGCCTCGGCATGATTCAAAGAGACTTTGAATGAGTTCTTGGGGTACAACAGACCAAGCAGCTTTCACACGTTGCCAAAGTTGATCTGCTGTGGCAGCTGGGGATGGAATCTGGGTCAATCGTAGAACAACCATGGACCATATGTTTTCTATCGGCGAAATATCCGAGGAGCGAGGCGGCCAGGGAAGCAATTCAATCTGGCGATTGACGAAGAACCATTTAACAATGCGTGCCACGTGTGGTCGCGCATTACCCTGTTGAAATATGGCTGTGGGCAAACCCTGAAGGTAAGGAAGGACAACTGGCTCCAACTCCTCGGACATGTAGCGCTGGCTGTTTAAAGTACCGGCAATGCGTACTAGAGGTGTGCGAGAGTGATATCCAATACCACCCCATACCATAATACCCGGTGAAGGACCAGTGTGGCGGTGCATAACGCAGCTGTTCAGCATCTTCTCTTCACGGTGTCTCCAGACTCGAATGCGACCATCGTGGTGTTGCAGACAGAAGCGTGACTCGTCAGTAAAGACAATTTCATTCCATTCTGCCGTCAACATCCGTCTTTCATCCCACCATTGGCAGCGGAGACGTCTGTGGTTCTGCGTCAAGGGTAGACAAAGCAATGGACGTCTTGCGGACAGACCACTCTGCTGTAAACGGCGTCGAATGGTATGCGCAGACACTGGATGATGCGTTACAGACTGCATGTGCTGTGCTATGGTTCGTGATGTGACTGAGCGATCCGTCACTGCCATGCGCACAATTTGCCTGTCATCACGTGAAGTAGTGCGCTGAGGTGGATGCGATCGAACACGCCGGTCCGTCGTACCCTCCTGCATCCAACAATCACATATCCGCATTACAGTTGTTTAGTTTCGTCCAACACGACTCCCGATTTCCCTGAAAGATAATCCACAATCTCGGTAGGCCACTATCCTTCCTCTGTCGAACTCGGATACTTGATCAAAAGATGATCGCTGTTTTCCACTAGGCATAATTGATCGTTTTTTTGAAAAAACCACAAGAAAAACACAATTGCCGAACTTGAAATCCTCGAAATCTCCAAGCCTTAAATAGCGCTTTGAAGTGGCGCCACAGGCACGCGTGATGTGCGTCTGCGCTGAAATTCTAATCTTTTGCATATCTCACCTCCGCTAATGCATGTTGTAAATTTCATGTTATTTGCATGTTTCCTTCAGGGTGTTGCATTTACAGTGGCCAGCAGTGTATATATATATAAAACAGTTCCGTAACAGACTCATTCATTCACTAACTGACTGACTGACATACAACGCACAGACCAAACCGCTGGACCTAAAGGGCTGGAATTTTGCATGGCGATTCTTCTAATGGTGTAGGGGTGCACTAAGAAAGATTTTTCAAAAATTCTTTTTAGATTTTAAAAAATTAAATTTTTAAGCTGTTTTTTAAACTTTTTTTACGTTTGCATTTAAAATAATACATTGAGGGTTATAAAATTTATATCACGAGAGAGATCATAAAAATTCCTTCAAAATGAAATGTTTTTCGAATTTTTACTTTCATTTCCCGATTTTTGGTAAATTTTTAAAGATTAATTTTTAGAATTTAATTTATTAAATGCTGATCACGTGATTTCTTTTTCTGGTACTTTCAATAAATTTATCGTGACGTGCGTAACAACTAAATAGACAAAAAAATATTTTTTCTCTTTCTAATGCAGCAGACGATTGGATATTATCCAAAAAAGATGCATATCCCTTACGATTTTTTTATAAATATATATATATATATAGATAGATATATATTTTACATCAATTGTATACATTGATCATCGCATTTATTATAAATATATATATTTATTTTTTGTCATAAATTGCATACGTTGACCGTTGAATTTAATTTGAATGTACGCGGGTTTTCAGCTAGTATATATATATATATATATATAGCACCTCTGCTAGAAGAGTGTTACACCTCCAAAATTTTTGATTTTGAGATAATAGCACTCCAATGCTCTATAAGAAGTGCTTCAAATTGTCAAATAATATTATAAGCCTAGTACCAATAAAATCTCCTAGATGGCTCTTATTACCCTCTTCCACAACTAGGAGGGGGAATCTGCTCATCCGCGAAGAATGAAAATAAGATTTTTGTCAGTGCCTAACGTTGTTGTATTAAAATGTTCCTGTAATAAAAATGTTCATTAAATTTTATTTGGAAAATAAATTTGTATTTTTTTTTCAGCTGTTGTTCATGTTATCAAGGTTTTTTCTTTGTATTGGGAAAAGTTTAGATAGATTGTGCATTAGCATAGAGATATGACAGTATTCCATCAAGCTTTTCAGTCCATGTTGCCAAAATGAGGTTACTAGAAAGGGTTGTATCGTGCAATTAAAATTCAAAATCATGCTTTAAAAATTGATTTTTTTATAGTATATACTTTTTTGCCTTCTGAAGTGATTCGAACAATAACTTTTCCCAAAATTATCATAGGCATTCATTAAACTAAAAATAAAATTTCGACATATATCTTCTTTAGCTATTTCTGAAAATATGGCTACTTTGAGATGTAACACTCTTCTTACAGAGGTGCAATATATATATATATATATATATATATATATACATTCATGGACAAAAAAATTAGCGCACCAAGAAATAATTGCGGGATCGTAACGAAACTTGCAATGAAGGTACATGTCGGGGAGATATGCAAGTGATTAGAAATGCAGCGTGATTGCGCATTACGTATAGCCGGTAGAAGGCGTTGAACATCGTACTCTGTGGAGTATAAAACAGGTAACCAAAGCTTGTTTGAGTGTGCTGGATCATTTACAAAGGAAGAGCTGAGATAGACATGCCATTACGCCGTGTTCGAAGACAATATAAGCAGTTGTCGCAGTTTGAGAGGGGGAGAATCGTCGGGATGATGGAAGCTGGGTGGTCAGCTAGGCAAGAAGCTCGTCAATTAGGCCGCTCTGATTGTGTTGTGAGGAGGTGTTGGGGCCAGTGGACCCGAGAGATGTCATGTACACGAAGACCAGGCTCAGGACGCCCTCGACAGACCAGTCGTCGAGAAGACCGCCACATCGTAATAAATGCACGCGTACAGCCAACTGCTTCATCGGCCGCCATCCAGGCACAGGTAGCACATTCAATAAGGTCCTCTGTGTCTTCTCGAACCATACGAAGGCGCCTGGTTGAAGGACAGTTGGTATCGCGGCGCCCATTACGTGTGCTGCCCTTGACGCCCACCCATCGACGCCTCCGTTTGGAATTTTGCCGCGCACGAGGAAACTGGACTGCAGCGGAATAGAACCAGGTCGTCTTTAGCGACGAATCCAGATTCAATCTCGGCAGTGATGACAATCGTGTTCGTGTGTGGAGTGCCCGTGGTGAACGCTTCAATCCTGCCTTTGCTGTTCAGCGACACATCGCTCTCACAGCTGGTGTGATGGTATGGGGTGCCATTGCCTACAATACACGGTCACCCCTAGTATTGTTCCTTGGCACCATGACAGCCCAGCGGTATATTCATGAAATCCTGCAACCACATGTGTTGCCACTCATGCAACGGCTCCCAGGAGTCATTTTTCAACAAGACAATGATCGGCCTCATACGGCAAGGGTGTCACAAGACTGTCTCCGCACTGTTACTACCCCTCCTTGGCCTGCCCGATCCCCAGATTTGTCTCCAATAGAGCATATCTGGGATCATTTGGGACGACGAGTTGGGCATCCCACGAGTTTGAACGAACTAGAGGCAAGGTTACAGCAAATATGTAACGAAATGTCTCAAGACATGATACAGAACTTGTATGACTCAATGCCCGATCGTATCGCATCGTGCATTCGCGCTAGAGGGGGTCCAACGGAGTATTAACTCCTCCGTTCTTTTGCCTTTTTCTCTGAAATAAATTATCCTTTTTCTTTGATTTTCTTATCATTTACTTATATCAAAGTAGTCATTATGTATGTAAAATTTCGTTTCATTTTGACGACTCCTTCTTGGTGCGCTAATTTTTTTGTCCATGAGTGTGTATATATATATATATAATATATATATATATATATATATATATACATATATATATATATATATATATATATATATATATATATATATAACATATATATATATATATATATATATATACATATATATATATATATATATATATATATATATATATATATATATAATATATATATATATATGTGTGTGTGTGTGTGTGTGTTTGTGTAAGGAATTAAATACGGGAAGAATAATTAAGTTGCATTTAAAAGGAGATTTAGGATTAATTTATTTTCGTGGCGCTAAAGCCGCTAGTTTCATATGCCAAGACACGTCGAGAGAAAGGGTTTTTTCCCCATTTCAGTTATTGACCTTCAATTCGCGGTGGAATGAAGTTCCATGCAGAGAGTTTATTTTTAGATAATGTATTGATTTGGCGGGAAAATGCTTCTAGAAAATTCTAGATTCTGCTCTGCGCATGTGCCAGAAGAGTAAACGCGCTTTTTTGACCACGAATGCCGGCAGAGCGAGGGATAAAATCGGGTATGATGGACGTGCGTTCGTGGAGTCCCTAAGTTTAAAAATGGCGAGAGCTAAACGCATGAATTTGGAGCCTTGGTTAATATGAAATGGAAATAAAGTGAATGATTCAAATTATGGACTGATATTATTCTATTTATATTCCACTCGCCACTAGCGTAAATGGATGATGACTTCATTTTAAAGATGGCAGGCGAACCCAATGCCTGTCATATATATATATATATATATATATATATATATATATATATCATAGTCGGGCAATGACAAATCCCAGAATCGCCCCACGTACATTGAAGCACGTCTATTTACAATCTAATAGAGGAATAGTCACGTGACGCTCAAAGTCTTGCAGCCATTGGATATCACCGTAATATCTTGGTTCTGTCAAAATAAAAAACAACAGGGGCTGTATTGCAGTTTACAGGGGTTATATAAAAGATACCTGAAAGTCAATTCCTTTGTTCTTGGAATCAAAATGGATAATTAAAAATCAACACGTTACACCGAAGCATTTTTGAGTGAAATTTGGAATTTTGAAAGGGTTTTGGGGTTTTATATGTTATATATATATATATATATATATATATATATATATATATATATATATATATAATATGCAATAATTAAAAAATGGAGTAAATTCCCAGTTATATTTAATGGGCTCATATATAAGAGAGAATGAAGTATAATTAAGATTAATCACCTTCAAAGAACACTTAAAACAAAGTTCCCCTGTTTATAAAAATCTAAACTTTATGACAGGTTCTGCAAAAATATCCCATCAGATTCAAAGAACGGTCCTGATTGATTGAATTTTAAACACTATACTTCTGGACCTCCAACTTTTTTAAAGTAAGAAAAAGATCAAAATACTTAAAAGTTCATAAGAAGTCAATTACACTCCTTTCTCCGAGCAGAAAGCCTGGTCTATTGAACTTTTTTAAAAAAAAAGTGGTGAAAGACTATTTATGTTAAAAGAAATTCTTTGTTCGAAATTTTACAGATTTTAACCCTTCTTTAAGCTCCAAAAGTCGTCCGATAAACTGTGAATTTTACCATTACAGAAGTTTTTTTCGGAAACTAAAGCATAGCGTTATTCACTAGCAAGAGTACATTTATACAGGGAAATAATGATAATGGATATCATAGATATATACCCAGATATTTATAACGATTACAAATAGAGGCTAAATTAAGTACGTAAATTTTTCTGAACATTTTTACGAAGTGAAAATATTATTAGAAAATAAAATTCATGTAAAAATTATATATTAGATTCTGTCCAAGTCACTTCCAGAAAAAAATGCTTTTGAAAAATTTCATCCTTGGGGAATAATTTGAAGTAATTAAGGAAATATATTTATAAAAAAATCGTAACGGATATTTCTATAGACAAAATAATGTAGAAGAAAATATTCAAATTAAATCCATTATAACATACTAAAGAATATATTACATTTTGAGAAACATTTCTTTTATTGTATCTTAATTTATTTTTAGATAATGTCCAATCGTCAGCCGCATTAGCAAGAAAAAGGAAATATTTTTTTTGTCTATTTCGTTGTTATGCAGGGGACGATAAATTAGTTTAAGTATCACAAAAAGAAAAATCACGTGATCAGCATTTAATAAATTAAATTCTAAAAATTAATCTTTAAATATTCACCAAAATTCAGAAAATGGAGGTAAAGATTCGAAAAAGATCTCATTTTAACGAAATTTTTACGATCTTTCCCGTGATATAAAATCTATAATCCTCAAATTATTATTTTAAATACAAACTTTAAAAAAGTGACTAAAACAGCTTACAAATTTAATTTTAAAATATCTAAAAAGAATTTTTCAAGAATCTTTCTTAGTGCACCCCTACACTTTAAAAAGAATCGCCATGCAAAATTTCAGCCCTTTAGGTCCAGCGGTTTGGTCTGTGCGTTGTATGTCAGTCAGTCAGTCAGTCAGTCAGTCAGTTACGGAACTGTTTTATATATATAGATAATGAACAGACAAATCAGTTGCACATGATGCCCACAAATACGCATATATACATATGAGTGAACAAGTAATATGCATGAATATATTCAGAAAATGTTGTTATACCTAAGCATATTATGTGTTTGATTATTCATGTGTATGCACGCAAGTTCTTTCGTTACCCTTGAATACAAAGGAGTAAATTAGTATGCACGTGTTTGTATGTGGGTTAATTTGTATGCTATTGTATACATGGGGACTTATGTGTATCTGTTTGTATACATGCGGATTTCTTGGCATTAGTGTACATATGGGTCTATTTATATGTACAAGCAAACATGATAATTTATTTGTATGTAGTAGTATAAATGTGGGTTTATTTGTATTCCCTTGTATACATGTGGGTTAAATTATTTGTATGCAGCAGTATACATATGAGTTTATTTGTATGTGCATATATGCATATAGGTGTATTTACATACCATTGTATACATGTAGGTGTATTTGTATGCACTTTTATACATGTGAGTAGTTTGTATGCACTTTTATACATGTGAGTAGTAGTTTGTATGCTCTTTTATACATGTGAGTAGTAGTTTGTATGCAATAGTGTATATATAGATAAAACAGTTCCGTAACTGACTGACTGACTGACTCACTAACATATAACGCACAGACCAAACTGCTGAACCTAAAGGGTTGAAATTTTGCATGGCGATTCTTCTTATAGTGTAAGGGTGCACTAAGAGAGATGTTTGAAAAAATCTTTTTAGATTTTTTAAATAAATTTTTAAGCTGTTTTTGCAATATTCTTTCAAGTTTGCATTTAAAATAATACTCCGAGGGTTATAAAATTTATATCTCGAGAATATCTCGATCGTTTTCGTTTATGCAACGATTTGGCATAATAATAAAAAAACTCCAAAATGTATCAATAGATGGCGCTGTAACATTTTGGATCTTTTTTTATTATGCCAAATTGTTTCCCTTTTTCTTCCAGTATATTCAGTTCAAATTTGAAGTCATTCTGACCAGTGGTTCTTTTTTGCAGCCTTTTGAAAGTGGGACTGTCCATAACTATGACCTGGGGTGTCTATAATTAAAGTCCCACTTTCAAAAGGCTGAAAAAAAGAACCACTGGTCAGAATGACTTCAAATTTGAACTGAATACACTGGAAGAGGGAGGAAACGATTTGGCATAACAATAAACAAAGTTCCAAAATGTTACAGCGCCATCTATTGATACATTTTAAAACTTTTCTTTATTATGCCAAATCGTTTCCCCCTTCTTCCAGTATATTCAGTTCAAATTTGAAGTCATTCTGACCAGTGGTTCTTTTTTGCAGCCTTTTGAAAGTGGGACTGTCCATAACTATGACCTGGGGTGTCTATAATTAAAGTCCCACTTTCAAAAGGCTGAAAAAAAGAACCACTGGTCAGAATGACTTCAAATTTGAACTGAATACACTGGAAGAGGGAGGAAACGATTTGGCATAACAATAAACAAAGTTCCAAAATGTTACAGCGCCATCTATTGATACATTTTAAAACTTTTCTTTATTATGCCAAATCGTTTCCCCCTTCTTCCAGTATATTCAGTTCAAATTTGAAGTCATTCTGACCAGTGGTTCTTTTTTGCAGCCTTTTGAAAGTGGGACTGTCCATAACTATGACCTGGGGTGTCTATAATTAAAGTCCCACTTTCAAAAGGCTGAAAAAAAGAACCACTGGTCAGAATGACTTCAAATTTGAACTGAATACACTGGAAGAGGGAGGAAACGATTTGGCATAACAATAAACAAAGTTCCAAAATGTTACAGCGCCATCTATTGATACATTTTAAAACTTTTCTTTATTATGCCAAATCGTTTCCCCCTTCTTCCAGTATATTCAGTTCAAATTTGAAGTCATTCTGACCAGTGGTTCTTTTTTGCAGCCTTTTGAAAGTGGGACTGTCCATAACTATGACCTGGGGTGTCTATAATTAAAGTCCCACTTTCAAAAGGCTGAAAAAAAGAACCACTGGTCAGAATGACTTCAAATTTGAACTGAATACACTGGAAGAGGGAGGAAACGATTTGGCATAACAATAAACAAAGTTCCAAAATGTTACAGCGCCATCTATTGATACATTTTAAAACTTTTCTTTATTATGCCAAATCGTTTCCCCCTTCTTCCAGTATATTCAGTTCAAATTTGAAGTCATTCTGACCAGTGGTTCTTTTTTGCAGCCTTTTGAAAGTGGGACTGTCCATAACTATGACCTGGGGTGTCTATAATTAAAGTCCCACTTTCAAAAGGCTGAAAAAAAGAACCACTGGTCAGAATGACTTCAAATTTGAACTGAATACACTGGAAGAGGGAGGAAACGATTTGGCATAACAATAAACAAAGTTCCAAAATGTTACAGCGCCATCTATTGATACATTTTAAAACTTTTCTTTATTATGCCAAATCGTTTCCCCCTTCTTCCAGTATATTCAGTTCAAATTTGAAGTCATTCTGACCAGTGGTTCTTTTTTGCAGCCTTTTGAAAGTGGGACTGTCCATAACTATGACCTGGGGTGTCTATAATTAAAGTCCCACTTTCAAAAGGCTGAAAAAAAGAACCACTGGTCAGAATGACTTCAAATTTGAACTGAATACACTGGAAGAGGGAGGAAACGATTTGGCATAACAATAAACAAAGTTCCAAAATGTTACAGCGCCATCTATTGATACATTTTAAAACTTTTCTTTATTATGCCAAATCGTTTCCCCCTTCTTCCAGTATATTCAGTTCAAATTTGAAGTCATTCTGACCAGTGGTTCTTTTTTGCAGCCTTTTGAAAGTGGGACTGTCCATAACTATGACCTGGGGTGTCTATAATTAAAGTCCCACTTTCAAAAGGCTGAAAAAAAGAACCACTGGTCAGAATGACTTCAAATTTGAACTGAATACACTGGAAGAGGGAGGAAACGATTTGGCATAACAATAAACAAAGTTCCAAAATGTTACAGCGCCATCTATTGATACATTTTAAAACTTTTCTTTATTATGCCAAATCGTTTCCCCCTTCTTCCAGTATATTCAGTTCAAATTTGAAGTCATTCTGACCAGTGGTTCTTTTTTGCAGCCTTTTGAAAGTGGGACTGTCCATAACTATGACCTGGGGTGTCTATAATTAAAGTCCCACTTTCAAAAGGCTGAAAAAAAGAACCACTGGTCAGAATGACTTCAAATTTGAACTGAATACACTGGAAGAGGGAGGAAACGATTTGGCATAACAATAAACAAAGTTCCAAAATGTTACAGCGCCATCTATTGATACATTTTAAAACTTTTCTTTATTATGCCAAATCGTTTCCCCCTTCTTCCAGTATATTCAGTTCAAATTTGAAGTCATTCTGACCAGTGGTTCTTTTTTGCAGCCTTTTGAAAGTGGGACTGTCCATAACTATGACCTGGGGTGTCTATAATTAAAGTCCCACTTTCAAAAGGCTGAAAAAAAGAACCACTGGTCAGAATGACTTCAAATTTGAACTGAATACACTGGAAGAGGGAGGAAACGATTTGGCATAACAATAAACAAAGTTCCAAAATGTTACAGCGCCATCTATTGATACATTTTAAAACTTTTCTTTATTATGCCAAATCGTTTCCCCCTTCTTCCAGTATATTCAGTTCAAATTTGAAGTCATTCTGACCAGTGGTTCTTTTTTGCAGCCTTTTGAAAGTGGGACTGTCCATAACTATGACCTGGGGTGTCTATAATTAAAGTCCCACTTTCAAAAGGCTGAAAAAAAGAACCACTGGTCAGAATGACTTCAAATTTGAACTGAATACACTGGAAGAGGGAGGAAACGATTTGGCATAACAATAAACAAAGTTCCAAAATGTTACAGCGCCATCTATTGATACATTTTAAAACTTTTCTTTATTATGCCAAATCGTTTCCCCCTTCTTCCAGTATATTCAGTTCAAATTTGAAGTCATTCCGACCAGTGGTTCTTTTTTTCAGCCTTTTGAATGTGGGACTTTAATTATGGACACCCTATATATATATATATATATATATATATATATATATATATATATATATATATATATATATATATATATATATATATATATATATATATATTTATTTATATATATATATATATATATATATATATATATATATATATATATATATATATATATATATATATATATATATGTATATATATATCTGTGTACAGTGAAACTTCTCTATGGCGGCCAGTAATGGATCCGAAAAAAAGTGGCTATCTTGACGGGTGGCCGTTGAAAAGAAGTTTCTGCCACAATATTCGCCATATGGAGTTTCTAACTGGTTCTGAACAAAATATAGCTGTTTAGAGGTGTAGTCGTCTAAAGAGGTTTCACTGTATATATATATATATATATATATATATATATATATATAAATGTACAGTGCCGTAAATTTGTAGGGGCAGCAGGGGCCCCCGCCCAAGGTCCACTTGGAAGGGGACCCAAAATGCTGTATTTGTTTTATTATTTTCCCAAACCTAATTAATTAAGAGGCCCAAATGCAAATTCTTGCCCAGGGGATATTAATGGCTAATTATGGCACTATATATATATATATATATATATATATATATATATGCCTGTGTGTATGTGTGTGTGTGTACGTACTGTCATCAATAATTTAAATGCATGATTAGTACAGAAATATCAGTATTCAGTGTTCCTTTACATTTTTCCGTAGGAAACGCCATCCTGTGGGATTTCTGAAAAAATGCTTGCACATCTTATCACTAAGCATCATAAAGCTCATTAAAGATATTTTACAACCTCAACGTGCAAGTCTTTCATATACGTATTTTAACACTTTAATCCTTTAAATATACAAAAGCATACGTGGATTCCCCCCCCCTCCCTTCCTGATTTAAAAATTATGTCTCGCAACATTGAGAATGTTATTTAATCTTTTCAAATACGTCTAGAAGATTAAGATGAAATTAAAAACTGTTTCCTAGATAAAATTATTCCCCGACGCTGTTAATATATGATGCAATTATCGAAAGCAGCAATTTCGGGTATACATTCGATTAAATATTTCAAGGATTGCGAAAGTTCTCACCAGAAAAATAGCGTCTGATTGTTAGGAAATGCGTTATATGTTTTTCAAATTTAGTACATGCACCGAGGTTAAGTAATAACTCAATTTAGAAATAAATATTTTTAACGAAAGCTTTAAAAATGATATCCTGCATTTAAGCATATATATTCCAATATATGCTTAAATGCAGGACTGTCTGTTCGCTGTAACAGTAATTATGGCATCTTATTCTAAACAAGACACAAGTATAATGAGACTTTTCGAAAGGGTCTTTTTGTTCATATTGCAACAGATGTTTTAAAATATTAATATTAGTCTAAAAGGAAATTTTCAAACGTGTAAATATGAGCTCTAAGTTTTATTTTACCCTTTTATCATTTTAAATTGCAAGCAATATTTAAAATGATAATATGCAATTGAAAACTAGGACTGTCTGTTCGTTGTAATAGGAATTATGGTACCTTATTCTGAACAAGACAAAAGTATAATGAGACTTTTCGAAAGGGTCTTTTTGTTTATATTGCAACAGATGTTATAAAATATTAATATTAGTTTAAAAGCAAATTTTCAAACGTGTAAATATGAGCTCTAAGTTTTATTTTACCCTTTTATCATTTTAAATTGCAAGCAATATTTAAAATGATAATATGCAATTCAAAACTAGGACTGTCTGTTCGTTGTAATAGGAATTATGGTACCTTATTCTGAACAAGACAAAAGTATAATGAGACTTTTCGAAAGGGTCTTTTTGTTCATATTGCAACAGATGTTTTAAAATATTAATATTAGTCTAAAAGGAAATTTTCAAACGTGTAAATATGAGCTCTAAGTTTTATTTTACCCTTTTATCATTTTAAATTGCAAGCAATATTTAAAATGATAATATGCAATTGAAAACTAGGACTGTCTGTTCGTTGTAATAGGAATTATGGTACCTTATTCTGAACAAGACAAAAGTATAATGAGACTTTCGAAAGGGTCTTTTTGTTCATATTGCAACAGATGTTTTAAAATATCAATATTAGTCTAAAAAGAAATTTTCAAACTTGTAAGTATGAGCTCTAAGTTTTTTTACCCTTTTATCCTTTTAAATATTTCTAGTTTGTGAAAATTATTATAAGCAAGAAGTGTTACAATGAATGGATATTTTACTATTATAAATTATTTTTGCACTGGAAGATATAGGGTGATTCAGTTGAAAGAGACCCCGAATATTCTATAATAATTAGGGATGCGTAAATTTCGTAATTACGAAATGGATACGAATAAATGTGAAATTTGCCGATATCAGCGAATAAATGCGAAAAATATTTTTTTACTACTTTACGGGGAAAACTCGGTGATAAACGGATTTTTAAGCGAAATCAGGCAATAATAGTAATAATTTATTAACAGAATTGATTATCCAAGACCATCCAAGGTCTTTAACTGAGCGATCTCACTCTCGAAATTTGCTCCTTACTTATTCAAAAAGACTTATGGAAGATAATGGAGACTACTACAATGTTTGCTTTTAACTAAGGATTTTGATACTTACCTAACCAAGTAAGTAAAATTGTGATTTTTTTAAATAAATACGAAAATTTTGAATTTATATATATATATATATATATATATATATACACACATATATATATATATATATATATATATATATATATATATATATATATATATATATACACACTATATATTTACACTATATATATATATATATATATATATATATATATATATATATATATATAAACACTCAAGAGCCAAAACTTTATGACCACCTGTCAATAACGAGTTGGCCCACCTTTGGCGCGCAACACAGCTTCAACCCGTCTTGGCATGGATGCCACAAGTCCTTGGTAGATGGCCGGAGACAAATTGTACCAGATGTTTAAGCAACGGTCACGCAAATCCGAGATATTGCGAATTGGTGGTCTTTAAACTCTGAGCTGCCGTCCCAAGACATTCCAAATGTGCGCGATCGGATTGAGATCCGGTGAGTTAGGCGGCCAGGACATTAACTGGAATTCAGCATTATGTTCCTGGAACCACTCCAACACAATTTTAGCCTTGTGACACGGGGCGTTGTCCTGTTGGAACATTCCATTTCCAGCTGGAAAAATAGAGGCCACGTAAGGGTGCAACTGGTCCGCAATGATGTTCAGATACCCTGTAGCATTCATGGTCTGCTCTACCACAACCACGGGTCCCACAGACGCCCAAGAGAACGTCCCTCAAAGCATAATACCGCCACTACTGGCATGTGTATGACCTACTGTACATTGAGGGAGCAACAGTTCACCTGGAAGACGGCGTATCCTGACACGGCCATCGGCGTGATGAATGACAAACCGTGATTCATCTGACCAGGCAACTCTCTCCCACTGATCCCTGGACCAGTCGTGATGATCCCGAGCCCAGCGCAGGCGCAGTTGGCGATGACGCTTGGTCAGCAAAGGCAGACGAGTGGGACGTTTGCTGCGTAGCCCCATATCCAACAGTGTCCGCTGAACAGTGTGCTGCGATACTATTCTACTTGGCCCTGCATTGTGTTGGGCTGTCAGCTGAGCAACTGTCTGGCTCCGGTTTTGCTTCACCATGCGAAACAGTCTCCGACGACCTTTTTCTTTGATAACGTGTGGACGTCCAACACCATGTCGTCTACTGCTGGTTTCACCGTCATTCATTCACTTTGCATAAGTACTAACAACTGTAGATCGCGAACAATCCACGAGTCTTGCAGTTTCGGAAATACTTGTTCCGAACCTTCGAGCCATTACAATCTGCCATCTATGAAACTCGCTTAGATCCGCAGCCTTCCCATCACACACAGAAGTAAGTGAAAGAATGATTCTTCAGACTCTCCAGCAGCAGTTAAATACCACTTCCACCTGATCACGTGCCTTCCACGTCATCCAGGCGAATTCATTGCAAAATGTAGGGGTGGTCATAATGTTTTGGCTCTTGAGTGTATATGACAGGTAGTGGGTTTGCCCGCTCTAATATTTTTAAATGCAGTCATCATCCATTAACATTGTTGGCGAGTGGAAGCACAATAGACCAGAAGATCAGTCCATAATTTGAATCATTTGATTTATTTTCTTTTCATGCTAACCAAGGCTCCAAATCGTCGCTTTTATATCTCGTCATTTTTAAACTTAGGGACTCGATGAACACAAGTCCGTCGGCATTGAATTCCATCCCACGCTCTGCCGTCATTCTCGATCATTTTGCGCGTCTACTCTCATGGCACATGCGCAGAGCCCAAACTAGAATTTTTTAGAAGTATTCTTCCCTCCAAACCTGTACAGTATCTCAAAATAGATTCTCTCTGCATGGAACTTCATTCCGCCGCGAATCGAAGGTCATCCTCAAAACGAGGAATAACCTTTTTTCTTTCTACCCGCACGCGTCCTAGAATATGAAAACTAGTGGCTTTTTCGCGCCACGAAAATGATTAATCCCGAAGCCCGCTTTAAATTTAACTTAGGTATTCTTTCCCCAATTAATTCCTTAAATATATATATATATATATATATATATATATATATATATATATATATATATATATATTTGCGAATAAATGCAAAATTTTATATATCGAATTTTTTTTACCGAAATTTCGATATTTTTTAAGCGAAATTTACGTACCCGTAATAATAACCCTCGCTATGAAGAATCAATCTGTATCACAAAAACTACGCTACATACCTTGATGTGTAATCGATTCCTTACAAGCGATGTTGGAAGTGATCTCCGTTTTCTGCGAGTCAAATTTCAACGCCTTATCCCTGAATATATTTGGATCGTATTGGGGAGAATAGCATCAATTTTCCATTTGATGTTTTTCTTGAAATCTTCCAGCAAGCGAAACTTGTTCATATAAGCATTTACCGAAGGAGGATTTCTGGTGGTATCAGATCAGGCGACCACGGGGGTCAAATTACCTTTGAAATTAGCCTGTTGTATAATTGATTAACAGATAAAAATATATACAAATATATATATATATATATATATATATATGTGTGTGTGTGTGTGTGTGTGTGTGTATGTGTGTGTGTGTGTGTAATATATCCATTACACCACGTCCTTAAAATATAACCTGAAAAGGAAAACTAGCTCATATTTACATGGAGCTAGACTTATCCTGAAAGTAATAAAAGTAAATTCGGATGCAGTCGGGTCGAATCGTTTATTAGAGCGACAAAAGTACGTCCGTTCATTTCAGAAGACGGCTCGGAAGCGAATATAACCTTTTAACATTACGCGCGAGAGGGCGAAAAAACATGTAGCTATTATTTTGTAGGGACAATTTATTTATTAGGGCTCGCGATGCGAACCCATGACTCTGAATCCGGAGATGTGCGCGTGTAGAAATGCATAGGCATGCGATTCATGGGTAGTTCTGTTGCTAAGGGTTTTAAAGCGATAAAGTAATGTTACTGGGGATTAGATTTAGGAAAGGGAATTTAAATGCTAGAATGGGGGCATAATATTTAATATATTACTTACACACACACACACACACATTTCGACGATTTCAAGTTCGGCAATTGTGTTTTTCTTGTGTTTTTTTCAAAAAAACGATCAATTATGCCTCGTGGAAAACAGCGATCATCTTTTGATCAAGTATCCGAGTTCGACAGAGGAAGGATAGTGGCCTACCGAGATTGTGTATTATCTTTCAAGGAAATCGGCAGTCGTGTTGGACGAAACCAAACAACTGTAATGCGGATATGTGATCGTTGGATGCAGGAGGGTACGACGGACCGGCGTGTTCGATCGCATCCACCTCAGCGCACCACTTCACGTGATGACAGGCAAATTGTGCGCATGGCAGTGACGGATCGCTCAGTCATATCACGAACCATAGCACAGCACATGCAGTCTGTAACACATCATCCAGTGTCTGCGCGTACCATTCGACGCCGTTTACAGCAGAGTGGTCTGTCCGCAAGACGTCCATTGCTTTGTCTACCCTTGACGCAGAACCACAGACGTCTCCGCCGCCAATGGTGCGATGACAGAAGGATGTGGACGGCAGAATGGAATGAAATTGTCTTTACTGACGAGTCACGCTTCAGTCTGCAACACCACGATGGTCGCATTCGAGTCTGGAGACACCGTGAAGAGAGGATACTGAACAGCTGCGTTATGCACCGCCACACTGGTCCTGCACCGGGTATTATGGTATGGGGCGGTATTGGATATCACTCTCGCACACCTCTAGTACGCATTGCCGGTACTTTAAACAGCCAGCGCTACATCTCCGAAGTGTTGGAGCCAGTTGTCCTTCCTTACCTTCAGAGCTTGCCCACAGCCATATTTCAACAGGACAATGCGCGACCACACGTGGCACGCATTGTCCAACGGTTCTTCGTCAATCGTCAGATTGAATTGCTTCCCTGGCCGCCTCGCTCTCCGGATCTTTCGCCGATAGAAATCATGTGGTCCATGGTTGCTCTACGATTGACCCAGATTCCATCCCCAGCTGCCACAGCAGATCAACTTTGGCAACGTGGGGAAGTTGCTTGGTTTGCTGTACCGCAAGAACTCATCCAAAGTCTCTTTGAATCTATGCCGAGGCGTGTGGCAGCGGTGATCTCCAACAATGGCGGCTACTCTGGCTACTGATTTTGGCAGGAACCACACTTCACAGAAGTCTATAAATTTAATCATTTGATACTTCGTCAACATGTTATCTACAAAATAAATTTGTTGTGATATCTCTTGTCTTTCTTGGTGTTGCAATTTGGGTGGCCAGCAGTGTATATATATATCATCAAACTTCTTTTGTTGTCTTTCTGAATTCCATTTGGTTTAGCATATTAATGCTCTCTATCGAGTTTATAATATATTGTCACCTGAGTGCAAAAACTAGGTAACTCCAAAAAATTATTTTTGAGATATCTGGCTATTTATAGCTAAATTACATAAGAATTGAACGCAATAACTAGACAACTCACTTTGCTGTTAACCTGACGCTATCTGTTGACGCTAGTGTAATAATTAGACAAACATCGGGTTATATAGTACTTGCAATCAAGGTGACGATATATATATATATATATATATATATATATATATATATATATATATATATATATATATGTATATATGTCAGAAAGTAATTGGGAAAAGAATAATTAAATTAAATTTAAAGGGGGCTTAGGGATTAATCATTTTCGTGGCGCGAAAAAGTCACTAGCTTTTATATTCCAGGACGTGTGCGGGTAGAAAAAGTAGGTTATTCCCCCTTTCAGTAATTTACATTCCATTCGTGATAGAATATGCAGAGAGATCTCCATGCAGAGAGATTATTTTTAGATACTGTATAGGTTTGGCGGGAAGAAAACTTCTAGAAAATTATAAATTGGGATCTGCGCATGTGCCAGGAGAGTGGACGCGCTCTTTTTACCTCGAAATCGGGAGAGCGCGGGATAGAATTCAATGCCGACGGACGTGTGTTCGTCGGGTCACTAAATTCAAAATGGCGAGATCAGAACGCCCGAATTTGGAGCTTTGGTTCGCATGAAAGGAAAATAAAGAAATTGATTCAAACTATGGACTGATGTTAATATATTACTCTTCCACTCGCCACTAATATTCACGGATGATGACTGCAATTTAAGATGCGAGAGCAGGCAACCACAAGCCTGTCATATATATATATATACATTCTTGTTGCTTATGCCACTTGACCGACACAGAGAGATTAGATTAAGTCCCGAATGCTGTGTGCGATGAAGGTGCGGCTCCTATTTTTGAATTAGCACCACAAGGGTTGGAGTCCGACTTGGCTAAATGAACGGTCCCGTAATTTTTGAACCGTGTCAAGTGACAAGACCGGAACACATGACCACGCACCTCCAGAGGTAAATTTCAGACCTTGGAGGACATTGCAGCCACGCCCTATTTTACGTGCCCCGGCCACCATTAGTGAACATGGCGGTGGATTTTGTCAGCGACCGGCCTCGAACCCGCAACCCTCAGATCACTGGCTTGACGCCTTTGCCAACCGGGCCACTGCGCCCTACATAATCTAAATCTAAGAGAGACGTTTATTCTACTTCATTAAAAAAACTTTCTAAGCGCAATTTTTGGTTTGCTATTGATTTTATCATGTACCGGAATTTCAAAAGTTTGTTAAAGTATTAAACGTAACGGGAATGAAACAGAATTTAACGCTGAAGAAAAATCCAGACTTTAATCTTTCTCCATGGAAACTTGTAAAATCGAGTTACCGGTAAAAGTTTAAGACATAAATTTAAAAAAAAATGAAACAAGCATTGAACCATGATATTAACTATTTTATCACGTGTATATTAACTAGCATTTTACTGATTTGACTCCCGGTGGCGTAGTTGTTAAGGCGACAATGAACCATGAAACACTTTTTTTTTATTATTTATCAACCAATTGCTGTGAAATTTTGTATACTTATACAGTGTTGTTTAGAGATGGAAATTCTAAATAAAAAAATCAGAATGTAATTAATTAAGATATTAATTAAAATCAGTTTGTTAATTCCTCTATTTAAAAATGCTCCATGCGCATTCATTTTTGTCTCAGATATTTAATTTTCTCTCTTAATCTAGCTTTATATAGTCCTAATATAAGTTAGTAGCAATATTTGATTTACAGTCATATTTATGAAAACTAGAAAAGAAATCGATAAAAATAGGTAATTTTATGCAAAATTTTTAATCCAAAATAATTTTTTAATGTAAAAATTTTATGTTGTTTTAAAATAGTATAATGATTAGATTACTAAGTTTTATTCTAACATGTATAAATAATCATTTTATGAAATTTTATGAAAATTCAAGAAAAATTATGACGCATGGAACATTTTGAACTTAACGAAACGACATGAAAACTTGTTTTCAGAAAATGGCATTTAACGTTTTAATTTGACTAACATTTCGATTGTTTACATTTGAAAAAAAATACTTATAACTCGGTTAATAATGATCGGATCAACATACTTTTTTTTTAAATTTAAAGCTGATGAGTTGCAGAATCATTTTCTGAAAGAAAATAAATCGTTTTGGGGACATATGTTTGTCATTCTGAAAGTCCTTTGTGGCCTTAAAAGCGTCAAGCTGCCACACCACAGGTACAGGGTTCGATACTGTGACTGGGCAAGGTCGACTCAGCCTTTCATCCCTTGAGTGGATAGATAAAATGAGGAGCAAGCATGCTTGGGAACTAAAATCTTGGGGTATCTCGTCAGGTTGACCGCCTGACTGAGACATATGCTGTATGGCACCCTAAGCCCACGGTCAAGAAATCGGAGATGGGCACCGGCGGCCTTGGTCCATAGCGGACTGTTGCGCCATGTGTTTAGTTTAGTTTAGTTTAGTTTTATTTATTTAATTACGGTTCATAAGGGAAGGACTCTCTATAAAAGATTTCCCTAAGACACTAAATATACAATCAAAAACTAACTTATATATAATAAAAAAAAACATTTTTGAATAATTTAACGATTCCAACTTGCCAGTTTTGAATTGGAACTAGCTTTTCATAATCACTTTGAGAACTAACTTTCCCGAGATTATATAAGGTTCTTTTTGAGGAGGATGGTTTTAGCAAATCACAAAGTTTGAAATATATAGAAGATTTTTGTTTCTTTCTACAAAACTTACAGACGTTGTAGAGATATATTATTGAGTCAACATCACGTTTTTTTAGATAATTTTTCCGCAAGTAAAAGTTACTGCTTTCAGACGAAAGCCTGAAGCAATGGAGTCTGAAACGGACTCTTATATTTTTGTCAAAATTTAATAAAGATTGAACAATGAGATAAAATTAAAAATAATATTTTTAACACCCTTTTCCCCACTCTAAGGGGGCCCAAGACACAAAATTTTTAAAAGTTTCATAAAATTGTTTAGTGCATTAAAAATTTATTTGTTCTTTTACGCTTAAAATGACGTTTAAATCATGTTTCCATCTGAAAAAATTTTTGAAATTCGACAAATAATATTTCGATTTATAAAGTTTTTAAACTACCCCACTTTTACTAAAAATTTAAAATTTTAAAATTTTTTAAAAACTTTTTGAGAAATTTTATGATGTGATGTTGTTTACACATTATATGGTTGACCATCACTAAAAAATTCAAAATTTTAACCCAATAAATAAAAAAAAAATTTAAATATGTCCGGGACCCCCTTAACGATTTTTGTTTTATTTTGTTTTGCTGGTATTACATACAATAATTTATTACAGATATAATGGTACAGCTTTCAGTTTTTGATGTACTCAACAACAGAAAAACAAACAGAAAGTTTTAGCATTTTTGCAGTATTAATTTCTTCCGTTTTGAAAATTTAGTATTTTGGGTTTAAAATGTTTCCACATGTCTACAAAATAACGTCTATTGATAGTTCAGATTAAAAAACCGCATTGTGTGCCAATTTACCCCTAATTATTTTTAAATGCATTTCACAGACGAGCGTATTGCCATTAAATTTTCGTTTTTAGTCGAAACAAAAGTAAGCATAAGCTAATTTTGTTAGCGACAGTTAATTAAAATTTTTAAAATAATTATATTTAAAATACAGAATTAAGAAACTCAAAACCGAAAAGACTTAAAAAAATATACCAGAGAAGATAACGGCAATTATTTGTTGGTTCTCAGTACATAAAAGAATATTCTTAAAAGAACGGAAATTTTATGCTCATAAATGTTTTCAGTTCTTTAGAATGATTTTCCGGAAATAATTTTTAAAGAAATTATTCTGTGCTCCGATAAAAATATTTAATTAAGGCGTTGCACAGAATAACATCAACACTGAATTAGGATTTCCTAACTTCTTTAAAAACGCATAAAATAGGCCTCTGATTAATTGCATTTTAAATAGAATAGTTTCCACTTTAGCACGTTTGAACCAAAAACGTCTCAGAAACTCTTAAGAAGTAAATCTTAGAAAGCAAATTAAAGTCCTTTCTTCTCTGCTTGGATCACGCGATTTAAAAATTCTTTATTTCTGGCTAAAAGAAATTCCCTTAGTTTTGGTGGATATTCAGTCACATCTTTTCACGCAAATTAAGACCGGGATGAAGGTTGTCTTTCATTGTTTATGATTAAAGAAGTTTTCTGGCTCAAAAAATTTTTATTCTAAAGAAAATGTTTCTAGATAAGAGTTTGCTTATCACAATTAAATGTATAAATTAGAAATTTTCTTCATTTTAAGCTTCTATGTCATGTCATCGCGAAAGAAGTGTTTGCATTCGTAAAGTTCTTTTGTGGTGTACAGATAAATAGGTTTGCTGTGTCAATATGCTAAACTTTTATATTATTTTCTCATTAAAAATTTTAAAAAACTCTTTGAATTACCCTTTAGATAAGAGTAAAAAGAATAAATTACAGAAACTTCACAAAAATTAAAAAAAAACTTTGAACTGCTTTTCAGCTAACGATAAAAACAATGAATTAGAGAAATATCGCTAAAATAATAAAAAGAGCACCCATCGAATTGATTTTTAGCTAACGATAAAAACAATGAATTAAAGAAACATCACAAAAATAATAAAAAAAACCCACCTTCGAATTGCCTTTTAGCTAACGATAAAAACAATGAATTAAAAAAAATCACAAAAATAATAAAAAAACACACCTTCGAATTGCTTTTTATCAAACGATAAAAACAATGAGTTTAAAGAAACATCACAAAAATAATAAAAAACACACCTTCGAATTGCTTTTTAGCTAACAATGAAAACAATGAATTAAAGAAACATCACAAAAATAGTATAAATACCGCACCTTCGAATTGTCTTTTAGCTAACGATAAAAACAATGAATTAAAGAAAAATCACAAAAATAATAAAAAAACACACCTTCGAATTGCGTTTTATCAAACGATAGAAACAATGAATTAAAGAAACATCACAAAAATAATAAAAAAAACTCACCTTCGAATTGCCTTTTAGCTAACGATAAAAACAATGAATTAAAAAAACATCACAAAAATAATAAAAAAACACACCTTCGAATTGCTTTTTATCAAACGATAAAAACACTGAATTAAAGAAACATCACAAAAATAATAAAAAAAACTCACCTTCGAATTGCCTTTTAGCTAACGATAAAAGCAATGAATTAAAAAAACATCACAAAAATAATAAAAAAACACAACTTCGAATTGCTTTTTATCAAACGATAAAAACAATGAATTAAAGAAACATCACAAAAATAATAAAAAACACACCTTCGAATTGCTTTTTAGCTAACAATGAAAACAATGAATTAAAGAAACATGACAAAAATAGTATAAATACCGCACCTTCGAATTGTCTTTTAGCTGACGATAAAAACAATGAATTAAAGAAAAATCACAAAATTAATAAAAAAACACACCTTCGAATTGCGTTTTATCCAACGATAATAACAATGAATTAAAGAAACATCACAAAAATAATAAAAACACACACCTTCGAACTGCTTTTTATCTAACGATAAAAACAATGAATTAAAGAAATATCACAAAAATAATAAAAAACACACCTTCGAATTGCTTTTTAGCTAGCGATAAAAACAACGGATTACAGAAACATTTCAAAAATTAAAATAAACCCCTTTGAATTGCTCTTTAGCTAACAATAAAAACAATGAATCACAGAAACATCATGCTACTAAAACATAAACATGCAAAATAATCTAAAATGGGAATTTTCCCAGTAACAATCCAAATTGTAAAATTTCAATTAAAATCATTAAATAAATTTAAACAAATGTTTGCAAAAGAATATCGTATCAACATGCTTACGTTCTCATCTCTGTTCGCCTTCAAATACAGTGATTTCCGCTTATAAGAATCACGTTTGTTATTACTGTTTTTGATTCTTATAAGCGGTTGATTCTTATAACCGAAACTTCCCTTTGGACAGGCACACATACACAAATATATACTTGTACATATATATAAACACACAGGCACATATATACATAATTCACCATTAAATACTCTTTAATTTACGTTATTTATCATTTATTAAAATTATTTTTTATAATTTTAAAAATACTCAATTTCTAAACAAATACTATAACTCAATTTCTAGACCTATAAGTAACAACACATGATTATAAAATCAACAAGAGGCAGCTTCTCTTTGACTACACTTTGGAAGAGCATCATATCTAATTAACAAGTTCTGTTTTTCAGAAAAACTAAGAGTTTTCCTTGTTTTTATCATATTTGAATTCGGCTATCATAAAGTTCTAACACTAACTGGTAATTTTGTTAGAAAACTAAAGTGAATACTAGCGACGTATGCTTATTACAGTCTCAGACGAAGATTCACTTTATAGCTTACGTTTCACGGTTTGATTCTGAATCAAACCGTGAAACGTTTGATTCAGCATCTGGTTCATCTGATTCAGCAAAATGGATCCGTTTACGTTTCACGGTTTGAAGTGCTGAATCCACAGTCCCGTTTGCGTAAGTGATGGTGGACACTTCGCGGAAGATTTATGTGTTTCAGGGTCCAGAAATCCACAACCAGGAAGTAAGTGGTGGGAGAAAAGGAGTGCCTGTCTGCAGAAAAGCGAAATCGGACCCGGGCGGGTTAGATGCCCCTGGATACAGCTAATTAGACAGTGTTTAGCAAAAACGTATAAGGAGAAACTCTTATATTATGTCTAAAGGAATGTATTTTACGACTGTTTTCCACCCCAAAGTTTTATCAATCTTTCTTTTCAAACACTTAAGAAAGAATTTCGTTCCTTTTGAGAGTTCAAGTGGCATTTTTTGGAAAAATGAAAGGAAGGCGAAGATTGCAAGCTGATTCTTATAACCGGTGGATTGATTCTTTAAAGCGGAAATTTTAACATGGAAATAATACATTTGTTTTTGTTTTTGCGATATTGATTCTTATAAACGGTTGATTCTTATAACCACTGATCACTATAAGCGGTGGTTACTGTAGTTGAAGGGTTTATAGAGTAAATAGCTCACTTCTACCCAGACTTGGGTGTATATAATTTGAAGTGGCACTCTAAATGAAATTCATGCAAACACAGTTTATACATGAAACAATGTTTATTGAATTCGTTGCACATATAGACTTTGCTTTTACAGCAATAAGCATACGTACTACTTGTACGGAATATATATATTAACATTCAATAGAAATACACATTTCAATACTCACAAACCAGCAGAGAGTCAAACCAGCAGTACTGCCACGTAAACTTTGGGCCTGCTAAACACTAGCGCCGGTTAACACCTGGAGCTGTTTACCTCGGAGCTCCCTCTCGCTTATCTATCAACTTCAACAACCTTTCTTCAATTTTAACAACCTTTTTTCAACCCTAACAACCCTTTTCTTTTAATCAAGCTGCTTGGTATTTATTCCAAGCGCGTATGCCGAAATTAGCATAACTCAAGCAGCTTCTTTAATTCATTCACTCAAAAGTTCGATTCTTGGCAATCGAATATTGTGTATACCTTACAGGTTTACTGCAAAAAGCAGGTAACTCCAATTTTTCAAGTTTTCGTAAAACCGTAAAAAAAATTTTAAAATTCAAAATTCTAAGTTGTGGGAAAATTATCTTTTTCATAAATTCCCTGAATTGTTCTTACATATTAGGGCGGTATTTTCACTCGAAAATATATCTCCTAGATGACGTGGAACGTGTGTGATTGTTGGAGCTACCTCTTTCTGGCAACCATTTGGATGTTCCATCTAGGGAAAAGATTTCGCAAAAAATGCAATCTACAATCCTAATATTTTATTTAAGGGGACAGTGGACCTTCAAACCTAACTTTTTTGTTTTGAATGGATTTGATTGAAATTTGAATATGTAATTAGTACCATAGATATGTAAAAGTTGTTAAAATTTAATGATGAAATATTAATAATTTATGAATTATTAATTATTAATTATATCAAAAATTGGCCTCATTAAAAATGTTCCATGTGCATTTGTTTTGCATATAATATGGTAATTTTTATTTACAGAATACCTTATAGTAGAACTAACAATGAAACTTACTGCTTATTTTAAGCATTCACTAAAAATATAAAGAGGAAAAAATAATAATAATGAAAACACACCTTATATGACGCAAAATACCTATAAATCATCTTTTCAAGTACAAAATTTAGAAATTATGAGCTACGAAGCATAATTATTTTCAATAAGATTTATTTGATATAGTATTAAGTATATAAAACTTAAATTTTAAAGCAATACGATAATTAGAAATGCGCATGGAGGAGTTTGAATATTCGTACGACATGAAAAATTTTATTTTGAGAAAAACACATTTAAAGTTATTGCTATTAGTAACCACATAATATCTAAATTAAATACAAATGCCTATAACTAGGAAAGTAATCACAGAAATTAAAAATTCTTTTTGCAACACATTCTCACTCGTCCGTAGTTTCACAATTCAATAAAATAAAAAAAACCGAATTTTTGGAGAAGTTTCACAATTTTGAAAGTCCACTGTCTCCTTAAAGAAAACGTCAATAGAAATACGGCATATATTTTGGCTTTACAGAGAGAAAATTACATTCTTCAATCGTAACATTCCCTGTCTGTAACGTCTGGCTCATCTGTTGCGTTGTTTAGTTGTAGTCCATCGTAACACCTCCTATCATTTTGTGCGACGTATTTGCGGGCTAGTACCATTACGTCTTTATATTTTGCACTTAAACAATATACAGTATTATGTTTATTAGGCCCGTCGCACACACGGCGTTTTTATCCGTGGCGGAAAAAAATCCGTCGAAGTCGTTCCAACAGTAGTCAAAACATCCGCCGGCGCACAGTGGCACTCGACAACTGCACAAGCTACCTTCGACGGAAATTTACCGATCGTTTTTTTCCCCGCCCAGTGTGCAAGCTCCAGTTGAATTCTGTGGTCTACTGTTGGAACGACGTCGACGGATTTTTTCCGCCACGGATAAAAACGCCGTGTGTGCAACGGGCCTTAGAAGCAAAATCTCCATTGTTCATAAGTGTTGCGTAAACTCCCTGTAAACAAACCATGTCAGTTATTTGAGGAAAAAAATGGGTAACTAACGAGTCAGGCAGATTCATTTCTTGAGTAACACAAGAACTAACGATTGGACCTACCTCATTTTTGCATCAAGAGAAAATGTTTTTTTTTATCACAAGAGAGTACATGTAACCCCAAACTCCACCAGGATGGAGGTACTTCCTTTTTGCAGAAAACCCTTCAATTATTCTCTCCCACGTGGGATTAATATGTTTTCATTTATTAAAGCAATAGCACTTAGACATACATCTATACACTATTATATACCACTAAAAAACAACTAGTAAACAGAAGAAACAAAACACAAAACGAAATGGCATATACGAGGGTTGTAAATAAAGACAATGGCAACATACCCGGAAAACATTTTTTTAATGACCGTACAAGCAAAATTACATTGCATTCCTTCAATATAATCACCAGCAAAGTCTTGTACCTTTTGCCAGATGTCAGGAAGCCGTGGGATACCGTTGACAAGGAGTTGTGTGTCGTTGTCAGCGACGAAGCGCCCTACTGCTCGGATCACAGACGGCACGTCAGGAAATCGGATGCCTCGAAGGGGTTCTTTCAACTTACGAAAGAGGTCGTAGTCCCAAGGACGTATGTCAGGTGAGTACGGAGGTTGTTCCAACACCTCCTCCAAGACCACCGTCGGAAAAGATCATTTACAGCTCATGCAACATGACAACGAGCGTTGTCATGCAACACGATAAGAAGATTGTCCCGCTATAAACGGGGACGTTTTCGCCGTACAGCCGTGCGAAGATGGAGCTGTACCACGGGCAACCTCGATTTTAATCCCCGCTGATCACTTTTTGTGAACAGGATTTAGAGCGGTAGAAACGACACTGTCCACTTCAACATTACGCAGCATCTACCCATTCTACTGTGTAATAATTTCTTGTTGTGGCCGTGATTATAAAAGATCAGCACATTGCAAAAAATAAAGGAATAAAACTGGAATTCACTTACCACACTTTATTTAAGACTTAAGTTAGGAGAGCACAAAAATTATTTGCACGTGGTACATCACAATTCTTAGCACGAAAATTATTGGCACTTGTACATCACAATTCTTAGCACGAAAATTATTGGCATCGGTCAATTCCGCATTTGTACAAATCCGTCGTAGACCAGTTGTATCTCCCTTGTGCCACTCGCGCAACCACGTGCTTCAGAAAGCCCTCTCTAAAAGAACACCGACGGACACTTTCGCCGAAAAAATTCTGTGAAGACTGACTTCACAGTTTCAAATCGGATGCTCCGGAACCAGTTTTAAGTTGATGGTTTCATAACATACTGGATGGACGGTTTTATGCACTCTACACATCGACAACAACTCCACCTGACTCCTCCGATATCCTGTTTGCGCATGCCTAATGTTCTACGACTTTCTCAGCTGCGTTGCCACTACTATATTTGCAACCCTCGTAGAAATCTTGCAGCAGAAACAGCAGTCTAATTTGGATGGTATCTATTCGTCCTCATGAGTTCCATGACCTCCCAATATCTGCCATAAAGACAGTTACTTGTTATAGGGGAGCACGGTGGTAAATGCGGTGCATCTATCGGCAGTTCCATACCACAAAGAGTACAGTTCGAGCTTTTGATTATACCTAACCTAAAAAGGCATTTAGGCAAACAGTATTGTCCTGTGGCAATTCTAAAAGCAGCAAGACTTGTTCTTCTTGATGCTGAGGGGATATGTAATATTGCATCATTCCATTTCTTATTTTATATATCTCTTAATTTTCTCTTTTCATACTAAGAATTCATTTTTCTCTTTATAATTCTTGATGCTGAAATGAAGAATGAAGAAGGGATAAATATGTAGAACTAGCTGAAATCCCGCACTTCGCTACGGCGTACATTCAAATTAAATACAACGGTCAATGTATGCAATTAATGCCAAAAAATAATATATATATATATATATATATATTTATAATAAATACGACGATCAATGTATACAGTTGATGTAAAAAAAATATATTTATAAAACAATCGTAAGGGATATTTTTATAGATAAAATAATGTCCAATCGTCTGGCGCATTAGCAAGAAAAAAATACTTTTTTGTCTATTTAATTGTTATGCACGTAACGATAAATTTATTTAAAGTAGCAGAAAAAGAAATCACGTGATCAGCATTTAATAAATTAAATTATAAAAATTTATCTTGAAAAATTCACCAAAAATCAGAAAATGGAGGTAAAGATTCGAGAAAGATCTCCTTTACAGGAATTTTTAGGATCTTTCTCGTGATATAAATTTTATAACCCTCAAATTGTTATTTTGAATGCAAACTTAAATAAAATTACAAAAGCAGCTTTAAAATTTAATTTTAAAAAAATCTAAGAAGAATTTTTTTAAAATCTGTCTTAGTGCACCCCTGCACTATAAGAAGAATCACCGTGCAAAGTTTTAGCTCTTTAGGTCCAGCGATTTGGTCTATTCGTTGTATGTCAGTGAGTTAGTTAGTCAGTTACGGAACTGTTTTATATATATAGTTATAGAAACTTCAAATTACCACAGATTATAACTGCGTGATTAACAAAGAGGAAAAATTTTCCATTGTTATTAACAAATATGCGATTTCAATTAAAACGAGCCAAAATTTGGCATAATTTTTTTAACTATCTGCTACGTATAAATCTTATGTTCTACTTTATTATTTCATTAAAACCACTAGAAACCTGTACAATTCTCTCCTTAAAAATAACTAGTTATGGAACTGAACTTCAACTGCCAAAAAAAAATATGACAAATTAGAAAAGCTTCAAACTGTTAAAACTAAAACGCGACGGATTTACAAAGATGTAAATTTTACCATTGTTATTTCCTAATTTACGTTTTGGATAAAAGAATACAAGTAAAATGAGGCAAGAAATTAACAATTTTAAATTCTTCTTAATTTCCTCTTTAAAATAACTCATCTTTGAACAGCTTTTCATCTTTTGGAAATGTGAAGATTTAAAAAGATTCCACATTATTAAAACTAAAATCTTTTATCTAACATTTCATAATTTCACGTGATGTACCCAAGTCCACAGTACAAATTTAAGGGTAAAGGAAAGTTCTATTCAGAGGCTCTTAAAATATCTGTGACGTCAGTAAGAAAATGTTTAATTATTTGCTTGTTTAAAATTTCTAATCTTTAAATTTATTTTCAGCTACAATAAATACATTAAATTATAAAATAAACTTAACTTTGCTAAAACTTGAATCCTTATAGAAAAAGATTCAGATTTTTCCGTGCTGTTTCCGATAAAGTCCCATGTTTCTCTCTATTCTAAAAAAAAGTAACAGTCGCTGGCGCTGGCGCTGCCGGCACTGCCGCTGTCAAACGATTGTCACGCTATCTCCTCCGAAACCACTGGGGGTATGGGGTCGAGACCGATACCAATCGATGCAGAACAATGTGGGGAAGAAATTAAGATATGTCTCATATTCGTCGGACTTTAAGTTTTTTTTATTTTAAGTTTTGTGGGAAAATAATTTTTCTCACAAAACTTTTTCATGTTCAGATTACGATAACTCGCCAAAAAAAGTATCGTAGAATTTTTTTTTACAATCTAAGACTACAGACATTTCTCCTTCAAACAAGACCTCATTTGTTTAAAAATAGTTTAAAACAGACTGATATTTTTATTAAAATTGAAAACACACTTTTTGGAAAAATTTATGCGTTTCGACATATATAAATTCGATGCTCTCAGACTTATTATGTTACAAAGAAAATATTTATATCAACTGGAAAATGAAAGCTTTCTCATTCATATAAACTTCATTTCAAGTCTCTATCTTAAAATTTCGATTTTTAATTGAATTTTAAAGAAATACTTCAAAAAAATCTTCTCATTCGCTTCCTTTGCAGAAGGACATGAAAGAAGATCCAATTTTTCACCCATAGGTGGGCTTCACCCATTTCGCCGGGAGGGGGGGGAAGCTTCAACTGTAAACAAATGAATGACTCAATCTCTGTAAACAACTATTGAGTCATTCATTCACTTGATTCACCAGAGGAGCGAGCGTAGCGAGCCTAGGGGCGAAGCCTCTAGTCTATAACAAAAATAATCAGCTAAATTTACACATACAATTTTATTTTATGTCTGTGCTATTTAAATGCTTAATTTCATTTTTTTCCACCTTAAATGAAAACTAATCACTAAACTGCTTTTCAGCTGCGAAAAAAAAAAATAAATAAAAATAAAAATTAGTGAATTAGAAAAATTCTAATTACTTAAACTTTAATCAGTAAGTTTAACAAAGGTGTAAATTTTACCTGCTTAATTCCCTAATCTACAGGTTGCGTCAGAATGAACGCCCACATTTCAAATGTTAATAAAAAACGAAGCAATTTACAGAAAACAGCTTTATATTTTCAAAACGTACAAATAATATACATTTTCCCCTCTACATTTTGAAAGTAACATTATTCATCTGGCATCCATTATTTGCAACGCACTGAAGAATCCGCTCTCTGAAATTTTCCTTCACTCTGTTGGTCATCTCTGGGGGAAATGACGGCAACTATCTCACGAATAACGAACTTAAGGACTCGTTGCACATTTTCAGGTATTCTGGTGTTCCGAGGACTACTTGGTCTCCTTGGTAATGCAGACCCACTTCCTCTAACGTGTGAAACCAATCACAGGATTTTTTTTCGATCAGGAGCGGCATCAGTTGCCTAGAGCCCGAAGGGCGCCCTAAGCGCCCTCTGTGATTTGTTAGCGGATCTTTATGTTATGAAAAGTATACGACTTACCTTTCTTCCGCTTCTTCTGGGCGTCTGTATCTATAAAAAGTATTATTCCTAGGATGGATGAAGAGTGCAATCTCTGCAAGACACACAATTTTATGTTACTAACACTCACATCACAAAAACAAAGTATATACAAAAGGTTTATGAGCATAGTTTCCCAACTCGGTTGATATGATCGCGCTTATCCGTGACATTCGAAAGTCTGAATCTGATTTCTGTTTATAGTCTGTTTCTCTCTTCACTTCAGTTCGGAGAGAAGCTCGAAAACTCATGGAGGATGGAGAGAAAAGTTGCTCGGGAGCAACACTCTGTGTCGCGATAACACAATCATTGTTCTTAGAGAACGCCTCGATAACGAAACCGCGATGTTCACCGGACCATCTCATGGTGTCTACTGACTACAAGAAAATCCGCCCGAACTGTTGCCACCTCCTGTGCCACCCTACCCTCGCCACTCCCTTACCAGTGACCTTCAGAAATGTGGTAGTCCGTTCTGCCGCATCCTGTACCATATACGTTAAACGAAAACAAGCACCATTTTGCAGAATCTTTCTCAATAGTTTGTACCGTCTGCAAGCACCTGTTATTGGTTATCTCCTTTAAACGTTCATTGTGCTATTTTATTTTCACCTTAAGACTACCTAATAATTAAATTGCATTTCAGCTGCAAAAATATGTTGGGGTGGAGGTGGCCCGGTTGGCAAGAGCAGCGGGTCAGTGATCTGAACGTCCCTGCAAATCCACCGCCGTGGTGGATAATGGTGGTTCACTAATGGTCGTTCACTAATGGTGGCCGGGGTACGTAAAATAGGGCGGGGCTGCAACGTCCTCGAAGTTTTCAAATTTACCTCTGGAGGTGCGGGGTCAAGTGCTCCGGTCCCGTCACTTGACTCGGTTCAAAATTACGGGACCGGTCATTTAGCCAAGTCGGACTCCGACCCTTGTGGTGCTAATTCAAAACAGGAGCAGCATCTTCATCGCCCATAGCCTTCGGGACTTGATCTGTGTTGCTGTCGGTCAAGTGGCATTAACAGCAGCAGCAACAACAACAACAACAAAAGAATGTTGAATTAGAAAAGCATCATAACTCAATCAAAAATCTGTCTGTGTAAATACGCAAATTCTCCTCTTGCTATCTCCAAACTTACGATTCAGTTCAAAGGAAAGACGTAAACTGAGACAGGAAACAATATGATGGAGGCTTAAACATTTATAACGTCAATCAGTTATGTTTCTAATTTATCATTTCCTTCACACCACTCTAATTTATTTTCTTCTTAAAAAGAGTTGAACATTGATTTGCATTTCAGCTGTTCAGCTGTCGAGACAAGTAAAATTAAACTTAAAAATTACGTAACAGTTTTCTGCTTCAACAAGCTCCGGTTCAATTTCATTATCTCTATGACAGCTTCTGATTTGCTATTCTATTTTCTCCTTAAAAGAAACTTTAACTGTTAACTATAACCGTTACTCACTGGATTAGGGTGAGAACGCCTCATTGCATTACCGTTTTTTTCATTTGTGTTCTTTAAAATTGTAATTGTACTTGATTTAAGGTGCGTTGAGCCGTAAGTGCAGATTGTCTGTGTATTTTTCATTTCATTTGACTGTCTGTTTCCATGGGGATCTCGGGGCCTTGGAATGTCTTTTGGTTAGACCTGCATCCTATTCAGAAAGTTCCCCCCTTGAGGTAACTGATTTAGTTAGGCCTCCCGATGAAGAAACCAACAGGTTACCTCCTTATAGGGTTTAGTTCCGTTACTGCTACAGAATCTTGCATTATGGTGCGTTGTGTCCGTGATTTCTGTGCATTTTTACCATGTTTTTATTAACTCGCTTTCTTGTTTGTTTGTGTGTGTGTTTGTTTGTCCGGTACAAATCTTGCAATCGATTTTTAACTAACTTCCCGACTAGCTAGACATTTTAAACTTTTAGAATAGCTCAGAACACGATGACAATGCATTATTTTAATACTTTTAGCCATCTTTAAGTAGAATTGAATTCTTTTTCAGTTAATTTTGTTTTGCAGACTGGTGCAGCCATCTATCAGCCGGGACGGGATCGAAAAGTTAAACGCAAGTTAACTTCCAATTAACTTCATTTTCTTTCAAGTTGATGGGACAATTCATCAAAAAATTTTAAAAAGTATTTATTAATACATAGAATTGTCAAACTTATATGATTCAACAGGAAATTTAAAAACATGGTATATAAAAAGTTCTTTTTATTTTGTAATTATTAATTTGATTTGACTGTCTCTTTCAATGGGGATCTCGAGGCCTTGGATGTCTCTTGGTTAGACCTGCATCCTATTCAGAAAGTTCCCCCTTGAGGTAAGTGATTTGGTTAGACCTCCTGGTGTCGATACCAGTCGGTTACCTCCTTATATGGTTTAGATCCGTTACTGCTACAGAATCTTGCATTCTGGTGCGTTGTGTCCCAAGTGCGTGATTTCTGTGTATGTTTACCATGTTTTAATTAACTCGCTTTCTTGTGTGTTTGTTTGTTTGTTTGTCAGGTACAAATCTTGCAATCGATTTTTAACTAACTTCCCGAATGGCTAGAGATTTGAAACATTTAGAATAGCTCAGAACACGATGACAGTGCATTATTTTAATACTTTTAGCCATCTTTAAGTAGAATTGAATTATTTTTCAGTTAATTTTGTTTTGTAGACTGGTGCAGCCACGTATCGGCCGGGATGGGAATGAAAAAAGTCAGATGCAAGTTAACTTCCAATTAACTTCATTTTCATTCAAGTCGATGGGATAATTCATCAAACAAATTTTAAAAAAGTATTTATTAATACATAGAATTGTTAAGTTTATATGATTCAACAGAAAATTTAAAAGCATGGTATATAAAAAGTTCTTTTAATCTTGTAATTATTTGTCTACATACTTTCTGATAATAATTATCTTGCAACGTTGAATTATTTTACTTTTAGTTACATTTGTCCGTTTCCAGTATGAATATTTGTTGCAACTGCTCAATCTTTTATTGAAAAGTACGCTAGGGTAGGTATTCTGCTAATTTGTTCGGCTGTCTATGCTCTCTTTATAGTTTTATTTCATGTTGAATTATTTGCATTCTTTGTGTTATCTCCTTAAAAGAAACTAACTAGTCACTCAATAAGATAGGAGCTGCAAAGATTTTGCTGAATTTAAAAAAAAATCCTTTTACTAAAACTCAAACCTGTAAGAATAACAACGATGTAAAATTTACCCACGTTCCTCCAATTTTACAATTTAGTTAAAAGAAAACAACGAAATTGTATAGAATACATCCTTAATAAATGTGCAACATCAAAAAGTTTATGTTCTGTTTTAATACCTCCTCGATATAACTTCTCTTTGAACTGCTTTTCAGCTGCAGCAAATATGATGAATTACGAAAATTTTGCATTGCGAAATCTTAAATATGCAAGATAAACTTACATATAAAACTTTTCTGTTTCATCTCCAAATCTTCAAGTTTAGTTTCAGGAAATTGAATAAAGGCCAGACATAAAATTTCTTCCAAAATATAAATATGTGACGTCAGTCCGTTTATACTTTACTTAATTTTGTACTTCACATTTCTAATCTTTGAATAGCATTTCACTTGCAGCAAATATCATGAATTATAAAAACTCCACATAATTAACTTAGAATCTGTAAGACAAACTGCGATGTAAAGTTTTTCATGTTACCTCCCAAATCCCCTGGTTTGATTAAGGAAAAAGAAATAAAGGTAAACAGATCATTTCCACCGTTGCTTGTGACGTCAACGTTTTCTTGTTTTATTTTATTTACCTATAAATTTGTCGAAACACTGAATTTCTTTAGACATTTTCTCCTTAAAACAAACTAACGATACATGCATAATGAATTATTGAAACTTAAATATGGAATATTTGTTTTTCTCAAATCCCAATTTTGATTAGAAGAAAAATAAAACTGTCGATTCTTATTAAACTTTACCTGGAGTTTAGCTTCCGTCAAGATTACGATTCGAGCTTGTGACGTCACATGTAGTTACGATTTGTTTGGTTTCACTGATAGCGCTACGGTTATTTTATGCTGCACGAGGACTCATCACTACTGCTTAAAGCCGATTCCGTACGGCTACAAACATCCCTGCGAACAGTGGGACTCGAACCCACAGACTCGGCCGAATGAAAGCGCCCTATCCATTTCGGCCATTGCCCGGTTGACATGTTGTAAGGAACATAAATTATCCCACTTAAGAAGTAAGAGAGCGTTAACTTATGGTCGGTACCTTTTACAGGGTGAATGATTATTGTGTTAGCGGAGAAGAAAATATTCATAACCTCTGTATCAGCTGTTGACGATTGGTGCTATAATACATCAGAATTCAGTAAATCTGACGTTGACTTCGATTCAGCTTCTTCCATGATTTTAATTCTCTAAGTTGTTTTACAGAATTAAACACGTTTTCAATAAACCAGGATTTTATCAAGAGAGTTATACAGTTGTCAATCTGCAGATTGCTGTTACGATTGGTGCTATAATATATCAGCTGGTTACGATTGGTGCTATAATGCATCAGAATTCAGGAAATCTGACGTTGACTTCGATACAGCTTCTTCCATGATATTAATTCTCTAAGTTGTTTTGCAGAATTAAACACGTTTTCAATAAACCAGGATTTCATCAAGAGAGTTATACAGTTGTCAATCTGCAGATTGCGGTTACGATTGGTACTATAATGCATCAGAATTCAGTAAATCTGACGTTGACTTCGATACAGCTTCTTCCATGATTTTAATTCTCTAAGTTGTTTTGCAGAATTAAACACGTTTTCAATAAACCAGGATTTTATCAAGAGAGTTATACAGTTGTCAATCTGCAGATTGCGGTTACGATTGGTGCTATAATGCATCAGAATTCAGTAAATCTGACGTTGACTTCGATACAGCTTCTTCCATGATATTAATTCTCTAAGTTGTTTTGCAGAATTAAACACGTTTTCAATAAACCAGGATTTTATCAAGAGAGTTATACAGTTGTCAATCTGCAGATTGCGGTTACGATTGGTACTATAATGCATCAGAATTCAGTAAATCTGACGTTGACTTCGATACAGCTTCTTCCATGATTTTAATTCTCTAAGTTGTTTTGCAGAATTAAACACGTTTTCAATAAACCAGGATTTTATCAAGAGAGTTATACAGTTGTCAATCTGCAGATTGCTGTTACGATTGGTGATATAATATATTAGCTGGTTACGATTGGTGCTATAATGCATCAGAATTCAGTAAATCTGACGTTGACTTCGATACAGCTTCTTCCATGATTTTAATTCTCTAAGTTGTTTTGCAGAATTAAACACGTTTTCAATAAACCAGGATTTTATCAAGAGAGTTATACAGTTGTCAATCTGCAGATTGCTGTTACAATTGGTGCTATAATATATCAGCTGGTTACGATTGGTGCTATAATGCATCAGAATTCAGTAAATCTGACGTTGACTTCGATACAGCTTCTTCCATGATATTAATTCTCTAAGTTGTTTTGCAGAATTAATCACGTTTTCAATAAACCAGGATTTTATCAAGAGAGATATACAGTTGTCAATCTGCAGATTGCGGTTACGATTGGTGCTATAATGCATCAGAATTCAGTAAATCTGACGTTGACTTCGATACAGCTTCTTCCATGATATTAATTCTCTAAGTTGTTTTGCAGAATTAAACACGTTTTTAATAAACCAGGATTTTATCAAGAGAGTTATACAGTTGTCAATCTGCAGATTGCTGTTACGATTGGTGCTATAATATATTAGCTGGTTACGATTGGTGCTATAATGCATCAGAATTTAGTAAATCTGACGTTGACTTCGATACAGCTTCTTCCATGATTTTAATTCTCTAAGTTGTTTTGCAGAATTAAACACGTTTTCAATAAACCAGGATTTTATCAAGAGAGTTATAGAGTTGTCAATCTGCAGATTGCTGTTACGATTGGTGATATAATATATTAGCTGGTTACGATTGGTGCTATAATGCATCAGAATTCAGTAAATCTGACGTTGACTTCGATACAGCTTCTTCCATGATTTTAATTCTCTAAGTTGTTTTGCAGAATTAAACACGTTTTTAATAAACCAGGATTTTATCAAGAGAGTTATACAGTTGTCAATCTGCAGATTGCTGTTACAATTGGTGCTATAATATATCAGCTGGTTACGATTGGTGCTATAATGCATCAGAATTCAGTAAATCTGACGTTGACTTCGATACAGCTTCTTCCATGATATTAATTCTCTAAGTTGTTTTGCAGAATTAATCACGTTTTCAATAAACCAGGATTTTATCAAGAGAGATATACAGTTGTCAATCTGCAGATTGCGGTTACGATTGGTACTATAATGCATCAGAATTCAGTAAATCTGACGTTGACTTCGATACAGCTTCTTATAAGTCAAATATAGAGAATTAAAGTCATTAGAGACCATGATTTTAATTCTCTAAGTTGTTTTGCAGAATTAAACACGTTTTCAATAAACCAGGATTTTATCAAGAGAGTTATACAGTTGTCAATCTGCAGATTGCGGTTACGATTGGTACTATAATGCATCAGAATTCAGTAAATCTGACGTTGACTGCGATACAGCTTCTTCCATGATTTTAATTCTCTAAGTTGTTTTGCAGAATTAAACACGTTTTCAATAAACCAGGATTTTATCAAGAGAGCTATACAGTTGTCAATCTGCAGATTGCTGTTACGATTGGTGCTATAATATATTAGCTGGTTGCGATTGGTGCTATAATGCATCAGAATTCAGTAAATCTGACGTTGACTTCGATACAACTTCTTCCATGATTTTAATTCTCTAAGTTGTTTTGCAGAATTAAACACGTTTTCAATAAACCAGGATTTTATCAAGAGAGTTATACAGTTGTCAATCTGCAGATTGCTGTTACGATTGGTGCTATAATATATCAGCTGGTTACGATTGGTGCTATAATGCATCAGAATTCAGTAAATCTGACGTTGACTTCGATACAGCTTCTTCCATGATATTAATTCTCTAAGTTGTTTTGCAGAATTAAACACGTTTTCAATAAACCAGGATTTTATCAAGAGAGTTATACAGTTGTCAATCTGCAGATTGCTGTTACGATTGGTGCTATAATATATCAGCTGGTTACGATTGGTGCTATAATGCATCAGAATTCAGTAAATCTGACGTTGACTTCGATACAGCTTCTTCCATGATATTAATTCTCTAAGTTGTTTTGCAGAATTAAACACGTTTTCAATAAACCAGGATTTTATCAAGAGAGTTATACAGTTGTCAATCTGCAGATTGCGGTTACGATTGGTACTATAATGCATCAGAATTCAGTAAATCTGACGTTGACTTCGATACAGCTTCTTCCATGATTTTAATTCTCTAAGTTGTTTTGCAGAATTAAACACGTTTTCAATAAACCAGGATTTTATCAAGAGAGTTATACAGTTGTCAATCTGCAGATTGCTGTTACGATTGGTGCTATAATATATTAGCTGGTTACGATTGGTGCTATAATGCATCAGAATTCAGTAAATCTGACGTTGACTTCGATACAGCTTCTTCCATGATTTTAATTCTCTAAGTTGTTTTGCAGAATTAAACACGTTTTCAATAAACCAGGATTTTATCAAGAGAGTTATACAGTTGTCAATCTGCAGATTGCTGTTACAATTGGTGCTATAATATATCAGCTGGTTACGATTGGTGCTATAATGCATCAGAATTCAGTAAATCTGACGTTGACTTCGATACAGCTTCTTCCATGATATTAATTCTCTAAGTTGTTTTGCAGAATTAATCACGTTTTCAATAAACCAGGATTTTATCAAGAGAGATATACAGTTGTCAATCTGCAGATTGCGGTTACGATTGGTACTATAATGCATCAGAATTCAGTAAATCTGACGTTGACTTCGATACAGCTTCTTATAAGTCAAATATAGAGAATTAAAGTCATTAGAGACCATGATTTTAATTCTCTAAGTTGTTTTGCAGAATTAAACACGTTTTCAATAAACCAGGATTTTATCAAGAGAGTTATACAGTTGTCAATCTGCAGATTGCGGTTACGATTGGTACTATAATGCATCAGAATTCAGTAAATCTGACGTTGACTGCGATACAGCTTCTTCCATGATTTTAATTCTCTAAGTTGTTTTGCAGAATTAAACACGTTTTCAATAAACCAGGATTTTATCAAGAGAGCTATACAGTTGTCAATCTGCAGATTGCTGTTACGATTGGTGCTATAATATATTAGCTGGTTGCGATTGGTGCTATAATGCATCAGAATTCAGTAAATCTGACGTTGACTTCGATACAACTTCTTCCATGATTTTAATTCTCTAAGTTGTTTTGCAGAATTAAACACGTTTTCAATAAACCAGGATTTTATCAAGAGAGTTATACAGTTGTCAATCTGCAGATTGCTGTTACGATTGGTGCTATAATATATCAGCTGGTTACGATTGGTGCTATAATGCATCAGAATTCAGTAAATCTGACGTTGACTTCGATACAGCTTCTTCCATGATATTAATTCTCTAAGTTGTTTTGCAGAATTAAACACGTTTTCAATAAACCAGGATTTTATCAAGAGAGTTATACAGTTGTCAATCTGCAGATTGCTGTTACGATTGGTGCTATAATATATCAGCTGGTTACGATTGGTGCTATAATGCATCAGAATTCAGTAAATCTGACGTTGACTTCGATACAGCTTCTTCCATGATATTAATTCTCTAAGTTGTTTTGCAGAATTAAACACGTTTTCAATAAACCAGGATTTTATCAAGAGAGTTATACAGTTGTCAATCTGCAGATTGCGGTTACGATTGGTACTATAATGCATCAGAATTCAGTAAATCTGACGTTGACTTCGATACAGCTTCTTATAAGTCAAATATAGAGAATTAAAGTCATTAGAGACCATGATTTTAATTCTCTAAGTTGTTTTGCAGAATTAAACACGTTTTCAATAAACCAGGATTTTATCAAGAGAGTTATACCGTTGTCAATCTGCAGATTGCGGTTACGATTGGTACTATAATGCATCAGAATTCAGTAAATCTGACGTTGACTTCGATACAGCTTCTTCCATGATTTTAATTCTCTAAGTTGTTTTGCAGAATTAAACACGTTTTCAATAAACCAGGATTTTATCAAGAGAGTTATACAGTTGTCAGTCTGCAGATTGCTGTTACGATTGGTGCTATAATATATTAGCTGGTTACGATTGGTGCTATAATGCATCAGAATTCAGTAAATCTGACGTTGACTTCGATACAGCTTCTTCCATGATTTTAATTCTCTAAGTTGTTTTGCAGAATTAAACACGTTTTCAATAAACCAGGATTTTATCAAGAGAGTTATACAGTTGTCAATCTGCAGATTGCTGTTACGATTGGTGCTATAATATATCAGCTGGTTACGATTGGTGCTATAATGCATCAGAATTCAGTAAATCTGACGTTGACTTCGATACAGCTTCTTCCATGATATTATTTCTCTAAGTTGTTTTGCAGAATTAAACACGTTTTCAATAAACCAGGATTTTATCAAGAGAGTTATACAGTTGTCAATCTGCAGATTGCTGTTACAATTGGTGCTATAATATATCAGCTGGTTACGATTGGTGCTATAATGCATCAGAATTCAGTAAATCTGACGTTGACTTCGATACAGCTTCTTCCATGATATTAATTCTCTAAGTTGTTTTGCAGAATTAATCACGTTTTCAATAAACCAGGATTTTATCAAGAGAGATATACAGTTGTCAATCTGCAGATTGCGGTTACGATTGGTACTATAATGCATCAGAATTCAGTAAATCTGACGTTGACTTCGATACAGCTTCTTCCATGATTTTAATTCTCTAAGTTGTTTTGCAGAATTAAACACGTTTTCAATAAACCAGGATTTTATCAAGAGAGTTATACAGTTGTCAATCTGCAGATTGCGGTTACGATTGGTGCTATAATGCATCAGAATTCAGTAAATCTGACGTTGACTTCGATACAGCTTCTTCCATGATATTAATTCTCTAAGTTGTTTTGCAGAATTAAACACGTTTTCAATAAACCAGGATTTTATCAAGAGAGTTATACACTTGTCAATCTGCAGATTGCGGTTACGATTGGTACTATAATGCATCAGAATTCAGTAAATCTGACGTTGACTTCGATACAGCTTCTTCCATGATTTTAATTCTCTAAGTTGTTTTGCAGAATTAAACACGTTTTCAATAAACCAGGATTTTATCAAGAGAGTTATAGAGTTGTCAATCTGCAGATTGCTGTTACGATTGGTGCTATAATATATTAGCTGGTTACGATTGGTGCTATAATGCATCAGAATTCAGTAAATCTGACGTTGACTTCGATACAGCTTCTTCCATGATTTTAATTCTCTAAGTTGTTTTGCAGAATTAAACACGTTTTCAATAAACCAGGATTTTATCAAGAGAGTTATACAGTTGTCAATCTGCAGATTGCTGTTACAATTGGTGCTATAATATATCAGCTGGTTACGATTGGTGCTATAATGCATCAGAATTCAGTAAATCTGACGTTGACTTCGATACAGCTTCTTCCATGATATTAATTCTCTAAGTTGTTTTGCAGAATTAATCACGTTTTCAATAAACCAGGATTTTATCAAGAGAGATATACAGTTGTCAATCTGCAGATTGCGGTTACGATTGGTACTATAATGCATCAGAATTCAGTAAATCTGACGTTGACTTCGATACAGCTTCTTATAAGTCAAATATAGAGAATTAAAGTCATTAGAGACCATGATTTTAATTCTCTAAGTTGTTTTGCAGAATTAAACACGTTTTCAATAAACCAGGATTTTATCAAGAGAGTTATACAGTTGTCAATCTGCAGATTGCGGTTACGATTGGTACTATAATGCATCAGAATTCAGTAAATCTGACGTTGACTGCGATACAGCTTCTTCCATGATTTTAATTCTCTAAGTTGTTTTGCAGAATTAAACACGTTTTCAATAAACCAGGATTTTATCAAGAGAGCTATACAGTTGTCAATCTGCAGATTGCTGTTACGATTGGTGCTATAATATATTAGCTGGTTGCGATTGGTGCTATAATGCATCAGAATTCAGTAAATCTGACGTTGACTTCGATACAACTTCTTCCATGATTTTAATTCTCTAAGTTGTTTTGCAGAATTAAACACGTTTTCAATAAACCAGGATTTTATCAAGAGAGTTATACAGTTGTCAATCTGCAGATTGCTGTTACGATTGGTGCTATAATATATCAGCTGGTTACGATTGGTGCTATAATGCATCAGAATTCAGTAAATCTGACGTTGACTTCGATACAGCTTCTTCCATGATATTAATTCTCTAAGTTGTTTTGCAGAATTAAACACGTTTTCAATAAACCAGGATTTTATCAAGAGAGTTATACAGTTGTCAATCTGCAGATTGCTGTTACGATTGGTGCTATAATATATCAGCTGGTTACGATTGGTGCTATAATGCATCAGAATTCAGTAAATCTGACGTTGACTTCGATACAGCTTCTTCCATGATATTAATTCTCTAAGTTGTTTTGCAGAATTAAACACGTTTTCAATAAACCAGGATTTTATCAAGAGAGTTATACAGTTGTCAATCTGCAGATTGCGGTTACGATTGGTACTATAATGCATCAGAATTCAGTAAATCTGACGTTGACTTCGATACAGCTTCTTATAAGTCAAATATAGAGAATTAAAGTCATTAGAGACCATGATTTTAATTCTCTAAGTTGTTTTGCAGAATTAAACACGTTTTCAATAAACCAGGATTTTATCAAGAGAGTTATACAGTTGTCAATCTGCAGATTGCGGTTACGATTGGTACTATAATGCATCAGAATTCAGTAAATCTGACGTTGACTTCGATACAGCTTCTTATAAGTCAAATATAGAGAATTAAAGTCATTAGAGACCATGATTTTAATTCTCTAAGTTGTTTTGCAGAATTAAACACGTTTTCAATAAACCAGGATTTTATCAAGAGAGTTATACAGTTGTCAATCTGCAGATTGCGGTTACGATTGGTACTATAATGCATCAGAATTCAGTAAATCTGACGTTGACTGCGATACAGCTTCTTCCATGATATTAATTCTCTAAGTTGTTTTGCAGAATTAAACACGTTTTCAATAAACCAGGATTTTATCAAGAGAGTTATACAGTTGTCAATCTGCAGATTGCGGTTACGATTGGTACTATAATGCATCAGAATTCAGTAAATCTGACGTTGACTTCGATACAGCTTCTTATAAGTCAAATATAGAGAATTAAAGTCATTAGAGACCATGATTTTAATTCTCTAAGTTGTTTTGCAGAATTAAACACGTTTTCAATAAACCAGGATTTTATCAAGAGAGTTATACCGTTGTCAATCTGCAGATTGCGGTTACGATTGGTACTATAATGCATCAGAATTCAGTAAATCTGACGTTGACTTCGATACAGCTTCTTCCATGATTTTAATTCTCTAAGTTGTTTTGCAGAATTAAACACGTTTTCAATAAACCAGGATTTTATCAAGAGAGTTATACAGTTGTCAGTCTGCAGATTGCTGTTACGATTGGTGCTATAATATATTAGCTGGTTACGATTGGTGCTATAATGCATCAGAATTCAGTAAATCTGACGTTGACTTCGATACAGCTTCTTCCATGATTTTAATTCTCTAAGTTGTTTTGCAGAATTAAACACGTTTTCAATAAACCAGGATTTTATCAAGAGAGTTATACAGTTGTCAATCTGCAGATTGCTGTTACGATTGGTGCTATAATATATCAGCTGGTTACGATTGGTGCTATAATGCATCAGAATTCAGTAAATCTGACGTTGACTTCGATACAGCTTCTTCCATGATATTATTTCTCTAAGTTGTTTTGCAGAATTAAACACGTTTTCAATAAACCAGGATTTTATCAAGAGAGTTATACAGTTGTCAATCTGCAGATTGCGGTTACGATTGGTACTATAATGCATCAGAATTCAGTAAATCTGACGTTGGCTGCGATACAGCTTCTTCCATGATTTTAATTCTCTCAGTTGTTTTACAGAATTAAACACGTTTCGGAGAGCGCAACTGTGAATCGCCTGGGGGAGTGGGATCCTCTGAGTGAGTCACCGTAGCACCATCAAGGCTTCGGTTGTCACCACTTCTACGTAGTCCCGGCAGGAAACCGGGCGGTGGCGGCTTCCTCCCAGGGCATCGGGGTCCGTTGTGAGGACCTCGGTACTTGGTAAAGGAGAGAGCGACTTTTACTCGCCTGGGGGAGCGGGATCCTCCGAGCGAGTCATCGTAGCACTTTCAAGGCTTACGTTGACGACACCTCCGGTTGGTCCTGGGGGGCTGAAGTCGGGTTGATGTGGTGATCACCCAGGGCATCTGGGTCCGATGTAGGGACCTCGGTGCTTGGTAACGTTGAACGCGACTTTGACTCAACTTTGGGAGTGGGATCCTTCGAGTGAATCATCGTAGCACCATCAAGGCTTTGGTAGTCACCAACTCCACGTAGTTCCGGCTGGGCGCCGGGTGCCGGCTTGGTCTAAGAGTGACAATGGACATAGGGGCCTGTAGTTCCGCCATGTGGCGCTACTCAGTAGCTCCGTAAAGTCCTAAACAAACACGTACCTGCGCACTCCGTGCGCGGTCGGATGATATCACGCCCGAAGACGATAGGGTCATTCAGGTACTACGCATGTTGGATGCCTTAAAACTGGCGGGCCGATAAAATTAATTGATCTTACATACTTTTTAAATGTTCTATGTGACTCCCTTCTGTCACACGGACAACATCTAAGCGGTAGTTCATTTCAGGCCATACATTCTGAAGAATATGTGGAGTCACCAACCCAAGCGCATTAGAAATGCGCATTTTGAGTTCTGGAATTGTTTTCGGCAAAGGATACACATATAGAAGGTCTTTCACATAAACCCACAGAAAGAAATCGCAGGGTGTCATGTCCGGAGAAATAGGTGGCCAAGAGCAGCGCACATCGTCAGCATGTCCAGTTCTACCAAGCCAACGCTTTGGAAGATGCTGGTTTAAAAATGTGCAAATCTCCATACACCAATGTGGGGTTTTTCCATCTTGCTGAAAGATGCAATCCGTATACCACAGCAAGGTACGGATTTCACGGATTACATCTTTCAGCAATTTGGAACACCCCCACATTGGGGTATGGAGATTCGCACATTTTTAAACCAGCATCTTCCAAAGCGTTGGCTCTGTCGAACTGGAGATACCGACGATGTGATCTGCTTTTGGCCACCTAGATCTCCGGATCTGACACCCTGCGATTTCTTTCTATGGGGTTATGTGAATGACCTTGTGTATGTGCTTCCTTTGCCGAAAACAATTCCAGAACTCAAAACGCGCATTTCTAATGCGCTTGCATTGGTGACTTCACATATTCTTCAGAATGTATGGCTTGAAATGAACTACCGCTTAGATGTTGTCCGTGTGACCAAGGGGAGTCGCATAGAACATTTATAAAGTATGTAAAAATAAATTTGAACTTCCTTTTACATTCTGTGTCATTCTTATCGATAAATTCTTTTCCATTAAATAGCTTTAGTCGTTTGTAATCGCTATATTCATTTTGAATCACCCTGTATATTAAAATTGAAGCATTAATAGACAATGTAGCCTTTTGGCTATAGAAATTATTGCCGTGCATTTGACTTAGTTGAGTTGGCCTTTAATTCGTTGAAAATTAAGATATTCTTAATGTTTCCTAGAATTTCGCATTCATTATATTTTTTTTCTGTAACAGTATTTCATCTAATTGGTGTATGCACTGTGATATTGAACATTTTTGTGATACCCGCATGCAAGATTCAAGTTCACCGATCTTCATATCCTCTCAAAGTTCATTTCATGGGTATATGAAAAAGGCTTGAGCAGGATTGCAGGAATATAAAGTTCACGGAGTGCCTTGCTCCATAGACTTTAACTCCAATAAGTAAGTTAATTGTAGTCACTATACACATGCTCAGTCAATTAAAAATATATAAAAATAGGCCCTCATCATATAAAATTAAATTTAAAAGGAAAATCATTTTTAAGTGATGGATTTAATTGAGAAAAAAAATGTCGTAATCAGGAAGCGAACTCGTAACGTAAGATCACCGCATGAACGCACTACCGACTGTGTTATGAAGCCACAATCAGTAATGTAAAAGGAAGGAAGCTATTCATATTGAGATAATTGAGAAGATCTTGGGGGGGGGGGGAAGGTAAAAAGTACAAGTGGGGAAGTTTTAGAATATAATGAAGTTATTAAGATAAGAGAAATAACACTAGCATTTAAGGAGAAACGCCAGTGGGCGTTTACCGTCAGCAGTTGTAATCAGGAAACTCCGCAATAATCTCATTATGATTATTTTGAATAGATACGTAGAAACGTTTAGAAATTTTATACGCAGTTTCGGAGAAGGATAAAATAAGGGGTGAGCAATTATTACTTTACAGTTATAAATGTGATTTTATCATTTCCTTATACTGGTTGCAAAACAAACAGTCTGAAAAAAACGTATTAAACATTAAAATACAATTAACGTATATTAAATACAGTTTTAATAACAATAAATTAGATGTCGATTTAAATGGTTATTTTTTACCAGATCAAATTTTAATTATATCCGATTTTTTACATTTAAAAAATTATGCAATTTCTTTCCACAAAGTTGCCAAAGTGTTCATATCTTAAAAGTTCCACATTAAAGAAAACTTCGGGTTTTCAATTACTTTAAAGTTTTCTTACCCGCTTTGTCTTCAAAACACTGACTTGATTGATTGCACTTTAAATACCACCCTTTCTTTTTCTTAGCACCTTCAATTTTAAGTAGTTACGAGTTTCTACCTTTGGTAGTTCATAGAAAGTAAATTTCTCTCATTTCTTTTAAACGCTAGTTTTGTGTTTACTATTGAGCAGCAAAAGAACTTTATGTTTAAAGAAATTCTTTCCTTTAAATGTAATAGAATTTGAGCCGCGGTTTATTTTAACGCTAAGGTATATATATATTTCGGCGTTAGGATTCGCTATAATTACAAAACTTTTCAAGAACTGCTGCAGTGGAATAAGGAAAGTTTACATTTACAGTACACTACGTCGTTCTAAACAATGCTTGAATTTCCTAGAAAAATGTGGATGAAGAGAAGATATCTGTGGCGTTATGGCAGATGTTGATATGTCCTTAAAATTCAATTTTATGTTTTAAGTTGATGTGTCACACTTAAAATAGGTTCTTTAATGTGGCAAAAGCTGGTAGTGGAATTATGAAATAATACTAAGTTATTCGTATTGGCAAATGCTGTTATATATAAAAGAGGTAATATTTTGTCCCTAATTGAATATTTTAGTCCCTAATTGAAAATTTTAATTGAAAAACTGCCATAAACTTGAGAATGAATATGAGTATTAACTAAAGAATATTTGGATTGAAAAAAACTTAATTGAGCGATTTCATATTTCATAACAAAAGTCACTTTTTTAATTTGCTGAAAACAAGCCGTAGCGCTCCAAAAAATTTGGTTTGGTTTGGGGCGCTATGGTCAACGTTTTGCTACACAAGCCGAAAACGTGAAAAAATGACATATCAACATCTGTTATAATGCTATGACTTAAGGCTGCTGTGTACTAACATGACTTAAGGCTGTGCCTTAAGGCATTTCTATTATGACTTAAGGCTGTGCCTTAAGGCATTTCTATTATGACTTAAGGCTGTGCCTTAAGTCATAATAGAAATGTTATGACTGAAGGCTGTTGTGTACTAACCCTATTGGATTCTCTACACTCAATGTTTAACTATGGAGAAACTCGTATGAAATCTACCCGGCCCATTCCCCTTTCGGGTATCGGCCATAAATCACTGAAGACCAGTCGCTACGTAGACACCTGAATACGCAGTCGATGGTTAATTTCCCAAGTTCAGTGGCATTTTTCATTGCTGTGGGGCTCGAGGATGCCGGACAAACAGTGCAGATCTGTCATCCACTCAAGGCACCCCACGCCCCTTAACTATGGAGAAAATGTGTCTAGTATTGAAAGCTACATAAATGCTGATAATCCAATAAAAAGGGTATTTTCAGGTAGCCTGAACATTTCTGCACCTAGCAACATGATTTATTTTATAAATTTCGTCCACTAAAAGAATTTATGAGTGTTTAAAACACACAATACCAGATTTTTTCAAAGAATAATTTAAATTTTGAAATATTATTTGAATTTAAAATACGGAAAAGGCCCAACGTTTTAAAATGTCTTTCCCTATTACGGAGTGCAATTTAAAGAAAAAAATCTTTAAATCCAAGTCACCAATCCTTGGACATATTTTCTGCATAGGTTAACATTGTGGTGAGTGAATCCAGTAGGGTTAGTACACAGCATATTTTAAAGGGGCAGTATATATTTAACGTTCCAAAAATGTTAGAAAATGCCTTTTCATAAATTTGAACGATTTTACTGTGAAGCAAATTCAATGAATAGTTATGGACAGTTAGATGTAACACAATATGTTGCAACGAAAATCAGATTGATATAAATTATTTTCATTATCTAGGAAAAAATTAATTAATTAAAATCTTGGTTTCTTAATTTCACATTTATTGTGGATCATTGCATACGAAACTTCTGTCATTTTACTTTATTAGCATTAAACATATTTTAATTTAAATATAACATTTGGCTTAACATAACGAACTAAAATTTTGCAATTTCTATCATATTTTATATCTTTTATTAATAATTAACTCAAAATAGTTTTTCTAGAAAAATTATTATACAAAATACTTTGTAAAATATTTCTTACTGAAGAGGATTCTACGATTTTAGATCATTTTATGCAGGAGGTTAACCTTAATAAATGCAAATAATTTCAAGATATTTTCCTGAACAGTTTTTCAGATATAACGAGCGCAGTGCCGGGGAATCTAACATTGAAATAAATGCATTTAGAGACAAAATTTTGTATAAAATCACTGTTCGGATGTTCACAATTATTTTAATATCTCAAGATGTAATTGCATCACAAAACGAGTAATATCAAATTGTTCAGAATAAATCCGGATTTCAGTTAATGTTAAAAAACAATCAGTTTTTGTCAATTTTAAAGGTGTAGTGTTATTTAATAACTCACGATGAAGTTGTCGTATCAAAAAGAAAATCACAGCAAATTGTTCAGAACACATGCGGGTTTCAGTTAATCTTTAAAAAAAAAGTCAGTTTTTGACAATTTTAAAGGTGTACTGTTTCACAATTATTTTAATAACTCAAGATGTAATTTTCGTAAGACAAAAAGAAGAGTGATAGCAAATTGTTCAGAAAACATGCGGGTTTCAGTTAATTTTTGAAAAAAGTCAGTTTTTCACAATTTTAAAGGTGTACAGTTTCACAATTATTTTAACAACTCATGATGTAATTGTCGTATCACAAAAAAAATCTCAGCAAATTGTTTAGAACACATGCGGGTTTCAGTAATTACACATGCGGGTTTCAGTAATTCACAATTATTTTAACAACTCATGATGTAATTGTCGTATCACAAAAAGAGTGATAACAAATTGTTCAGATTAAATCCGGATTTCAGTTAATCTTAAAAAAAGTCAGTTTTTGACAATTTTAAAGGTGTACTGTTTCACAATTATCTGAATAACTCAAGATGTAATTGTCGTATCACAAAAAGGGTGATAGAAAATTATTCAGAATAAATCTGGATTTCAGTTATGTTAAAAAAGTCCATTTTTGACAATTTTAAGGGTGTACTGTTTCACAATTATTTTAATAACTCAAGATGTAATATTCATGTCACAAAAAGGGTGTCAGCAAATTGTTCAGAATAAATCTTGGTTGAGTTATGTTGAAAAAGGTCCGTTTTTGCCAAATTAAAGGTGTATTGTTTCACAATTATCTTAATAACTCAAGATGTAATTGTCGTATCACAAAACGAGTGACAGCAAATTGTTCAAAATAAATCCGGATTTCAGTTAATGATAAAAATTTCGATTTTGACAATTTTAAACACGTACTGTTTCGCAATTATTTTAAGGACAATTATTTTGAGGACTCAAAATGTATTCGTTGTATCACAGAAAGAGTGATAGCAAATTGTTCAGAATAAATCAGGGTTTTACTTAATGTTAAAAGAGGTCAGTGTTTGAAAATTTTAAATGTGTACTGTTTCACAATTATTTTAATAATTCAAGATGTAATTGTCTTATTATAAAAAGAGTGATAGCAAATTGTTTAGAATAAATCTGAGTTTCAGTTAATGTTAAAATAATTCAGTTTTTGACAATTTTAAAGGTGTACTGTTTCACACTTATTTTAATAACTCAAGATGTAATTGTTGTATCACAAAAAAATTGATACCAAATTGTTCAGAATACATCTGGATTTCATTTAATGTTAAAAAAATGTCAGTTTTTGACAATTTTAAAGGTGTACTGTTTCACAATTATTTTAATGAGTCAAGATGTAATTGTCGTATCACAAAAAGAGTGACAGCAAATTTTTCAGAATAAATCCGGATTTCAGTTAACGTTGAAAAAAGCCATTTTTTTGGACAATTTGAAAGGTGTACTGCAACGTTTTTTTACGAATTTCTTACAAATTTCATTTTTGTTAAATTAAATATGTAGATTAAATTGTGGGAAATTCACTTTAAAGACATTCTTCATGTCTTAAAAGTCCTTTATAAATAAAATATGCAGGGCGGGAATTTGGGGGTTGGGTATAAGAATGCGTGGAAAGCATTAAAGGAGGTTGCGATTCAGAACGACTTGGAAAACACTGGACCTTAATTGCAGTTTATTTTCTCGATTGTTCAAAAGTTATGTTTCTTCTTGCCAGATCATGCGGCTGCCATTTCGATCCAAAATTACAGATTAAAGAACCTGTGTTTAAAAATAGAGCTATTGAGAAACATACTGGGAACAGCAATCAACAAAAATTCATAGTAATAGAGCCTTGGACCTCGGACGGAGTGAGCTCAGTTAAAATTCCGACACGCGTCACTGGATGCCTTCGTGTCAACGCCAGGTGTGGGTATATTAAATCCATCGGCTGAAAAGTTTTTCCGTGTATTGGTAGAGGTTGCGGAGTGTAAGAGCCCACCAGATGTCACTCCTAAGTGTGCTCTGTCACAATTGTGACAGAGCACACTCGGTCCATCTCATTTTGTCGAAAAATGACCAAATTGATGAATTTCATATTTTTATTCTAAATTATTCCTTCCCATGTCTAGAACATTCCACCCAAATTTCGTGTCATTCTGATAAATATTTAAGGAGTTTTGGTTAATTTTCGTAACCCATATCTTTAATTTTCCCTTTAAATGTGGCTTTCCCTAAAAAATATGGTTTACGGTACACTACCATTTTATCAGATGGAGATGCTAAAACATTTAATCACCTCTGTGAAAATAAAATTCATGGCCCTTCTGTAGAAATTAAAAAGGAAGAATGTGTAAATCAAGGTAAAGAAGTAAGAGATTAGGGACAGATTTGCAAAATGCTGTTAAACATTGGCGTGTTCGTGGTGTCAATTTAGGAGGCAAAGGGCATGGTAGTCTTAAGGAAACGACAATAAAAAAGCTCACAAAATACTATCAAAGAGCAATTTTACAGAACAAGGGTAATGTAAATAATATGAAAACTGCAATATATGATACATTGTTCCACAGTATTTCAACTGACCAAAAACCACAGCACCACAAATGCCCAAGTGGGGCTCATTCATGGTGTTTCTACCAGTCTGCAGTTTCGAAAGGTGTAAAACCAGGAAATCATAAGTTAAATGTTGGAACACCAACTAAAGAAGAATTTTTACCAAAGATACTTCCTATTTACCAACGACTAGCATTAAATGAACTTTTAGAAAAGTGCATTAGTTGCAAAACGCAAAATGCAAACGAAAGTTTGCATAATATGATTTGGTCTAGGTGTACCAAAGACATATTTGTGTATAAAAACGTGTAGATCGTTCTGTTAGAGAAGCAATTTGCGAACATAACAAAGGTGTGTTTTACATTAAAAGGAATTCATAAAATACTTGGAATAAAGTCAGGGTGCCATACAGAAAGACTTGCGAAAATGTTAGATATGCGAAAACAATCATTTCGAGAAAGACGAGCTACATCTAAATATCAATATGCAAGAAAAATTGTAAAAAATGCAAAAGCTAAAAGAGAAATTGTAGAAAAGAAGAGAGAAGGAATTACTTATATTGCTGGCTACTTTTAAATCTATTGGAAAGTAATTGACCCTTGTTCATTAAATTTAGAAATTGAAATATTAAAATTTGGTGGTTTTAAAATTCATATCTTAAGATATTAATAGTTTATGTTTATAATTAATTAGGATTTATGACAGTAGTGCATCTTATTATAATTATATAACAAGTAAGTAGTATGCATTATGCCTTAATTTTTGTACATTTACAGAATTTGTCTATTTCAAGAAAATTTTACTGCATTAAACAAGTGGATAACACCTTATATATTCATCTCAATTTTTTAAATTAAGGTTTCTAGCTTTTATTTTTTGTTGTGAAAACTAATAATATATCCTATTATTGTTGTCAAAAAAGTTTTCAAGAAGTAAGATTATATTTAATATGGTTTTTCTATAAATGAAATCTTTAAAGTTATTTTTCTCAGTTTCTGATTTTTCAAATTCTCCCCATCTTCGAAATGCTAAGGCTTCTACCATTCTAATGCAAATGGTCTAATTATTTTTTTGATTAATCTCGATAATCACTGTATCAAAGCATCTGATCGGTTTTTTGATATCTATGAAAAAACCTTTTAAAAAAATCTATGAATCTAAAAAATTACTATTTTCTATCGTTTTTTCCATATGCATCCACATTTTATTTTTTTTACACTGATCTACTTATTTTATTTAAAATCTGCTCAGAAGTTTTGTGTAGTTAAGTTTGATGAACAAATGGTAAAAAAATCTAGTTCCAAATATCAAAATTAAAAAAGAAGTAGGAATTTGAAATTTATTGAAATTTTTTTAAAAATTTCAAATTTTCAGAAAAAATTATAAAAATGTTAACAATTTGAAATATTTTATTATTTTGTATTATTCAGACTTACTTAAATATGATTTCATAATTTTAATATAGGCTTTATTTAAAAAAAAAAAATTTTTGGTACCGAGTCCCCTTAAGTCGGACATCTACCATTGAGGCGCCATTAAAATAATACGTCTGTCCGAAGCCATCTATGGACTCGGTCTGGTCTGTTCTGGCCTGGGGTCATATGCCAAAACAACAACAACAACAACAAAATGCACAAAGGTACAGTGAACAACTCTGTTCACGTAAACAAACTTAACGTCATTGACAGTTTCGCTTTCCCCAATGTTCCCCGTCTTGATGCTAAAGGCGAGTAGAGGTAGCACAAGCTTAAGGACCAGTTTCTAATCTCCTCTCTCTCTCTCTCTCTCTGTCTCTCCCTGTCCCTCTATCTCTCCCTTTCTCTCTATCTATCTCTGTATGTCTCTATCATATCTCTATTTGTCTATCTCTGTATGTCTATATAATCTTACTCTTATCTCTCTATATATCTCTATCTCTCTCTGCATTTGTTTATCAGATGTCTTTCTCTATCTTTCTCTCTCTCTCTCTCTGTATCTCTCTCTGTATATCTATCAACTCTCTCTATCTCTCTCTCTGTATCTCTCTCTCTCTGTATCTCTCTTTTTCTCCCTATCTATCTCTCTCTATCTCTCTATATCTCTCTTTCCCTATATCTCTATATCTCTTTCTCTATCCCTCTCTGTGTATCTCTCCCTATATCTATTTCTATCTTTCTCTCTCTATCTATTTCTCTGCCTGCCTGTCTCTCTGTCTGTCTCTTTCTCTCTTTGTCTCTCTCTCTCTGTCTCTGTGTTTCTCTCTCTCTCTCTCTCTCTGTATCTTTCTCTGTATCTGTATCTGTCTCTGTCGCTAGGCAATCCTGATTATCGACGCTCTACTGCAATTCAGCAATCTTTGAAAAATAAGAGTATTACTGGCTAATAATTATATAAACATCATTTATTAATTCCCGACATTTCTACTCAAGAAAATATCTCAATAAATATGTTAAAGTTTAAAAAAAATTCTCTCTCATAAGAGACGAAAAACATTTACATAAAGTTTTTTAATATATTTTTTTCCTTTAACACATACATATAAAATATCTTTGAACCATAAAATGTCTTTCTATTATTCTAGGAAATACTTTAAACAACGTGGAAAGTGGAATGAATAAATTAAATAAAATTCTGCTTACATTCCAGAGTTCTAGGAGTTTTTGAAAACAAGAATTATGGGATAAAAGAAAGACCCAAAAACCCTTGTCACGATATCTCGTATTCCTTTTGTTATTTTCTCCGAAAGGCAAATGTATTAACGTAAATGCTTGAGTGAATAACCGGAAACTTTTGTTTCGCAATTTCATATTTCCTCTTTGAAGATCAGATTTCTTGCCATGTTTTCAGGGAATGAACTGAAGTTTAAAATTTCAAAGACAATACTTGTTAAAAATTTCTAGTCACAAAATCTTCTCTTTTTCTGAAATATACGAAGCAATACTTTCATTTAGTCACAAACTTATCTGTTTAAAGACTCTAAATTGACTGAATATTTAAGAGTGGTAAAAGGTCAAAGGTTAATTTTCTTTATTTGAAAATTCATTCTAGTATTGATAAAAAAATGAGAGGTTTTGATACGTTCAAAACGCACTCTAAACTTATTTTGTTTGTGATTAGACGTAACGTATATTACATTAACATGCATTATTATACTTACAGGAAAAGGCCTAGAACTGTTCTTTGATTAATTAATTAGTGTTGTTTATTTTAATCTTTCTCTCCTTTATTTTTTCCTTTATATATTCCATTTGCTGTAGGATACAAAGGCGCGCGGCAAAGAAATAAATAAATAGACTGGATGGGTATAAACAATTGAAATTTTAAAAAGTAGCTTGTTTAGTATGTCGTGATGAAAGGCCAGTGACAACTTACTAAATCTGACGACAACAAACCGGTATATCTCTAGCTGTGTGGGCATGTTGGTAAAACACATGGGACCACTGCCTTTAGCCGCAGAGTTTGCGGTTTTGAGTCCCGTGGTGGAAATTGCTATTTGAAGCAGTTTTTTTAAACACTTCAGCGTTCTCCCCCGGGTATAGAGTGCAACATTTCAGTAATTTTGAATGGTTTGTTTTTACATGTAAGGGTTTAAGGATGCTATGTACTAAGAAAAAAAATCGTATTTCCATTTTCCTCTTCTTGCAGACTCTTGTTGTGGGAGATTCCAGTTGACAGTTCGAGAATTCTACCCCTCTTAATATTGACACTTTGAGGGATTGTTATGGCTCTCTCTCTATAGGGAGGTTAAGCGCTGACAAAAATATATTTTTTATTTTAAATATATTTTTGTCAACTATTTACAGATACATAAATTATGATAATCAAATAAAATTGGTATTGTCAGATAGCCTGAACTTTTCTGCAAAGCGCTACAGGATTCATTTTATAAATTTCGTCCACCGAAGGAATTTATGAGCGTTTAAAACACACTATACCATATTATTCCACGAATAATTTAAATTTTAAAATATTAATTGCATTTTTTTAAAACGAAAAATGTACACAAATGTAAAATTTCTTTCTCTATGACGGAGTACAATTAAAAAAAAAATCTTTGAATCCAAGTCGGCAATCCGTGGAATAATTTTCTCCATAGGTTAACATTGAGGTGAGCGAATCCAATGGGGTTAGTACATAGCAGCCTCAATGTTATAAGCAGATTCTATTTATAGCTACACACTTTCTAATGCGGTTGTGATTTTCTGACACTTCTATTCCTTTCCCTTCACTGTCAGTCGTGATTTAACCGTGGTAAACCAGCGATTATACTGGATTACAATACGACAAAAGCAGGAGTTGATGTAGCGGATCAAATGCGCAGCTATTACACGGTATCCCGCATATTACGAAGATGGACTCTCATTGTTTTTAAGGATTTTGGACAAAATAGGAATCGATTCGCACGTTGTCCTTAGATCCAATAAATCGGACAGTTTTGAAATAGGGTGATTGTATCTGTATTCTTTGAACTTTAATTATAAATATATCTCAATATTATCAACATTTTATATCTTGTCATAAAAAACAGAATTATTGTTTTCAATTTGAAAAAAAAGTTTGTTACAAAAGGAATATTCAAGATTGAAAGACACGTTGCACTTTGTACCACGCGCGCTTGCTGGTGTTCAAAAAATTAACGCGCCTGCTGAAGGGTTAATCGGATTTACTGTGCAGGTGTTATTTAAATCCTATGCAGCAAAAAATGACCGTAGGATTCCAACGCTCAACTCGACCCATAGTTTTCTTTCTCTTTTTTTCAATGACTGGGAGCAGAGCGTACTCTTTTCCCGAGAGAAGCTAGAAGTGTATGACCACTTCACCGCATGCCCGGGTTGTGCACACAGGGGATGCCCGGGGCAACACAGGGGATGTGCCCCCGTTACACCTATACCGGTCGGTTTATTTTGAACCGAGTCAAGTCACGAGAACGGAACACTTGACCCCGTACCCCCAGAGGTAATGTTTGGGAACTTGGACGACATTGCAGCTACGACATACTTTTTCCGTGTACCAGCCGTCATTAATGTACACGCCGGGTCTCGGTGCAATAGAAAAGTATCTAAACTAACCTGTTTCATCATGGTTATCTCTAATACAATACTTTTAATCATATTCTCTCTATATATATCTCTCTATATCTCTTTCTCTATCTCTCTCTATATATCTCTCTATCTAGCCCTATCTATCTATCTCTGTCTATCTCCTTCTCTCTTTCTCTCTCTCTCTCTCTGTCGCTATGTTTCTGTCGCTCTCTCTATATCCCTCTCTATATCTCTTTCTCTATCTCTCTCTATATATATCTCTCTATCTATCTCTAACTCTATATATCTTTCTATCTCTCTCTCTCTTTCTCTGTCTCTCTCTCTCTCTCTGCCTCTGTGTTTCTGTCTCTCTCTCTCTATCTCTCTGTCTATCTCATTCTCTCTGTCTCTGTGTTGCTTTGTATATATACATATATCCCTCTCTATATCTTTCTCTCTCTCTCTCTCTCACTCTCTCTCTCTCTCTCTCTCTATATATATATATATATATATATATATATATATATATATATATATATACTATATATTTCTCTCTTTGTCTCTCTCTGTGTTTCTGTCTCTCTCTCTGCAAATCCCTCTCTATATCTCTTTCTCTCTCTCTCTCTGTCTATCTATTTCTCTCTTAGTCTCTCTGTGTTTCTGTCTATCAATATATATCTCTCTATATATCTTTCTCTCTCTCTCTCCCCCTCTCTCTGTCTCTCTCTGTCTATCTATTTCTCTCTTTGTCTCTGTGTTTCTGTCTCTCAATATATATCTCTCTATATATCTCTTTCTCTATCTCTCTATATATATCTTTCTCTCTCTCTTTCTCTCTATGTCTATCTCTTTCTCTCTTTGTCTCTTTCTCTGTCTCTGTGTTTTTCTCTCTTTCTCTGTATCTTTCTCTCTTTCTCTGTATCTTTCTCTGTATCTGAATCTGTCTCTGTTGCTAGGCAATCCGGATTATCGACATTACTGCAATTGAGAAATCTTTGAAAAATAAGAGTATTACTGGTTTCAAATTATAAAAACTTCTTTTATGAATTCAAGAGATTTCAACCCGGGAATAATTTTAAAGAGATCGGACTTTAACAGTAAGGAATCAGGATAGTCACAAATTTACAAAAAACGAAAATGTGTAAGAATTATCTTTTTCATCTGCTATTGAGAAAAATACCTGAAGTCGAGAGACTTATTCCTTATACTTTGAGGTGTTTTTTTCTTTCCGCTATCAACGGTCTCTTAAAGAAAAAAAATTAGCGCAGATAATGACAGTAAAAGTTGCAATATATATAATACAGATTTTTTGTGAGGTTGAGTATTTTTTAAACAGAATTTTAAACAGCATTGATAAATAATAAAAGAATATATTCAAATTAAATGTAATCAATTATATTTACTAACTAGCTGAATAACCGTGCTTCGCTACGGAGTACATTCAAATTAAATAAAACGGTCAATGTATGCAATCAATGCCAAATAAAATATATTTATAAAAAATCGTAACGGATATTTTTATAGAAAAAAAATGTAGAAGAAAATATTTAAATTAAATACAACAGTCAATGTATGCAATTAATTTGTATGTTTAATATCCATAAAACATACTCATTTGAATTAAATTCTTAAAAAACTTTCATCTCAATTAGTCTAGTGGTTAAATTTTCTCTCTTACCATATTTTAATATTTTTTTGTCAATAATATTGAATTGCTGTTAATTTGCTGTTATTCACGTGACGCAAAATTAATTTAGGGTATCGCAAAAAGAAAAGAAACCACATGATCAGTATTTAAAAAATTAAATTCTAAAAGTAAATTTTAAAAATTCACCAAAAATCAGAACACGGAGGTATACATTCGAAACAGATTTTATTTTAAAGGGATTTTTATGATCTTTCTCGTAAAATAAATTTCATAACCCACAGATTATTATTTTACATGCAAACTTTAAAGAATGCCACAGAAACAACTTAAAAATTTAATTTTAAAAAAATCTCACAAAAAATTTTCCAAAAGATTTTTTTAGTGCACTCCTACACTATAAGAAGAATCACCATGCAAAATTTTAACACTTTAGGTCCAGCGGTTTTGTCTGTGCTTATCTGTCAGTCAGTCAGTCCGTTACAGAACTGCTATATATATGTATATATATATATGTATATATATATATATATATATATATATATATATATATATATATATATATATATATATATATATATATATATATATATATATCCAGAGGCTGTTCACACATTTTTTAGACGATGTATATTGTATTCACAAAACTAAATTACATAAAATTCTTCTGTTTTAAATGTTCTATTTGATATCCCTTATTCTGAACTATCTTTCGACACCGCAATTTCCAGGATAATAATGCCTTTTGAAGTGTCAGAAGAGGTATTCTATCCCATTCCTCCTGAACAGCTTTCCAGAGTCCTGTAAGGGTTTTGGGACGACCTTTGGATAATGCAGATTTTAAAAGTCCGAAAGCACAAAAATCCATAGGTGATAAATCGGGAGATTTAGTAGGGATATCAGTGAAGGGTATGGCGTTGATACCAGTTTTTTGTTCCATTTCTTTTAGGAAATTTACAGTGGATTTTGATGTGTGACTGCTAGCTTTGTCCTGATGGAGTCTCACAGATTGATGTCACTGTGGGTAAAGCGATGGTATTTCATTCAGAAAAATTGGCGATAAAATATGTTCCTGATAGTATTTGGAGTTAATCTTGACATTTTTTCCACTCTCTTTATTTTTAACTTGCCATTATAATAAAAGCCAGCAACAATCGTGAATCCCTTAGAAAAACTTTCTTTCGATTCTTTGAACAATTGTACTTACATTTTTTTCTCCCCTTTTATGATAATAAATGGCTCTTTTTTTTGTTGCAATCATTTAAATACACCCATGATTCATCTATTGTGACAATTGTTTTCCATCTTTCTTTGGATAAGTGTTTCTCATATAGAATTCTTCAGCGTGTCCTGCGTTCAGCGATATGATTTGTAAGAAAACGATGAACATTGCCTTTTTTTCGCTTTAAGATTTAAATCAACGTTTATCATTTTGTTTACTGTGGACACCGAGCATTTTAATGATTTTGCAACTGTCCTTTGACTAGGGGGATTTTCTTTTAACATTAAACAACGTACCTTTGCAATAGTCGAAGATATCCGTTTTTTCCTTGCATACTTGTTTGGAATTTTTGTCCACTTGAGGCTCCAATTTGATGTTTTTTTCCTTTCTTGTTGACGATATTACCTATCGACGCTTTAGATATCACAAAACCATGACTCTCACATCGTTTTTGGATAACGGAGTATGCATATTTCTCTTCGGAAAGAGCATAAATGTAGCCTTCGAACCACATCTTTGTTAAAACGCCATTTTGAATAAAAACAAAACTTTCAAGCCGGAGACGATAATTTTGACTTTTAAAAACATAGTACAATTGCAATTACTTATTTTGCAGCAAACGCTTTTTTATTACCGCTTACCAAAATAGTGTAAAAAATGTGCGAGCAGCCTCTGTATTTGGCAAGCCATTCCCGTGGAACGTTTCCAGAAACTAGTTGAATCTATGCCTCGTCGTGTGGCAGCCGTTATCAAGTCCAGAGGAGGCCCAACTCGTTACTAGGTAGGTATCCATAATTCAGTGGCACTTCAGTGTATAAAACAGTTCCGTAACTGACTCACTGACTGACTGACTGACTGACATACAACGCACAGACCAAACAGCTGGACCTAAAGGGCTGAAATTTTGCATGGCGATTCTTTTTAAAGTGTAGGGGTGCACTAAGAACGATTTTTGAAAAATTCTTCTTAGAAATTTTAAAATTAAATTTGTAAGCTGTTTTAGTAACTTTTTTAAAGTTTGTATTTAAAATAATAATTTGAGGATTATAGATTTTATATCACGGGAAAGATCGTAAAAATTTCGTTAAAATGAGATCTTTTTCGAATCTTTACCTCCATTTTCTGATTTTTGTGATACTTAAACTAATTTATCGTCCCCTGCATAACAACGAAATAGACAAAAATAAAATATTTCCTTTTTCTTGCTAATGCGGCTGACGATTGGACGTTATCCAAAAATATATTAAGATACAGTAAAAGAAATGTTCCTCAAAATGTACTATATTCTTTCGTATGTTATAATGGATTAAATTTGAAAATTTTCTTCTACATTACTTTGTCTATAAAAATATCCGTTACGATTTTTTTATAAATATATTTTTTAATTATTTCAATTTATTCCCCCAAGGAAGAACTTTTTCAAAAGCATATATTTCTGGAAGTGACTTGGACAGAATCTAAGATATAATTTTTACATGAATTTTATTTTCTAATAATATTTTCACTTCATAAAAATGTTCAGAAAAATTCACGTACTTAATTTAGCCTCTATTGTAATCATTATAAATATCTGGGTCTATATCTATGATATCCATTATCATTATTTCCCTGTATAAATGTACTCTTGCTAGTGAATAACGCTATGCTTTTGTTTCCGAAAAAACTTCGGTAATGGTAAAATTCACAGTTTATCGGACCACTTTTGGAGCTTAAAAAAGGGTTAAAATCTGTAAAATTTCGAACAAAGAATTTCTTTTAACATAAATAGTCTTTCACCACTTTTTTTTTTTTAAGTTCAATAGACCAGGCTATATATATATATATTGTGATAACTTCAGACTCCGGGTAGCTAAAAATGTTCAGAGTCAGTCTACTACATTAAATTACAGTTTTATTAAATTTTAGTCCGAAACTTTTTACACTATTTACCCATTAGATGATCTACCTCTAGACATAGAGGGAGCTTTGCCTTCGTAATAACCAAATGATTTCGATGATAAGATGCACGTACAGTCACAGCGGAACTAGAAGGTCGGTACACAGCCTCTAGAGGTACAGCTCTGAAAATAGAATAACTTCGTAAAGACAGTTAGAATCACGGGAAGCTTATAGAGCGGGCTGCTCTGAAATATGAAGATAACTTCTAGATGAAGTAAAGAACTAACAGAAGGCTGTAGAGCAGGATGCTCTGAGATAGCTGTACTTCAGGGTGAAGTATACGTTGACGAGAAGCTTCGAGCGGCTGCTCTGAAAATAAGTCAGGATCAAGTCGGTCGCTCCAGGACAACGTAGACGATAGGTGCTCTCTAGATGAGAGTCTCGACCAAGTCTGTCCAAAAACTGGATTTTTTTTGGCGGCGTTGGCAACCGTGCTTCCGGTCACGTGACTGCACAAGTTTAGGTTGGCTGGCACAATTTGTGACGTCATGTCCGTTGGCTGTGATTCGCCTGACCACGAGGCCATGTGGTCGGTTCCCCTAATTCAGCTGATCTGAAAATCATTAGTTCACGTCGAAATAGTCATTAGTTTACGTCCTCCCAGGCCTGGCGGCTAGGAGCAAAACTATTCTCTGCTTGCAGACACCTTGACGCTGATAGATAGAACTGTTCGCTGGTCACCTGCTGTGGGAGGTCCGGCTGTCTGGGTGATTTATTCGGAAAGGTCGTAACGGATTCTTACAATATATATATATATATATATATATATATATATATATATATATATATATATATATATATATATATATATATATCTATATATATATATATATATATATATATATATATATATATATATATATATATATATATATATATATATATATCTATATATATATATATATGTATATATATATATATATATATATATATATATATCTATATATATATATATATGTATATATATATATATATATATATATATATATATATATATATATATATATATATATATATATATATATATATATATATATATATATATATATATATATATATATACAGAGAGAGAGATAAATGAGGCCAGAGGTAGCCTAGTGGGAGCGGGTTTGCTTTCGGTAATGAGGGTGCTTGGATCGAATACCGACAAAAGCAATTAAATACGTTCGAGTCTAGGCCGAATATGGACACGTGAAATCCATAGAGCGGAAAGTCCTTCTTTGAGGTTAATGGGTGGAGAAGGTACGAACCCCCCAGATTTCACCCCTGTGGATTGCTTGGTCAAAATTCAGTTAGCACCTGGTTAAGTCATACTCCGACCCTTTTGATGCCATTATAAACCGGAGTCGCATCCCTCTGCAAGCCTATAGGGACCTGGTCTGGAATACACTCCAACCAGGGGAGCTTAAGCAACAACAACAACCTTATACAGAAGGTTGTTCAAACTTTATGGAAACGATTTTGTAACATATTTTTGTTGTTTGCATTTTGAGATAAATATTTGGCAACTTCAGAAAAATCGTCTGCTACTGTTTTGTTTTGATGGGAATGTTAAATAAAATATTCATTTTGAAAATGCCTACTAAAAATGATAGATAGCTCGAAGGTTACGTAACTGCGCTTTCCGAGGAGATATATTCATAAAAGCAAATTATAAAGCGGTGTAAAAATCACCGTTATCGTATTTAAAAAAAGGGTATTTATAATATATTATATTTGAAAGGAAAAAACATCTAGTTGAAAGTAAAAATAAAAAACATCACCACGAAACCTCACCTAAAACTGTTCGAAAGCAGGTAAATATCAAGAAAGGGAAGTCTCTGATCCCGAAAGAAAATCCTCCGACTCAAAGATTCATTGCATCCAATCTAGGAATGTCTTGCTGTAAGTAAAATCATTCATAAAAATTTGAAGTTAAAAAAGATGTTTAAACCTAAAGTTCATCTGCTTTAGCCAAAGTATATTGCTGAAAGAAAAACAAATTTTTGAAAATTGTATGAAAAACACCTAGCTGCTGACAAATGAAAATTTGTGGCAACACTCGATGGGGCATGGGTGCATTTAAGTGACTGTAGTAAAAAAAGATCAATTTTCTATTTCTGACGGTAATGACCGTACGAAATGTCTTCGTCGGTGTACAGAAAAGGACCCAAAGGGATTCATGATAGTTGCAGAATTTTGTTACAACGGCAAATTAAAAATCAAAACAGTCTCAAGTAAAGCCAAAATTAATTCCCTCTACTATCAGAAGAATATTTTAGAACAAATTTTTGAAAATTAAATTTCAGCCTTATATGGAAAGGACATTGATAAATTTGAGCTTCATATGGACAAATCCTCTAGTCACACGTCTGAATCAACTGCCGCTTATTTAGCAAAGGAAGAATCACAAACAGGAATAAAGTGTATCCCATTTAATGAAATTTCTTTAAAATCACCTGACGCTTCTCCAATGGATTCTTATGCTTTCGGTTTATTGAAACGAGCCTTAGGAAAACGGCATCCAAGAACACTGAACCCACTTTGCCAAACGTTCCAATAGGAATGGGGTAAAATGGATGTGACAGTACTAAGAAAAAGTTTTCTTTCATGGAAAATTCAAGCTAGAGCTATTGTCAAGAACCATGGCTATCAGACAGAAGCAAATCGCCGCAAAAATTCGGCTTCTATACAAAAACTTAACTATCAAAATCGTTTCCATAAAGGGCGAACGAACTTCTGTATAACTGAGGTAAGTTTCTATTTTTGACCACAAAAAAAAACCTTTTAAAGAAAATAATTTTTAATCTTTCAATTTTATTTTGCATATAACTATCGATATCACTACGGGTAACGCTAATTCTGAAAATAAAACTGTTAAACAGTAGATGCAAAAATTATTTGCTCATAGTGAATTTTACATATATTTACAACGAATTAAAATGCGACGAAATTAAACAACGAAAAAGCTTTTTTCATCTATGAAAAAACATTTGTTGAAAAAAAAGCACTGAAACAATATTTGGCTTTTAACAGTGTTAAAAATTAAATATTGTTTCACAATTATCGCCCTCAAAAGAACGGTTTAGGAGAACAAAAAGTATTTGCACACGTATGGCGTTCAGTTGCTTACACAAATTATTAGCATTAAGTGTGTAATCAATTGGCTTCAGTTATAGCCTTGAGTCTTTCCTGTACTGAATAAACTAGATTTTGAGTAATTTCATTAGTTATTTTGGACCATTCGCTCTTCGATTACCGATTCTAGCTTATTTGTGTAAGTAATAGGATACTTTATTGCTTTTAAGCCCAATATGTGCCATAAATTTTCGATAATATTGTTATCTGTAGACTGGGGAGGTATATTTCATCTTTTCATATTACAAAGCAGATATTTTCGACTTTATTTCGAAGTTATATTTACACGAGAGTAAGTAAGTTTGGTGTAAATTTTACACTCTTTTCTCGACTAGAGTCTTTTGCACAAAGAAATGTAATTTTGTATACAAAATTGATAGCCCTAAGCTTTTTATACCAGTCAAAATATATTTGTTTTTGTTTTTATCAGTACTAACAAATATCTAAAAATCACTGTTTTTCACTTAAGACCTTTATACCAAGCTTCAAAGAATAACCTTTGTGAGAAAAGTTGCCGGACTGATCTCGTAAAGGAAAGTTATTCAATTTAGCAACTAATGGTCCTAGGTATTGTTGACGTAGTCCCTAAGCACATCTGCCACTGTTTCTTGAAATCACGGAAGCAAGCAGAGAAAGATTCATCCGGGTTGCTTCTCAGCGCAACTCTCTGTCACAGTCGTTTGTATTGCTGCAATATCTTCATGACGCTTCTCTTCCAAACGGCCATTGGGCGGATGAATATGGAGATTCTGTTAGAGGGTTACACTAGGGGTATCCTAGTGTTATATTCCTAGATAATGTTATATTCCTAGTAGTAACTGTAGTTATTCCTAGAGGTTATTACTAGTTATTACTGTAGTTATTATTGTAGTTATTACTAGCTATTGTAACTACTAGTTATTGTGTTATGGCTGATTATTGTTATCGTTACTAGTTATTATTACTAGTTACTGTTGTTGTTGATTATGCCCCTTGACCGACAGTAACATCAGATCAAGTCCCGAAGGCTACGGGCGATGAAGGTGCGGCTCCTGTTTTGAATTAGCACCACAAGGGTCGGAGTCCGACTTGGCTAAATGACCGGTTCCGTAATTTTGAACCGAGTCAACTGAACACTTGACCCCCCACCGCCAGAGGTAAATTTGAGAACTTGGAGAACATTCCACCACGACCTATTTTACGTACCCCGGCCACCATTAGTGAACACGGCGGTGGATTTGCAACGACGAGAATCGAACCAGAACATTCACGTAACTGGCACGCTACTTTTGCCAAGTGGGCCATTCGCACCCACTAGTTGTTGCAGTTATTGTAGTTACTACTGTATTCCTGTAGTTATTCCTAGTGGTAGTTATATTGTGTTATATTCCTAGATAGTGTTATATTCATAGGATATCCTAGTGTTATATTCCTAGATTATGTTAGAGGGTTACACTAGGGGATTTTCTGTAGCTTAACGTAGAACTTGATGTTAACTTTCTATTTGGAATCTGCGTCCACCACGTCACTCTTGTCACTTCCAACTAAATGCGCCAACAAGCCGAACAGTGGTTTGCTCAGCACAGCCCTGCCTACTGTTGAGTTTACATGGAAAGACAAGTCCATGTCTATTCAGAACACGTATCACGTGACTGTACAACACCCCTTTCTTGTGCTTTAATGTCACAGGTAAAGAATTCTAAAGAAATCACTCTTGGAACTTATCTGACAAAGTTTATAACAGCACATATACTAACTTTGCATTCGTATTTCTGTTTACAAAGTTATAAACTCCAGAATATCACATGCACCACTACGGCATTATACTACGTCCACCATATTTAAGTGGGGGAATTTTAATATTTTTTTTTAGTTTTTACTGGGTATAAAGACGGCATTATATTGTTTTACGACCATCCAAACCGAAAAGCCTTATTTGTTCTCATCAGTAAATAATACTTTATTCCAAATATGCATAGGTTATTTTATATATACATATCATCACATGGCAATTTTTTCTTGTAATCTTCACCAACATATGGATTTTTTTCTCGACACTCTAGCACAGGGGTCGGCAAACCTTTTTTAGAAAGGGCCAAATTGTAAAAATTTTGGGCTTGGTGGGTCAAGTAGCAAACATGAAGATAGGAATGGGTAATTTTCTCAAAGAGCAAAATCAACGTTCATTTTTTTCTTATGAAGTGATATTTTTACATAATATTTATACACATTTTGCTAACACTTACCAAAAAATAAATGAATAAAATACTTACATCTACATATTAAAAAATGTTATTATTAAATAGATTAAAATTTCTAATGTTTTTTCTGAGATAATATTCCATCATACTGGAGTTCGTAATTAGTACTTTCTACCATTAAAGTTGTTTGCAAATGGTCATTTGTTAATAATGATATGAATTGCGATTTTACGTGCTTCATTTTCGAAAATGTCTTTTCGCATTGTTAAGTACTCCCAAATAGGGTAAGTATGCCTAATATGAGACCTTGCCTAATATGAGACCCCAGCTTACATTACGTATAAAGTGCTGCCTCCAAGCGACTGGAGAGTAAAACAGTAGTCTATTCCATCATTCGTAATCGGTGAGTCAGTCGAGTGTTTGCAAGCGCACACAAAGGTGCAACATTTTTTTCTTGAATGTGTGTTCATCGACTTTTTTGCACCACCATTTTCATTGTCTGTTTTCACCTTGAAGTTAAGACTCTAATTAAAACTGTTAGTATTGGATAGGTAGCTATAAATGTGGAGTGTAAACACGCCTGTTTGTTTTTAAGCTAACGTCAATCCTAACCTAAAGAATTTGTTGGCATGTTCAACAACATGGTCGTGCCCAATATGAGACCCCAAAGCATGCCTTATATGAGATAGTGTCTCATATTAGGCATTTTAGTTTTCACTCTCACAGCCTTGTTTCCTCTGAAGCTGTAGATGCAATATCGCCCAGGAGAAATCCACAACCATGTAGCAATAGTGACAATTGGGAAGGTATTGATCAAATAACAAGTTCAAACCAGTTCTTGTGATTCCTGAAAAAATAAATCCCTTGCCTACGTTACTTGAGAAAACACCTCGAAACCAAGTAGGACCCGTAAAGCCGATATTATCACAACATCGCCCTATAAAAATAAATTGATTCATAGCATGAATAAAAGAACTACAGCATATTCGAAAAAAACTTTGTTTCCTACAAGAAAAACAAAGGAATAGACTTAAAAGATAAGAAATCAAAGGATAAACAAGGAAAAGGGGATTAAGATAAGAAAGAAAAGGATAAGGAAACAATAAAGGGAAAATCAAAGGCAAAGGGGTCCCTACAGGAAGGGAAAAATTAAGGATGGATGAAAATGCAATACTAGTTAAAAAACAGATATGAAGATGATGTAAAACTTTCTCGCCATGACAGCAGTGATAATAGCATTGATGAAAATGAAGCTAAATGCCTTTTTTGTGGTTGTTTGTTTTCAGAAGACAAACGGGGAGAGCAGTATCATCAATGTAGAAGGTGTTTCAAGTGGTCCCATGAAGATTGTGGAGCTGACAACCTTTTAAATGTAAACAATCTGAAAAGTTTGAATCTAAAAGCAAAAAGTAAACAAAACCTGTAATGTAAACCATCTAATTTGTTTAAAATGTCATTTTTCTTTTTCACCTATTGGTGCATATAGGAAACTGTTATCTAATTATTGTGTACAGTTTTATTTTTATGAACTTTTCAGTAATTCTAATTCATATTTAGAGTTGTAGAATGGGGGTCTCATATTAGGACTACTTTTTTCAGACCCCAAAAATAGAACACTTGTGTTTATAATTTCATACAAGAAAATTGTAAGGTTATTTTCATTTTCTGGCATTGCTATATGTAGTAAAATATACGCATTAAAAGGATATCAACTTGGTACTATAATCCCTCACTTACTTTCCTAGTTATATATGAAAATAAAAAGGGATCTTATATTCGGCATACTTACCCTACGGATATAAATCCCCGTGCATATGATTTTTATTGAATGTATTTATCTTCCGAAAGATATTTATAAAATTTGGTTAGATTCTTTTCATTAACCCAATTTTTGGAACACAACCAGGCACGCATGGTACAAAGGGCAACGTCTCTTTCAACTGTGATTATTCTTTTTGTAATAAACTTTTTTTTTAATTTGAAAATAATAATTCTCCGTCTTATGACAAGATATAAAATGTTGATCATATTGAGATATATTTATAATTAAAGGCCAAAGAACGCAGATACAATCGCCTTATTTCAAAACTGTCCAGTTTATTGGATCTAAGGACAACTTGCGAATTGATTCCTATTATGTCCATAAAGCTAACAAAAACAACGAGAGAGTCCATCTTCGTGATATACGGGATGCCGTGCAATAGCTGCATATTTGATCAACTTCATCAACTTCTGTTTTTGTCGTACTGCAATCCAGTATAATCGCTGGTTTACCACGGTTAAATCACGACTAACAATGAATAGAAAGGAATACAAGCGTCAGAAAATCAGACCTGCATTAGAAAGGGTGTAGCTATAAATAGAAACTGCTTAGAACATTCAAACCTTGCATGTAAAAATAAACCATTCAAAAGTACGAAAAGGTTGCAATTTGTACATGGGAGAGCCCGCTGAAGGGTTAAACATAATTTTTTACATGTTTTTATTAACTTGCTTTCTTGTTTGTTTGTTTGTTTGTGTGTGTGTGTGTTTGTTTGTCCGGTACAAATCTTGCAATCAATTTTTAACTCAATTCCCGACTAGCTAGACATTTGAAACTTTTAGAATAGCTCAGAACACGATGACAATGCACTATTTTAATACTTTTAGCCATCTTTAAGCAGAATTGAATCCTTTTTCAGTTAATTTTGTTTTGCAGGCTGGTGCAGCCCTCTATAGGCCGGGACGGGAACGAAAAGTTAAACGCAAGTTAACTTCCAATTAACTTCATATTCTTTCCAGTTGATGGGATAATTCATCAAAAAAAATTTTAAAAAGTATTTATTAATACATAGAATTGTCAAGTTTATATGATTGAACAGAAAATTTAAAAACATGGTATATAAAAAGTTCTTTTTATGTTGTAATTATTAACATATTATCATCAACAAACGATAGAATACGAAAGTAGCGCCACTAGCGGTTATTATTCACAACTTTTCAACTCAAGTATCAGCCATTGCATAATAGCGCGTAATTTGTTTTATTTTTCATGTAAGAAAACAATATCATCCGGCGGGCCGGATTAAAAACAAGCGGCTGACTGGATTTGGCCTGCGGGCCATAGTTTGACGACCCCTGCACTAGCATATTGATTATTTCTTTGTAAAACCTTTCGAATGGTGTGAGCACATACCCAATCACTTGTCGAATCAGCAGTTACTGCAACATATGTTTAAGCACTCATCAAGGGAGGTTTTGCACTTTTGCGCCCGATCCATTTTTCCCGTCAGAAAACGTTCAGCGCATGCGAAAACCCTAAAAAGCGTTGGAACGGTACGTGTATCACAAAAAAACAGACGAGTTATGCACGCACAAAAAAAAAAACAGCTCTGCGAATGGCTGAAAAAAACACGACCAGTGAGCTTTTTATCTGTTTTCTACGCTGAATATCTGGCAAACGGCGTTATGTGATTGGTTTCTAGCCTCTGTCATATGCAAATTTCCTGCGTGCGCCCCGATCTTGTCTTTGTTGGCCGTTCGCAGAGCTGTTTTTTGTGCGTGCATAACTCGTCCATTTTTTTGTGATTCACGTACCGTGCCAACGATTTTTAGGGTTTTCGCATCCGCTGAGCAATTTGCGACGGGAAAAAGTGGGCGTTGTCATTTGAATATTTCGAGTTTCTATACCTATAACCGTAACCGTGAGCGTCACCATGTTGCCGTTCTCAGAATCCCGAGCTCATACCTCTGAATAACTATATATGAAATCTCATCTCAATAGATTGAACGAAACGGCCACTAGAGGTCCATATAACGGCAAAGTTTCTTTATGACCTCCCGGTATATTTAATTTTCGTAATAAGGCAGTTGTAACAGAACGTGATCTTAAAAATTTACTTAAGATTGCAACATGTAAATGAAATAAATACTTAATGGATCAATACTTTTTACATCCACTGTACATATTACCAACTTCACGACCTTGTGTTTATATGTATAAGTAATTAGGTGAATTTTAAAAGCAATTAATCAAGAAAAGAAAAATAAATAAATCCTGGTAAAATATCATCAATCATATTTACATTTAAGTGACGCAAGTTTTTATTTTTGAAAAAAGAAATTAACTATACTAGAAATTTCAAACGGAAAATAATTTTTTTCAAAGTTTCGACCAATTAACACTTCACTAAAACTGAAGAAATTGAGTTAAGCATTAAAATAAAGATTTCTGTTTCTGAAGGTTGGTTTTCCAGTTCATTAAAATAACATAATTTGGCTAAGAGTGATAATGTTTTTTCCAAGGTAGCTGAACATTTGACGCACCCTTCCAGCTATTTAACTTTTGTCCTTTGCTTTGCCAAATTATAAACTTTTGTGCATTACTTTCTTATTGCCTAACATTATCCAATTAATATAACTAATCGTTTTCAACGACGGGGCTGATACTATTTTGACTGTATTAATAATTTGAATTTTCGAACAGAATATCTCGTTTACTGAACGATATTTTTTAATCTTCATGTGAGCTGAGTATCGGTGTTTTTCGTAAAAGTCATCATGGCCTTTAAAGCTGCTGTGTACTAAGCCTATTGAATTGGCTCCCCTCAATGTTAACCTATGGAGAAAATGTGTCTACGATTTACAGCTACATCAATGCTGATAGTCCAATAAAAATGGTATTTTCAGATAGCCTGAACTTTTCTGTATCTTAAAACAGGATTCATTTTACAAATTTCATCCACCAAAAGAATTGATGAGCATTTAAAACACACTATGCTAGATTTTTCTTTGATTAATTTAAATTTTAAAATATTATTTGCATTAAAAAAAGGAAAAATGCTCAAAAATGCAAAATTTCTTTCTCTATTACGGAGTAGAATTTTAACGTGGGATTATGTTCCTCCATAGCGGTCCTCCGAAAAGCTAAATTTCAGACGTTGAAACCGTCCGTAGTCGCGAGTTATAATTTTTGGCATCGTGCCAAAACCCAGTCTGTATCGTTTGGGCAAGCACTAAACACTCAAACAGAAAAGTACCAAAATGCGTGAAAACTTTGTCATACATATATATATATATATTTATATACAGATACAGTGGAATCTCGATCTATCGTTTTTCAAGGGACCGATTGAAATAAACGATAAATGCGGGAAAACTATAGATGCGAAAACATAACAAAGCAATATGATCGTTGGGACTAGATAAAATGAACGACATATACGGAAAAACGATGTATCCAAAAACGATCGTTCGAGATTCCACTATATATATATATATATATATATATATATATATATATATATATATATATACCGGATGGCCATAATTAAACTGACAGTGCTCACAGTGTTCTGTAGCGCGATCTATTTGCGAGAATGACGCCACATTTTGTAGGAAGATTAAACAAGACGGGGGACGAAGGATTCCGCGAAAAAATAAATTAGTTCCAAAAGTCACCGCTAGGGGAATATTTGGCGCTGTGTAATAGAAAATAGAGTGTTAACAAATGTAAATTAATACGGAATAAAATTACCTTTTATTATGCACATTTTCTTATTTAGTTCAAGTGCAATATGGCAACACTTTTAAAAAAGCGTAAAATCTACTTAAACACCGATAAAGTCTCGTGATCTGCAATATCACGTACGCTGAGCAGAAGAAGAAGTTCTTTATTCAAATTTCACGTTACATCCATTGGGACAGTGCCAGCTGCTTGGGTTTTAAAAGGCAATGTGTTACGTTTCGAATCAATCGGATTGAAAGTTTATGTGCCATGTCTCCTTCTTTAGTCCAGCGTGCGTTACTGGTCAAATTCTTTTACCTCAACCAGTGCAACGCGTCAGCCGCTCTTCGTGCTTTTAGAACGCACAAAAAAATGCGTAAAGGTAACGGTCCTGTGTCAGTTAATGGGCTAAAAGCAATGGTTGCGACGTTTGAGAAAACAGGTTCTCTGAAGGTTCAGTCAGGCAGAGGACAAAAACCTGTACCACAGGATACAATAGAAGCAGTTGCCCCGGCGATTGTCGACAGAGGACCAGACAATATTGCTGCCACCTCTAGCGCTCGTGGATTAGCTCGGAATATGGATATGCCTTACAGTACGGTATGGAAAATCTTACGAAAGATTATCAACTTCTATCCGTACAAGATCAGCCGTGTACAGGAATTACTGTACCCCGACCATGATAAGCGACTGACTTTTGCTCTCACCTTTCTTGCCAGAATGGAGGTGGATGATGCTTGGCCGTGGAAAATCTTATGGGGAGACGAGGCCCGCTTTTACCTGCATGGAACTGTGAATACCCAGAACTGCCGAATTTGGGATGACAAATCACCACATGCAGTCACAGAAATTCCCTTACATTCACCAAAGGTAACTGTTTGGTGTGGGTTCACAGCGGAATTTATCGTAGGTCCAACGTAGCGCCAAATATTCCCCTAGCGGTGACTTTTGGAACTAATTTATTTTTTCGCGGAGTCCTTCGTCCCCCGTCTTGTTTAATCTTCCTACAAAATGTGGCGTCATTCTCGCAAATAGATCGCGCTACAGAACACTGTGAGCACTGTCAGTTTAATTATGGCCACCCGGTATATATATATATATGTGTGTGTGTGTGTGTGTGTATGTATATGTAAAGAGGGATTCGTTCCAGAAATAATTAATTTGGTTGGGCTCATAACGCACGTTAAATTAATGTAAAATCTCTAATTCCATTTTGTACAGTCAAATTTTGTAGATTCAAATATTTAGCTAGATGGAAGAAGGACCATTTTTCTGTAGAGTTAAAGTAGGATGAAGGACACAAGGAATGTTCAACAGAGCATGGCCGTAATTTAGAGTGTTCACAAAGTTCAACGAAGGACACCTGATGAAATACACAACACTAAGTTTACAATGATGGCCGGAAGAAGTGAAGACGAAAGTCCGTCTCTTACGGAGAAAGGATCTTCCAACAAAACTGTAGCCGTAAATGGTTCATCGAAAAATTATGAGTAGTGGTGGTACAATACTTGTAGATGGCCGGAAGAATATTACTTCGTCAATTCAAATTAACACGTACCCCGAGTCCGAACTATGAAGGAGATGCATCAAACCAATCCGATGATATGCAGCGAAACACTGCCGCTATAAAAATGCGTTGAAGACAATCCGGGATATGTTAATCTGATTGCTGATCATTGTGCAGCAGGATTGAATAACCTCAGGCTCATTTACTGCTCAAAACTACTTGCTGGGAAAATGAAGATAAATAAAACTCACTCAGAGTAAATCCATACCATCTTTTTAAATATAAAAAAAAGGTTTATTTTCTGTGACGTCTTGGGTAACATGAAAATATCTTTACAAGCAAACAAAGGAGCTCAGAAATATTGAGCTATAGCAAATACGAATGTGACCGCATTGGTTAAATTAATGTAAAATCTCTAATTCTAAATACTTGTCCCTTAAAATAAAATAGCGTAATTTCTATACCGTTCCCTCGACGTGTGTGTTCTTGAATTTTAGCCATTGCCCCATTTTTCTTAAACCGTAAAACTCCAACTATAATGTGCTTAGCCAGTTGTTAGTCTTAGGATTCCCTTGCTAAGTTTCACTAAAATGCACTTTTTATGGCTGATAATTGCAGGGTGTGTCATGTGAACATCCAACTAGCTTTTGTCCATACACGCCGTGTAAGTTTGCTCGCTAAATTGGCCCCATAAAATCTGTTGTAAGTTAGAAATATACATGTGTGTTCTATGCTACTCCTTTGTCTGAGAGGAAGTTTTCCCACGCGTGAATTTGGTGACATCTTGGCGTGAGGGCACTCTCAGAGATGTGCTTTCTCTCCTCGTTCGACCAATCAGGCAGAGGAGCGAATTTCGTGTATCAGGGCTAAGCCATTCACGGGCCTCCATTTTGGCGGGGCGCTCGGTGTTCTCCTCTTGGCGAGGCTTCGGCATGGCCGGGTTCTTGTTATTGGCCATTAAGCGCTAGCGTAGTTTTTTACTATTATTTTTCCTCCGCGCTGAGGTAAGCTTCCTTACGCCGGGCACGTGATCTGTAGAATTATTATTTGGCGCTTTTCTCGCTATGGCAACCTATGCTCTAATTTTTTGCTCTGTCCAGATTTGAAAGAAAAAATTCAGACTTGAGATTTTTTTAAAACTGTTGGTTGCTTTATTGAGCTCTCCCCAGGAAGAGCCATTTTGGCTCTTTTCCTGCGGGAGATGCTATAGTTTTTTATTTGAGTCTTGGCTATTTTTGCATTTGTACATGTTATTGATCATCTTCAGTCTTTAGACCAATGCGGTCACATTCGTATTTCCTATAGCTTAATATTTCTGAGCTCCTTTGTTTGCTTGTAAAGATATTTTCATGTTACCCAAGACGTCACAGAAAATAAACCTTTTTTTTATATTTAAAAAGATGGTACGGATTTACTCTGAGTGAGCTTTATTTATCTTCATTTTCCCAGCAAGTAGTTTTGAGCAGTAAATGAGCCTGAGGTTATTCAATCCTGCTGCACAATGATCAGCAATCAGATTAACATATCCCGGATTGTCTTCAACGCATTTTTATAGCGGCAGTGTTTCGCTGCATATCATCGGATTGGTTTGATGCATCTCCTTCATAGTTTGGACTCGGGGTGCGTATTAATTTGAATTGACGAAGTAATATTCTTCCGGCCATCTACAAGTATTGTACCACCACTACTCATAATTTTTCGATGAACCATTTACGGCTACAATTTTGTTGGAAGATCCTTTCTCCGTAAGAGACGGACTTTCATTTTCACTTCTTCCGGCCATCATTGTAAACTTTAAACACATTTAAAACAATTTTTTATTTATAGAGTTAAAATTTTGAATTTTTTTGTGATGATTAACCATATAATTTGTAAACAAAATCGCATCATAAAATTTCTCAAAAAGTTTTTAAAAGATTTTAAAATTTAAAATTTTAAAAAATGTGGGGTAATTTAAAATCGTTATAACTCGAAATATTATTTGTAGAATTAAATTTTTTTTCATCTAATTAAACAGAAATATATAAGTTTTAATTTTGATACAGCATTTTTTTAAATATTAATTTTCAAAAAAATTAAAAATATTTAGATTGAAAATTACAAAAAAAAAAATTATATAACTTTTAAAAAAATCATATTTTCAAAAGTAAATATTTTTTCAAATTTTCTGAATTAAAATTAAAGTAAAATATTTGAAAAAGACATGTTCCAAGTTTTAATCATTTATCTCTAACGGTTCTTAACTTATGACAATTTAAAGACGAGAAATGGGGAAAAAACCCATCATGCAAAAAAAAACACTTACAGGTTTAAATAACGATTGGCTACTATTAGAATGCTGCAAAAAAAATAATAATTTCTCCTGTTCTAATTAAGATAGAAACATGATTTAAACGTCATTTTAAGTGTAAAAGAACACAGAAAATTGTAATGCAATAAATTTTTTTTCGGAAATTTGAACAATTTTGTGTTTTGGTCACCCTTATATCCAAGTCGGCAATCCTTGGACACATTTTATCTATATTTTAACACTGAGGTGTACGTATCCTATAGGTTTCGTATATCGCAGCCTTAATGAGCACAAACAATTACGTTAAAACCATAATCATTTACATGTTTTTATTAACTCGCTTTGTTGTTTGTTTGTGTATTTGTGTGTTTGTCCAGTTCATATCTTGCAATCGATTTTTAACTAACTTCCCGACTAGCTAGACATTTGAAACTTTTAAAATGGCTCAGAACACGATGACAATGTACTATTTTAATACTTTGTCATCTTCAAGGAGATTTGAATTCATTTTCAGTTCATTTTGTTTTGTAGAATGGTGCAGCCATCTATCAGCCGAAAAGCTAAAAGCAAGTTAACTTCCAATTAACTTCATTTTCTTTAACACTAGAACCGCGGAGAGGGTCAATTTGACCCAAAGCGATGTTTAATTTATCACCACGCGAAAAATATCGATTGAAAAAAAATTCCTTTTATGACTTTTAATATTTTAAGGTGAAGAACAATTTACCAAATTTAAAAATTCGTAACATAAATAATTTTCCGATTATTAACACTTATACCTAGAACCACGGAGTGGGTCAATTTGACCCGTAAGAAATGTTAATGCACAAATAATGAAAAACAGGTGCATTTTCTCGAACTGTAACAGTAAAATACTTCTACCCCATCCTAGAATTCTTTAAATGGACTGTACCAGAAGGGGGAATAGAGAAGGTTTTTCAATCAAGGTCTTTATATTAGGTTTGAAGCACGAACTACGTTCGAAAGTAGTGAAAAATTACTGCGAATATTTAGAAGACTTTTGGAAGTTGCTTTTATTCTGAAATTAGTATATGTATAAAAACTATGTCACGACACCGTAATCTTGCTGCTCAGGAAGCTTTAGAATTTTTAAAACAATTATCTTAAAAGGATTCAGAAGGTTCGAAAAAAGGTTTCTCAAAATTTTATTTTGAGTAGTGAGGATGAATACCTGCCTAATAATGAAGAAAATTTGGTTTCGGATGAAGAAAATGAAAGTGAAAATGACTCTGACAATGCTCTAACAATTGCCTGTAACATTGTCCTTCTCATCGCAATACTGATGATAATTTATCTGATAAAAAATAAAAATCAAACATTCCAAGAAAAGATACACACACGCAAAAAAATTTGAAAAAGAAATCGACAATAAAATTCAAAGTTGGAAATAATGAAGATGGCAAAGATGGGCAATTTGGAATGTCCTTCAATTAGGAACAAACGATAGAGGAAGAAAATCAAAGTGTAATATTTTGAAAGAAGTTGGGGGTCCAACACTACATGCTAAACGCAATGTTATCGACAACAGTCCTTCAAGTGCTTGGAGACTTTTTATAGTAGATGAATGGATATTGAATCACATAAAGAAATGTACTGAAGATGATGCTCATCGGTAGATTCATGAAAGAGAATTGAATATAACATTAGAAGAAATAGATGCTTTTATATAAATTTTATATGCACGTGTTATATGTTGTGCAAAAGGACTTGAACTGGATATCTTGTGGTCAAAGGACTGAGGACCACCATTTTTCCAAAATACAATGTCAAGAGACCAATTTCGAGAAATAATGGGATTTTTACGCTTCGACATAAAATCAACAAGATCAAAGCGTCTAGAGACAGACAAATTTGCCCTTATTTCGGATATCTGGAATCGTTTCATGGAAAATTGCAAGACTAACTTTACACCAGGTCCTAATATAATTGTAGATGAACAGTTATTTCCTACAAAAGCTAGGTGAATCTTTATCCAATACATGCCAAACAAACCAGATAAGTGTGAATCAAGTTCTGGTTGGCTGCAGATGTTGACTCAAAATATCTGATAAATGGATTCTCGTATCTTGGAAAAGATAACCTAAGTCCATCCAACGTTTCTCTTGCTGAACATGTAGTGCTGCGACTAATAAGTCCATATGAGAACAAATGTAGAAATAACTTTTTCACAACACTGATGCTTGCAAAGGCATTGAAATCCAAAAACACCAGCCTTGTAGGAACTGTAAAACGCTCAAGAAGAAAATACTAGTCTCTGTAAAAATGTTAAAATCCACACTGTATTCGACTACGGTACTAACACATAAAGACATGAGTCTAACTGTTTATCAAGGTAAAAAAGATAAAAATGTTTTGTTTCTAAGTAGTCTCCATCCAAACGTAGAATTTGCAGATAACCCCAAAAAATTACCTGATACAATTGCTTTCTACAACGCAACTAAATACGGTGAAGACGTGATTGAACAAATGGCAAGGAAATATATAGACAAGTCTGCTTCACGTAGGTGGCCAGTGCAGATTTCTCTGTAATATTTTGGACCTTGCTGCAATCAATGCCTGGGTTTTATATAAAGCTGTAACTGGAAAATCTATTAGTAGACGGCAATTCATTCAAGACTTGGTTGAAGAATTGCGAGAAAAGTTTGTTCTCTTCCGACATTAAAAGGTGGCAAAATAGCATGTGAAGCAATCAATGAAAACGACGGACAACTACAAATTAAGCGTAAACGAGTCCGATGCCACATTTCGAAATGTGAAAATAAAACTCTAGATATCTGTTCAAAATGTAAAGCGCCCATCTGTGGAAAATGTTCAGCACTTATTACTCAGTTTTGTACAAAATGCATACAGTAAATTGGATTTTTTAATCTGTAAAACTAAGTGCTGATAAAATTTTTAGTAACTGATAAAATTTTTAAATTTTAATTTTTTGAAATTATGTCTAAACATAATGAAATGAGATACTCTGTTTTTCCATTAAAATTAGAAAATTTATTTCATATAATGTTAAAGAGACATGTTATTATACTAAGGACATAAAATTTTAAATAATATGATTTTGTAAAAATTAAGTTAATTTATTTTCTTTTATATAAATTATTTGATGTAAATTCTGAGAAATATTGATTATTATTTGAAAAATAATATGTTTTAGTTAAATAAATTAAGCGCTTGTGCATATTTTATAAGTTTACAATCTAGGGTAAAAATGACCCGCTCCGCGGTTCTAGGTATATCGAAAGTCCCGCGGTTCTAGTGTTAAAGTTGATGGGATAATTCATCAAAAAAATTTGTAAAAAAAAATTATTAATACATAGAATTGTCAAGTTTATATTATTCAACAGAAAATTTAAAAACATGGTTTATAAAAACCTCTTTTTATCTTGTAATTATTTTTGATAAATGGTGGTCTAATATGTGTGTAAAATAACTTCCGCAGTATAATGTCTGGACTGATTGATTAGCAATAAATCTATATAAAAATGCGAATGAAGAATGTAATTATGTGCGAATATCGTTTATCGGAGTTTCAAGTTCGCTAAATCTCAAAATCCGTAGTCTATTTAATTGACCTTTCTGATTAGTGGAGTGGGTGGAAAACTCTCACTTTATTTATCAAAACTATTCTAACCTCTACACCAGTGACACCCAAACGATTAGCTGCGGTTCTTTGGGGTGTCGTGAGATCGTCCAGGGGTGCCAAGATATTTTTTTTGGCGGGGGAGAGACAAAAAATCATTTGTAGTTCCTACTTAAAATAAATATTAAGTTGGATAACTTAATCTCACAGCGTAAAGACTGTGATAGAGACCGATGCACTCATTTCTGAGAAGGATTTAGTTACTCCCACGCCCACAACTGTTAGGCCTGATATTAAAGTGACTGCCTACGTTGAAAATGTCATCACTCTTAAAAAACACCTTCAAAATCTAGCCATTAACTTTCACTACAATATCGATAATGATTTACTTAAAGATTTAGCAAATTATGATCATGCTGACCCCTCTAACAGGAAACGGCCTAGAGCCATCCTGTCATTTTCTTGAATGTTTTGTCTTTCGTCCTTTTTATAAAAAAATAAAAATAAATAAAAAAATAAAATAATACTTGGCTTGCCAAGGTAAAAAACAACAAAAAAATTTATAAAAACAAATAAAAATGTATTTCTATCCTTAAACTTTCTCTTTTAATTTTATTCATCTTTGCATCGTTTGTAGACCCTCTTTTCTACTGCCCTGCAAGATGCTCACTCACTTTTTCTGATACTATGAACTCACGGATTAGCAGCGGCCCAATCATTTCTCTCCTTTCCTATACTCTGTTTCATTGGTTCCCCTCTGCTTATTACCTGAAAGTCTGCAATTGAGGGCGTGGCCCAGGAACTGCAGTTGCGACCCATTTCCTATGGAAAATGTCATTTTTTGACTATTTTGTTCAATTTTATTTTTTGCAAGAATCGTGTAATTCGATCTTTTCTCTTTTCAAAACCATTTTGATTTTCATTCTACATCAATTAGAAGCAGAGTTATACTTATTTTAAAAAACATGAATCGCGTGCTACAAAATTGAAGTGACAAACAACTTTAAATGTGTTTTTCTCAGAATTATGTGTTTTAGCACAAATCTCTATCGTTATCATGACATCTCACATAATAATGCATATAATTTGATAAGATTTTCAGGAAATGTTTTAGATGCTATTGTTAATAAAATGACGTACAATAATTGATGTATAATGAATAGTATTTTATTTGGGGTTGTCTTCATAAGGAAGTAAATGACGAATCGGAGAAAATTTTCATATTGGAACATAAAATTGTCTGTATCATTTTTGCATTTTAAAAATTTCTCTTAGATTGTAGGTCATTTTTAAGATAACTTTCATCTGTATCATGTGTGAGAAGGAAATTAAAATAGTAGCATTAGAATTTTGTGCAGAGTGATAGGCGTTTTAGCTAAATTTCATTAAAAATTACTTCAAATTGACCTATTTAAAAAAAAGTATAGTATTTACAGGTAAATTTTTGTTAATTTTTAAAATTTTTAATTGCTATTTTACCATAAAAGACCAAAAAATCCTTAAAAAATTGATTTTTTTAAAAAATTGCCTCCGAACGTAGGCTATCACCTTAAACATTTGTGCTCTAAGCAACAATCGTCTCACATTAATCAGACAAAACTCTGTTAGGCGATTATCATTGTAGTCATCTGGTGCAGTAAAGGGCAAACTGGGGGTCGCGAAAATAATTGAAGAGGTCGAGGATAGTTTGAAGTAAATTTTTTAATTAACTAATTAACTACTTAACTAATTAAAAATTTACTATAAATATGCTAATCATTATCAAATCACGATATTTCTTAATTTTTACCTATATGAAACACAAATAGATACTAATATCGAAATATGAAATTTAAGTCACACGAACTGTGCCAAAAACAATTGCAGAAGGTAAGAGAGACACTTCTTTATTGTTATCATGCAAAATAGATATATATCCAAAACCAATAGTTTATTGATTTTTAAAATAGTTTGTCAAAATTTTATTATACCTATTTTCTATTTTTTGTAAACATTTTCTTAATTGCTACTACCAAAAAATTTTCATTTGGTGGTGGAGTCGAGTGATTTTTTATTTAAGGGTCTCACTACCCTTAAATCTTTAAAACATTCGATTTTGTGAAAAAAATATATGTTAAAGTCTGATCATTTCTGAACAAAATAAAGCAAACCCCATGAAAATATTCCGCTTAGTTCCAGAGATATTGATATTCTAAATATTTAATTACTGATTAAGTTTATGGTAAGAAAAATTTTAAACTCATTTTTTCAAAATGTAATTTAGCATCATTCCGAAACTGATATCTCAAAAACTTTGAAACATAATTCTATGAAATTTTTATCACTGCATAATCATGTTATTTTATTGTGTGTGAACTAGAATTATTGCAAACACTGCACATTTTGTTATTTTTTCAGGGGTAAATTAATGAAAAAATTTAAGGAAATTTTATGTACATTATGAGCACTTTTAAAAAAATTTTAAAAATATTTTAATGTTGAATTTTTTATGTTCAATTGTATTTTGAATTATTTCTTTTAAATATAAAACAGGAATTATACATTTAAGTGTAAAATTTATTTCATAGTTCTGCGTGCAAGCCAGTATACAATAAAAATGCTTAAAAAACAAGGTATATCTAAAGCATTTTTTAAAAAATATTTTAAATTATTTTGAGAGTTGAAAATTTGTTTATTAAAATAAATTTATCAATTTATAATATACATAAAATTTGGAAAAATTGGAAGTAAATTGAAATAGTTACAAAGACTCAAAAAGTATGAAAATATGCCTTATTTCCTCGACTTAAGGGTCGTGAGTCCCCTTAAAGAAAAAGGGTAGTGGTAGAATGAAGTTTGCACACCACTGTTCTAGTGTAACTATGTACTGCATAAATGGCTATTTTTGAAACTGTATTTATGTATACAATTCGGGTGTTTGCTACTTACAACTTTCCATAAATGAATAAAATCAATAAAGGAGTAAATATTTATTTGAACTTACATTTAACATGTTTCTTATATTTATTCCACTTTGATTTAATATTTTAAAAATTGACAAAAACAATTCAGGTAGTCACTTTTAACGAAACTACCGCGGGTTATTAACGTAGTATTACTTATCGTTGCTCACCCTTTTTTTTGACCCATTTTGGTACATTATTGTTTACTGTTTACTGCTACTGGGTTTGGCGCGCTGCCAAAATTATAACTCGCGACGGACTCTGATTTTTTCTTTCCGGAGGACCGTTATTGAGGAAAGTAATCCTACGTTAAGGGGTCCAGGACACAAAATTGTTCGAATTTTCGAAAAGAAATTTATTGCATTACAATTTTCTGTGTTCTTTTACACTTAAAATGACGTTCAAATCATGTTCCTATCTTAATTAGAACAGGAGAAATTATTGTTTTTTTGCAACATTCTAATAGTAGCCAAGCTTTGTTTAAACTTGTAAGTGCGTTTTTCCTCATGATGGTTTTTTTCCCCATTTCTCGTATTTAAATTGTTATAAGTCAAGAACCGTTAAAGATAAATGGTTGAAACTTGAAACATGTATTTTTTAAACTATTTTACTTTAATTTTGATTGAGGAAATTTAAAAAAATATTTACTTTTAAAAATATGATTTTTTAAAAATATGTTACACCATTTTTTTGTAATTTTTAATATAAATATTTTAAATTTTTTAAAAATTAATATTTAAAAAATGATGAATCAAAATTAAAACTTATATATTTCTGTTTAAATAAATGAAAAAGAATTGAAATTCGACAAATAATATAACAAATCATAACAATTTTAAATTACCCCACTTTTTTTAAAAATTTTAAATTTTAAATATTTTTAAAAACATTTTGAGAAGTTATATGAAGTGATTTTGTTTAAAAATTATATTGTTAACCATCACAAAAAATTCAAAATTTTAACTCTATAAATAAAAAAATTTTAAAAATATGTCCTGGACCTTAAAAAAATCCCAAAGAGTGTTCCAAAAGTTTCTAATTGCATTCCTAAGTGTGCCGCAAACGTAAAAAGTTTGGGAATCCGGAGGTTAAATGTGGTATCTTCGCGAACAATGGCCAATGTTATCACCAAATTCAACTAAACGTATTGAATATGATCTTTTAATTTTCTCCAATGAAAGTAATTAGTGTCCTAGTTCATGTTACTAGACGAGAAATGTTACAATATACCGATTATGTAAACACAAATTGCTCAGCATACCCTACTGTTTGGAGACAATAGCAGTTGGAGCAACTGCCAATAGCAACTGGTTAGAGCCAATGTCACGGCTACCTGGCTCTCCGGAGATGAATATTTCTGCTATCATGTGAACATTTACAAATGCTATTGCATTCTAACTATAACAGTCTGAAACGAAATTAATCCTATACATAATATGTTATGCATTAATGTGTCCAGAATATATATATATATATATATATATATATATATATATATATATATATATATATATTATAAGTTTTGCCCTAATTTTTCCACTCCATTATGAGAATCTATGTAACTCTAAATTCAAATTCACCTTTGTTTTTATGAAATACATCTTCCCATAACTGATGAATATTTCTGCTATCTTGGGAACATTTACAAATGCTATTACATTCGAACTATAATAGTTTGTAACGAAATTAATCCTATACGTAGTATATTAAGCATTAATGTGTCCAGAATATATTTTTTTTATAATTTTTGCCCTAATTTTTCCACTCCTTTATGAGAATCTATGTAACCCTAAATTCAAATGCACCTTTTTTTTATGAAATACATCTTCCCATAACTGATGAATATTTCTGCTATCTTTTGAACATTTACAAATGCTATTACATTGTAACCATAACAGTCTGAAACGAAATTACTCCTTTACATAGTATGTTAAGCATTAATGTGTCCATAATACATTTTTTTAAGTAATTTTTGCCCTAATTTTTCCACTCCTTTATGAGAATCCATGTAACCCTAAATTCAAATGCACCTTTGTTTTTATGAAATACATCCTCCCGTAACTGTTCTCCAATACTTAGTTGCTTTAAACAAATGTAAAATACATGTATACAATGAAAGTTCTGAAGCCAGCTACCCCTCTAAACGGCCATGTTTTGTTCAGAACCGGTTAAAGACTCCATAGTGCCAATGGTATGGAGGAAACTTCTTTAGACGGCCACCTCTCAAAACGGCCACTCTTTTTCGGAGCCAAGATTAGAAGCCATGGAGAAGTTTTATTACACCACAGAACAATTTTAATAAAGTTTTGAAAATATATTTGTAAATGTTCATGGATTATTTAAATGTTTCAGCTATACCAAAACTGTAATAATCTAAATGGAAACAGAATTTGAAACAAACTAGAGTAATCTGTTAGTCATTATTTCTAATTATCAACTTTAGCAGCAGTTTTTAAAAGCTGATAGAAACATTTTAGTGAAAGTTTCTCTGGGTAGCTTTTTTTTTTCTATTATAAGCTTTTATCCTATTTTTTCTTACTGGTAAAGATGTCGACAACAAACTGCCTCTTGGCTACATTGTTTTGTTGTGGCAATCTGGAAAAGATGGTACCCCTCATTTTTTTTAATGCACTTCGTGTTGTTCCTAAAAGTATACGCCAAGAGAAAAAAAATTCCCCTTTTTTTCGGAATGGCCAGGTAAGGCGTGTTTCGTGTAGCAATTTCTAAAAATGTTTTTTATAGTAGACCAGAACAATGCCTTAGCTAACCTTAGATTTGTAATTCTTTGACTCACACTAAAGAAAGTACAGATGTGATTTTTTTTTGAAAGAAATTAGGCTTTTAGCTACATAAAAATATCTTTTAGCAAAACATAAAACAAACTAGAGTTTTATTGTGGCAAATATATAGATAGTGAAATTTATAAAACTTGCACTTTGCTTGGCTGAAACAGTATATAATTAAAGTATGAAATCATTTTTGTTTGTTCGTTTTCTGAAGAAATTAGGGTTTTAGCTGCGCATGAAAAAAAGTGTTTTAATAGCAAAACAATTGACATTAGTTATTTAGAAAATATAGTTTACAGAAGATTTTTTTGTTTGTTTGTTTGTTGAAGAAATTAGGCTTTTAGTTGCATTAAAAAAGTGTCTTAATAGCAAAGCGTCAGATATTAGTTATTTAGGAAATATATTTTATAGGTGATTTTTTTTTGTTTGTTGAAGAAATTAAGCGTTTAGCTGTATGAAAAATGTGTCTTAATAGCAAAACATTAGACATTGGTTATTTAGGAAATATCGTTTATATAGGATTTTTTGTTTGTTTTTTTGTTGAAGAAATTAGGCTTTTAGCTGCATGAAAAGTGTGTCTTAATGGCAAAACGTTTGACATCATCCATTTTGAGAATTCTGTGAGTAGAATAGAATAATGATCCTTGTTTTTGGAAGAAATTAGGCATTTAGCCGCATGAAGAAAAATTGTCTGAATAGCAAAATATTTTATATTAGCTATTTAAAGAATACTATGCGTAGTGCCGATGATTTTTTTTTAATTTTTTTGAAGAAGAAATAATTAGACATCTAGTCCCATGGAAAAATTGTCTTAGTGGTAAAAAATTAGACATAAGTTATTTAGAGAATATAGTTTATAGAAGAATTTTTGTTTGTTTGTTGAATAAATTAGGTTTTTAGCCGCGCTTGAAAAAAATGTCTTAATTGCAAAACATTCGACATTTGTTATTTAGAAAATATAGTTTTCAGAAGAATGCTTTTGTCTGTTTGTTTGTAGAAGACATTAGGCTTTAATTGCATAAAAAGAATGTCTTAATAGCAAAATGTCAGCCATTAGATTCTTGTTTGTTTGTTGAAAAAATTGGGCTTTTAGGTAAATAAAAAAAGTGATTAACAACAAAAAATTTGACATTAGATACATAGAGAATACTGTGTTTAGAAGAAAATAGGCATTTAGCCCAATGAAAAAAAATGTCTTAGAAGCAAAACATCAGACATTAGTTATTTAGGAAATATAGTTTATAGAGAGATTTTCTATTTGTTTGTTGAAGAAATTAGACTTTTAGCTGAATAAAATAAGTGTTTTAATAGTGAAATATTTAACATTAGTTATTTAAAGACTACTGTGTGTAGAAGAAAATACGTATTTAGCCGCACGAAAAAAAATGCTTTAGTAGCAAAACATCAGACATTAGTTATTTAGAAAATAGGGTTTATAGAAGAATTTTTTGTTTGTTAGTTGGAAAAAATTTGGTTTTCAGCTGCACAAAAAAATGTCTGAATAGCAAAACATTTGACATTAGCTAGAAGACAATACTGATGTTATCTTTTTGGGAAGAAATTAGACATTTAGCCGAATGAAAAAAAATTGCCTTCATAGCAAAATATTAGATTTTAGTTATTTAGAGAATACAGTTTATAGATGAAAACAAGGATGTACTTTGTCTTGAAGAAATTAGGCTTTTAACTCCATTAAAAAGATTATAGAAATGAAATATTTGAAGATAATAAAACAAAGTATATAATCTTGCTAAATGAAGCTCAGTGTAGATACTAATATTTATAAATTTTGTGTTTTTTTAACAGAAAATACAACACAAATGTATTTTATTGAACATCGTTTACTCCTTTCAGGCAAATTTCTGCTTCCAAATTAAGAGAACTATTTAAAACTCAAAATCATGTGCAAAAAATATATTCTTTAGTGTTGTTTTAATTTCGTATATTAAGAAATCCTTATTTTCCACGTGTGGCATATTTCCCATTTTTAACACTTTTACAATTAAGTAAAAATTTAGGATATTATTTGTATTTTAATACAATGATTTTTGGCTCTATGTTTTCGTAATTTTTTTTTCTCATTAAAATATTTTTATATTCTTTAAAACCCAACTCTATCCAAATTCAACAAGAAATAAATTTGAAAAATACAAAATTCGAATTAAAATTATCTGTTTGAAGTATTTTGAAAGTAGTTTGTAATGTGTTATTCACATAAATTACATTTTATCATTGCAACTCAACTCAGCCATTCACAAGCCAAATCGGTTGAGTCTGCATTTTGAAATTTTGGAAATTTTGGTGTCAAAGCATTTGATGGACTCCTGACTTTTAACTTTCATAATAAATTTCCCAAACAATAAGGGTTAACAACCGTGAATGACAAAATTATTTCTTGTCCTTTGAATAATAAGTAATATTTCGCCAAGTTAACTCCATACTCTAATGTAAATTGTTGCAATATTGCAATTCAAACGCAGAAACAAGTACTTGATGAAAACGGTTAATCCTTTAGTGTTGGATTCAGGAAACAATGGATTTTATTTGGATGCATCTTTTTCAAACTACAGCAACAGGGTATAAATTATGATAAAATGTCAACTTTTTTATACATTACATTTTTTCTAAACATTTCAGATTTCTACCTGAAATGTGATGAACTGTATTACTTGTGTATTATGAGGTTTTATTTATTGATTCTTACAACGAGACAAAAGCTCTATTTATAAAACATTTCTGATAAATTGAATTTAATGTTTACTTACTTACTTACTTACTTACTTACACACACACACACACACACACACACACACATATATATATATATAACGATAACGCCACAACATTATTACTTGTAGCGTATTCTAAATTCTCCTCAGTAAAGCACAGCCCTTATTCAAAATTGCGACCTAAGAAGAAAAGAATTAACCAACTATTCTATTCCCTTTACTGCACGCGCGAAACATTAAAATTATTTTTAGCCTCCTACCCACTAACAGCCGCGTGGAAAGATGAGAGATGATAAAGATGCGTGAGATTTTGAATCGTACCTTAACGTGGTAAATCATGTGCCCGTTTTCTACCCAATCATAGAATTCTAAACACCTAGCTTCCCCATAGTATAAAAGGTCCAACAGAAGATTTTCGCACACATGTTTTTGCTCTTGTCTTGTTCCTTCGCGCGTCTCTGCTTTTCTAACCCTCAAACTGTATTCCACTGCTGTCCGATTCTGTCATTGTTAATCCTTCTGTGTACCTTCTTTGATGTCTGCTGTCTGATGTATACTTCCATGGAATAAAGTACTCCAGCTCTTCAATTTGTTCCTGTTCTTTCCTCGAGTATTCTTCCGCCACGACTACCTACGCTCACGATTTGTGCCTCTGCTATTAAGGATGTAATATACCCATTACATCCGTAAATTATTATCTGAAAGAGAAACTAGCTCATATTTACATGGTTGGAGCTGGACTCAGCCTGAAAGGAATAGAATGAAATTTGGAAGCAATCTGGCCGAATCGTTTATTAGAGCGACAGAAGTACATCCGTCCATTTCAGAAGACGGCTCGGAAGCGAATATCACCTCTCAACCTTACGCGCGGGAGGGCGAAAAAAACGTGGCTATTATTTTGTAAGGTCAGAAGATATTGGGGCTCGCGATGTGAACCCACTCCTTTCTCCAGACGTATACACGTGTAGAATTGCAAAGATATGCGATTTATGGGAAGTTCTGTTGCTCAGTGTTTTGTAGCGATAAAGGAATGTTACTGGGGATTTGATATAGGAAAGAGAATTGAAATGATAGAATGGAGGGCATAATATTTAATATATTACACACACACATATATATATATATATATATGTAAAGGTTTTTTAGAGGGTAAACCATAAGGGGTCTAAAAGGGGTTTTTCTAGAGAAAATAGGAATTAAAACATTAAACGCCAGATTAATCACAGTTGATAGCGCGAAAATGAATAAGGAAGTAGCGAAATGAATGTCATTCAGCTTTTAATAGAATCGGACTGGGTGAATAGTCGGGGGAGACTCATAGCCTCATCGCCGGCGCTGACGTCACTAGAATGTTCGAGAACTTTGGAGAAAAGAGTTATCAGGACTTGAAACGAATACAAAGAACTTCAGAGACGACGTAGCCGCCAAGAGAGTAAGACATGCTACTTCTCTGGGCAATAAATTTGGTAGGGACGGAGTAAAATGGAGCTGAGAACTTTCATGTGGATTAATAAATATGTTTCGGAAAGTTAACGGACTGGTATTTGTGTCACTCGAGCCACATTGACTGCATTGCTGAAAATTAATTAAACGTTAAGTATATCTCCATGGGACCATCAACTGCAATATTAGGATTAAAATGAGATCTGACTAATATAAGATATGGGTGTGAAGAACAAGTCCGACATATATATATAACTGACATGCTTTCGTATCCATTTCGTTATTAAATTAAAGGCAATCGTGGTCCGAATGAGTAGATGAGACGACAGAGATCACTTAAACTCGTTTATTTTAATTATTAATATACCAGAGCTCCAACATAATTATGTAAACCACTCCTTCCAGGCTCTCTCTCGAGACATACGTCCTCTCCCCATCAGATATGTGTTTCCGTTGCCTCAGTTCTTTTTGTCTTCTTCCCGTCTAAAATTATGCTGACACTACATTAGGAAAATTCCGCAAGCATCTATTTACGTAACTGTTTACGTAACTATTTACGTAAAACCCGTCTCTTTTTAAAAACTGGACCGTCAGGTGGCGACCTCTGTTGGTAACTTTTGCTATTAAAACCCTCGTTTTCTTTATTTTTCTCTATATTTCCTGAATTAATAGTATTTATTTACTAATTCCTATTTTTTCTAAACAAAAGCCCCATTTAAGGTTCCCACGGTTTCCCCCGCACAAAGGGCTATAATATTCTATTACACAGTCGAATGCTCTACTTAATCTGAGCTCAAAAAAATGGTGACCACTGCGGTCAATGTTAACGGTAGTAAATGAAGAATCAATGCAAAATATACATCTCGAAGGTTAGCTTCCCTCAACAGTCGGCAAGCCGAACTGAACGGGGGGGGGGGCTTAAGCATAAAAAAGGAAGCAGCTAGCTATCAGAAAATGTAGATCTATCTATAAATCTGACTGAGTAATCTCTTTTCATTCTGGACAAGGCGCACACAAGCTAGGGTTCTTTTAACTTCATTTAAACAAAAGTATCGCCAACTACGGAGAAAGCCTACCGAACTAGAGTAGCATCGGACTTCATCGGTAAACCGCTGTAAAGAACAAACTTTCGTAACTAGAAAAACGGCGATTTACCGCCAAAAAAAATAGCCAAGTAGGAGCGAAAAGAGTGGGACGGCCGCTGATTGGACTTAGCCAAGAGTGACGTGAAGCGGTGCCGAATATGATTGGCGAACTTCGCTCTGGGGCAGGAGGAGAATTTTTAAGAATTTTCTCTCGGGGAAGGATGGGACGCCAACAGATGTCGGAGATTAAAGTCTGAGAAATAGATAGAGAGTGTCCGCGCTATTGTACCTTATGCCAATTAAAAAGCAATTTCTACGACCCCTGGTTGGAAAACGCCCGGTCCTTTTTTATCAGGTCGGCACAAGCCATAATACATCCAATTATCTGTATGAGTAAATTGCAGTTTCAAATAAAGGAAACTACTTTTAAATTGGGTTCTTGGAAAAAAAAATACATTGCTGAACAAAATAGCGGATGCTATCAATGGCTATTACTGGAGTAAAGATATACCATTTTAGACCTCCCACGTAAAAGAGGGGCGATACATGAATTACGCTAAAATTCTTATAGCGAAAGATCGTAAGATTAATATTAACATTACAAACATTAAGGTGATTACATCCTTTAAATTAATAATTACTCGTATTTAAAGTAGGTGCAATTAATAAGAAAACTGTAACGATAAAATCCACGTTACAATATATATATATATATATATATATATATATATAATATTAAATATCATTTAATTTTATTTTTTATTCCTCACAAAAAAGTAAAATAAATGAGTCAGTTACAGTCTACCTGATACAGAAGTATTTTTGAATTATTAAATAATTATTTCAATTTTTTTTCTGTAGTCAAAAAATAATTTGAAGACTGAGTTGGATGCTATTACTTTTTTTTCACTTGCCAAATCGATTAAGTCCCTTACTCACGCAATAATTGCAATAAAAATGACGATAACTCGAAGTCTATTCTATCTTATAGATATTATATCCCGCTGGATAAAAGCTACATCTGCAGTAATACATTCTGCAATGTTTCTTTGAATTTATGTGTTCAGACGAATTTTAAAGAACAATGTATATCATTTTATCACTTTTCTCTACACTTTTTGGGTTTATGGACTTAACCTATATGAAAACTGAGTGGCTCGGTTCTTGCAGCGAATCTATAAATATTTTTTAATATAAAATAAACCAGTGTAGTTTTTAGTTTTTTAAAGTTGTGGTTTTTACAGACTCCACAAAGCTCGATTATGGGATTTTCTTTCCTACTACTCGAAGCATCATCAAATTAATGGAAGAGGTCAATATCTCTCACGGCGCAATTTGGCGAAAAGTTTTGAAACTGCTCCAAATAGCACTTTTCGAAAGTGAACCTTATGTGAAGGCCTTTTTGCGCAATTTCGAAACATTCTGCCTGACAGTCAACAACCTTACTTAATATTTATTTCTTGTTGAAATTTTATACGATTGGCGTATACAGAATTTCAGTATATTTTAATGAGTAAAAAATGTAGAAAAAAACGCTTAGCGAAAAATAAATAAATAAAACTACAGTCAATATACTAAATTTGTTATTTATTTCTTGTTGAATTTTGATACCATTAGCGTATACAGAATTTTAATATATTTTAATGAGTAAAAAATGTCGAAAAAAACGCTTAGCCAAAAATAAATAAATTAAACTACAGTTAATATCCTACATTTGTTATTTATTTCTTGTTGAGTTTTGATACGACTGGTGTATACAGAATTTTAATTTATTTTAATGAGTAAAAACTGTAGAAAAAAAGTTCAGCAAAAAACAAATGAATTTAAACTATAGTTAATGTCCAAAATTTGGTTGTTTATTTTTTGTTGAGTTTTGATACGATTAGAGTATACAGAATTTTATATATTTTAATGAGTAAAAAATGTCGAAAAAACGCTTAGCCAAAAATAAATAAATTAAACTACAGTTACTATCAAATATTTTTGATTCAATTTTGGAAAATTAAAACAAAATTTAAAAAGTTTGGGAAAAATACCACTGATTTATTTATACACGTTTTTTAAAAAATAATGAGAACCAAATTTAGGGGAAAGATTGTAAATGCATCTGGCCACAGTTTTTATTCGGTTTTTTATTATACATAGGAGGAAAGATTGTAAGTTTAATTAATCAGAAAATTCACAAGCGGAAAATTTCAATTTCAGTTATTTAAAACTTTATCTAAAATAAATAAAAAATTTCAGTATTTATAAAGTTTTATCTTCCCTAGAGATTTATTGCAAATCTCACATACTAAAAACACCTGGTAGTTGTTAAAAATTCAGTATGGAATATTCAATGTGTGAAGCAGAATTGCATGATAGTTTCATCTGAGGAAATTGTTTTCTAAGATTATAGAATCTAGATATGAAATCATTCAGAATATGAAGACATAGATCTGAAATTTTCATACTTCTAAAAGAACTTAAAAAGAAGCGATGGAGCATTCCTCGCAAATCGCCAAGTTTCACCTCAGCGACTAAAGAGAAGGGAAAAACGTCCTTTTTATTTTCTGCATTTTCTCGTTTCTAACGCTGGATTTCCAAGTCCTTGACATTTAACGTAGAATTATTGCCAATATACAGATCGGTCTGAATTTATAGAGTTACGAATTCGAGGCGCTACGTGTCGTAAACGATTCAGAAAACAGTGGGTTTTATTTGGATGCATCTGTCCAAAATAAAGCTACAGGGTATAAATTATGATAAAATGTGATCTTTTTAGATCATATTTTGTTCATTACATTTTTTCTATACATTTCAGATTTCTAGATGAAATGTGTTGAACTGTATTACTTGTTTATTATAAGGTTTTATTTTTTGATTCTGGCAACGAGACAGAAGCTCTATCTATAAAACATTTCTGATAAATTGAATTTAATGTTTATATATATATATATATATATATATATATATATATATATATATATATATATATATATATATATATATATATATATATAAATATATATATATATATATATATATATATATATATATATATATATATATATATATATATATATATATATATATATATATATATATAAATATAAATATATATATATATATATATATATATATATATATATATATATATAAATATAAATATATATATATATATATATATATATATATATATATATATATATTATAACGAGGATTTTTGTTAAAGTCTTCTTGTTAATAATACTTACGTTAAATGCAGGTAATTATTAAATGTTAAATAATTTAATCGCTTTAATTCCTTAACATCACTTTCGTCATCTTTAGCTATAAGCATTTTAGCTGGTTAAATAGAATAGCTTAATTTTTAGATTTTCCCCAATACGTGGGAGGTCTCTAAAGTTATGCCGTGAGCAATTTCGTTTTCTATTGATAGCGTCTGTAAAATTGCTTCAGCTGGATTTTTGGGCAGGGAATCCTCTTAAAAATTAGTTACGTTTCCTCGGAACTGCAGTCTCTTTTATCAACATACATGGATTCTGTAGTACCATATACCCCCCTTTTAAAAAGAACCATATATTATCTCTCCATGGGTCGTGATATTTGCTGCTTAAATCGCCGACTCTTATATATATATATATATATATATATATATATATATATATATATATATATATATATATATATATATATATATATATATATATATATATATATATATATATATATATATATATATATATATATATATATATATATATATATATATATATATATATATATATATATATATATATATATATATATATATATATATATATATATATATATATATATATATATATATATATATATATATATACTGGTGGTTATCAAAATAATGGAAACACTTACGGAAAACATTAAATTCTTTATTAATATCACATAGGACACTCTGTAGCATTTAATACCACCTGGATACACTAAGGAAGTGAATTATGCAAGTTATGTATAGCGGTTAAGGGAATATTATACCATTCTTTATGGATAAATCGTCAATGTTCCTGTAGAGATGTTATTGCTGGATATTGATTCCTGACTCTGTTCCCTAAAACAGACCACAGCAGTTCGATGATATTGAGGTTTAGGGACTGTGCGGGCCAGATAAGGAGTTTGACTTGCTCTTTATGCCCCTCAAACCACGACCTGACACGTCTACTGTATGGATCGGGGGATTTTCATCATGGAGAACGCCATCTTCTGCAGGAAACAATTTTTGCTTTCCCTTTGGTCCTCTATTCTGTTTCACAGAGGATGTCTTTCCGCGAACTATGTATGCCATCATGACTTCCGATATCATAGCTCAGTAAACACCCAAACCCATGGGGGTTGGTGTAACAGATACTCCAATTAAACGGGCATCAACAATTTGCCCTTCTGCACGGCCTACAAGGTTTGACATCTTACGCTATCGCCCAAAGTGCCTGATGCCCATAGTTTCATTACTGCTACTTTAGAGTAGAATAATGTATACACTATATTCTATAAAAAAATATTGTCCCTAAACTTGTTTTTTAAGGAATATGAAGCACTTCCATAAACACCACTAATATTGAAGTGGTTCCATTATTTTGATAACCACCTGTATATATATATATATATATATATATATATATATATATATATATATATATATATATATATATATATATATATATATATATATATAGAACAGTTCCGTAACTGACTCACTGACATACAACGCACAGACCAAACCGCTGGACCTAAAGAGCTGAAATTTTGCATGGTGATTCTTCTTATGGTGTAGAGGTGCACTAAGAAAGGTTTTTGAAAAATTCTCCTTAGTTTTTTTAGATTAAATTTTTAAGCTGTTTTTGTAACTTTTTTTAAGTTTGCATTTAAAATAATAATTTGAGGGTTATAAAATTTATATCACGAGAAAGATCATAAAAATTCATTTAGAATGAAATCTTTTTCGAACCTTTACCTCGATTTTCTGAATTTTGGTGAATTTTTAAAGATTTATTTTTACAATTTAATTTAATAAATGCCGATCACGTGATTTCTTTTTCTGGTACTTTAAATAAATTTATCGTCACGTGCATAACAACTAAATAGACAAAAAAAATATTCTTTTTCTTTCTAATGCAGCAGACGATTGGATATTATCCAAAAAAATAAATATCCCTTACGATTTTTTTATAAATATATATATATATATTTTACATCAATTGTATACATTGATCGTCGCATTTATTATAAATATATATATATATATTTTTTTTTGCCATTAATTGAATACATTGACCGTTGTATTTAATTTGAATGTACTCCGTAGCGAAGCGCGGGTTTTCAGCTAGTATATATATATATATATATATGTATTTGTGTGTGTCTATAATATTAAATATTATTATTTTTATGTTCATTCCAGTAAGCAGGTGTCCGGCTTTACAGACAGTGGTATTTTCATTAAGGACTCAAATGACAGTATCAAATTTAGAAATCTTAATAATACGTCAGTTTTTACATCAGTGGTGCCCATTAGATAAGACTAAGATATGCGTAATCCTCCCTATTTAAAACTATCTGGATTTTCCAAAATAGCAAAAATGATAGTCAACATCTTATGTACTGGGTTTCAGCACAAATGTAAATAAATGCTTATACATTTCTGCAACAGTAAGTCATGGCAAGATATGACTTACTGTTTTAGTGCCAAATACAGTGAAACTTCTCTAGCCGGACACACCTATTCAACGGCCATCCCTCTTAACGGCCGTATTTTGTTTAAAACCGATTAAAGACTCCATAGAACGAATGTTATGGAAGAAACTTTTTTCAACGGCCACCCTTCAAAACGGCCACTTTTTTTCGGAAACATTACTGACCGCCCTAGACATGTTTCACTGTATATCCCTTTTATTACGCATTAGGTAACACAGAAAATGTTTTTGGTCATAGAAACATCATTGAAATTTATTTTAAGGAGACTTAAAGGAAGTGAAGAACGATTCCTCTGGTCCTCTGACGCTAGGGTTACTTTGAATGTCTCTAAGAAAAGGTTTCAAGGAAACTTTTTGAAAAAGCTGTCAAGAAAAGGTTTTATTAATTCTATGTTATACTTTCGTTCTTAAGAAGAAAATCAATTATTATTACTTTACCTTGTAATTTTATGCATCCATCTACACACACACACACACACACACACACATATACACTGCTCAAAACAATTAGGGGAGCTCATGGTTTTAACGAAACTACGCAAATACTTACACCTATAAGTAACATAAAGCAAATAATCTATAATTTAAAGCCTAACAGGAACCAGAAGAAGAAAACTTCATATGCAAATCAAAGTTCATGACGTCAAAAACCAGAAAAAGAACATAAGGGAGGATATCGGGATGTTGCAGAAATGTCTGTTTCACTGCCTTAACTGTGAATGGCTTAACTGTGGCATGGCTTATTGTAGGCAGACTAGAATCCGGGCAAACACAACGTAGTGTCGCAGACGCTATTGGAGTCGCCAGAAGTGTCATTGCAAGGCTGTGAATCCGATTCCAAGAAACAGGGAATGTTAGACGTCGACCAGGGCAAGGTCGGACACTCACCACTACAGCAAATGATGACCGGTATATACTGTTAACAGCTCGTCGAAACAGAACATACAATGCTACTCAGCTACAAAGACAGTTGCTCTTCGCAACAGGACGAAGGGTGTCCAGCCAAACAGTACGTAATAGGCTTCATCAGGGAGGACTCTATACACGTAGGACAATGGTCTGCATTCCGTTGACCTCACGCCACCGTGCGGCCCGAAGAAGATGGGCTGCTGAACATCGGATTGGGAGCAACATGATTGGAGCCAAGTACTCTTTACAGACGAGTCCCGATTCAGTCTGGAGTGTGACACCCGACGTGTTTTGGTATGGAGGGAAAGGGGCACTCGAAATAACCCCACATTCGTTCTTGTAAGGTCACAATACAGACGAGCTGGTTTTATGGTATGGGGTGGAATCAGCATAGGTGGACGTACGGACCTGCATATCATTCGGAATGGCACGTTGACGGCCCGAAGGTATGCAGACGAGATACTGAGACCTCATATCATACCTTACGCTGCAGCCATTGGAGATTCCTTTGTTTTCCAGCATGATAATGCCAGACCGCATACAGCTCGTCATGTGGAGAACATGCTTCAAGCTGAAACATGACAGCGTATGGAATGGCCAGCGTGACCTGAAACCAATCGAGCATGTTTGAGACATGCTCGGACGACGCATTGCTGCGAGACCAAGGCCTACTTTTACTCTCCGAGACTAGGAGATTGCACTTCTTGAGGAGTGGAACAGTATTCCCCAAAGTCTTATCGCTAACATCATCGCATCCATGGAAAACAGGTGTGCAGCAGTCTTAGCTGTTCGAGGAGACCACACGCCATATTAAAAATCTTGCATAATTTCTAAACAATACTTTTTTTTATCGTTTACATGTAACCAAATTGTCGCCCTAAATATTCTTTTCATGTTTTTTCCATATTTTCAAAGAATTAAAGCTTAATTACAAATTTTTTTACGTCTTGTTTTCTGTATTTCGCATTGATACGCGTGTACTATCCCTTTTATGCCAATATGTGGCTGTCTCGCACGGTTTTCTTAACTTCTTTGCTTGCTCCCCTAATTTTTTTTAGCAGTGTGTATATATATATATATATATATATATATATGTGTGTGTGTGTGTGTGTGTGTGTGTTGGTGTGTGTGTGACATGGCGGTTACACCACGTAATCTTTTATCTACTAATTAAGACTTAATGACAGTCATTACCAATAGGCCTGTGGCAAAGAACTAATATTTAAATTACAAACAATACTTTATTAACATTAATTAAATCCAAATCAATCCTCTAAGCTGATATTTCCCATCATCTCTCAAGCCCTCTCAAGCCAATGTAATCCGTATTTTATATTTTTCATTTTTACGTACTGCAATTTTGCGAGCGAAGCATCGTGAGTCGGCCATGACGAGCTTTCGAACATTCAATGATTGCGGTAGTCCGAGCTCGCGCTAGGCAATTAGTCATTGATGACCTCTGTCTTGTGAACTCTGCTACAAAAAAACAACCTACTTCCTGAATTAGAAAATAGTAGAATTTCTAACTGTAAATAACCGTTTAACTCTAATTTGCATAATTTTAACCAAATTAAATTTAGTTAATTAAATTCTACGTTTCTAGCATTACACGCACACACACATGTCATGTATGTGTGTGTGTGTATGTGTATGTGTGTATCTGTGTGTGCATCTGTGTGTGTGCATCTGTGCTGTATATGTATTCTGTACACGTGCTCTTTGGATTTTGCCCTCCCATAATTATTATTTTAAATCCTCAACTCAACCAATAAAGTAATTCTACTCATTTCTTTTTAAAAAAATTGGCTCCGATTACCTCTTTATATCCTAAAATATCCCTATGCTTTTGATACAGTTTTTAAAAATAATCTGTCTTTCCATCCACTTTCTATCTTTGCTAACCGGTTAACTTTATCTTCAACCTAATTTATTCCCATGATTTCATAATTTTCCATTCCGCACAAGTGCGTGATAAAGCCTCTTTGGTCGGATGCCCCATCCCATATTTTGTTGCTTTCGAATTAAGTGGAAAGGAAGGAAAAAAAATCCCCCAGAGAAACGTTTTATCCGAGCCACTAAAAAAAAATCCCTGTTGATTCCCCTCTTTACCTTTTTGAATTTCAAGGTTCCAGTCACTTAAGGATAAGTTATTGCCACTGTTCCGGGCGCGGTATAAATTTATAGCTTCAAAGATTGAAGTAGCAAGTTGGCGTAAAGTATCCAAGAAGCATAAAATATTCTTCCAAGTAAATCTTTTTAGGATGATGCCGGCATAAAATGTCAACACAAAAAGCTCGTAAAAATGCGAAGAATTGTCCGAAATCACGGTATCGGTATGAAGTACTTTTAGTATTGCATAAAGGAAGAGCTGGTTTTGAATGATTTTTGGATGTAAAGCATTTTGATGTGCGAAACCTTTCAACACAGAGATTGCTTAGAGCCTGCCTTTCTGGGCGGTTATTTAACGAATTTTTTTTACCTCTTTCAACGTATATTTATGAATCGAACCGCTCGTGTAACAGTACATTACATTCAATAACAAGTCAAATAATTACTAACACATAATAATAAAAATAAACAATATAGTATGCCATCTGCCAATGCGTTACCATAGCAATATAATAATATATTTGTTCGTTAGGATTGAATAAAATATCTTCAGAAACTGCACAGAAATAACTACACAGCAGAAAACTCTAAAAACATAAGTCAGGATACCAGAGACTTCAATACAATACACGCCTAACGCACTTTCAACACATTTAAATCTCAGTAGAAATTGAACTGAGTTCCAATGCCAATGCCACGCGTATTTATACACTTCCAAAGCGCCCCTTATCGGTCAGCCAGTTAGATATCATTAGAAGCTTCTAGAAAGGTCTAGATGGCAAGGTGGCGACCATTTGGCACCATTTCTCCAAATGGGCCGAAATATCGCCCCATTTGGAAATAATGGCGCCAGCTAAATATCATTAGATATATATCATTAGAAGCTTCCGATAGATATTGGCTAGCAGAATTCTGCTAGATTTTACAGCTAGATATCACTAGAAGCTTCTAGAAAGGCCTGGACGGCAAGCTGGCGACCATTTGGCACCTTATCTCCAAATGCGCGAAATATCGCCCCATTTGGCTACCAAATAAGTCACCAAATCCATCGCCAATTTATCGATAACTCTCATAGTTGGCTAGATTACCAAAGACTCGTAAAATTCGTAACAATATTATAATTTTCATCAGCAAAATGATAAATAGATTAAAGAGGGAAAGATTCGCCAAAAGGGGTTGAACCCAGGCGCCCACTGTTGTGTGTCTCGCTAATTGTTCATATGCACAAAAAATAGATAGCTGGAAAAGGTAATGATTAGCCGAAAGAGGGGCGCCCTGTATAGTTAATTATACTTGGGTAAGTTACTTTAATATACATTGATTTTGATGATAGTGGAGTACACAGTTTATCCTTTCATGTATTTTTTGTCTTTTAGTTTTATTTTATCTATCTGTAAGTTTTCATAAGTTTTATTAGGTTCTATTAATTTTTTTAATTAACTTTATGATTAACTTCGTTTTGCACATTCTATGTTTCAAAAATATTGCAACCTTTCATTCGATTATGTTTTTTAATGACGTCTCCAGATCACAGAGACCCAAGTTTATTTGCTTTTTAGTCTTAAACTTATCACAAATGTAACAGTCCTTTAGGACCACAGCGAAATTCAGAAAAAGAATGAAGATTTGACACAATACACACACAAGCACAATAACGAAGTCGGAATTCCCACAGAGATGCCAAGCTCCAACTGAGAAACGAATGAATAAAAAAACATAAGTAGCCAAGTTCGGCATGCTTATATACCCTTGACGACATTCTTCACTTTTCAAGAAATTGAAAATTTCATCACTCGATAACCACACTATTTAGATAAAATCTGATTGGTTCTCCGGACATTCTAAAAGGTGGTTAAATGTCGCCAAATTTGTCGCCGAGTTCGCCAAAACGCTCGAAAATATCGTCAAAGTGTGCCCTGTTGAAATATGAATCTCAATTACAGTAAATAAACGATATTTAACTCAAAACGAACGTACATTATGGGGCGTACATTAAGGAACGTACATTAAAACATCTGTAAATAAAGAATATTTACATATGTTTAGAAATATTCACACCTATTTACAACAATACATAATATTTAAATATCTTCACAAGAAAACATTCCGTCTGATATGATTGGAATAATTACTTAAAATAGGTGTATATATTTCTTATGTGTGCATAATTGTTTTGGAAAGAAAAAGTTTTAATGATGTGACTAAAATAAATTTCAAGGGAAAAGTGGCAACGAATGCTTTTAAAAATAAGAGAATGTCCATTCCTTGGAACCTTTTCTTAGAAAATGACAGTTTTAATGCAGATCATAAAGCTTGCGTTTTTTTTTCCTTTTCTCTGCAACAAATTTATGCGTACATTAAGGAACGTACACTAAAATATATGTAAATAAAGAACATTTACATATGTTTAGAAATATTCACACCTATTTACAACAATACATAATATTTAAATATCTTCTCAAGAAAACACTCCGTCTGATATGATTGGAATAATTACTTAAAATAGGTGTATATATTTCTTATGTGTGTATAATTGTTTTGGAAAGAAAAAGTTTTAATAATGTGACTAAAATAAATTTCAAGGGAAAAGTGGCAACGAATGCTTTTAAAAATAAGAGAATGGCCATTCCTTGGAACCAATTCTTAGAAAATGACAGTTTTAATGCAGATCATAAAGCTTGCGTTTTTTTTTCCTTTTCTGTGCAACAAATTTATGCGTACATTAAGGAACGTACATTAAAACATATGTAAATAAAGAACATTTACATATGTTTAGAAATATTCACACCTATTTACAACAATACATAATATTTAAATATCTTCACAAGAAAACATTCCGTCTGATATGATTGGAATAATTACTTAAAATAGGTGTATATATTTCTTAATGATGTGACTAAAATAAATTTCAAGGGAAAAGTGGCAACGATTGCTTTTAAAAATAAGGGAATGGCCATTCCTTGGAACCAATTCTTAAAAAATGACAGTTTTAATGCAGATCATAAAGCTTGCGTATTTCATTTTCTTTGCAACAAATATATATTTATAAAGTCTTCATAGTGAAAATTTAAGAACCTATCTTTGAGATGACAATTTATACCAGCATAGTATTACACGTTTGCATTCTCCCAGAAATGTGAAAAACCCGCAAAAAACTTAATGCTGCAATTTCTATGGATAGAACACCGCCCAAAACTAAAATGTAGAGAATTCGCAATAGTTATGACAAGCACGATATAGACAGAAATTTATTATTCAAAAGGAGTTAGAATAAGGGATTCCGAGAAAGAAGACACCGAATAGTTAAAAGGAGAAATATCGTTCTTCCTAGTTTTGACATTACTGGGATTCGAGTCACTTGAAAGTGAGTTATTGCTTCCATATCGAAAAAGATCGATATTTATTGCTGGGAGATTGAATTTATTGAATGTCGTGGAGAATCTCTGAAGTCCGGAAAAATTTCTTTGAGATAAATCTTCCGAAAGTAGTGAAGAAATTTATCAACAGAATTAAAAAGTGAGTAAAAAAAATCACCCGATAGAAGCTTTTCTTGTCTTATCATTAATTTTTATCTAATAGTTGAGATTTTTCAAAAATTTCTAGTGCGCACGCCCGTATAAATTTTATGGTGAACTATTGCCGAAAAAAGTACAAAAAGTTTTTTTTACAAATTCGTTCATTTTAAATGGTAATATGATTAGATCGTTTGAATTTTGAAGGCATAACTCGGCCTACTTTTGTAGACCATGTATGTCGTTGCGCACAATGTTCTGCTCTGACATCTCTTCGACGCACAGTGAAAACGTTATAAACTTCAACGACAAAACAAATTCCGTTTGATGGGTGAAAAATAAATAAAACAGCAAATCACAATGGAATCCATAAAATAAATTCAACAAAGAAACTGGAGAAAAATATTCAGCCAAAGCATATAATGAAAGTAAATTAATATGAATTCAATCCTCTTATACATACCTCACTTCTTCTTTTTATATTCATCCTGCTTGGAAGTCTATCATGTCGAAGATAAGCACTTCCTAAATCAACAGCCGGAGAATGACCGATTGGCTAGGGCGGCAGCATTCGACAACAAAGTCCGCGGATTCGAGTCCCCCTGTTGGCATGGATGTTTGAAGCCGTTCGGAATCGGCTTTAAGCAGTAGGTCCCGGTCATATTAGCCCTTGTGTAGCAAAAAATGTTCGTAGTGCTCCAAAACCAAACCAAACTAAACCAAACCTAAATCAACAATACTATTTAAGAAGTAGCGACTAATGCCGGGTAATTATTGTGTGTTACAGAAGCGTTTAATGTATAAACAAACACTTGATCTATAAAATATAGGTATTTTCAGAGGATTAAATTATATTGATGAATACACCTAGTAAGAAGCTGCTCTGTTATCAGTTGGAAATGTGTTTCTGTTCTATTTGAAATAAAACTTAAAATAAATACGCTTATGACAAATGAACTTATAGTCGAGAGACTTATAGTAAGACTGGTAGAACTTATAGTAAGAGTGGTGTTAACTTTGGTGAACTGAATCAATCTATTTCGCGGAACCTCCATTTGAAGAAAATTGACAGGACATGAGTCCTCTGACAAAAAATATTTTAGCCATAAATCCTGAGTAACTGAGAAAAGTAAAGAAATTTATGCAAAACCACTGACGATATTTCCCTCTTTTTCTAAAAAATATTATAAATATAAATAAATTACTTTTTATAAATAAATTTACCAAAACATTGACTACTTATTTTTCGCTAATGTTCCTGGGTCTGACGACTGTTACAACCCAGTCCGGTGTACATATGAATACAAGGAAATAAAAACACAAATCACACAATCACAGAAGAATTTTTGTTAACAAACGATGACCCCAGCGCTGGATGATAGGCTGCAGCTCCCCTTTCTAGACGGGAGAGTCTTCCACCTTTTTCAGGCGGAAGACTCACCGGTTCCCCAGAATTCACCAAGTGTTCCGCGGGAATCGAACCCACGCCCCCGGCGTAGCAGGCTGATACCTTAACCACTTAGCTACTGGGCGACTGACAATTTTTTACCATGTTTTTATTAAATTGCTTTCTTGTTTGTTTGTGTGTGTGTTTGTCCGGTCCAAATCTTGCAATCGATTTTTAACTAACTTCCCGAGTAGCTAGACATTTGAAACTTTTAGAATAGCTCAGAACACGACGACAATGCATTTTTTTAATACGTTTAGCCATTTTTAAGCAGAATTGAATTCATTTTTGTTATCTTTAGTTAATTTTCCTTTGTAGACTGGTGCAGCCATCTATCAACCGGGACGGGAACGAAAAGTTAAACGCAAGTTAACTTCCAATCAGCTTCATTTTCTTTCACGTTGATGGGATAATTCATCAAAAAAATTTTAAAAAAGAATTTATTAATACATAGAATTGTCAAGCTTATATGATTCAACAGAAAATTTAAAAACATGGTATATTAGAAGTTCTTTTTATCTTGTAATTATTAATGACATTAATTAACGTACTTTTAACTACCTTTCCAAATTTAGATGAAATAAGAAATCGAGAATAATGTATCAAATCAACATAGTATCAGAAATACGTTATGTAATCAAATTTAATGGGTATTTGAAAATATGTGGGAAAAAATAAATGAAGCTCCCTTTATTTATGTATGCTATATTATCATCAGTACATTAATTTGTAAAGTAAAAAAATCTTTTAATACCCATAAACTATAAATAATTCATTTTGATAAGCTAGTTTTAAAAAAATCCTTCATTTGAACAATAGAGATATCATACGTATCCTTATGCTTATTGAAATTTGATAATAAACATCAGGGAAATGAATCTGGTTTTTGAAATATACTTCTACTCAGATCACACGCCAATTACTTCACAACGTTAAATGGGATCTTTGACAACAGTCTGAACCACCTTATTAGGTCCTTCACCTAACAGTTAATATGTCTATTAACATATCTACTTCGTGATTTTCTAGCTTACCGTTAGAAACTTTTGGGATAGTAACCTGTGAAGACCTCTAATAACTGATGTAAAAATTTAAAGACACCTTTGCAGCGATTTAACCAAGAACTATTTCAATAATTTTACGTTATTTAACTACCGGTTATTTAACTACCGGCATTTTAAAAAGATCATTATAAGCTTTTTTCTAAAAAAATACGTGGGTATACGGTGTATTCTCAAATAAAGGTACACATTTTTAGTACCGTGTTTTCACACGTCACGTCACAAGGGAACAAAGAACTCGCAATTTAAAACAAGTACTTTTTTTTATATATTAACAATTATTTCCTGAATTCCTTAAAATTTCGGTTAAATTAAGCCAAAATAATACCTTAAAAAAAGGTGGGAATACGCCATATACCCGCGTACCCCCAGAAAAAAAAAACCGACCATAGGACCATAGGTCCATAGAATAGTGGTCTAATTGCACTTCCTGGATCACGCCCTCTAGAGCAGGTTTTCAGATAGTAAGTAGCGGGGAACCATCATTGTACAGGAAATAAAGAAAATAAGAAAGTGGCTAGAGCGGTCTGGATCCGTGAGTTACTTCAGCTGGAATCACCGAAGTGGGGCAGCATCGGCCATGGACAGTAGAATAGAAGGTAACGTGACTGTAGCAGTTCGTCCCGAAAATGGGAGAGAGTTAAAATAAGGAGCTATAGTAGATAAAATGGTGACAAGAAAGTTTAGGGATAGCAACACAATTTTTTAATCTTTTTTACCTTAGCAAAGCCAAATATCAATTCTTTTATATTAAGAAACTACCGGCCCGTCCCGACTTTGTCCGGGTTGAACAAAATATTATACCAATAAATTTCCAGTTGATAGCCAATAAATTGTAAATCTTTTTTTACCTTAATAATAACCTTAATAATACCTTAAATTAATATTACGTTAGTTAATAATTAAAGTTATTTTTTTAAAAGAAAAAGGCGTGCAGGAGAACGGCTAGGTTCGAACCGCTAACGTCAGAACAGAAGCCCACCGCGATGGCATCAAACTAAGGATCGTTGAAGTCTTCGGCATAAAAAGCGGTAGAGGACAGTAGCGGTAACAATGGAGATTGTTAGGATTAAGCCCCTAACTTTATTTCTACGGACCAGATATACATAATATATAGGCTATGTCCATCTGGAATAATGTACCTTTCAAACAGTGAAAGAATTTTTCAAATGGGTGCAGTGGTTCTGGAGATTACCCTCCACGTACAAAATCGCTCTCTCTTTATATATAAGTATAGATATACATAATTGACAAGGGGCATGTTGCATTGGGAATTATGATGCATTGGAAAGATGATAAGGATGACTTAAACAGGTTACACTGAAAAAGAGAAAACAAAAAGATGACAGAAGCAATTGGATTTTTAAAATGAAGAACTTCATAATTTATTTTAAATTAAACTAGATGAGGCTTAGGGCCGGTGGCTTATTGCCGTTTTTACACAAAGTTACATCGTTGATATCAGCAAAGGGAGGGTCAGGCGGCCAACGCGGAATCGCCGATAGTTCTTGGAGTACTTTCTGCCAGGGCGTCGGAAGCGGGAATTGTGGAGGCATCCTTCCTCAACCAGGGTCTAGAAGAGGTCTGTTTCTGTGATTTCAAACGCCGCTCCTGTGCTGGTATGGTCACGTGTCTTGATGAGGCAAACATCTGGAAATTGGCGACCGCCAGCACTTCCGCCAAGGCTGTAGTACAAAGAAATATTTTGTGTGTTCTACGAGGGGAAAGGGATAAATGGTGAATCTTATAGCCTATTGTTTGGCAACCCCCTTTTTGGGATTTAAGAAAGAATTTACTGATAAGCGAGAGACAGAGAGATTGTGCAAAAAGGGTGCTTTTTGCGTGTTTTTCCCAACTGTCTGGGGAAAATCTACATAAACGTAGGAATCATGAGGGAGCTGTCCCTAATTACGTTCCGAGGTATTATGACACAATATGAATTAGCAAAAAGCGTTGAGTAGATTAACAGCAGTATTTACAAGGTTATTGAAAGCATTACGACAGGACGTCACTTAAGAAAATAAAAGGATGACTCTAGGGTTTTTTTCTATTATTGGGATCAGCATGATCATAATTTGCAAGTTCATTAAGTAAATCATTGTCAATAGACTTGTGGAAGTTTAGGGCTAGTTTTTGTAGATAAAGTTGAACAGTTGTGAGTCCAAATGAAAATTAATAAAATCCACGACTATAAGTATTAAAACTATATATGATTCACTTAGAAAATTTTTTCTGGTAGAATGGAGCAAAACAATTACTCCACACCGGAGCAAAACTTCTGCGTTAAAAGAAATAGCTACGAAATATATAGATTCTTTTGATAAAACAATGTCTGCATTCAATATAGCATATCAATCGGATATGCAGAAGAGAGGTTCGGGAAAAAAAAATCCGCCCATCGGAATCGATTCACCTGAACAGTTAAAAAGAATTATCCCTTTCCAGTTCTGACGTTCGAGGCACTAAGTCGCTCGAAAGTGAGTTATTGCACCTATATCGAGAAACGGTCGATATTTATAAAGCAGAGATTCGATAGAGAAATTGGCATCGTAAAAGATCGCTGTTCTGGGGGAAATATTTCTGCGCTATCTTTCTGAGTTGGAGTATAAAAAATATATTACTCCCTGCTTGAGGCTTTGTATCTGAAAACCAAATATTGTTGATAGAGACAGATCTATGTTTGCCAAGGGACGCTTATTTTTGTTATTTGAGGCATTCCTTTTCACATAAAACCTACAAACGCGCAAATCAAGGCATTCCTTTTAGTGGTAGACGCAATGCGTTTAGAGCAGTTTTTCGTTATGAAGAACTCAACAGATAAGGGGTTTATTTTACAAACTGTACTAACAATATTATAGTGTAAGAAGAGATTAACGGATTAACCTCTTAGTGCAGTTACTGAAGCAAAACAAACCGCTTTACTTTGAAACAGACTCGTGTGTATATCGCAGATAGTCGGATAAAAATTTGGGATTTAGGCCGTCTGCACACGGGGCAACTCAAAAGAAACTGATAACCGACTCCAATCACAAACCGGTCCGTGATGAGTCGTAACCTATGTAATTGAATGGAGCCACGCACACGGCGCAACTGGTTACAAACCCGTCAGAAACTGATAACCGACTCCAATCACAAACCAGACCGTGATGAGTCGTAACCTATGTAATTGAATGGAGCCACGCACACGGCGCAACTGGTTACAAACCCGTCCAGTCCGTGATGAGTCGTAACCTATGTAATTGAATGGAGCCACGCACACGGCGCAACTGGTTACAAACCCGTCGGACTGGTTTGTGATTGGAGTCGGTTATCAGTTTCTTTTGAGTTGCCCCGTGTGCAGACGGCCTTAGCATAACATATAAAACTAAATCGCCGCAATTGAAATATTAAATACATATAGAATTAAAAAAGATAGTATTATATATACCGAAATTATTATATATACCGGAATTTTTAACGAAATAAATTTTATACAAGAATTATTTTTACAGGCCGAATAAAATGTAAAAATTTCGAGAATGTTTTGAAAGCTGGCAAATAAATAGAAAAATTACCTTAAAAACATTTTTTTCTTCTTTAACAAAAACTATTGTTGTTTTTTATGCACCCCTGGCTGGAAAGAGACCTTTAATTCTCCAAATTGTAAATATTAGTGCATTCCCGTTGTTTATTTTAAATAACATGGTTAAATTGAAATACTCATATAAATCATCTCCAAACAGACCTGCATTTCAGAGCCATATCTAAATAAGCCCCGGATTCTTCATAGCCTATTAATAGTGGCCTACCTAACGGGATAAGGGCGGGTTAGCTAATAGCTAATTGTTGAGATTTCGCGAGCTAAATATCGTGCATAAATATTCGACTGCAATTTACGTCTGTTATCCGGTTGTACCTAAGCACTGGTTAATTGATAATGCTTGTAAAATGTAAATCCCTTGCATGTGTGTTCGAACAACGGTTAGACCTCTTATCCAATTATGTAACATCCGTAAATGCGCTGGTTTCAAAATCTAAATATCCCACGTTAATAATCGAATAACAAGTGCATATGTTATCAAATTATAACGCACCTTTGTCTAACTAATCATACTTGAAAAGCCAAATCGGTGCGAAATCTTATTCCAGACTTATTCAATATGATAATTGTTCGATATGGTACTGAAAACCTGAGTTTGTGTCATAGTAATTCTATTATCAATTACAACATTGTAATTCTAAACACCAATAAAGGTCGACAGAAGCGCCATTATTGTTAGCCATTTTTGAAATGGTCGAAAACACGACAATGTAATATTCGTTAAGGTATCCGACTACGTTCGGAGCCCTTTTTTTGAAAAACTGTACTTGCGAAAATTTCTAGCTTATTTTTCGAAGAAATATAACACCAAAACTCGAAAATGATGAAAAAATAGTCATTAACTATGCACATTTTTACAAAATTGATGATTTTGGGTCGAAATTTAGCAAATTTTTACAAAAATGGCTCTAGCTCTAAAAAAAATATATTGTGCATATAACATTAACTTTTTTTTATCATATGTACGTAAGTACCTTCTAAGTCTAATGACCTACAAGCTAATCGATATCTTAAAATCTAAAAAAAATACAGGTCATTATAAGCAAATACATGAAAAATTTAGTAATTTTTCATGAGATTTTTTATAAATGCAGCTATAAATCTACAAATAATATACCTAGAACTAAATCTGTAGTCCGTTACATTCTTAGTATCATGAAAAACATACGTGAAAAATTTCATAGACATATTGTGGTTAGATTTTGAATTATCGCAAGAATCGTTTACATTTTTCATGAAAAATAAGTTCTTCAGAAAACACGATTAAAGTTTTCGACTTGCATTGAAATTCATAGATGCAGCTGATCTTTAAAGTGCTCTAATTTCATTTCTAATGATCGTATCAAGAAAATAAAACCAGCTTTAGTAACAAAAATTTACAATCTTTTAAAAAAAGGAATAAAAACAATTTTTGAATTTTCGTAAAAATCGATGTTTTAAACGTAGTCGGATATCTTAAACTGGTTTTCGGGTAGCATAATTATGGTTATTTTAAGACACAATACGTCACTATACAAGGTGTGGCCATTAATTTCCAGGACTGAGCTAATAACTCCAGAAAATATTACATGAAATACATACCCATTTAATATGTTTCGAAGCAACTCCCACCTGCCGTAATGCACTTCTGTGCTCGCCTGTATAACTTTCGGAAACAACTTATAAAGTCCTCTTTCGGAATGCTCTTTAATGTGGACGTCACCGTTTTCTTGATGGCTTCGACAGCCTCAAATCTTGTTCCCTTCAGCAAATATTTCAGTTTTGGAAGCAAGAAAAGGTCTGCCGGTGCTAAGTTCGAAGAGTATGGTGGATGCTGCATCTGCACGACCTCATGCTGGGCCAATTTTCTGAAGGGAACAAGATTTGAGGATGTCGAAGCCATCAAGAAAACGGTGACGCCCACATTAAAGAGCATTTCCGAAAGATGACTTTAAAAGTTGTTTCCGAAACTTATACAGACGAGCACAGAAATACATTATGGCAGGTGGGAGTTACCTCGAAACATATTAAATGGGTATGTATTTCATGTAATATTTTCTGGAGTTGTTAGCTCAGTCCTGGAAATTAATGGTCGCACCTTGTATAACAAAATGTCAATATATAACCTTCTTCAGTAAATTTTCAGGACTGAACTCATAAAAAATAATTCATTCAACTGAAAATCAAATAGTCTAGGTCTTTTCAAAGTAGTCCCCTTGGCTATACGTGCACAGATGCCACCGTTTCTGGAGGTCATGGGAACAAATAGAGAAAGCTTCATCTATGTTGCTTCTAAGCACATCTACCTATAATAGCCGTTTGGATTGCTGCAATATCGTCATGACGCTTCCCTTCCGAACGGTGACGGGTCAGTTAAATAAGAAGGCGGCAGAGCTGGATCAACCAGGGGTTTTCCCTAGATTAACACAGCTCTTAATATAAACTCTCTGCTCGGAATCCACGTTTTCGAATCCATGCACCACGTCACTCGTGTAACTTCCAGTTAAATGCGCCAACAAGCTCAACAGCGGGTTGCTCAACACAGTCCTGCCACCTAGTGAGTTTACATGGAAGTACTTCAAAGGCCATGTCTAAAACAGTGCACATATCAGGTGACTGAATAACACCAATTTATTGTGCTTTAATATCACAGGTATATAATGAAAAAAATCCAGTCCTGATCTTTTCTGACAAAGGTTATATTTACAAAACCGAAGATGGAGAGTTGATATCTAATGTCCGTTACTGCCATCTGTCGGCTGAAAGAGGAATCCTTTGATTGTAGCTAAACTTTTTTGTTTTCAGAAAAACGCCATGAACTGCACAATATGAAACCATATGACTCCGTGACGTGCAAAAGACTAAAGCAAGACGACTAATTAACCAAAACATTTATTATCAGTGGATATTTTATCTATATATAATCTTTCTAGTATTAAGTTACTTCTCAAAATTATCTGGAATAATTAAAGCCGATTCTAAAAATTATGAACATGAATAGATTTTCAATTCTAATAGAACTATCTGGAAAAAAGACTCAACCTCGGTGAATCATTAAAGTAAGGCTAATTATTTAAAAATATTGTTGACAAGAAAAGTGGTGTAGTATGTTGTGAAATTTGCTTTATTGCAAGCATTTGAACTACTTTTTTTCTAAATTCAACTAATTGCGTTTTAGTCATTTACATTTTAAATTCATTTTAATAATTCACTATAGTATAAGTTTAGATTCAAGCAGTTAACAACACTAAGGGCTTATTCACATTACTTTCTCAGCGTAGCGTTGCGTTCCTCCATTGGCACCGAAATTGTTGATGTGACTTGTGATTGGTTTGACATATCACGTGATCATTGCAAAGAGCTCTGTGATTGGATAAATTTTTTACCGATTCAAAAACAATGTGAACAAGGCCCAAATGATACACAATAGCGCTAAAGACAGACTAACCAAATCACCAAGTTAAATACGCTATAACTAATAGACATGAGGAAATTTTAGGTCTACAAACATAGTCCTTATAATGTCGAAGCATTCAATAGATTATATAAGTGAATAAATCATAACTGTCGTTGAAATAAATCTATCTATTACTCTAAATCGACTAAAGGCATCATCTGTTTCCACTCTTATTAATTATTTTACGTTTTAAAACATTTTAACAACCTCTAATTTGTCCTTATAAAGCCCTTCCGAGGTACCAATTCTAATAATCATGTTATTTATGAAATATATTCAATCATAACATAAAAATAAATGATCTATCAGAAAATTTCGCTAACATAAAATGTACTACTATCATTTTAAAGTTTTCATTCCATACACAACAAAACAAAATAATTACCAGATAAAAAGAACTTTTTATATACCATGTTTTTAAATTTTCTGTTGAATCATATAAACTTGACAATTCTATGTATTAATAAATACTTTGAAAAACAATTTTTGATTAATTATCCCATCAACTTGAATGAAAATAAAGTTAATTGGAAGTTTACTTGCATTTAACTTTTCGTTCCCGTTCCGGCGATAGATGGCTGCACCAGTCTACAGAACAAAATTAACTGAGAATAACTGAGAATTAGTTTAATTCCGTTTAAAGATGGCTAAAAGTATTTTTTTTAAATGTACTGTCATCGTATTCTGAGCTACTCTAAAAGTTTCAAGTGTCTAACTAGTCGGGAAGTAAGTTAAAAGTCGATTTCAAGATTTGTACTGGACAAACACACAAACAAAAAAGAAATCAAGTTAATAAAAGCATGGTAAAAAATGTAACAATGCCAAAATGAAAGTATACAAATGAATATAACGCACTTTCTCGAGGAAGAATTAAAATTCTATTCTTCATTTTAATTTTAATTAAATACCGTTAAGAGAAATACAAATTGTACAAAGACTTCGATCGAGATTTTAAATACGCACACAGCTGTTAATGATTAAATTCATTACTTTTGTCTCCTCTGTTAATTATTGGAATGAGGAATAATTCATGAGCGTTTTTTTCAAATTTAAAAAAGCACCCAGAAATAAAATGAATTGGAAAAATGTTTTATGCTGTTTGAAAGAGAAAGTGTTGCTCTATAATATATTGTGTTTCGATTTGTTAGTTTTTTATAATTTTTGCGTATTTTCAGGTCATTAAAATGGAATGTCAAGTGGAAGCTTTTTGTTTTTAATCGAGGTGTTGAGGCTGCTATGTAATAACCCTATTGGATTCGCTCACCTCAACGTTAACATAAGTAGAAAATTTGACCAAGGCTTGCCGACTTGGATTTAAAGTTTTTCTCTTAAAAATTGTACTTTATAATAGAATAAAAAAATTTTCACCTTGGGATATTTTTCATATTTTTTTGAAAAAATGCAAATAATATTTAAAAATTTAAATTATTCAGGGAGAAAATAAAATGAAATGATTTCATTTCTTATAGATTAAAAACTGTTTAATCACTTTTAAAAATATATTAGAACTTTCCAAAAACGAAATAATTATCTAAAATTCTCCTTTTCAAATTTCGATTTTTGGCTTTTGAAATAATTCTTTCAAATTTCCGTTTTCAAACTTTGCTTTTTAAATAAAAATGAACATCATTCAATTAGAAAAAATTCTAAAGGTTTTAACTTCTCATTTCCTAAAACAAAAATTATTTCTGGATTTCAATTATTAAATGACTCGGTCTCAACTAATTATTTTTCCTTTTGGCAACATAGCTTAATGTAAATATTAAATCTCGTGGGAGAAAAAGTGCTTAAAAAAGTAGAAAGACAGTTCTCATGAATTCAAAATTGGTGGCGGAAGAATCCTCATCACTTCCTCATTAATTAGAAACAAATTTCAAGAAACTTGCTGGAATTATTAGTGAATAAAATAATAAATCGAAAAATTATAAACTCGGTATTCAAGTTACATCAAGATACAATGGCGATCAGCGAGGGAAATTTCAAAAGTGAGTTTTGTAAGTACGCTTTTTTAGAATGATAACATTTTTTTTATTAAATGTATTTTATAAAATGACAGCTGTTTTGTTGTCCGCTTCTTTTGAGTTTGGCGGTTTTAATTTAATAATTAAAAAAGTTTAAAGTTTTCAAAGTTGAGGATGGTATCAGTGCACGCGTCTCGTCCGTTCGCGTCCATCGCTACCAGTCGCGATATCCTGCTATGCTCGGTCCGCGATATTAGCCACTCCCTGTGTCTGCTCACTAACAAACATACGTTTGTTTACCCTCAGCTGTTAATAGTAAGATATATATATATATATATATATATATATATATATATAATATAAATAAATAAATAATATATATATATATATATATATATATATATATATATATATATATATATATATTATAAATAAATAAATATATATATATATATATATATATATATATATATATATATATTGCACCAATACGGAGGGAGTTGTCGTGAAGACATTCGCCAATACTTCACAGTAGTTTTCCTGGCCATTTCATTATGAGGTCACTATATAGGGTACCAACATTACCCCCTATGGCGGGATGACACAAATAGAGGTATTTTAGTGGCGCTTAGACGGAATTCGATCCGAGCACCCTCAGCACCGAAAGCCAGCGCGCTGTACCACAATTCCGCCACGGCCCTCTATTGTCAAAATAAATCTTACCATTTGTTTCAAGACATTGAATTATTTAACTCCAGACATTTAAGGAATCCAAACGTCCAATTTGCAGTTTTACGTAATTTACAATAGACAATTACGGTATCATGAAATTATATCTTTAAACATGTTCAAAATGCTCCGCGTAGAATCACTACATGTTGCCACACCGCGCTCAATTAGTCTCTTTAGGTACTGACGAGAATGCGAGGAATCCACGCTCTGTGACCCATTTACATAAGGGAATATGTACCTATCTAGCGCGATGCGTAGGCAATTCAACGCATTTGTACTTTATCTATCCATTCCATTTATAGAAAACGAGGATTTCAATTGTCACCGAATAGCAGTTGTTCTGAATGTGGAACTATAATCGCATTGCATCAGATGTATGTCAACAATGCTCTAATTAATACATAATACTTGAATCGGCCAGCGTGAATTTCATAGATATGTTCAATTTGTTATTGAAGAGTGGGTACGCAATTTCGGTATTGTTGTCAATCAGGTGATAGATGAACCTTGTTTCTTCACTGCAATTAGCGGTAAATAACCTATAATTACAAGATAAAAAGAACTTTTTATGTACCATGTTTTTAAATTTTCTGTTGAATTATATAAACTTGACAATTCTATGTATTAACCTTTAGCTTACGGGGCCCATTTATTAGGTTCCCTCTCTCTCTCTCTATATATATATATATATATATATGTATAAATATATATGTATAAATATATATAAGTATATATATATATATATATATATATATATATGTATATGTATATATATAAATATATATATATATGTATATATATATATATATATATATATATATATATTAATTATTCATTCATTCTTGGGTTCGTATTCTTGGGATACAAGCTATCCCACCCCGTAAGGAAAAGGTTAATAAATAATTAAAAAAATTTTTTTTGATGAATTATCCCCTCAACTTGAAAGAAAACGAAGTCAATTGGAAGTTAACTTGCGTTTAAATTTTCGTTCCCGTCCAGGTCGATAGAAGGCTGCACAAGTCTACAACACAAAATTAACTGAAAAAAATTCAATTCTGCTGAAAAATGGCTAAAAGTATTAAAATAATGCAATGTCATTGTATTCTGAGCTATTCTGAAAGTTTCAAATGTCTAGCTAGTCGGGAAGTTAGTTAAAAATCGATTGCAAGATTTGTACCGGACAAACACACACACACTCACAAACAAACAAACAAACTAACAAGAAAGCGAGTTAATAAAAACATGGTAAAAAAGGCTATAAAGCTAATTTTGATTTCTTACTCAGTAGCAGAGTAATAGATCGCCTGAACAATCCATGGCCGTCATATTGTAGAGTTGATCGGATTTTACTGTTAATTATCGTGAAGTTTTAACCCTACACTTGTCGAGTACATAAAAATTGCAGGCATGGTTGCACAACGTATTATAGGCGCCACACTATCCTATTTCGGTCTTATTTCTTCTAATTGTAAGAATAAATCTATATATTTAATTTGCTAAGCCAAATTTTGGGGCAGTCCATGACAGAAAACTACTGCATCAATTTACTTTATTTTGGTCTTAAACGAAAGATTGTAATCTGTAGATTTGTCAAATTGTCCTTTTGCAACCTCATTTTCTATTACCTAGCGATAATTTACAATTAAAAAATTGATTTCTGCGCATGCTCAGTGGCATGTTTAAATCTGGCTTTAGTAGCTCACTGTTTCTGCGCATGCCCATTGACATGTTTTTATCTTTTTGTAATCTTACTGCTTACTTCGGTAAGCAGTGAGCTCTTATATATATATATATATATATATATATATATATATATATATATATATATAAATATATATTTATTTATTTTTTATTTTTTTTATAATTATTCTGTTTTTTCTCACTTAATCCCGCACTGCTCTCCTCGAGCTATGCATTTTCTATCAACTTAAACTTCCTATTCTCAAGCCACTCCCCCGGGTCCAAATTCCACCTATCTCTTTCATCTTTCTATGGTCAATTCACTATGCAAGCCTACGTTGGAAGGCGTGGCCTATGTAACGTAGTTACAACATTTTTCCTGATGGTCCTGATGGACATGTTTTAATGATAAAGAAGTTTATTCCAAGGAGTATCTCTATATCTATCTGCCATTTTTATCTGACTGATAATTACGTTTGTGAAATATAAGATTAAACCTGATGGCAATTGTTTACTTTGCGCTGTTTACTAAGCGATAATTTACAATTAAGGAAATTCTTTCTGCGCATGCCCAGTGACATTTTTAAATCTGGCTTTAGATACTCACTAAGCACAATGCCGCTTAAACACATTAATTTGCTTCTGCGCATTTTTATGATTTTCAACATTCGGCAATTATGTGTTGAGTATAATTTGTGTATTAGTGCATTTATTTGCTATCTAGCCGTCATGTTTTGACGGGTACTAACTAGTCTATATATTTAAGTTGCTAAGCCGTGAGAGAAAACTACTGCATCAATTTACTTCGCTTTGGTCTTAAACGAAATATTATAGTCTCTAAATTTGTCAAATTCGCTTTTTATAACAGCAAATTCTATAAATTAGCGGTAATTTACAATTAAAATTTGCCTTCTGCGCATGCTCGGTGACATGTTTAAATCTGACTTTTTATATTCCGTACGAGGCCGCATAAGCACATTAATTTCTTTCTGAGCATGCTTAGTGACATGATTCAATCTGGTTTAAAATACTTACAATGCACGAGGCCGCATTAACACGTTAATTTGTTTAATCCGAAGATTCTCTCTAGCTATCTCTCTCGGTCATTTTTAATTTTAATTATTTTTAATTATAAGATTTACAATTACACCTGGCAGAAATTGTTCATTTCGCGCTGTTGAGTAACCATATTTCATTTCATTGGGTCAATAGTAATTTTTTAAAGTGTATTTCACTATTCTTAATATTATAATTTTCAACATTTAGCAATGATGTGTTGAGTATAATTTGTGTATTGTTACATTTATTTACTATTCAGACATTATGTTTTGACGGGGAACAATTAGTATTTATTAAAATTGTAAGTTAATGACATGATGGGTGTAAAAGGAAACTAATCAAGTTTTTTAATGCAATTTTATATGCACTTTTTACAATAAAATAAATTAAAACAAACCAAAAAAAAAGGACTTTCTATAAGCAATTTTTAGAAATGAAAACCAATTAAATAGAAAAAAAAATTATATGCAATTTTTGCAGTAGGATAAATAAAAATAAATCAATTTTATTTTTAAATGTATTTCTATTAGCAATTTTTACACAGTTGATGAAAGGCTACAACCAATCAGAGGGAAAGAAATTTCATAATGTAAAGGCACCAAAGACATCTCAACTATTTTCTCTTTATTTATGGAGAAACATTGATACAGTATAGTACCGATAATCCGAACTTCGGTAATCCGAAAGTCCGCTTAATCCGAAACCAAAAATCAAAAAGAACAAATGTTACAATAAAACCACAGTGATACTAAGTAATATAAAGTATGTTTCTGAAAATCACAAAAAAATTCAAAGTTAGACAATGTACTGAACTAATTATTACTGAACTACATTGGTTTGAAAAAAAATGTTAATTTTTTTTTGTCGAAGAGAAGAATACCTCTCCCTTGAAGCCAAATTACTCCGACGCGTCAGAAAAATGGTGTCCACTCTGGTCGCGGCGGAGTGTTGCTCTACGTAGCGTAGCACTACATCCAATGCAGCCTCGGCGTCTGAGTGGGATACCCTCTGCTTTCTGTCACCGTCTCCTTTACCTTCACTCTCGTCTGACACGTTGACAGGTCTTTCAAAACCATTTCAACAATCTACTGATCGTCTAAAATCTTACACTACTGTACTGTACTAGGCAGCTTTCCCCTCTCTTATCACCCATTTCGTTCGGAGATTTGGTTATGTGTAGACAGACCTTATAAAATAAACTGTGTAATCACACGTAATAAGTAATATTTATTTAATAACGTTTTATTATGCAATTTAAGTATACATTAAGAAGGATTTCGCTTAATCCAAAAAATTCGTTAATCCGAAAAGGGTCTGGTTCCAATCAATTTGGATTTTTGGTACTCCACTGTTTTTAAGATTACAGATGTTGTCCATATATTATCAAGGTTTCTCATAAAAAAATAGAAAATTGGTAATTTTCTACCCTGTTCTTCTATCAATAATCAGATTATTATGCATTCTTTTTCTATTATTATAAAAATACCCTATACTCAATCAGAGGTGAGACTAAAAAAATACGAATAACTTTTTTTTATCCTTGTGTTTCTTTGAACGATCGGATTAATTACGAATTCTTTTTTTCTTGTAGAAATTTCCTATACCCAATAAGTAGTGAGACTAAAACATGGACAAATATTTTTTTTTTAAATCCTAGTGCTTCTTTGGACAATCAGATTATTATGAATTCTTTTTTTATTATTATAAAAATTTCCTATACTCAATCAGAGGTGAGACTAAAAAAATAAGAATAACATTTTTTTATCCTTGTGTTTCTTTGAACGATCGGATTAATTACGAATTCTTTTTTTCTTATAAAAATTTCCTATACCCAATAAGTAGTGAGACTAAAAAATGGACAAATATTTTTTTTTAAATCCTAGTGCTTCTTTGGACGATCAGATTATTATGAATTCTTATTTTGTTATAAAATTTCCTATACCCAATCAGTGGTGAGACTAAAGGCGAGAAATTTAGCTTTTTTAATCCTTGTATGTCGTTGAACAATCAGATTATTATGATTTAAATTTTCAGATTATTAAAATCAGATTATTAAAATTTTCTATAGCAAATCAGAGATGAGAAAGAAAAAATAGAAAATTATTTTTTTAATACTTGTGTTTCTTTGAACAATTCGATTATTAGGAATTCCTTTTCTATTACGAACATGTCCTCTACACAATCGGTTATGAGACTAAAAAACAGGAATTTTTTTAATCCTTGAGTTTTTCTGAACAATCAGATTATTATGTTCATGATAAAAATTTCCTATACCCAATCAGTGGTGAGACTAGAAAATAGAAAAATTTCTTTTTTTAATCCTTGCGTTTCGTTGAACAATCAGACTATTACAAATTCATTTTGTTTATTATAAAAATTCCCTATACCAGTGGTGACAGTGAGAGATAGAATTTTTTTTCCTTGTGTTGCTTTGAACAGTCAGATTAATAGGAATTCTTTTTTTATTATAAAAATTTCCTATATCCAATGAGTGGTGAGATTAAAATCTAGAAAATTATTTTTTTAATCCTCGTGTTTCTTTGCACAATCAGATTATTATGTTTATTATAAAAATTTAGCATACCCAATCAATGGTGAGACTAAAAAATAGAAAATTATTTTTCCTTGTGTTCTTTGAATTGGATTATTATGGATTCTTTGTTTATTATAAAAATTTCCTATATCCCATCAGTGGTGAGATTAAAACATAGAAAATTGTTTTTTTAATCTTTGTGTTTCTTTGAACAATCATATTATTATGTTTATTATAAAAAATTCCTACACCCAGTCAGTGGGGCGACTAAAGAATAGAAAATTTTCCTTTTTTTAATCCTTGTGTTTCGTTGATCAATCAGACTATTACAAATTCTTTTTTTATTATAAAAATTTCTTATACCCAATCAGTGGTGACAGTAAAAGATAGAAATCTACTTTTCCTTGTATTTCTTTGAACATTCAGATTATTATGATTTCTTTTTTTATGATAAAAATATCCTTTACACAATCAGTGGTGAGATTAAAAAATAGAAAATTATTTTTTTAATCCTTGTGTTCCTTTGAACAATCAGATTATTATGTTCATTATAAAAATTTCTTATATCCAATCAGTGGTAAGAGTAAAAAAAATAGACAATTATTTTTCTTTGTGTTTCTTTGAATAATTAGAATATTATGAATTCTTTTTTATTATAAAAATATCCTATACCCAATCAGTGGTGAGACTAAAATATGAAAAATTATTTTTTAATACTTATGTTTCTTTGAACAATCAGATTTTTATGAATTCTTTTTTATTATAAAAATTTCATAAACTCAAACAGCGGTGAGACTAAAACATAGGAAATTGTTTCATTTTTTTTAATCCTTGTGACTCTTTGAACAGTCAAATTGTTGTGTTTATTATAAGAATTTCCTATACCGAATCAGTGGTGAGTCTAAAAATAAGAAAATAATTTTTTAATCATTGTGTTTTTTTTATCTATCAGATCACCATGAATTCTTTTTTATTATAAAAATTTCCTATAACCAATCGGTGAGATTAAAAAGTGAGACTAAACATTAGAAAATAATCTTTTAATCCTTGCTTTTCTTTGATGAATCCGATTATTATGAATTTTATTATAAAAAATCACTATACCCAATCAGTAGTGAGACTAAAAATTAGAAAATAATTTTTTAATCCTCGTGTTTCTTTGATCAATCAGATTGTTATGAATTCTTTTTTTATTATAATAATTTCCTATGCCTAATCAGTGTTGAGACAAAATTTAATTTGTAGTCTAAGATAGCCTTAAATCTATTTATTGGTTTAACGTGCTAGATACCTTTCTCATAATGATAACACTAATGTCCTAAGTAAAACAAAGAAATCCTTAGTGCACATGCTTAAAAAAGTACCTTTTATGTCTAATTTCTGCTCAGCTAATTTCTATCTAGATTGAGGATGCCGCGTTTCCGTGCACGCGGTGTTGGAATAACGCTTATTATATGAGAATGGTCTGAATGCAATCTAGCGTACTGTGTCAGGCACTTCATGCATCAGTATATATTCAGCTCATTCACAGAGAATGAGGCCCATGGTTATTGATATCAAATATCGCGTGTTTGTCGTTGTTATGCACACAAGTCCCTATGATTAAGGGGAATATCGGTGACAAAGCGTGATACAAGGTGGCTTAATTTATACGCTTTAATTGGATCCTTAGTTGCATTTCGATCTCAAATTACGTGTTTCAGAGTGGAATGGTCGGCACTGAAGCTGAAAGTGCTTTTGTTTTAGTGTGTTTTAGGAAATTGTGTACAAAATTATCTACCGGTTCTACAGAAAGAATTAAACATAACTAGAGTAAATTGTTAAGGCTGTAGTGTAGTAACCGTATTGGATTAACTCACCGCAGTGTTAACCTATTGAGAAATTTAATTCTAAAGGTTCCGCCGACCACAGCGATAAGCTTATACAGCATATTTAAAGTCGCTTGTGAACATATTACAATTTACAATTACAGCTTACATTATACATACAATTTTACATTTAAGGTGCTCTTTCAATTAATCTTACTGCTACTATTACATTTACCATTGCATTAATAACATATTACAATTTACAATTTCAATTTACATTATATACTAAAAATTTTACATTTTTGATGCAATTTCAATTACTATTTAAATTACGATAACATTTACCACTACATTATGGATATATTGCAATTTTAAATTACGATTTACATTGTATACACACAAATTGCATTCAAGGTAAAATTTCAATGCAATTACCTTACTCTTACAATTTTACATTTAAGATGCAATTTCAAACATAATTACACTTACTATTGCATTAAACAATTACATTACATACATAATACAATTGTATTACAAACGATTAACAAACAGGTTTACTGGTAAACATTTTTATAATAATTATTTCTTCTAAAGTAATTAAATAATTTTTTTTATTATTTTCAAGCATTAATTTGCTCATATGCCTCCAGTGCACTTACTATTGCATTTAACAATTACATTACACACATCTTACAATTTACAATTGCATTTTATATTATATACTTACAATTTTACATTTTAGGAGAAATTCCAGTTACTATTACACAAGTAAATTAACCATTAGGCTATAAGCATATTGCAATTTACAATTACGATGTACATTATATACTTAATTTAACATTGAAGGTGCAGTTTCAATACAATAACATTCACTTTTAAATAACCTATGGACAAAATTTATCCGCTATTTACAGCTTCAATGCTGCTAATCCAATGAAAATGGTGTTTTCAGATAGCCTGAATATTTCTGCACCTTACAACAGGATTCATTTTATAAATTTCATCCCCCAAAGAAATTTAGTAGCGTTTAAAACACACTAAACCCGATATTTTGCCGAAAAGTTTAAATTTTAAAATATTATTTGCACTTTATTTAAACCAAAAATGCCCCAAGTTATAAAAATTTCTTTTTCTATTAGCGTTGGCCTAAAAGAACGAAAGCAAATGAATTGGCATCAATAAATATAAAAAAGTTTAATAATTAAAAAGGAAAATATGTTACATTTTCACATATATCATCATGAGTAGCCCATAAAGTACTAAATGAAGCAAAAACTGTCTCTCTCGTCGAATTAAGAGAGATTTGGCGAAAGAAATGCATGTCATGTCAGGCAAAGCTTGTTGGTTGGTTTTGATTCTGCTGAATGAAGAGCCCCAAAAAATATTAATTCAGTGTGAAAAAGAATAGAAACCTACATTAGATATTAAATCAAAGGAACCATAGTTTAAATCAGTTCTATGCACCGACAAGACGTTTACATATAATGTTATATTCCAATTAAAATTTCATGACAATAGTATAATACTACGGGAGAAAATTAGATTTCATAAACCTACATTCTGTTTAAATAGAAACAACAATTTTAATTCATCGAAACATTCCTTATTTGATGGGTTTGATAAATGTTTTCATGTAGCTTTGATAACATTTTTAATTGAAATATCCACCTTAATTACTATTTTAGCATATCATATGCAAGGTATAATTAATCATGAGGGCATTTACTTCGTGATTAGAATTTAAACGATTTTCGATTTCCATCATGCTTTTATGAATGATTTTTGATTTTTAATTATCTGAAGTATTGAACTCAGGTCTATCAGTTAACGTAATCCATAGTTGTCTGGAAATTGTTTTGCTTTTCGCATTGTAAAGATTGTAATTCTAAATTAAAATATTTAATTATTCTTTTGGAATTTCCATGATAACATTCCTTTTGTCATAAATTAATTTATTACTTCTCTTTGAATGTTTTCTTTTATTTAGTTTTTTTTTCTCCATGAGAACTTATTTTATTGTTTGTAGTACTTAACGTAGGCAGAAAAGCTCTTTATCATAGTTACAATACGCGGTAAAAAAATAGCTGCATTTAATATGTGTATCACGTACAAGGAAACTAATGCATAAAATCTGTCAACTATTTTAAAGTAGGATTACGTTCCTCCATAACGGTCCTTCGGAAAGCGAAATTTCAGATGCCAAAACCGTCCGTCCATCCCCCCCTCGCGAGTTATAATTTTGGCAGAGCAACCCAGTCTGTATATCTTCGACAAGCAGTAAACAGTGAAACAGAAAAGTACAAAAATTCGTTAAAATTTTGACATACATATATGTATATATATAGATACATATATATATATATAGATACATATATACATAACATATATATCTATATATATACATATATATATACATAACACATACATACATATACACATACAAAAGAGGTAAGCAACGATAAGTAATCCTACGTTAATAACCCGCGGTAGTTTCGTTAGAAGAGACTACTTGAATTTTTTTTTTTAATGGGGGAGGGGGGGATACGACGGTTGATCAAATATAAACGACATACCAACTTCAAATATAACGAGATGAAATAAAAACAAGATAACTTTGCCTGTAATTCATTATTTTATTAAAATACAAAGGAAACATACGAATGCAATTTTTCTGCATATCTTCCGTTAACGCTTCTGTGTACTAATCCAATTGGATTCACTCACCTCAATGTTAACCTATGGAGAAAATATGTTCAGGGATTGCCGACTTGGATTCAAAGATATTTTTAAAATTGTACTCCGTAATAGAGAAAGAAATGTTAAACCTTGGGGACATATTTCGTTTTTTTAATGCAAATAATATTTTAAAATTTAAATTATTAATGGAAAAAAATATGGTATAGTGTGTTTAAAATGCTCATAAGATCCCTTTGTGGTCGGAATTTATAAAATGAATCCCGTGGCAAGTTGCAGAAAATGTTCAGGCTATCTGAAAATACCATTTTTATGAGATATATATATATATATATATATGTGTGTGTGTGTGTGTGTGTGTGTAAATTGGTGTCCGTCGTTCTAAACTGAATACATCGGTTCACACTAACACCGATTTATTCTTGACGGGTCACAGGACAAAACAGCTACAAATAACAATTATGGAACATCATTTTTACTACTTTACGGTAGCCATTTGCTACCACGTATATCTTAACGTATTACTCTCGCACCGGCGTCTTACTCTCTGCCTAGTCGTGCGTTCCCCGTAGAATGGCGGGGATCTTCTTTCGGTGGGAATGTCTCTGATTCGTCTCGGGTGTTGTGGATGCTGTTGCCACAGCTCTGTATATCACACACACACACACACACACACACACACACATATATATATATATATATGTTGGACTTAAGCGGGAACGAAATAATTATTCTAAATTTAAAGGGGGCTTAGTAATTAATTTATTGTCGTGGCGTAATTCGCCACTATTCTCATATCTTGGTTCGAAATACATCGAGAGAAATCGGGGAAATTCCCTTTGGATTGATTGACATCTGTAGCCACACCCATGGTTCATCGCCGGTGTATGCGTCACAGAGATCATGTGGGCATGCGCGGTGGCTGTTGATGGCAGAAAAACAATAGCGTTTAATCAGACGGCGGGAAATTCTTGATGGAGATAGTCACGCGTCTCGCGGGAGCTTGATGATTCTTGGATTTAATTTATCAGATTGAATCAGGTAGCTTAAGATTTTGGAAATAAACGATGTTCGATATATTAATTGTAGTTCTTTGCCACCGGTCTTTTAATTCATTGACTGCCATAACTTTAATAATTAAGTAAAGATATATCAAGAAGGAGTAAGTTTGGATTTAAGACGACGTAATTAGAAGGGTGTAAGTAGTGAGCTCGTCATATATATATATATATATATATATACATATATATTATTAGCATTTATGTAGCTGTAAATAGTACACAAATTTTCACAATATGTTAACATTGAGGTGAGCGAATCAAATAGTTTTAATACACAGTAGCCTTGAAAGTCACGATGCTTTTTCGAAACACTCTGATTTTCATTTCAGCTAACATGAAGATTAAAAAATATCGTTCAGTAGACTGGATATTCTGTTCAAAAATTCGATATATAAATACACTGAAAATAGCATCAACCACGAAGTTGTACACTATTAGATATCAATTGGATACAGGGCCCGATTTGGAAAATTATGGACTATAGGCACAACTCAGGATGGGAGCCCCCTAACACTGATGTGGGCGTAAAATTTCCAAAATTGACACACAAAAGAAATAATCATGAATCATTGTGAAAGTACTATATTACCAAGAATCGGAAATTTGAAGCGTGGAAGCCTAGAACATTATCAAATAACAAAAAGCAATACAACATATTAACTTCATCATTAAAACACGAACACTATGCAACCAGAAAAAGTTATTAAGCCCTTATATACACTACTAGCGGCCCGCCCAACTTTGTCCGGGTTGAACAATTATCCAAAGTTCAATAATTCAAGTTCGATTTACGAAAATTGTGTATAAAATTGTACATAAATTCAAAAAAATAAAGTTTATAAGTTAAATAAAGTTCTGTAATATTATACCAATAAATTTCCAGTTGATAGCCAATAAATGGTAAATATTTTTTAACCTTAAATGTCCAATAAAAAGCATAGTTCCAAATGGAATTTTCTTCAATAAACCCTTAAACATTGCCAATTTCAAAAATCCGTTTTGTATTTATCAATACCTCCTCCCCTTGAATCTTTAAAATATTAAATGTTTTACTGATAATAAATGAAAATGTAGTTTGATGTGTCGCTATGGTTACTTGACTATGGTCGACAAAGAAAATTCAAATGTTAAATGTTTTACTGATAATAAATGAAAATATCGTTTGATGTGTTGCTATGGTTACTGGACTATGGTCGACAATGGGAAAGTTGTAAATGTGAAGCCTCAGCTCAATATTTAGGCCCCTAACTTTCTTTCTACTAATCAGATATACATAATATATAGCCTATGTCCATCAGGAATAATGTACCTTTCAAATAGTGAAAGAATTTTTCAAATAGGTGCAGTGGTTCCGGAGATTACCCTCCACATACAAAATCCGCTCTCTCTTTATATATTAGTATAGATAACATACATATGATGAACCATACATATAACTATACCTATGAACCAATCAATCAAATTTGAAAGGATATATAAAAAAATTCCCATTAAAAAAGGTAACATAAAAAAATTTGAATTGAGCATTTTTTCTGTCGTTTCTTTTAAAATTAAAATATTTGTGGGGCCCCTAGGCCCGGGCCTACCTGGCCTAATGGAAAATCAAGGCTTGATTGGATAATGTTCTGCTATAGGAAACCATTGCACAAAAGTTAAAAAGGTGACTTAAATAGCTGGAAGGGGCATCAAATATTTAGCTACCTTAGAAAAATATTATTCTGAGCCAAATAACATAATTTTTATACCATTCTTATTGGATTACCTACATTTATGTTCCTGTAAATAGTAGATACGTATTCACCATAGGTTAACATTGGGGTGAGCGAATCCAATAGGATTAACACACAGAAGAATTAATATCTACACATTTCGACTACAGCATCATCAGTTATTTTATTCTTTAGTTATAAAAAGAGGCAGGACGTGTTAAGAAGCGAGCTGGGCAAAATTCTTCTATAATACCTCTTCAACAGCTGAAAATCTTCCTACTCCTAACCCGAGGGGTCTCTACAAAGTCGAGGGTGAGAAATCTGAACTTTTGAGTGGGGAGGTGAAATGCACTCGTAGTCGAATGCACGGTGTAGATTATGATATTTCTATTGTATTACAGCAGCGGCGTGACCCCTCCCTAGCATTGTTCTGGAGGAGCAACATATAGGAATGTCACGCCTTCTGGATCGATAGGCTGGTTCAACCTTTTCGAGGCACCTGTCTTGTATTACAACTGGTTCTTTGTGATCGTTTGCATATTTTCATATCTTATATCGGTTTTTTCACTGATGTCATGAACTGTTATTCGTCGGTCATCCCGAATAAGGAAACCAATATTCTGAATTCTGTAAACCGTAACGCTGGTTCTTGGTAGAAGAGGAGCACACACATTTTCGACTGTATATATATATATATATATATATATATATATATATATATATATATATATATATATATATGTATATGTATATATATATATATATATATATATATATATATATATATATATATATATATGTATATATATATATATATATATATATATATATATATACATATACATATACATATACATATATATATATATATATATATATATATATATATATATACATATATATATATATATATATATATACATATATATATATATATATACATATATACATATATATATATATATATATACATATATATATATATATATATATATATATATATATATATATATATATATATATATATATATATATATATATATATATATATATATATATATATATATATATGTGTGTATATATATATATATATATATATATATATATATATATATATATATATATATATATATATATATATATATATATATATATATATATATATATATATATATATATATATATAACATATAAAAACCCAAAACCCTTTCAAGATTCCAAATTCTTTTAAATTTCCTTGGACGGATTAATTACGTTTTTCGTTTTTGTTTTAAGAACAAAGTAATTGAATTTAGGCATATCTTATAAAACCCCCTGTATATTTTTATACAATCCCTTTGGTTATATAAGTTCTCAAGCCCAGATATCAGGACTGCCATCCAATCGCTGCAAGCGTGCGATGTCATATGGCTAGACCTCCATGAGACTATAAATAGACGTACTCCCATGTACATGTCTTTTTTTGGATATGTAACTGCCCCGAGGAGACATACCAGTTTCTTAATAAATTTATGGTTAATGTGGATCGGCTTTGTCCTTAACTACAGGCGTCAACTCTTTTCAACTGTAGCATGTCGGGTCCTGATTGTCTTTCTCCCCGGGGCTGACCCGGCATGTTACATATATGTATATATATATATATATATATATATATATATATATATATATATATGTCAGAAATTAATTGGGGAAAGAATAATTAAGTTAAATTTAAAGGGGGCATAGAGATTAATCATTTTCGTGGCACGAAAAAGAAACTAGCTTTGATATTTCCAGACGTGTGCGGGTAAAAAAAAGTAGGTTATTCCTCATTTCAGTAATTGACCTTCGATTTGCAGTGTAATAAAGCTGCATGCAGAGAGATTATTTTTAGATACTGTACAGGTTTGGCGGGAAGATACTTCTAGAAAATTCTAAATTGGGCTCTGCGCATGTGCCAGGAGAGAAGACGCGCGATTTTTACTTCGAACTTCGCACATTGATTTGGGAACTCGCTCCGTGCGGTCGTCCTAGCAGTCGTCGCCGATTGTTAAAATGGCTAACTAGGGACAAAGACTTTGAGAGTGTTATTCTTAAGAAGAATTCAACAAAGTAATTTAACGTGTGGACTGAAGTATTGTTCAATTCGTATTCCCCACTCGCCACCAACGAATGAATCATGACTGCAATTTAAAGATGTTAGAACAGGCAAACCACATGCCTGTCACACACACACACACACACACACATATATATATATATATATATATTCTTTTAGTTTTTTTGTCATCTGATTCTGTCATATTAATCATAAAAGTTGTTTTTTAATATGACACCATGGCGACACCACTTGTGTTTGATTATGTTTCTTTGCTTTACCCACGGCTGATGAGCCAAGCAAAGACAGATGATTTTCTTGATATCTTTTTGACTTTTTTCAGTCTAATTGCTTGACTTTTTGTCTTTTGGGTGTTCATTCACCTATATTTCTATCTTTGGGTGCTAATGCACCTGTATTTTTGTTCTTTTTGTGTTAGCTGCTAGGCTGCGCCATGCATATGGCTATAGTATTTGCAAACTTTAGATAAATGATGTATTCGTGCTTTGTGGTTAATGGCTGCTTTCGCGTATGGCCACGAAAGCTAATTGTTGTTTTTCTTCACGAAACAACATCAGCATTAGTCGCATGCAAGATGCCACGAAGTGCAGAGTAATCTGATTTCGAGAAAGGGGTAAACTTCGGGTACCACAGAAATGACCAATCCTTAAGGGGCATATCTAGCGAGCTCAATTACCCAAAATCTACAGTGGCCTACGTGATTCAGAAGAGGAAGCTGAGCGGTGGATGGCGGAATGTGCCCCGAGTCGGCATGCACACGAAACTGTGAATGAGACCGACGGGAGGCTGTCCAGAGAAATTCGGAAGAACCGCGCCTAACCGATGACCCACATATTCCAGAAGTTTCAACAGGCATCCGGGAGTGTTATTTCGATGAATACCAACCGTAAGGAAGCTCATCTGCTTGGTTTTCATAGTCCAAAGTCCAGTCGCGCTGCTCGGTTAATGTGGAGAAAAGTACGTCAAAAGTGGACCGTATGGAAATCCTCTGGAGCGACGAATCAAGGTTCACCCTCTACTGTTCAAATGGCAGGGTCTGGGTCTGCATCTGCCTAGAAAACTACTGCCAGAATGCATTGTGCCCGCAGTAAAGTTCGGTGGAGGTGGAATTTGAGTAAGAGGGGGGTTGTTTCTACTGGTATGGATTGGGACCCTTGGACTCAATTTTTGTTAAGCAAAACTCCGACGCCTACTGCATTATTTTGGATGACAGTGGGCTTCCTTCGTTGAGGCAGTTTTACGGGTTGTACCCATGTAACTTCGAGGACAACAAGGCCAGCTGTCATGTTGCGAGGACCATCATGGATTGTTATGCTGACAATAGGGTTAACCAAAAGGACTGGTCTGTCCAGAGCCC